>VMYD01000393.1:0-1200000 GCA_007663325.1 Eucalyptus pauciflora | reverse complement strand
TAAATTTGTCATTCAGGCGATGCCTCAGTATGTTATGACAATATTTAAACTTCCAGCTTCAATTTGCAAGACCATTGAAAAGAAGATCGCTCGGTTCTGGTGGGAAAATGAGGCTGCAAAGTCAGGTATCTATTGGAAAAGGTGGGATGTGCTTAAAAGAAGTAAGAACTAGGGAGGTCTCAACTTCAGAGATCTCATACACTTTAACAATGCATTGCTCGGAAAACAGGCTTGGAGGTTGATTCAGAATCCTACCGCACTTTGGAGTCAAGTATTTAAAGGTATCTACTTTCATTCCCACGACTTTTTACATGCAGATAAAGGGGTACAACCCACTTGGGGATGGCAGAGTTTGTTATTAGGTCGGAATACAATTCTTCCAAACCTCCACTGGTCAGTTAGTGATGGAACTCGGATTAACATACGCACGGATAGGTGGCTGACCTAAGGAATTCTGGTTGGTCCAGCAAACCGGGATGAACCGGTTATGGTCAATGAACTCATTGACAGGTAGTCTGGTGCCTGGAAAGTTCACCACCTACAGGAACTCTATGACGACACAATTGTTAAGGAAATCCTTGCCATTTCGATCGGCCCTTCTCTTACAGAAGATAAACTGATATGGACAAAAACCACTCATGGCACATATACTGTCAAGAGTGGATACATACACACTCGGCCAACAGAATCCTACGGTAATCCAGCTGACGAATTGCCTAGCCATCAGGTTCCCACAGATCTATGGAAAATTCTATGGCAGTTAAAGCTTGAGCCTAAGATCAAATATTTTCTATGGAGTCTAGTGCACAATGCTCTCCCTACGAAAGCTAATTTGCATCACAGAAACATCAGCCATGATCCTTACTGTGTTATATGCCAAAATAGCATTCCTGAAACAGTGGACCATTTATTTCTGCATTGTCAATGGACTCAAGCCAATTGGACAGACCCAAGGCTTTGGATTCCCATTCAAACACAACAGGTACATAATCTATATGACTAGATTTTAGCTGTATTTGTTCGAAATCAACAAGTACCTGATCAGAACACCATCGCGCACATTTTGTGGCACATTTGGAAATCCAGAAATAGCTTTATCTTTCGTCGATATCAGGTGGACGCATCTCAGGTGATTGACCGAGCCATCACCAACGCTCGAGCGGCTCATTGTTCGTTGGGCCCTCCTGTAGTGACCAACCAACAGCAGATCAGTTCAGAAGAGACTTGGCGGCCTCCAGATTAGGGCAGATTAAAGGTAAACATTGATGGGGCATTCCGGCCACACCTTCTCAGGGGATCTATGGCAAGTATAATTCGAGATAGCCATGGTAGAATGATCGATGGACTAACCTCTTCATTTCCTACTTCGTCGGCTCTTCACTCGGAGTTTATGGCTCTGTTGATTAGTCTTCGCCATTTGCATCGCCTAGGCAGACATCGAGATCCATTGGTCATCGAATCAGACAGCGCCATATTAGTTCGATCTGTCAACAACCAAGATCAGGCGCCATGGGAGACTCGGCCGCTCTTCAACGACGTCCTCAGCCTTCTTTGAACTTGCCCTGCAATTAGGGTTTAGCATTGTCGCAGGGAAGCCAATGAAGTGGCAGACTGGGCCGCTAAAAGCCACGAGAATGAAGCCCTTTCTGAAATATGGCTCATTCCTTTGTCTCCTATTTTGCTAAACCTTTTAATTGCAGATGCCCTTTCTGCACGTTGTAACCCTCTTATGCAATGAAGGAATGTATGAAAGATACCCAAATCCATCCCTTTTAGGTAAATTCTTCAATTGACACCACTCTCTCGCATTTTTGAGAAACCCCTACCACCATGGTAGCTCGATTCCTCTCCTAAACCTAATCCAGCTCAATTTCTTCCTTCGCTTGATCTTTTTCCAGTTTCTACAGAACATCCGCCATCCGAAGTTCGCCCTTTTCTTGAAGACAAAGGTCTCTATCAAGCTTAGGGGCCGAATTCTATAGCTCGCAGCATCCTCCTTTTGCGGGTAGCAGCAATCTCTATGACGCGCCATCTTCCTTCAAGCCCATCCAATTTTCCATCGTGCATGTCCCTAATTCTCCCTGTTCCACAAATGGGTTAGCCCAATTTAGGATTCCCAACGGTAAAGTGTTACTCATCTGCTAGTACCTCTTACTCTTTTATTGTCCTGGTGCTGATGGATATGTTAGGGGGGTTCGGCACATCTTTATGTTCTCAATAGTATGATAGATTGAGGCTTTGGTTAGTCCATATGGCATCGACCAAACCAGAGGACTCACTGCGCCTAGCAGCCCTGTGTCAACATCTTGGTCGATTAAACATAGAAAAGGAACTCGACATTTGGGAGGAAGCTCCTCCCCTGGAACGGCTACACGAGTGTCACCTTACTTTAATAGGAACCATATATTCCAATCCCTCGGTGAACCTACAGGCTTTCCAGAATGCAATGCGAAGGGCATGTAGGACAGAGCGTGTCGACATATCCCAGAAGGAGAATGGACTGTATATTGCAAAGTTTCATCTAGAAAATGAGAAACAACGAATAGCAGATGGCGGGCCTTGGTTGTTCTCAGGAAACCTAGTCATTTTTAAACAATGGATACCTAACACACCTTTGCATTGCTATGATTTTACCCGGTGTGCTTTTTGTGTTCATGTCTACGGCTTACCTCTAGAATGGAGCACAGAAACCCTCTTGCGCAGGGTTGTATAGCATATTGGTTTAGTGGTGGTGGTCGATCCTCCTACAATAGCAGGTTCAGAAATCATAAATGGCAGAATAAGACTAGAGATCGACTTGGGACAACCGTTAAAGACGAGGAAGCTTATCCGTATAGAAGGGAAGACTTTTTTGCTCGATTTTAGATATGAAAGATTGCCCTACTTATGTTATTCATGTGGGAAAATAGGCCATTATGCGATGCATTGCTAGGACTTTCTTTATGATGATGCACAGATTGAAGGTAAAAACAAGATGGCCTATGGCCAGTGGCTACGCGCAGAAGTCAGGGAACATAGTCCCTACTGGAAAGCTTTTTATGACCCACAGGAAGCAACTCTAGAGATGGAGGAGACGATACCTGAGACTCCACCTACTGTGCAACAACCACTTCCTTTGTTGCCGCCACCTAAACAGCCCACTAGGCTGTCCGAAGCACGGTCTCAACAGCATAAGCACTTGCCGACAGCAGCTCCAGAAGTTCGCCACACCACTAATATGGTACCTGCTTCAACAAAATTAAAGGCTGTAAATGCTGAATACCTTGACAGAACAAAGCAGTTCCCAACAAAGTCTATCAGAAATTCAAGCACAAGCGGAACCTCCAAGAAACAACGCAGGTTTTCCCCTTATGACACGCGTCACTCAACCAATTCAGAATTCGATGACAACCTACTCATGGACACTCCAGTGTTGGCGGCTGAAGAAATGGCCCAATGGGCATTGGTGGCTGGCCCTAAACAGCCACCCCCCAACAAATGAAACTACTATGTTGGAACTGTCAGGGCCTGGGCAATCCCTTGACAGTTCAAACTCTTAAGGCCTTAGTGGCCAAGGATAAGCCCGACTTGGTCTTTCTAATGGAGACTAAGAATTTTGATCCGGTTCTCACCTGCTTGCAACGCAGGTTAAGATTCCAAAATGTTTTCGCCTGCAATCCTAACGGTCTCAAAGGGGGTCTCGCACTTCTATGGAAAGCCAGCTTATCAGTAGATATTCTTCATGCTTTTGATGATTATCTTGATTTTCTACGCAATGAACTGAATGAGGACAAAACTATGTGCCTTACTTGCGTCCATGCCCCCTACTCATACCACAAAAGGCAGTTATTATGGCAAGAATTACGGCTTATTAGCATCGCCAATACATGGCCATGGGTTTGTGCAAGGGATTTTAATGATATCCTATATCCTTGGGAAAAAGTAGGTAAGCGACCCGTTGCTCCTTTTAGAATCTCTTCCTTACACACTTTCATAAGTGACTGTTCCCTCATGGAGGTGGAGAGTAAAGGTTGCTGATTTACCTGGTCGAATAATCGAGCAGGAGATGAGGTCATTAAAGAAAGAATTGGTAGGGTCCTGTGTACATCTAACTGGTGTGTTTTGTATCCTGAGGCTGAAGTTTTGGCTTTACCGACAGTGGGATCTGATCATAGCCCCATTCTCCTCAACACAACCAGTCCGCCTAAATCTAGCACTAGGCCTTTTGTTTTTGAAGCATTTTGGAACTAGGATCCTGAATGTCAGGAGCTTATCAATAGGACCTGGAATTCTATCCAAACTGGCCATCTTAGCTTTGTCTATAAACTACAGGCTGTATCTATGGCGTTACAGAAATGGAGTCAAGCCAAGTTCAAGAACGGCCATAGAAGGATCACCTCGCTACACCAACAGCTAGAAGAACTGACAAACACTGTTTCTCCTACTACCAATGAGGCCGAGATAGCCTCTACTATTAGGAACGAAATTTGTAAGTTATGGCACCAAGAGGAGCTATTCTGGGCTATGAGGTCTAGAATCAACTGGTTGAATTGGGGGGATAAGAACACGAAGTTTTTCCACGCCTCCACCATCCAACGATGCCAACGGAATCGGATTACAATGCTTCGGAATCCAGACCAGGAATGGGAGCGTGACCCCCAAACGCTTAAGGAGATGACCAATTCTTTTTTTCTCACGATTATATACGACGGAGGGACCCCGTGACTATGCCCCAATCTTGGCTCAATGTTCTCCCCTCGTCACCTCTGAGATGAACTCCCACCTCACAGCTTCAGTTACCATGGAAGAAGTGTGCGATGCAACATTCCAAATGGGCATTTCTAAAGCACCAGGACTGGATGGCCTAAGTGGATTCTTCTACCAGACACACTAGGATGCAATTAAGGACGACCTCCTAAGGTTAGTGGACGACTTTTTTACTTCAGGTGTATTACCCATTCATCTAAATCGAACAAGCGTTGTTTTGATCCCTAAGACCAGTCATCCGGAACGACTTGATCAGTATCGGCCAATTAGCTTGTGTAACTATGCATATAAAATCATCTCAAAAGTTATTGCCAATAGATTAAAACTGTGGCTACCAAGGCTAATTGCTCCAGAACAGGCAGCCTTTGTCAATGGACGCCAAATTCAAGATAATATCCTAATCATCCAAGAAGTCATGCACCAATTTAAAGCAAGGAAATGGAATAGCAAACATAAGGTATTAATCAAGACCAATATACACAAGGCGTATGATTGAGTGGAATGGGATTTTCTGCAAGACTATATGCTTAAACTGGGATTTCACCATCGCTGGGTTCACTGGGTCATGCAATGCATTACTACACCATCTCTCAGCGTGCGTTTCAACGGTGAACAACTGCCTTACATACAGCCTTCACGGGGACTTCGACAAGGTGATCCTCTGTCCCCCTACCTCTTTGTGCTAGTGGCCAATGTTCTATCAACTTTGATTACCCAGGCCGTCAACAATGGCACTCTTAAAGGGATAAGACTTACTAGAGCTTGTCCGACTATATCCCATTTATTTTTCGCTGATGATTCCGTCTTTTTTCTTGAGGGTATAATCATTGAGTGTCAGAACTTGTCCAATATCCTGAACCAATATTGTCTAGCTACAGGACAGGTGATTAACAGAAACAAATCAGGCATGTATTGTAGCAAAGATTGTCCATTAAGCCTGCAGCAAAATTTAGCTAGAGAATTCAGAGTACCCCTACTTCAGAGATATGGCAAGTACTTAGGCATACCTTCCGACTGGGGACGGTCGAAAAGAGAAATGTTTTCCTGGATTTCAGCAAGGGTAGATGCTAAATTGGATGGGTGGAAAGAACGGCTTTAATCGAAAGGAGGTAAAGAAGTCCTTATCAAGTCAGTAGTGCAGGCCATTCTTCACTATGCCATGTCGGTCTTCAAGCTACCTCATTCTCTTTGTAAGGCCATTGAACATCGTATAGCTAATTTCTGGTGGAAGAATGATGTTAGTCGAGGAGGTCTACATTGGCATAACTGGAATTCCTTAAAATTTAGCAAGCATTGTGGAGGTTTGGGTTTTCGCGATTTGATTGCTTTTAACTAAGCATTATTGAGTAAGCAAGCCTGGAGAATTCTTCATAATCCACTTTCCTTATGGAGTCAAATCCTCAAGGGAATCTATTTCCCAAACACTGACTTTATGAAAGCGGAACCTGGTAGTCGACCTTCATGGGGCTGGAGAAGTCTTATTGTTGGACGTGAAGCCTTAATACCGAATATGTGCTGGTCAGTGGATGATGGTACACGCATACACACAAGAAGGGATCGATGGTTGCCTATAAGACCTTTACCGGGCCCTCTAGCATGCGACTGGGTAGCGGATCTCATCGACCCTCATCAGCACTCCTGGAATATACCTCTCATCAGAAAGCATTATGACGAGGGCATAGCTAAGGAGATCATCAGAATTCCTATCAGGCCTGAATTTGCTAATGATACTCTAATTTAGACAGCCACCAACACCGGTATTCATTTTGTCAAGAGCCACTACCACTCTATCCTTAGTACAGAACAACACAACAACAACCACACAACAGCAGCAACTTTCAATTTCGACAAAAAGCTATGGACCATAATATGGACTTTGAAGACAAAACCTAAAATCCACATGTTTCTATGGTTTGTTTTTCATAATTCCCTAGCTACTAAAGCTAATCTATTCAGACGCCACATTTGAGAGGATCCTACATGTTTACTATGCGATCAACACACGCAGAAAACAATCGAGCATTTGTTCTTTCATTGCTCTTGGACGACAGAGGTATGGTAGCATCATGACATTCGTCATTCACATATTTCCCCTCCAATTCATGGCATTGCACAGTGGATCAAACATCAGGCTAGGAGGCAGCGAATCGTACCTGAGTTGGAGCTCATCGCGCACATCCTCTGGCATATTTGGCATGGAAGAAATAATTTTGTCTTCCAACACCAAAAGCCAAGCTCCCACCTCGTCATTGCAGATGCTCTCGCACACCGTCACAGCTGGACCGAGACTACTCGAGGAGAACATAGGCACCATTCATCTGCACTGCCCATAGATTTTCTTTGGAAACCTCCTGAAAGAGGCGTTCTGAAATGTAATATTGATGGGGCTTATACGGAGGGCAAGCTGATTGGTAGTATGGCGTGTATTAGTAGGGATCACAGGGGCAGACTTACGGATGTGTTCACTGCTAATTTCCCAGCGACTTCGGCGCTTCAAACCGAAGTTCAGGCCCTCAGTCGTGCTCGGTCTTCAAACTGATCGGGTTGTCATTGAATCGGATTGCTGGATCGTGGTTGATACATTGAACAACAACAGGCGGCCGCCATGGGAGGATCGACCACTCTTCGAGGAGGCCAACTCGCTGCTTCGTTCATGCCCTAATCTGAAGCTACAGAACTATAGGAGGGAGGCAAACTTGGACGCGGACTGGGCCGCGAAGGCCCATGGCCGAATCGACTAGGCCCACAATTAGAACCTTTTTCCCCCTTTTTTGTCTTCTTGATCTAGTGTTTGCGGACGTGGTTGTGAGCGGATGTCAGATGTTCTAAATCTAATATATTATCCTCGACCAAAAAAACAAAAAACAAAAAACCTTGTAAGGTATGTATACCTCTTTCGAAACATCTCGAAATGCAGAGCTCCCCTCCGACCATCATGGTCATCAATCTTTCTAACCCTAATCGCGAAATTTCACTAAATCGTCAACTTTAATCAGCTCAGATTTCCTTCATCTTCATCCCAATTCACAATAGTCATCCGCAATTCCATCGAAATTACTTCCCGTCCTCTACAATTCCAATTCGCCTCTTCCGTATAGTGTTCTCGAGCAGCCCTCGATTCCATCGGCAACCTTCATCGACCTCCATGTCCCTTCCTTTCTACTTCACTATCCATCATCTACCCAACAGAATCAAACCCTTATCTTTCTAATCGCAAATTCTCTCTCGACATGCACCTTTTAGCCTTTTTTGATGTCGCTCCCTTCCACATCGCACCTTGCATGGTCTCATTGCCTTGGTACTCCCTAAACTGATTACCTCAATTCCTTCGTGTTTGTTGTCAATGGATGCCCAAGAAGAAGTAGACACCTCCAGACTCGCTGCCCTTTGCAATCGAATGGGCCGCCTTTGGTCTGACCAGGAAATTGAAGATTGACAAGACTCACCGCCCCTGCACAAAGTGGAAGAGTGTCAACTCATGTTAGTAGGTAAATTAGTATCCGGTCCATCCATTAATTTTCAGGCTCTACAAAACTCTCTAAAGCGAGCATGGCGAATAGAGGAAGTAGAGATTACTCAATGGGATAATGGTACCTATGTGGCGAAGTTTCAATCGGAGAGTGAGAAAAATAGAATATTAGAGGGCGGACCATTGTTGTTTTCTAGCCATTTAATCATATTCCGGCCCTGGCAACCAAATACACCCTTGCATTGTTATGAGTTTACCACTTGCCATCTGTGGGTGCAAGTCCATGGCCTGCCACTGGAATGGTGTTCTGAGGACTTGTTGTGCAAGGCGTTAAGCATGTAGGAAAGGTGCTGGAGGTTAAACTAGATTTTAAAGGAAACTCCACATTCAAAGTAGGCAGGGTTCTGGTAGAATTTAGCTTAAGTGAGCCTCTGAAACTAGGACAACTAATACGTATAGTAGGAAAACTTCTTTGGTTGGACTTTAAATACGAACGATTGCAAATCTATTGAGAAGAAGATCGTACGTTTCTGGTGGCAGAATAATAGCAGTGAACCTGGCATTCACTGGACGAATTGGGAGGAGCTTAAAAAGAGTAAAAACAAAGGTGGACTTGGATTTAGAGACCTTATGGACTTTAATAGAGTGTTGCTTGGAAAGCAGGCTTGGCGCTTAATTCAAGGACCTTCCTCCCTGTGGTGTATGCTATTCAAAGGTCTTTATTTTCGATCATGCGACTTTGCACGAGCTGAGAAAGGTAGTTGACCGTCCTGGGGTTGGCAAAGCCTATTAGCAGGATGAGATTTCATTCTACCGAACCTACGATGGGCAGTAGGGGATGGCTGAACAATCAGACCACGGACTAATTGTTGGTTACCAAGAGGAATTTTAGGTGCTCCAGCTCAACAAGACGAACCCCCACTGGTGGCAAATTATATTAATTCTAGCCACAACACATGGAATGTTCCTCTATTATGAAGATTTTTTTATGACTCGACCGTGGCTGAAATTCTTACAATACAGGTCAGACCTACTTACATCTCAGACCAAATTATATGGACTGCATCTACTGACGGTAAATACACTGTCAAAAGCGGATACCAATCAGTCAGACAAATAGCCCACTGTGACGTTACTCCAGATGTAGCAACTAACTCGATTCAAGCCTGTGAGATACTATGGAAACACATATAGAAGCTGTAGATCCCACCAAAAACAAGACTATTTATGTGGTCCCTTAGCCATGACGCTCTACCGACCAAGGCTAATCTTTTTCACCGCCACATTATCTCAGACCCTATATGCCCCCCTCTGTTCTGTAAACACACCAGAAACAACAACCCACACTTTTTTCTATATTGCCACTGGACAGCAACTATTTGGTCTCATCCTATGATTAATCTTTAGATTCCCACACCAGACACACAACATATTGGAGCTTGGATGGCAAATATGCTATCACAAAATCAAAACTTACTTGCGTTCGAAGTGGTCGCTGCAATTTTCTGGAATATCTAGAAAGCCAGGAATAATTTCATTTTTCGGCAACAGAACCCAAATCCATTTCGGGTTGTTGATCTGGCTCTAGCTTCTGTTCTATCGGCATAGCTGTCCACCATGGCAAGCAGTAACACAAAACGAACCCGACTCAACCCAGAAGAGTTATGCAGATCTCCCGATCCCGGCTTCCTGAAAGTTAACATTGATGGAGCGTTTAAATCGGGAGGTACTGAAGGGACTATGGCCTGCATCTGTCGTGATCACAATGGGAAGTTGACCGATGGGCTTACTAGGAGTTTTGTAGCTTCGTCTACACTGCAAGCGGAATTTCAAGTGCTCACTATCACTCTGCGTTACCTGTTGGAGAAGAACAAGGGGACTGATTTGCTTGTGCTTGAATCAGATTCAAAAACCCTGATCGACTAGGTGACACGCTTACTTGATTCGCCATGGGAGGTTAGATCTCTCTGTGCTAAAGCTATTGCTCTTCTACATGACTTCTACAATTTGCGAATTAGGTTTTGTCGAAAAGGGACAAATTTTGTGGCGGATTGGGCTGCAAAGGCCCATAAAACTAGCACTCTTCCCCTTAGCTGGCCCATCTCGCCTCCTACTGCTTTATTAGATCTCCTTTATGCTGATGCTTTGGCTGCCAATTGTAATATCAACTCTTCATGAATGATATTAGTTTTTCCGACCAAAAAAAAAAAAAAAACCTTGTAAGGAATAAAAAAACCCAAACCGTTTCACTTTGATATATATTTACCTCACAAAGACTGCCCATATAATCAATTTTCCTTTTGAAACTAAGAAATTATTATAATTATTTTTTAAATTCCAAAGTTTAAAAAAATTATAAAAGACCCTGTTATGTTCTTGAACGGCAAGTTTATCCCTAATTTTAATTTAACATGTACTTTGACCTTAATTAACTAGTCTTTTTAATTGAAGCAAATTTCTTTATGAATGATCACCATCACTACTTTCAGAAAATTAATCTACAGTTTATAACTTCATTAAATTACTGAAATTTGCTTTTGCTATGTTTAATTCATGACCAAGGAATAAGATATGGAATCCCATTCTAGGCAATCAAATTCGCTAAGGTGGGATCCCTTTTCTATTGTTTGGTTGCAATTTTACTTATAAAGAAGAGAAATGTCCAATGAGAGTGTAAACATAAATATAAAATAACACATCAACACATTAGCAATTTTCGATAAAAACTGGTTGGAATATCGGAATCTTGCGTAAAGATTTATAACTAAATTAGTAATGAAAAATTTCAGACTGATTAGACAATTTCCTTACATTGAAGATTTTGAGAATTATTAGTCCCGGTCGGTAGTCACCCTAAATAATATTTCAATTATTATATCAGCAACCAGTCCCAAACACAACTATTTACTTAATTTTGCAAGTTGAGAATAGTAAAGTTCGAAAACTAATTCTTAATTGTGTATCCGGATGAATTTCTTAGTGAAATGAAAATAATATTTTACGACTTATCAATCACTCTGTAATGATGCCCCTGAGGTTTACTGGCTAGTTTGCAGTTATGATATAAGTAAATTATTTTCTACCAAAAAAAAAAAAAAAACTAGTCTCATACTTCAGGGGGTAATTTCGTTTTTTTTTCCATACAGTCAAGTTCATACTGAGACACGCAATAATTATAATCCTCTAGAGGCTTTTCTTTCAAAGGAAAAGAAAAAAACCAGAACTACAATATAATTTCGAAAGAAGCCAATGGTCTTTATTTTTATTTTTTGGTAAGGGTAAGAATTATATAGACTTTGCCAAAAGGAAATACAAGAAAGGAGGCCCGGCACCTACAACAGGCAGACACTCAAGAAGACAGTAGAGTCAAAAAGAGTGTAAGGGTGCCGTAATTCCAAAAAGAGAAACAAAAGGCGGCCAAAACAAAGGAAAGTCAAAACCAACAAACAGAAATGGGGCAACCAACATCAATAAAAAAAGACGAATGGAGACCCCAGCTTCTTTCTGTTCCAGAAAGAAGCCAATGGTCAATGTGTGCAAAATTCAAGATATTACGCCTTAATTTGTAATGGCTATGTGATTGGATCTTTTCATTATCAACATCATAATCATGCTGCATGGCGGCTGAGATAACAAGTTTAATCGTTTAAAAAAATAGTAAATGAATAGAGATGGTTGAAAGGCAAAACAAATAGAAAATCTGAAAAAGAAAAAGAGATAGAGATGCAGTTAGTTTGGTCTCACGTGGCCAAATCTGAGACCCTCTTTAAAGCAAATTGTTTTTAGTTTTTGAGGTACTTGACTGCAATGAGATTATCAGAGTCACCTGGATTTCACAGCCTAAGAAGGCATTGAGCAAATAAGAATATAGTGAATAATGATATGACGTAGAAATTTATAAATTTGAGACTCAAAATCACGAGTTTTTATTGGAGTTTCGTCTAATGTGAGATTTGACCACACGAGATCCTTGCTTTAGTCATGTGACCTTGGCAAAAACTTCTGAGGGCTAAGCCAAGTCGGTAGTGTAGATCGTCGTTTGGGACACTTGGGTCTCTTTAGTCTCTTAAACTTACTCATCTCTTTTCTTTCTCTATCATTTTTTTAAAGGGCTGCACTTTTTTCACTCTTTCTTTAACTTATCCACACCCTCGAAATAATATTTTGAGGATATCATCCTTTGTGGGTCCCACCAATGATTGTTAAAGTCAAATGTGAGGTCCATTTCATATCCCACATTTTTTATTCTGTTCTTCTTTCATTTTCTTATCTCTCTCTTTGCTTGTTCATCATTGTCTTCTTACTTGCTACCTTATCCATCTACATCCTCCATTGCACCCTCAACCCTGAGGCTCCATTGCTCGCGTCATTTGTTCGGTTCGATGCCTCGCTGCCCCTTGCGGCCTCAACCTTGTTGTCATTGAGTCCTTCCCCACCATCATCTACTTCACCGTGAAGAGGAACAAGATTGGCGAGGCGTCACTTGACCCCACCATGTGTTTGAATAATTTCGAGGATGAAAGTCAATCGCTGACAATCCGTTGGTCAATGACTCAGCAAAGCCCTCGAATATCTCTAATTCGTTGTCGGACTTCTTGTTGTTGTTCCCTTTGAAGAAATTGCCGCATTTTAAACCATCTTTGCCAAGCAAATTGAGCTCGGCTCAAACTCAGGCACTCCAACCCCACCTCCTCCATCCTTGCCATACAGAGGAGGAGCTTTGTTGATTAACAGATCAAGGGCACAGTGGAAGAGAAAACAGAGAGATCTAGAGAGAATTTTAGCGAGACTAGTCGCCATAGTTAGCAATAAAGATCTTGTCGGGGGTGATGATGGCAACATCAGCCGTCGACCTAATGATGTTGCACTTCGACAAGTGGAGGTCGCACCCGCTTCTCTTATGCATCGTCACCATGCCTTCATCGCATTAGTTTACTTCCTTGTCCATCCTGTGAAAGCTCCTCTCCATCGTCTCCATCCACTCCGTCGGAGCCAAACCTTCATTGTTAACCATACCAGCTCGTTATTTATCAGCTTCTACACCTCACGCCTAGGAACCGCCGGTCGAACGAGCAATAGAGATAACATAGAGATATAGAAGGAAAAAAGAAGAAGAACAAAGTAAAAGGGAGACAAAAAGGGTCCCATATTTGACATTAATCGTTGTCAGTGGGTATAATGTGCTAAAAAGGTGGGATCATAAAAGATAATATAGTCAAAATACTGTATTAAGAAGTGTGGAAGTTAAAGGGAGAGTGAAGAAAGCTTGTTACTTTTTTTGTTTAATGTATTTTGGTTTTCAAACTTTCCTATTTCATACCACCATGTCAACATCATTAAGTACGTCAATAACAAAAAGGCTTGATTACGCAACTTATACAAATTGAAGGACCGATTGCACGATTGGCATAAGTTTTATAGGTCTAAAAATATAATTACCACCCTGTGATTATTATTCCCGAGGGACTATTATACTATTAGTAATGGTCATAAATGGAATCCATTTTACAGTTTTGGGACTAGTACTTTGTAGTATATATGATAGTCATATGTAACAATTTGCCCGATAGGAAAAAATTATGGTAAGTTTGCCATTTTGTGGCTGTATGATAATTGTATTTTTTTTATATATATTTGACTAATTACTTTCATCAAAAGCTTTATTACCAAGGTTTTTTTTCCTTACATATTGCAGGCAAGAGTCTTTATAAAAAATAAAAAAATAAAAAATAAAAAGTGACCCTTATATACTTTCATGGGACTCAATTACTTTTTTTCTTTCTCAAATACCCTCAAATACTTATATTACAATTATTATGTGATTGGATAAATGTGTAGGCTAATAATTTTGTGTTATTTCTCACATATTTTATTTTTACACTTGGAATCTTGTGTATCTTACACTAACCTTCCAAGAAAAGCCGAACCCTAAAATATCTTTCACTTTCTATTTATATGAAATCCATTTATATCCATTGTGTATCTTTATCACTTTCTATCTATTGTGCACTTTTCTCAGGTTCGTTGATTAAATATTGTTTTAATAGAATGATTTTGCCTCATCTTTCAAATTTTGATTTCTTATATACACGCCAGACGTGCTTCCCGTTTATTAATTTATCTTTAAACTACGACTACGTTAGTTGTATTCTAAAGCATGTCATTATTGTGAAAAATCAATATGATAATGATTCACACGCACCCGCACAGAATGGGGGTCATGGTGAAGAATTTGGTGAAACAGCTAACACTAAACATTATTTGACTGTGTATCATAATTAGGGTTGTATCTTGAGTAATTAGCTAAGATTAATCTAAAAATATAAATATGTACGACTTAGGATAAGCGAGACTTTCATTAAACACAGTAACAATTATAAGTATCTATGCGCCTTATCAGCACATTATCAGTTTGGATCCAATTGCTTGAAACAAAATTAGGGTGAAAGAAACCTATCCGAGAAATGCTCTCGTACATGCATTGTGTTTGAATTTATCTTTTTCCTGGAATGTACAACCCGCCGCTAAACATGAGTGGTCATATTTTATTCTTCATATACACAATTGTATTTACTTTCTAGCATACATCACATTTTTAACCGGTCTTTTCTTAAATGGGTATTGTATCCAATCAACAATACTACGGTAATGAGCAATTAAGGCATATTTTATTCCTTCAAATTGAAAAAAAAAAATTGCATACCAAGTCCACTATGTAACTTCTGATCCTTTCTCATTAGAATCACACGAGCATTAAAAACCCAAAAAAAAAATATCAATACCAAAAATAATAATAATAATACTAGAAACGGAAAAAAATAGCAAGTATACTAATAATAACAATAATAAGGGATAAGAATTAGCAAGGGTATTGGCATTGACACAGCCAAGGACCAGCACTATTATCGCAATACCCTCGGCCTTGACTGAACATGGTGGCACATCGATCGCTGCAACACTGGTCCGTACAGGCGATGCTGCACAAATCCCCGCCACCATTGCACACTTTTGGCGGCGGTTCAGGGCACGAACCCCCACTTCCACCGCAACCTTTCGGCGGCGGTGCGGGACAATCGTAGTAGCAAGTGCAAAGTGGAGGCTTGATGGTGTAGTCGCACGATCCTTGCGAGCCTGGGCCGTGACTTGCGTAGCATCTTTGTTCGCACTCGTTGCCCTTCCCACATAGCCCTATCCCTTCACTGCAATATGCCTCCACCTTAGGCATCTCTATCATCCCGCCTTTCCTCCAAAAGAAAGAAAAGAGAAAAAAGGAAAACATGGTATCACTGTTAGAACCCTACAATACAAGGTTTGATTGAGAAAAGGAAATGCTTTTCAATGTCTTTGTCTCACCATGGTCATCAAGCAAAAGGATGAGAGACAAACCTGCGAGTACAAGGAGGACGATGAGAAGGCAACACTTTCGGAAGACTTCGGCCATTATTTGTTTTCCACGGATTTGGCTTCAATTGCTTCTTATTTTGGTCGCAAAACAGCATCGCCGGCACATTTATAGCTATGGCAATATAGACATAATGGTGATATATTAGGGAATGACGAACTGGTACTGATTATTAATCTTTTAAAGGTTGTTCTTTCTTGATAATTTTAGGAAAGTAAATCAATGGATGCTTTATACATTGATTGCATTGTATCCATGTGAAGATTTCCTGATATTTTCTGGTCTATGTGTTAAATGAAATACCCTCACAAAGATACGAGTGCTTTGCCAATCAAAAGAAAAAACCAATTATTCTATTTTGATGAATATATACATATATATGATTAAATTGAAAAGCATGCGGAAAGATTAGAAGGTATATATGCATATAGTTGTATATGTTATCTTATATATCTCTATTATTTAATTTTTTTTTCACTTCTTTCTCTCCCTTTGGTCTCTATTCTTCTTCATTACTTCATCTTCGAGTCTGAAACCAGCAACAAAAGTAAGACGAGGAGTCCCCAACTTCGCAGCTCCGTAAGCCAATGCTCCGTTGCCTTCGCAGACCATTCTCCTCCGCTGCACATCTCTCCCCTTTTCTCTCTCTCCCATGGCCATGGAGGTCAAGGTCATGACCCACAGCCGTCAAGGGTGACCTCAACCTCCATTGCCTCGACGTCCATGTCCCGTGACCTCCATGGCCATCATTTCCATGGAGAGATGGATGAGAGTGACGAAGCAGCAAGCACAGAGAGGGGGAGAGAGACGCACTGATAGGCCAAGTTTGGTCATTGGGAAGTCTCGCAATGGCTTTGTCAGAGCCGTGGCAAACAACCTGAAGGCGAGAGAAGAAGAAGAAGGAGGAATAAAGGGAAGGATGGAGGTTTTTAGCTTCTTTTTTATGTTTGTATGAGTTATAAACATGTATGGTGCAACGCATATTTGTTTTAAATGATACCAATTAAAATTAGATCAAGTTCTTTGTTGTTTTGTTTTTTTTTTTTTGGGGGGGTCAAAAGAACGTCATTATTTGTTTTGAGCACTCATGAAAATGCGATTGTCAAGTGACAAAACCGACCATTGAATGATTACAATGTGGGGGGTGATTTGACTGAAATTTAAGTTAATTTCGTTAGAGCAATTTAGAATTACAAGAGTTAACCGAAATTATACATATGTGACCTTGATTAATCTCCAGCAATGTTGGAAGGATTGGCCTTTATCATGCTAAAATATATATAAGAAAACAGTAATAGATGGCGCACAAGACGAGTATATATAACCATAAAATAATGAGAGGACAACGTACTCATTAACCGGATTGTTAATTATTCATAACTTATCTTTGTTTTATAGTATATTGCATAAGGCTTTCGGAAACTACTAAATAACATTCTCGCAAGCTAGGACGAGCACTTGTGTCGAAGTCGGTGTCGTAACCTCGACATCTATGGCAAGTACTTGTCTACCATTGAGATTAAGCGCTTGCAGGGCACCAATAGATGCACGAACATAGTGGAGGACTGATGGAGGTATCGCAGGTGTCCTGAGACCCTGAACCATGCTTCACATAGCAACTTCGCTCGCAATCATCGACTCAAGCATTACATACTCCTAGATCTTCAGTGCAACTCTTCGCCACAGTTGTCTTCATCATCGATCCCACTTTTTGAACATAAAAGTAAATAATTTTGGTACTACATTCATGCCTGATGAGAAAGTAGATGTAACATGGATTTTCTCTACTCTCTAAAAGGGAAGAATATAACTGTGAGCACGAAGAAGACGAGGTGGATGCAATATGCTTGAAGGAGTCTAGCCATTTGAATTGTTTTGATATTGAAAAGACTTGATTCAATAGTTCTATGATGCTACTAATGCATCTTTACCTATAGTTTTTAAGTTATTTATAGTACCCGTGAAGCATTAATTAAGAAAGAGATATTTGCGTCTTCATTGGAATGACTTAGAGATTTTTGGGCAATGAAAGATTGGACTGATCATGAAGGAAATATAATCAGACACGCATTAAGGCCAAACCCTGGAATAGGGCCATTTGTACAACAAGTCTAATGTCAAATTTGGGGTCCACTTCTGATTTAAGATTATTTATTATCTTGTTCTTCTTCTTTGTGTTTGTTTTCTTCTCTGTTTTTTCCCACATTTGATAAGAAATTGGTGTCTCTCTTCTCCACAAGAGAGGCTAGAGGATTCAGGAACGCAAAAATTTAACTTGAAACACCTATTCCAGGATTTGAGTCTTACACGCATTATGACAATCAAAATTATTAGATGGTACTTGTTTGATTTAGCTAATATATCTTTTTACAAGAGAGTAATTTTTGAAAAGGGCGGTTAAGCAAAAAAATGGAGAATCTTTTTTTAAGTTGCTTGTTCCTATCGCACCGCGTTCCTGATGCGAAGATCATATTTCTTCTTCTTTAATGGTTATATGGAAATTTTGATGCATTTAGAATTCACCAAAAAATAAGTATTTTTGCAAAAATTTTGAATGGGATAACTTATAATGCAATTACAATTGCAACAACTTTCTTATCAATAACTAATTATTCATTGTAATCAAGCAAAGTTAACATTCCATATAATGATCATTAAGGGAGTTTTTTCCCATCAAATTGGAATGGTATTAATGGATGTTTAGTATTATTAATGTACTTAACTTTATCGCAATTTTAATTTTTTTCAGAAAATATCTTTTAAAAAGTTGTGGAGTTGTTGGATAAAAATAAATCAAAATTTCATAATAGATATACTGCATAATAAAAGTTGCGTAGTTAAAATACGTAACCTATAATGTATTGACATGTAGTGAAGATATAATTAAACCAAATGCATTCATTAAAACTGGTATCAATTATAGATATTTTAAAGGTTCCTCTCTGTTGATAATTTTAGGAAAATAAATCAATCGATGCTTTATACATAGATTGCATTGGATCCACATGTGGAGATTTCCTGATATTTTCAGGCTTATGTGTTGAATGAAACGGTACGAGTGCTCTACCAATCAAAGGAAAAACAAATTATTCTATTTCCATAAATACAAATACATATATATATACATACATATATATATATATATGTATATATATATATATGTATATATATATATATATATATATATATATATATATATATGCTTAAAATAAAATGTTGCAAAAGATCAGAAGGTATATATAAATAAATTTTTTAATGTTATCATATATGTCCTTGCGTTCACATGCATAATTTCTAATCTCCTTTAATTTTTTTTTTCCACTTCTTTGTCTCTCCTTTATCTTTATTCTTCTTCATTACTTACTTTGTAAGTCTAAACCCAGCAACCACATAAGACCATAAGCCCCCACCTTCGCAGCTCCGTAAGCCAACGCATCGTCACCCTCACCGATCGGTCTCCTGCGCTGCACATCTCTACCCTTTTCTATCTCTCCCTTGGCAATGGAGGTTGAGCTCACGGTGCAGCGCCACCTCAATCTCCATGGCCTCAGTGTCCCGACCCAGAGACGTCCATGGCCGACATTCCCATGGGGAGACGGAGGAGAGTGACGAAACGGCAAGCACAGAGATGGGGGGAGAGACAAACTGATTGGCCGAGTTTGGTCGTCTGGAAGTCCGGCAATGGCTTCAGCAGAGCAGTGGCAAACAACCTGGAGGCAAGAGAAGTAGAAGAACGAGGAAGAAGGGGAGGATGCGGTTTTTTAGAAAAAATAAAAGCAAAGATGATCAAGTGAAATTGAAAGAAAAGTATATAGGGTTGCTTTTCCTTTTTTTTTTTTTATGTTTTTTTCTTTTTGTAGGTGCTTGTTTGTGATATCTGGGAGATGCAATCTTCATATAAAGGCGAAAAAAATGATTTTAATTAAAGTTTGCGTTGGGTCTTGATTCTTGAGATATTAATTGCATTTACAATTCAATTGAAAGAGGTGGAATTGGAAGTTGTTTTTAGCACCTCATTAATTATACCCCACTCATTTAAACACTTCTGCTGGCTAAGCTTAGCTTTTTTCTTTTTCTTTTTGTCAATAAGGACAGACCCAAATTTGTCTTGATTTAATGAAAATTCGATTGAACTTTTTTTGGGGTCAAAAGAAAGTCATTATTTGTTTTGAGCACTCGACCAAGTGTGATCGTCGAGTGATCAAAAACCGACCCTCGCAATGATTACAGTATCGGAGAAATTTAACTTAAATTGAAGTTGAATTTGTGAGAGTACTTTAGAATAGCAACAGCTAACTGAAAAAGTTCATATTTGAGATTGATTAATCCCCAACAATGTATAAAGGATTGACCTTTATCTTGCTAAAATTTAAATAAGAAAATAATAATAGATGGCGTACAGGTTAAATGTAAATAAACATGAATTATGAAAGGACATGATGTACTCATCAATCGGATTGTCAATTAGTAATGACTTATCATTGTTTTATAGGTAATATCATAGGGCTTCTAGAAATTATGAAATAGCATTCATGCAAGCGGTGACAAGCACTTGTGTCGATGTTGCTATCGCAACCTCGACATCCATGGCAAGTACTTGTCTACCCTTGCGATTAAGCGCTTGGAGGGCACGAATAGATGCAAGCACATAACGGAGGACTGATGGAGGTGTCGCAGGTGCCTTGAGACCCCGGACCACGCTTTGCATAGCAACTTTGCTCGCAATCATCGCCTCCAGCATTACATGTTCCTAGATCTTCAGTGCAAGCCTTCGCCACAGTTGTCTTCATCATCAATCCCGCTTTTTGAAAAAATAAGTAAATAATTTTGGTACCACATTCATACCTAATGAGAAAGTAAATGTAACATGGATTTCTCTATCCTCTAAAAGGGAAGACTATAGCCTGTGAGCACGAAGAAGACGAGGAGGAGGCAATATGCTTTGAGGAGTCTAGCCATTTGAATTGTTTTGATCGTGAAATGACTTGATTCAATAGTTCTATGGAGCGACTAGGGCATCTTTATTTATAGTTGCTAAGTTATTTATAGCAACCGTGAAGCATAAATTAAGAAAGAGATATTTGTGTCTTCATTATAATGATTTTGAGATTTTTGAGCAATTAAAGATTTTGGAATAACGAGGAAGGAAATATAATGGGACACGCGTTAGGGCCATAATCTGTAATTTCCATTTGCACAACAAGTCTGAGGTCAAATTTGGGGTCCACTACTAATTTAATATTACTTATTATCTTTTTCTCCTTCTATTGGTTTCTTATCTCTGTGATTTTTTTTCCGTCCCATTTTATGAGAAATTGCTGTCTCTCTTCTCCACAAGAGAGGCTAGAGTATTCAGGAAAGCACAACTAACTTGCAAGACCAATTCTAGCGTTTGGGCCTTTCGCATTTTGACATTCAAAATTATTAGATGCTATTTGTTTGATTTAGCTAGTATATCTTTTGACAAGAGAGTAGTCTTTGAAAAGGCCGGTTAAGCAGCTAAATGAAGAATATTTTTTAAAGTTGCCTATACAACTTGTTCCTATCGCACTACGTTCCTGATTTGAAGATCATATCCCTTCTTCTTTAATGGTTATATGGAAATTTGGATGCATTTAGAATTGGCAAAAACGTAAATATATGTGCAAATATTTTGAATGGGATATTTTATAATGCAATTACAATTGTAACAACTTTCTTGTCAACGAGTCGTTGACAACGACTAATTATTCAACGTAATGAAGCAAAGATAACATTTTATATAATGATCATTAAGGGAGTCTTTTTCCCTTTAAATTGGGGTGGTATTTAATGGATGTTTAGTAGTGTTAATGTACTAAACTGTAAAATATTTTTAATATTTTTCAGAAAATATCTTTTAAAAAGTCGCGTGGTTTGTGGTGTAAAAATAAATGAAAATTTCATAATAGATTCACCGCATTAAATAAAAGTCACGGAGTCAAAATACATGAATTACAATGTAAGGACACATAGTAAACATATAATTAAAAGAAATGCATTCATTAAAACTGGAATAAATTATAGATCTTTTAAAGGTTGTTCTTTGTTGATAATTTTGGGAAAACAAATCAAGGATGCATTACACATAGATTGCATTGTATGACATGTGGAGATTTCCCAATATTTTTAGGCGTATGTGTTGAATAAAACGACTTCACCAAGATACGAGTGCATTGCCATTTCAAGGAAAACCAAATTATTCCATTTCCATGAATACAAATACACATATATGCTTGAAATAAAATGCTTGCAAAAGATTAGAAGGTATATATACATATATTGGTGAATGTAATCTTATATATCCATGCATTCACGGGCATAATTTCTAATCTCTTTCGTCTGATATATATATATATATATTTTTTTTTTACTTTGGTCTCTCTCCTTTGATCTTTATTCTTCTTCATTACTTGCTCTGCAAGTCCAGACCCAGCAACCACAGTAAGACGAGGAGCCCTCACCTTCGCAGCTCCGTAAGCCAACGCACTGTCACCCTCACCGATTGGTCTCCGGCGTTGCGCATCTCTACCATTTTCTCTCTCTCGCTTGGCAATGGAGGTTGTCGTCGCCATGAAGCGCGACCTCCACGGCTGACATTCCCATGGGGAGACGGAGGAGAGTGACGAAACGGCAGGCACAGAGCGGGGGCGGCGGGAGAGACAAACTGATCGGCCGAGTTTGGTCGTCTGGAAGTCCGGCAATGGCTTCAGCGGAGCAGTGGCAAACAACCTGGAGGCGAGAGAAGAAGAAGAACGAGGAAGAAGGGGAGAAAGCGGTTTTTTAGAAAAAATAAAAAAGCGAACATGATCAAGTGCACTTGAAAGAAAAATATATAGGGTTGCTTTTTCTTCTTTTTTATTTTTAACGTTTTTGCTTTTTGTAGGTGCTTGTTTGTGACATCTGGGAGATGTAATCTTTATATATGGGTGAAAAAAATGATTTTTATTAAAGTTGGCGTTGGGTCTTGATTCTTGAGATATTAATTGCATTTACAATTCAAATTGAAAGAGGTGGAATTGGAAGTTGTTTTTAGCACCTCATTAAATGCACCCCACTCATTAAACACTTCTGCTGGCTAAGCTTAGCTTTTTTTTTTTGTCAATAAGGACAGACCCAAATTTGTCTTGATTTAATGAAACTTCGATTGAACTTTTTTTTTGGGTCATAAGAAAGTCATTATTTGTTTTGAGCACTCGACAAAGTGTGATCGTCAAGTGATCAAAAACCGACCCTCGCAATGATTACAATATGGGAGAAATTTAACTTAAATTGAAGTTGATTTTGTGAGAGCAGTTTAGAATAGTAAGAGCTAACTGAAAAAGTTCATATTTGAGCGTGATTAATCCCCAACAATGCATAAAGGATTCACCTTTATCATGCTAAAATTTAAATAAGAAAATAATAATAGATGGCACACAGGTTAAATGTAAATAAACATGAAATTATGAAAGGACACGATGTACTCATCAATCGGATTGTCAATTAGTAATGACTTATCATTGTTTTATAGGTAATATCATAGGGCTTCTAGAAATTATGAAATAGCATTCATGCAAGCGGTGACAAGCACTTGTGTCGATGTTGCTATCGCAACCTCGACATCCATGGCAAGTACTTGTCTACCCTTGCGATTAAGCGCTTGGAGGGCACAAATAGATGCAAGCACATAACGGAGGACTGATGGAGGTGTCGCAGGTGCCTTGAGACCCCGGACCATGCTTTGCATAGCAACTTCGCTCGCAATCATCGCCTCCAGCATTACATGTTCCTAGATCTTCAGTGCAAGCCTTCGCCACAGTTGTCTTCATCATCAATCCCGCTTTTAAAAAAAAATAAGTAAATAATTTTGGTACCACATTCATACCTAATGAGAAAATAAATGTAACATGGATTTCTCTATCCTCTAAAAGGGAAGAATATAACCTGTGAGCACGAAGAAGACGAGGAGGAGGCAATATGCTTTGAGGAGTCTAGCCATTTGAATTGTTTTGATCGTGAGATGACTTGATTCAATAGTTCTATGGAGCTACTAGTGCATCTTTATTTATAGTTGCTAAGTTATTCATAGCAACCGTGAAGCATAAATTAAGAAAGAGATATTTGTGTCTTCATTATAATGATTTTGAGATTTTTGAGCAATTAAAGATTTTGGAATAACGAGGAAGGAAATATAATGGGACACGCGTTAGGGCCATAATCTGTAATTTCCATTTGCACAACAAGTCTAAGGTCAGATTTGGGGTCCACTACTAATTTAATATTACTTATTATCTTTTTCTCCTTCTATTGGTTTCTTATCTCTGTGATTTTTTTTTCCGTCCCATTTTATAAGAAATTGCTGTCTCTCTTGTCCACAAGAGAGGCTAGAGTATTCAGGAAAGCAAAAAATTAACTTACAAGACCAATTCTAGGGTTTGGGCCTTTCGCATTTTGACATTCAAAATTACTAGATGCTATTTGTTTGATTTAGCTAATATATCTTTTTACAAGAGAGTAGTCTTTGAAAAGGGCGGTTAAGCAACTAAATGAAGAATATTTTTTAAAGTTGCCTATACAACTTGTTCCTATCGCACTACGTTCCTGATTTGAAGATCATATCCCTTCTTTTTTTAATGGTTATATGGAAATTTGGATGCATTTAGAATTGGCAAAAAAGTAAATATATGTGCAAATATTTTGAATGGGGTTATTTTATAATGCAATTACAATTGTAACAACTTTCTTGTCAACAAGTCGTTGACAACGACTAATTATTCAACGTAACGAAGCAAAGATAACATTTTATATAATGATCATTAAGGGAGTCTTTTTCCCTTTAAGTTGGGGTGGTATTTAATGGATGTTTAGTAGTGTTAATGTACTAAACTGTATAATATTTTTAATATTTTTCAGAAAATATCTTTTAAAAAGTCGCGTGGTTATGGTGTAAAAATAGATGAAAATTTGATAATAGATTCACCGCATTAAATAAAAGTTGCGCAGTCAAAATATGTGAACTATAATGTAAGGACACATAGTAAAGATATAATTAAAAGAAATGCATTCATTAAAACTAGAATAAATTATAGATCTTTTAAAGGTTGTTCTTTGTTGATAATTTTGGGAAAACAAATCAAGGATGCATTACACATATATTGCATTGTATCACATGTGGAGATTTCCCAATATTTTTAGGCTTATGTGTTGAATGAAACGAGTTCACCAAGATACGAGTGCACTGCCATTAAAAGGAAAAACAAATTATTCCATTTCCATGAATACAAATACACATATATGCTTGAAATAAAATGCTTGCGAAAGATTAGAAGGTATATATACATATGTTTGTGAATGTAATCTTATATATCCATGCATTCACGGGCATAATTTCTAATCTCTTTCATCTGATATTCTTATTTATTTTTTCACTTGTCTCTCTCTCTCCTTTGATCTTTATTCTTCTTCATTACTTACTCTGCAAGTCCAGACCCAGCAACCATAGTAAGATGTGGAGCGCTCACCTTCGCAGCTCCGTAAGCCAACGCACTGTCACCCTCACCGATCGGTCTCCTGCGCTGCACATCTCTACCGTTTTCTCTCTCTCCCTTGGCAATGGAGGTTGTGGTCGCCATGAAGCGCGACCTCCACGGCTGACATTCCCATGGGGAGACGGAGGACAGTGATGAAACGGCAAGCACAGAGAGGAGGTCAGAGACATACTGATTGGCCGAGTATGGTCATCCGGAAGTTCTGCGATGGCTTCGGCAGAGCAATGGCAAACAAGCAGAAGGCGATAGAGGAAGAAGGAGGAAGGAGGAAGAAGGGGGGAATGAGGGTTTTTTAGAAAAAAATAAAAGCAAAGATGATAAAGCGAATTTGAAAGAAAATGTATAGGGCTGCTTTTGTTTTTCTAATGTGTTTGCTTTTTGTAGGTGCTTGTTTGGGATATCTTGGAGATGTGATCTTTATATATAGGTGAAAAAAATGATTTTGACTAAGGTTGGCGTATGGTGTTGATTCTTGAAATGTCAATTGCATTTACAATTGAATTAAAAGAGGTGAAATTGGAAGTTGTTCTCAGCACTTCATTAAATAAACCAGTTGAAGTTCAAGTAGTAGATATTGGACACTGCTCCAGCCGTGGCTAGTACTTGACGTTGTATGTCTGGAGGCGATTTCTGAGTTTCCACATGGAAATGCCATGGTCATAGGCCTGTTATTAAACGATTCTACTTGCTAGGCTTGGTTTTTTTTTTTATTTTTTTTGGGTCAATATGGACGGACCCAAATTTTTCTTGATTTAACGAAGATTTGATTGAGTTTTTTTTTTTTTTTTTTTTGGGTTCAAAGGAAAGACATTATTTGTTTTGAGCCCTCAAGAAAGATGTGATTGTCAAGTGATCAAAAACTGACCTTTGCAATTATTACAATGTGGGAGGAATTTAACTGAAATTGAAGTTGAATTCATAAGAGCAGTTTAGAATAGCAAGAGTTAACCAAAATAATTCATATTTGGCCTTGATTAATCTCCAGCAATGTGGGAAGGTTGACTTTTGTCATGCTAATGTTTAGATAAGAAAATAATAATAGATGGTTCACAAGTTAAATGTTAGTAACCTTAAAATTACGAAAGGACACGGTGTACTCATCAATCGGATTGTCAACTAGTCATGACTTATCATTGTTTTGCAGCTGATTGCATAAAGCTTCCAGAAACTATGAGATAACATTCCCGCAAGTTGGGACATGCACTTTTTTCAGTGTTGCTGTTGCAACCTAGACATCCATGGCAAGTACTTGTCTACCATTGCAATTAAGCGCTTGGAGGGAACGAATAGATGCACGGACATAGCAGAGTATTGATGGAGGTGTCGCAAGTACCCTGGACCCCAAACCATGCTTTGTATAGCACCTTCACTTGCAATCATTACCTCCAACATTACGTACTCTTAGGCTACGTGTGGTGGTCTAGATAAAATTCAAGATAGGATAAAATTTATCCTATCCCTAATTTGATGCCTTTTCAAGAAAAGACATAGTTGGATGTAAAATAGATATAAATTAGATAAAATTATCCCATGAGAAAGATGTGATAAATGTAAATGTGATTTTTAATATCCATATTAAGAAAGTTATTTTCTCAAATAATAAATTTCTTAAATTAACAAATTAAAATTATATTTCAATATATATAATACTTGAATTCTAATATAAGAAATTCCAAATAACAAAAAATAAAATTTTAGTTTTTAATTGAATCTTACTTTTATTTATATAGTTGAATTTAATTCTATCTTTTAATATAAATTCAACATAAAAATATATATTTATTACACATGTTAGGTGTTTTAGTATTTTAGGTATATTAGTACATTTTTCTATTTAATAAAATTTTATTATAGAATGATGGAAGGGGAAGAAAGAATTAAAAAAGAGATAAGTTAAAAAAGAGAGGAAATAAAATAAAATAAAATAAAGTAGATAGGTGTCACATCCCGAACCTCGAGCGCACGCACATCCGTCGATGGTTAATAAAATTACGATGTCCCAAAACATGTCACCGACCCATTCATTTTATTGCACATGCAGAAGAGTATAATAAACAATCCCTAGACAACACAAACACGGGATAGAAAAGCAGGACAACAAATTCACAAACAAAACACACTTTTATAAACAAACTAGTCTATAAACAAGGGTCAACTCAAAAAGGGAGCTGCTAAGCCATCTAAGCACTCGACTCCTTGTCCATGGGCTCAGGGGGCTTAGAGTATATCACGACACCATCAGGAGTGTCGAGATCCATCGGATGTGCTACCTCCCACTGTCCAGTCCCAATGGGAGGCCCTTCGAAACCTAATAGGGGACCCTCCCGACCCCTTTGTCGAAAGCCAATGAACCATGCTATGAATCAGTGAGGTATTAAGTAAGGTAGTCCCTCATCGACCCATACCACAGACTCGATTAACTCTTGTGTCACACCCCAATCCTCAGGAGCATGCCCATCCCAGCTTAGTCAATTAAATAACGACATCCCAAGATGTATCGTCGACCTATTCATTTTAATACGCATGCGGAAGCATATAAATAATCCCCAGACAATAAAAAAATGGGATAGGAAAGTAGGGCCATATTTTTCGAACCTGAAAATAACAACCACACTTATATACATTGCAAACCATAATGTATATATTACAATATAACCTATAAAAGTTAGGTCCTACACAAGCAAGTCAGAAAACAAAGTTGGCAGACAGGGGTGGGGGCTTCCAATCCATTACGGGTGATCCTCCTCGATCTCTCCTTCTTTCACACTCCAGCCGGAGCCTACTACTGAGTACACCGGAGAGTCTGGATCATCGAGCTTAGGGTCCTTCATGTCCACCATCGAACCACCCTTAGGGTCTACCATACCTTTCCCGAACGCAGCCTCCAACACATATATAGGTACCTCCGATTCCGATATGGGTCCCTCTCTCAGTCCGTTACGATCCTGGCGATACCACGATCTGTACTAATGGGGCACCTTCTTAGGTAGTCTCTTACCAACCTAGAGTATGGACTGCACCAGTTCGTACTCTAACCCGTTAGGGTGCCCATGAATCGGAATGAAGTGCCTCTGCTCAGTCATCTTCTTGGGTTACCCAAAATGCTTGGGAGGAGTTGCCATTTAAGGACCTGAAATGTTATCCCACAACGGGGTGAGACGACGTCTTAGCAAGTTCAACCTCCTAAAACCTGACTAGGAAAAAAATATGCCCTGAGGGCTGCCTAGGCGCAATCATGAGTCAGAGGACTTACCTTGGCCTCAGTTTCCTCCCTGCGAGTTATACAATTTATAATGTCATTGAGTCACATCAACCAATCAAATCATTCAAACAGATCAAATTATCGATAAATCGGCTCAGTCGATTCCATGTCAACATGACCATTCCCCGGTCATCTCAATCAATACTATCTATGAGTCTGACCATAGCCTAGGATTGCTCACTCGAGCTGATATATAGATGGTATAGCTCACCAAAGCTGCCTCAATTATTCTCATGTAGTATACTATTTATGCTCACCATAAGCTACCACAATTATACTCATTTAGTATACTATTTATGGTCACCATAAGCTGCGGCAATTATTCTCATATGGTATACTATTTATGCTCACCAGAAGCTACCACAATCATAGATTATGATCGTTTGATCAAATCATCATTTTTATCATTTCCGATAAAAATACTCGTGTGTGGGTATACGGTCAGCTTTAGTCAAAATATAATATTTTCACACTTGAAAATCCCACTAATTTCACTGATCCATAAACTCATTTTTGGCGTTATAAACCGATGCCTGGTAAATTTTCAATTATTTTTTGAAATTAATTAAATTAGGAATAAACTTTTAAAATCACAACCACACCAATTCAACATAATTTAGAGCTCAATGAAATAAATAGATTACACCACAACAATCAGCATAAAATTATGATCACCGGCTATCCCAATCTAATTTCTGGAAAATAATTAATTAATTAAATAGTTACATAAATTAATTTTTAAATACTGATAATTAAAAATTAGGCCCGTAAAGCCTAATTGAAAGCCGAGACGGACCCGGAAAATTTCTGAATCACGCTAGATAAATACTAGAGCTCATATAGGCCCTAATTACACCAACTATCCACCTAACATGCATCGATAATTAATTAAATTCACTAATCAAATCTAACTAACCACCTAATCCTAGCTTAGTCTAAACTAATCAACCCTTAAGCATCATTAATTTACTAAGCGAGAATTCGTGAGTTAAACTCACTTGTTTAACGAACCACTCGGGTCAAATCGATGGGGACGCGACAGGGCTCGATCTTCTCCAATGTGGCAATGGCTTCGAGCATAGAATGGGCCTGGAAATTGGCCTGCAAAGCTCACGATGCCGTTAGATTTCCACGGTTGCTGGGGCTGATTCAGTGGAAAAAAAGACAGCAAGGAGCTCGGCTTCAAACGAGCTGCTTCGGTGAAATAAAAAGGAGAGAGCAAGGAGGTGAATTCGTGGGGGAAGCTTCGGTTTAAGAGAGAGAGAGAGAGATGGAGGGCTTCGAGAAACAAGGAAAATGAAAGCTACAAGCCAAGAAGAAATAGATGGGGTCGGCAGTTGGCAATGCACAAATAAGAAAGAGAGGATTCGAATACAAACACAGGGTACCAAAACGACAGAAAAATCAGTCTAGTGTCAGCCAACGAGAATTTTGTAATTTAGTGGAATCACCCACTTTTAACCATACATCTCAGTCGAACCGACCTATTGCTGATCTCTAATTGATTTTTAACTATGCCGTAATGACCTCTAAAGATGAGCACGTTCGAATAGCCGATTCCTAGTCGAATTCTCAAGTCTATTGCATTAAAATTCCTCAATTGCTTTCCCAAATAGTCTAGTTATCTCGAGAGTGATCAACTATGAGAATAGCCCTATAGGCTCATCGATGAAAGGCCCAATTAATTTAATTGAAAGCAGAACTGAAAAAATCCAGGATGTCACAACTCTTCCCCTCTCATAAAAATTTCGTCCTCAAAATTTAAACCATTACAATACTTAAGCAAAAAGGTGGGGGTACAAACGTCTCATCGACTCTTCAGTCTCCCAAGTTGCTCCTTCAGTGCCGTGGTGTTGTTAGACCACTTTGACCAACAAAATGGTCTTTGAACGCAAAACTTGCTCTTTTCGATCCACAACCTGAACCGGTCTTTCCACGTATAACACTCGGTCATCCATGTCCAATTCTTCAAAATTAATCACGTGGGTCGGGTCAGCTCGTACTTCCTCAACATCAACACGTGAAAGACGTCGTGCACTTGTGCTAGTCTTAGCGGCAACGCAAGATGATACGCTAGAGTCCCAATTCTCTCTAGAATTTCAAACGGACCTACATACCTCAAACTCAATTTTCCTTTTTTACCGAAACGTGAAGTTCCCCTCATTGGTGACACTTTCAGAAAAACGTGATCACCAACTTGGAATTCCAATGGTCTCCGGTGCTTATCTACGTAACTTTTATGTCTGCTCTGAGCGGTCTTTAATCTGCCTCCGATCACTACAACAACATCCACTAATTGCTGAACCAACTCTGGGCCTGTAATCTTTCTTTCCCCAACTTCATCCTAACACACTATTGTCCTGCACACTCTGCCATACAACTCTTCGAAGGGAGCCATTTGAATGCTCTGTTGATAACTATTGTTGTAGGCAAATTCCACCAGATGAAGCTGTTCTTCCCAACTTCCTTTGAAATCTAGTACACAAGCTCTCAGTATGTCCTCGAGGGTTTGAGTTATCCTCTTAGACTGACCATCCTTTTGAGAATGATATGTCGTACTGTACTACAGCTTGGTACCTAAAGCACTCTGTAAGCTCTTCCAAAAGGCGGCGGTAAATCTCGGGTCTCGATATGAAGTTATCATCACCGGCACTCCATGTAGACGAACTATTTGAGGCACATACAGATCTGCATGTCTATCCAAACTGAGGTCCTTTCGAACTGTAATGAAGTGAGCCGACTTTGTTAGTCTGTCGACCATTACCTAAATGGAATCATTTCCTCTCTGACTCCTCGATAGGTCAATCACGAAATCCATCGTGATATGCTCCCATTTCCACTCTGAGATCTTGAGAGGTTGCAGAAGTCCTCCTAGCTTGCAATGCTGAGCTTTCACTTGCTAACAAATCAAACACTTGGCGACATGCTTGCCGATATTTGCCTTCATACCAGACCACCAATAGTGCTGACGCAGATTCTGATACATCTTGGTACCGCTAGGATGAATGTTGTAACTGCTACAATGCGCTTCTAATAAGATATTCTCTCTAAGCTCCACATCGTTAGGTACAACCAAACATCCTCGAAACCTTAGTGTTCCCTCATTAGAAATATGAAAAACAGCTTTTCTTTTCTCGGTGTCTTCTTATAAAATTTTTCGAACATTTGTGTCTGTCGATTGGAGTAACTTAATTCTGATCTCGACGTCCGGTTCAATTCTAAGGGTCGCCATAAAACTCAAAAGGTGGCCTACCTCAAACTTGAATACTGAATCTTGAGCTCTCTCGATTAAATTCCACTCTTTAATCAGTATATGAGCGACTGAAGACTTTCGACTCAAAGTATCGGCGACCTTATTCGCCTTTCCTGGGTGATATAGGATATCACAGTCATAGTCGTTTAGCAATTCAATCTATCGACGTTGTCTCATATTCAACTCATTATGAGAGAATAGGTACTTGAGACTTTGATGGTCCATGAAGATCTGAAACATTTCTCCAAATCTTCAAGGTAAAAATAATTGCCGCGATTTTTAAGTCATACGTCGGATAATTCTATTCATAAGGTCTCAACTGACGAGAGAAGTATGCAACAACTCTGCCATGTTGCATCAACACGCAACCCAATCCTCTGAATGACGCATCACTATAGATCTCATATCCTCCAGGACCAAATGGAATGGTCAACACAGGTGTGGTAGTCAGCTTTTGCTTAAGCTCTTGGAAACTACGCTCTCACTTGTCTGTCCACACAAATTTCTCTTATTTCTTCAGGAGTCTTGTCAATGGCGACACTAATGATGAGAACCCTTCCACGAACCTTTTGTAATAACCTGCCAAACCCAGAAAACTTCTAATTTCTGTGACGGTAGTCGGTCTCGACCAGTTGATCACTGCTTCAATCTTGCTTGGGTCCACGGAGATTCCTTCACCTGAAATCACGTGACCTAAGAAAGCAACACGAGTCAACCAAAACTCTCACTTGCTGAACTTAGCGTACAATTGATGAACTCTCAGAGTCTATAGTACTAATCTCAGATGACTCTCATGCTTTTCATCACTTCTCGAATACACCAGAATATCATTGATGAACATGATCACAACTTGATCCAGGTATTCCTTAAACACTCGGTTCATCAGATCCATGAAAGCAGTTGGAGCATTCGTCAACCTAAATGGCATCACTTAAAACTCGTAATGACCATACCGAGTACGAAATGCCGACTTTAGAATGTCCTCCTTCCTAATCCTCAATTGATGATATCATGTCCTCAAGTCGATCTTTGAGAATATTGACGCTCATTGCAATTGATCGAACAAGTCATCAATCCTCAAGATTGGATACTTGTTTTTGATCGTTACTTGATTGAGTTACTGATAGTCAATGCACAGGCGCAACGAACCATCTTTCTTCTTTACAAACAGAACTGGTGCTCCCTAAGGTGATGCACTAGGATAAATGAATCCCCTATCCAATAACTCCTGCATCTGCACCTTCAGTTCTTTCAACTCAGATAACGCCATCCAGTAAAGAGCCTTAGAAATTGGCTCTATCCCGGGTGCTAGTTCAATCACGAATTCGATTTCCCTCTCTGGCGGTAGTTCTGGCAATTCCTTCGAGAAAACATCTGGAAATTCTTGTTCCACGGCAATGTCTTCCATCTTCAGCTCCTCAACTGTCGTATCCACGACAATTGCCAAGTAACCTTGACAACCCCCGTCTAACAAATGAGTTGCCTCAGGCAACGAGATTAAGGTAATCGAGGTCCTCATTGATTCCTGACAAACTCGAAGCTCTCACCCTCTAGTGGGTCAAATTGAATCGCCTTGCGATAGCAGTCCATTTTAGCTCGTTGCTTGGTGAGCCAGTCCATGCCAATGATCAAATCAAAGTCATACATGGCTATGACTAACAAGTCTATTTTCCCCTCTTGCTCACCAATCACTAACTTGCAATCATAACAACCCAAAGCACCTATCACTTTATCTTTCAATGGTGTAGATATACTAACTACATACTCCAATAATACATGACTTAATCCTATTAGCTTAACATATTGCTCGACAATAAAAGAATGAGTTGCTCCTGGATCGAATAAAGCGTAACTAGGATGGTCGTTGAAGGAAACCATACCCGTGATCACGTCAGGCGCAACCTCTGCCAAACTTTGTGTGATGGCATACACCGTGCCTTGAACTGGGCGTCGAAGCTGTCCTTCTTGCAGTGCATTCTAAGGTGTATACCCTCTTATCTGTCCCCTTCGAGGCAACGGTGGCAACTGTGGTTGTCCTCTTGGTCGCCTAGGACAATCTCTAGCTAAGTGACCCAGTTGGCCACACTCATAACAAGTGCCCGACCTTCGAGGGCATGGGGTTGCACCATGTCGCCTTCCACAAAAGCGACACGGGCCATTTTGACCAGGCCCTATCTTCCCAACTCCACCCTTCCGGTTGGGTAGAACTTGGAATCTTCCGCCGATCATGGGCCTCTTCTTATGTCAGATCCCTTCTCGACTCGATCCAAACCACGATCCAAATGCGGCGGCTTTTTCATTTTGATCTCTCTCAATCATCTAGACCCTCTCGTACAGGTCATTTTAATTTCTTAGATTTAGCATGATCAGTGGACTCCTCAACTCTAGCCTAAGTCTGTTTGTGAACCTTCTGACTCAGTTTGCTAGATTCTCAACTAGCTTAGGAGCATATTGTGATAGTTCAGCAAACTTCGCCTTATATTGATCTACATCATGGAGCCTTGGCGAAGATGCTGAAATTCTGCCATCTTCATCACTCTGGCGGTCTCTGAGAAGTATTTATTGTTGAAAGCCTTAAGGAAGGCATTCCACTCCGGGACGACACCTTCTGGGAATACCACTCCTTGGGTGGTTCTTCACCAAGTATTTGCAACTCCTTCCAGCTGGTAGGTTGCAAGGACCACTTTCTTAGTCTTATTGCACATCAATAGTGCAAAAGTCTTCTCTAGTCCTTGAATCCACAAAGCAGCAGCTTTGGGGTCTCCTGCCTCGGTAAACTTAGATGGATTCAATTTCAAGAACTGTTCCACTAGCTTGTGAATCGGTCTCCCAGCGACCATGATTCCTGGCGAAACCTTAATGGGTGCAACGGCAGGTGCAGCTGCAGGTGCGGCTGCAGCAACAACATTGGTAGCAGCAATAACAGCGGCTGCAACGGTGGCAGTAAAGGCAGCTGCTTGGTTCTGGGCCTGTTGCCCCATCATCTCTCGCATGGCATCTAACGCTTGAGTGATCCCAACTGTACCCTGATCACCTGTGGCTGCGACTCCAGCATTAACAAGGGGTGGTGCTGCTCCATTAGCTCCAGCCTATGCTGGCGCCTTACCTCGACCTCCTCGGGTGTCAACCCTCATCGGCGTCCTACCCCGAGTCGTAAGTCTGACTATCCTTTTACTAGGAGTCCTCTACACCTGATCGATCATACTGAAGGTTCGCTAAAGAAACTTGCTTCCAATTCCACACCGAATTAGAAACTGAGCGATTAACACCAACAAACAATTCTACCAAACAACTATCACAGACATGCACCAGCATGAAATTAAAGGCCATTCCCACTACTATCCCATAAATTATCGCACCTTATCACTCCAATCCTAAACCATGCTCTAATACCACTTAAACGGGGATGTCACGCCCCGATCCTCGTGCGCGCGCCCACCCCAGCTTGGTCAATTAAATAGCGGTGTCCCAAGATGCATCACTGACCCATTTATTTTAATATGCATGCGGAAGCATATAAATAATCTCCAGACAATAAAACAATAGGATAGGAAAATAGGGCCATATTTTTCGAACCTGAAAATAACAACCACATTTATATACATTGCAAACCATAATGTATATATTACAATACAACCTATAAAAGTTAGGTCCTACATAAGCCACTCAGAAAACAAAGTCAGCGAACAAGGGTGGGGATTTCCAATCCATTATGGGTCCACCTCCTCGATCTCTACTTCTTCCACACTCCAACTGGAGCCTACTGCTGAGTACACCGGAGAGTTTGGATCATCGAGCTTAGGGTCCTTCGCGTCCACCACCGAACCACCCTTAGGGTTTGCCGTACCTTTCCTGAACGCAACCTCTGACAAATACAAAGGTACCTCCGATTCCGGTCAGGGGCCCTCTCTTAGTCCGTTATGATCCTAGCAGTACCACGATCTGTACTGATGGGGCACCTTCTTAGGTAGTCCCTCATCAACCTAGAGTATAGACTGCACTAGTTCGTACTCTAACCCCTTAAGGTGCCCACAAATCGGAATGAAGTGCCTCTACTCAGTCATCTTCTTGGGTTGCCCAAAACGCTAGGGAGGAGCTGCCATCTAAGGACCTGGAATGTTATCCCACAACAGGGTGAGACGACATCTTAGCAAGTTCAACCCCCTAAGATCTGACTAGGAAGAAAATACGCCCTGAGGGCTGCCTAGGCGCAATCATGAGTTAGAGGACTTACCTTGGCCTCAGTTTCCTCCCTGCGAGTTATACAATTTAAAATCTCATCGAGTCACAACAACTAATCAAATCACTCAAACAGATTGAATTATCGATCAATTGACTTAGTCGATTCCATGTCAACATGACCATTCCCCAGTCATCTCAATCAATACTATTTATGAGTCTGACCATAGTCCGGGACTGCTCACTCGAGCCAATATATAGATAGTAAAGCTCACCAGAAGTTGTCTCAATTATTCTCTCATAGTATACTATTTATGCTCACCAGAAGCTGCGGCATTTATAGTCATATTGTATACTTTCTATGCTCACTAGAAGCTATCTCAATTATTCTCATATAGTATACTATTTATGCTCAGCAAAAGCAGTGGCAATTATACTCATATAGTATATTATTAGGAGAAGTACACTATTAGTGCCAAAAAATTTGAAAAACGCTCACTTTGGTGCCAACGCCGATCTGATCGGCTAAAAATCCGACGTGGCCTTTTTTTTATTAATTTCTTATACTGATGTGGCTCACCGAAGAGTCCAGTCAGCATGTAAACCACCAAATGACGTCATTTGGCGTCTTAAACCCCAAGTCGAAACCCTAAATCCCCAAATTGAGAGAGAGAGAGAGAAGCCATGGCGGCGTCGTCTTCTTCCCCGAAGAACAACACCAGCAAAGAGAGAGAGAAGCCATGGCGGTGTCGTCTTCTTTCCCGAAGAACAACACTAGTAGAGAGAGAGAGAAGCCATGGTGGCGGCGTCTTCTTCCTCGAAGAACAACATCAGCACCGGCCACTCTTTGAGCAGAGCCCAATCCACCATCTCCATCTGCACCCTCCTTGTTTCCCTTGTACTCCTTGTCTTCTCTCTCTCTTTGCACCTTCAAGCCCCCTTCTTCCTCCTCCTCCTCCGCCCTCACCTCCTATTTTCCCATCACTTCTTGGCCAAGCGATGGTGGCCGAGCACGATAGCCGAGCGATGGTTGCCGAGCACGGTGGCCGAGCGACGGTGGCCGAGCACGGTGGCCAAGTGACGGTGGTCGAGCAAGCTAGGTCGGCGAGGATGAACAAAAAAAAACCCTAATTTCAATCACAAATGAGCTATACGGCGTCGTTTTTCCTAAGCTATCCACATAAGACGGCAAAACGACGTTGTTTAAAGGGTTTATCGATTTTCTTTTTTAAATATAAAGCCACATAATCATTTTGGCTGGAATTTCTCGCCGATGGCACCAAAATGATCGTTTTTCCTCCGATTTGGCACTTAAGTGATCTGACAGAAACTTTTAGCACCGAAGTGAGGGCCGTACACAACTTATGGCACTAATAGTGTACTTCTCCTGTATACTATCTATGCTCACTAGAAGCTGCCACAATTATAGATTCCGATCGTCTCATCAAATCATCATTTTTATTATTCCGATAAAAATACTCGTGTGTGTTGGATAAATTCTCTTCAGGTATTTTGAAGTTGACAAAACATTTTTCTCAGTCTAGTCTGAAGACTTACAGACTCTACTGGCAAAGTCTGAAGATCAAAGTCTGAAGCTAGACTCAAGTTTCAAAGTCTACCTTCATGGACAGTTTCCAGACCAACAAGATAAAAACTTCTATTATGATCTAATATGGTTCTTACTCCAACGGCTAGGGAATATCTTTCTACTGGATTTAGCACTAGAAGATCTTATTTTCGTATTCGAATATATATAGATTATCTAAAGATTCACAACTTATATTTGGAAGGATCTACTTATGGAAACCAAGATCCCGATTGTATGGGCGAGCAGGATTGATGGGCTATCAACACTTACCTTAAAGAGCTTGAGATCTCTCTAATTGATTCTGTCCAACGGGTTGATTGGAAGAACTTCTTTGGAAGGTGCCAACGGTAATGAAGGCATGAAGAAGTATGTAAGAGAGATGCTCCAGTTGTTGAAGGGTGTCGGATAGAAGAATTCCAAAGTCTGAATCTCCTTCTCTATTTTGTGATCTTATTCTTCGAGCGTTATATGTAATCAAAAGAGAGATCATATTGTGGTGAGACCTTGAGGAAGTGTAGTAGAGCTTCTACACTGTGGACTCAAGAGCGTGAGACTATAATAACTCTTTTTGATTCTTAGTGAAATCCAGCCAAAAGGGTTGTCCGTGCGGGAGAGTGGATGTAGGCTTGGTCTAAGCCGAACCACTATAAATCTGGAGTCTTGATTCTCTATCCTTAATCCTTTTATCTTTCATTACTTTCATTTGCTGCGATTGTTGGTTTTAATTCATTAATCTCTCATTCGGATTAAATTGTTAAAATTGCTTTAATCACCTATTCACCCTCCTCTAGGTGCTAATTCTAGTCCTGACAATTGGTATTAGAGCTTGTGTACTCGTTCATAAGAAGTGTCTTTACTTCTGAGTAAAAGATCTATGGCTAGTATGTTGCCTACAGGGTTGGTTGAAGGTCAAAGCAATACTAGGCCTCCATACTTTGATGGAAAAGACTACAGCATATGGAAAAACAAGATGAAAGCATTCCTAAGATCGAAAGATCCTTTGGAATGGGAAGTGGTAGATAAAGGAATCATTTCTGCTGCTGCATCAGAATCAGAGAGAGGAAAAGAAGTTGCTGATCCCACTCTACTGACTCAAGAAGAAATCACCAAGAGACAGACTCTTGACGCTAAAGCCATTTACTCCTTATATTGTGCTTTATCCCCTACTGAGTATAACAGAATATCTTCTTGTGATACAGCAAAAGAAGTCTGGGATAGGCTTCACATTACCTATGAAGGGACTGATCGAGTGAAAGAAACAATGATCAATATTCTTTTGGGACAATATGAAGTCTTTAAGATGAGATCAGGAGAATCAATAACTGACATGTTTAGTCGCTTTACTGAAATTGTGAATGGTCTTGAATATCAGGGACATCCAATCTCAGGACATATGAAGGTCAACAAACTCCTACGAGGACTCTCTAAAGACTGGAATTACATAAAAACCTCAATAAGAGAGACGCAGAGGATTGCTCCACTCTCTGTAGACGAACTGGTTAGGACTCTTCAATCTTATGAAGTGGAACAGACCAACGACGAGGAAGATTCAAAAGGTAAGAAATCTATTGCCTTAAAGTCTAATGACTATTCTGATGCTACAGACTCTGAAGAAGATCTAGATGATGAAGAACTGGCACTCATGATAAAGAGATTCAGAAAGTTGAACAGAAAAGGAAGGAAATTCAATTGGAAGAAACAAAGCTCACAAAGGTTTCAAAACAAATCAACAGAGGAAGATGATTCTAACAAAGAAGTGACTTGCTTTGAATGCAAGAAAAAGTGACACATCAGACCCAACTGTCCTCTGTTAAAGAAGAGAAAAGGAAAGACTGAGAAATACATGAATGCACTCAAAGCAGAGACTTGGAGTGATACTGAATGTGAAGAAAGTAATGACGATTATGCCAATATCTGTTTAATGGCAAAATCAGATTCAGACTCAGACTTTGATTCAGACACAGACTCAGACAATGAACTCGAGGTTACTATCAAAAGGAAGATTAAATGGTATCTTGATAGTGGCTACTCAAGACATATGACAGGAGACTCAAATTGCTTCATAAAACTTGTCCAGATAGACGGAGGAAAAGTTTCTTTTGGTGGTAACAACAAAGGAAGAATTACTGGTCGAGGAACAGTAAAGATTGGAAGTTTGTCAACCAAAAATGTTTCCTTAGTTGAAGGATTAAATTACAACTTGCTTAGCATAAGCCAGTTGTGTGATACTGGTTTCAAGATCAATTTCCAGGAAGAAACGTGCTCTGGAATCAGTAAAGACTTTACTCAATCTTTTACTGGATGAAGACATAGAAATATCTATCTTCTGGATGTGAATCATGAAAAATCACAGTGCTTAATATCAGTACAAGATGAAGCCAATCTATGGCACAAAAAGCTAGGCCATACCAATATGAAGCAAATCACCAAGATCTCTTCCAAGAAACTTGTTCGAGGATTGCCTATTCTCGATTACTCAAAGTCTGATCTATACACACCATGCATACTGGGTAAACAGGTTAGAAACTCTTACAAACCAATAAATAAAGTTTCCACTAATCATGTACTGCAGCTTCTGAATATGGATTTATTTTGACCTACCAAAATGCAAAGCATTGGTGGAAAAAGGTTCTGTTTAGTAATAGTGGATGATTATTCACGATTTACTTGGGTCTACTTTATGTCAAGTAAGTCTCAGACTTTCTCTCTCTTTTCAAAGTTTGCTAAGAAAGTACATAATGAGAAATGTCACACTATCTCAGGCATTCGAACGGACCATGGAGGTGAGTTTGAAAATCAAGATTTTAATAAATTTTGTTATGAATTTGGTTTTTAGCACAAATTCTTTTCCCCATATACACCAGAACGGAATGGGGTTGTGGAAAGGAAGAATAGGTCTTTACAAGAAATGACAATAACTCTTTTAATTGAAAGTAATATTTCTTCAAGGTTTTGGGCTGAAGCTATTTCAACTGCTTGCTATATTATAAACCGAGTGTTTTTAAGGCCAATTCTTGAGAAAACTCCTTATGAAATTTTTAAAGAAAAGAAACCAGTAGTTTCTTATTTTCAAGTATTTGGTTGTAAATGTTTTATTCTAAAGAATGCAAATGATCGTGTTGGTAAGTTTGAAGAGAAATCATATGAAGGATTCTTTCTTGGTTACTCAACTGCAAGAAAAGCCTATAGAGTATTCAACAAGAAGACTCAGACTGTGGAAGAATCAATGAATGTCAAATTTCAAGACTCTCCACAAATTCAGTCAACTCAGACTGAAGATTCAGAATCTGTTCCAGACTCTGCTAGATCTACCTCCATTGAAGCAGTTAAAAATTCAAAAGCAGTACAACAAGATACTGATAAAGAATCTACTGAAGAAAAAGATCAACAATCTATTAGATTGTCCAGTAACTAGAAGCACAAGTCTAGTCATCCTGAAGAACTCATTATTGGAAACATTAATGAGGGAATTTGAACAAGATCCAAAAGGCGAGAAGAGTCTAGTGCTATTGCTCTTATTTCTGAAATAAAACCCAAAAATATTGAAGAAGATTTAGCTGATGAAAGCTGGATTGAAGCAATGCAAGAAGAGCTCAGACAATTCAGTATTAACGACGTATGAGAATTGACTCCTAAACCAAAAGGTAAATCTGTTATTAACAAAGTTGATGAAAAGGGCAAAGTAACAAGAAACAAAGCAAGACTCGTGGCTAAAGGATACATGCAAGAAGAAGGGATAGACTATGATGAGACCTATGCTCCAGTAGCGAGGTTAGAAGCAATTAGATTACTACTTGCTTTTGCTTGTTATAAGAATTTCAGGTTATTTCAAATGGATGTCAAAAGCGCATTCCTGAAAGGATTTATTCAAGAAGAAGTCTATGTGGAACAATCTCCTGGATTTGAAGACTCAAAGAAATTAGACTCAGTGTTCAGACTGAAGAAAGCTTTATATGGATTGAAACAAGCTCCTCGAGCTTGGTATGAAAGGCTAAGTAATTTCTTAATTCAAAATGGCTTTTCTAAAGGAAAGGTAGACACTACTTTGTTTATTAAAAAGGAAGGTAAAAGTTTTCTACTTGTTCAGATTTATGTTGATGACATTATATTCGGATTATCGAATGAGACTTTGTGTAAGAAATTTTCTAAGTCTATGCAGGATGAATTCGAGATGAGCATGATGGGTGAACTATCATTTTTCCTTGGTCTACAAGTGAAACAACTAAAGGAAGGAATATTTATTCATCAAGAGAAATATGCAAAAGAACTCGTTAAAAAGTTCGGTCTGGAAAATTGCAAAAAGACTGACATACCAATGTCAAGTTCCTTGAAGATAGACAAAGATGAAGTAGGGAAGAAAATCAACCAAAAGTTATACAGGAGTATCATTGGTTCACTTCTTTATCTTACTGCATCCAGACCTGACATATTATTTAGTGTTTGCATATGCGCTAGGTTTCAATCAGATCCTAAGGAAACTCATTTAAATGCTGCTAAGCGTATCATTAAATATGTTGCTACTACTGCTAAGATTGGTCTATGGTATCCCAAAGAATGAGACTTTACTCTTCTTGGTTATTCAGACGCAGATCTTGTAGGTTGTAGAGTTGAAAGAAAAAGCACTTCAGGTACTTGTCAATTGCTTGGAAACAGGGTAGTATCTTGGTTTTCAAGAAAACAAAGTACTGTGGCTCTTTCAACAGCTGAAGCAGAATACGTAGCCCTTGGAAGTTGTTGTTCTCAAATATTGTGGATAAAACAACAACTACAAGACTTTTGCATTGAAGATTCTTGCACAGAGATCAAATGTGACAATACCAGCGCAATCAATCTTACAAAGAATCCTATCCTACATTCAAGAGCAAAACATATTGAGATTCGACATCATTTTATAAGAGATCATGTTCAGAACAAAGAAGTCTTGATACAATTCATAGACTCAAAGAATCAACTGAGCAGACATCTTCACAAAGCCACTTGAGAAAAGCTTATTTGAGTCTATTCGCTCAAGACTCAATATTTTATCTCTTGAAGAATGTTGAAGCTCAGACTCACAATCTTAAAGTCTGACAGAGTATCAGACTCAAAAGGTTGTAGACTGAGATTACCAATCGACACGACTGTAAGTTCATTTATTTACTTAAATTGTTATTTCGAAAAGGTAATATTGTCTATTTATCTCTAATTGAGCTTATTAAGGCAGTTAATTTTTTTTTTTAAAATGTGGTTATCGATTTATTAAGGCAGTTATTTTTTCAAAAGGAAATTCTTAATATTTCCAAATTGCAACGCTTGAGATACCCCGTATCAGTTATGTTTTATATACATCTTCTCCTTCTTCGTTTTTACTTTACCCAGAAACCCTAATTCAAAAGCTTTTCACTCCTCTGAATTTTCACTCCTAAATTTCTACCTCTCAAGCTTTTGACTTTCTTGCGACACAAGTGTGAAAGTTTCTCCAAGAAAGCGACAATGTCTTTCCAAAGGAAATCCTCAAGGATAGCAAACAAAGGACCACAGGGCTCTGGTGAGGGGCCTACGCACTTCTATCTCACAGAAGAAAGTGACTTTTCAACAGAACAGACTCAACAATCTCAACAGCGCACCTCCTCAACTAGATCTCATGATTGTCATCCTCAACATGCAGAAGAAGTTCTTGAAAATATTGAATCTGTAAGATCACTCAAGCCTTCTTTTGTTTATAGGATATACTCTGTGTTGAAGGAAGGAGGTTCTGCGATGACCTTCATTGATGAATTTTTGAAAGAAAAAGGTTATAAAAATGAGACACACTTTCTCACTGTGATGGAGAGATCAGGCATTGTTCCTGTTGGAACGGCAACAAAAGTCTTTGCAAACTTTCCCAGTGACCCTCGATTTGGTGCTGTAAATCAACCTGAGGGAAATGATGATGATGAGAAATTGTTTTTACATTTTAAACCTTGGATGGGTGTGGCTGCAAACCTTCGAGGAAAGAAGGATGATATGTTTCGATCAGAAGGACACAGGAAGATGTATGAGAAACTGCTGAAGTGTGGGGTGATGAATCCACGGTTGGTGGACTTTGATTTTCTGGATTTATTAAGCATCAATCTAAGAGAGAAGTTTGAGAAACTTCAACTTCATAAGTTATGTACTGAAAGTGATGTGGCTTATTCTGAATTAACAGCATATTTTTATTCCAATCTCAGTTTCCTTGATGCGAATAGCTTTTCATTTAGTGTGAGAGATAGAGAATATGTTGTTGATACGGACACTCTGGCGTATATAATTGGTGTGGAAAAATGTGCTTTCCAATCAATTTACGTGTCTGTAAATCATGCAACTCTAGAACTTGCGAGAGACCGAATTGCTGAAGGTCGTCTCTCCTACTCCAGGATGAATGCAACAAACACTCTGCTTCACAAGATAGTGATCAACTGTCTTAGACCGAAATCAACATAAAAGACAGATGTATCCATCTCAGAGGCTAAGTTGATGTATGCAATCAAGACTGGTCTTCACTTCTCTCTGCCGCACACTATCATGTTTCACATGTACAGGTCCATGGCAAAGGACAAGGGAAAACTTCCTTATGTTGCTCTCATCACTCGTCTTTTCAGACACTTGAACATTCAGCCTCCTCACATTCTCTCTGTGAAGACTATTGATCAAATGGTCATCGGACTGAGGATGATAACAAAGATGCGTCTGAAAGAACTCAGCAAGAAGCTGGAGCAGTTCAAGGAGAAGACTCCTGTTAAGTCTAGACCAGACCCTTCTTCGGCCAAGAGAAAAGGAAAGGAATCGGTGACTGGTCCTATCAAGAAGAGGAGGGCAATCATCTTGGAGGATGAAGATGATTAGGATGATTTGCCTATCTCTGCTCTTGTTTCTCAGTTTTCTGCACCTGTTTCAGCTATTTCAGAACAACATTCTGCGGAAGACACTGAGAAAGGACTCTAGGGAAAGGGATCCTTACAAGAAGAAGAAGAGAAAGAAGAGAAAGAGGAAGAGAAAGAGGAAAAAGAAGAAGAGGAAGAAGAAAAAGAAGAACAAGATGAAGAGGAAGAACCAGCAAAAACAGATTCTCCAGCAGAAAAAGAGGATCAAAGACATTCTGTCACTGAGGAAACTCCTCATAAAGAAGAGTACTTCTCCCCTCCAGAAGACATTGAAACAGGTGGAGATGTCCAAAGAGAATGTACTCATCTTCTACTGACTTTTAATAGTGCAGGTGTTAGTCTATCGCCTCTTGATGCAAAAGATGTTCATGCTGCTCATTTTCCTGAGGGAGATGCATCATCTCCAAATATTGATCTCTCTGCTGATATTCACATTGGCTTGACTCCACCATCAGACCGAGTTGACGTAAGCACACAGACTGACAATTCAGGAGATTTTGGAAGATTGCTTGACATCATCTTGGAGCTCAAAGGCCAAATCTATGCTATGGGGTATGAATTTCAGACTCTATAGAATGAGAATCATGCCATGTTCATCACCATGCATGATTAGCTTAAAGAGGTTCAGCGTCAGGTTCAGGCCATTGCAAAAGGTACTGCTCTTGCTCAAGTATAGGAAGATTTGAGGAAGCTGGAAGGAACGGTCAAGTCTATGGAGGACTTTCAACTTATTCGCATTCCTCGTGCTCCTTGATTTCTTTTTAATGCTGACAAAAAGGGGGAGAAGACTTTGCAGATTTCAAGACTTTCACTCTATCCTCTATCCTCACTCCAAACCAAATCTTCACTTTTAAACATATTGTTTTTGGTTTGTCATGATTGTGATTGATATTTTGACTTTATCTTGAGTTTTTTGAATGTGTGCTCATTATCGCATTACTTTAAGCTATTAAATTAGATAAAGATAGTAATGTCTGCACATGACTAATGAAGTTTATGTGGATGCAGATCTGTGTACAGGGTAAGTCTGTGTACAGGACATCTGTGTACATGATAACTTCTACTATTTTTATTCTAATCTTTTATGAGACATCAATGCTTGCTTGAAAGTTGTATTGCAGGGTAATAATATTCAAATCTGCAGAAAAGTTTTGTCACCATAAAAACGGGGGAGATTGTTGGATAAATTCTCTTCAGGTATTTTGAAGTTGACAAAACATTTTCCTCAGTCTAGTCTGAAGACTTATAGACTCTACTGGCAAAGTCTGAAGCTAGACTCAAGTTTCAAAGTCTACCTTCATGGACAGTTTCCAGACCAACAAGATAAAAACTTCTATTATGATCTAATATGGTTCTTACTCCAACGGCTAGGGAATATCTTTCTACTAGATTTAGCACTAGAAGATCTTATTTTCGTATTCGAATATATATAGATTCTCTAAAGATTCACAACTTATATTTGGAAGGATCTACTTATGGAAACCAAGATCCCGATTGTATGGGCGAGTAGGATTGATGGGCTATCAACACTTACCTTAAAGAGCTTGAGATCTCTCTAATTGATTATGTCCAATGGGTTGATTGGAAGAACTTCTTTGGAAGGTGCCAACGGTAATGAAGGCATGAAGAAGTATATAAGAGAGATGCTCCAGTTGTTGAAGGGTGTCGGATAGAAGAATTCCAAAGTCTAAATCTCCTTCTCTATTTTGTGATCTTATTCTTTGAGCGTTATATGTAATCAAAAGAGAGATCATATTGTGGTGAGACCTTGAGGAAGTGTAGTAGAGCTTCTACACTATGGACTCAAGAGCGTGAGACTGTAATCACTCTTTTTTATTCTTAGTGAAATCCAGCCAAAAGGGTTGTCCGTGCGGGAGAGTGGATGTAGGCTTGGTCTAAACTGAACCACTATAAATCTGGAGTCTTGATTCTCTATCCTTAATCCTTTTATCTTTCATTACTTTCATTTGCTGCGATTGTTGGTTTTAATTCATTAATCTCTCATTCAGATTAAATTGTTAAAATTGCTTTAATCACCTATTCACCCCCTCTAGGTGCTAATTCTAGTCCTAACAGTGTGTAGGTACACCGTCGGCCTTAGTGAAAATATAATATTGTCACACTTGGAAATCCCACTAATTTCACCAATCCATCAACTCATTTTTGGCGTTGTAAATCGACACTCGGTAATTTTCCAATTAATTACTGAAATTAATTAATTTAGGAATAAATTCCTAAAATCACAATCACACCAATTCAACACAATTTAGAGCTCAATTAAATAAGCATATTACACCACAACAATCAGCATAAAATTCTGGTCACTAACTATCCCGGTTTAATTTCTTGAAAATAAATAAATAAATAATTACATAAATTAATTATTAAATATCAATAATTAAAACTTAGGCCCGTAAAAAGCCTAATTGAAAGTCAAGACGGACTCAGAAAATTTCTAAATCACTCTAGATAAATACTAGAGCTTGTTTAGGCCCTAATTGCACTAAATATCCTCCTAACATGCATTGGTAATTAATTAAATTCACTAATCAAATCTAACTGACCACCTAATCTTAGCTTAGTCTAAACTAATCTGTTGGAGAAAACTTCCTTATGTGTTTTGAAGTTGACAAAATGTTTCCATCAGTCTAGTCTGAAGACTTGAAGACTCTTCCGTCAAAGTCTGAAGACCATCAAATTCAAGCTTTAAAGTTTGCTCTCATTGACAGTTTCTAGACCGATGAAGAAGACTTATCAATAATTAAATATCTATCCAAGGATTTAATTCGAACGACTAAAAAAACTACTTACGACTGGAGATAGCATCTCGAGATTTTTTATTTGTTTTAATTTTGATACGAGTAAATTGGATTCGTTGATTGACAAGGTATGCTTGGAAGGTTCTACTTATGGAAACCTAGATCCTGATTGTATGGGCGAGCAGAATTGATGGGCTATCATCACATTCCTTAAGTAACTTGAAGATTTCCCTAATTGATTACGTCCAACGCATAGATGGAAGAACTCCTTTGGAAAGTGCTAGCGGGTATGAAGGCATGGAGGAATATATAAGGAAGAAGCTCTAGTTATTCAAGTGTGTGTGTGATAGAGAAATTCCAAAGTCTGAAGCTCTTTGTTCCTTGTTGATTCAATTGTTGAGCAAAATCTATACTCAAAAGAGAGATTAAATATTTGTGAGACCTTGAGGAAGTGTAGCAAAGTCTCTATACTGTGGAATCAAGGACATGATATTGTAACAACTCTTTTGATTTTAGTAAAATCCAGCCGGTGGGTTGTCCATGCGGGAGAGTGGACGTAGGCTTGGATTAAGCCGAACCACTATAAACTCCGTGTCTATTTTCTCTTATCCCGGAACCTCCTATTTATGCTTATGAGTTTTTGATTCATTTAAAAATTGAATTCTGTCTTACTGTCCATCAAAAATATCCTTTTAAGTCCTACGGAAATTTTTATACACCTATTCACCCCCCTCTAAGTGTATTCACTAGCCCCTTTCAATTGGTATCAGAGCTTGTGTGCTTATTTATTGAAGTGTTTTACTTCTTAAGCTAAAGATCTATGGCTAGTATTTTGGCTCCAAAACTGGTTGAAGGTCAAAGCAACACCAGACCTCCTTACTTTGATGGAAAGGAATACAACGTATGGAAGAACAAGATGAAAGCTTTCCTTAGATCGAAAAATCCCATTGAATAGGATGTGGTGGAAAAATGAGTTATTCCTACAATAACTTCAACTTCAGAAAGAGGGAAGGAAGTGACAAATGCTAGAGAGATGACACAAGAAGAGATAACCAAGAGACAAGCTCTTGACGCAAAAGCTATCTATTCTTTATACTGTGCTTTATCTCCTACTGAGTATAACAAAATTTCATCCTGTGAAACAGCAAAAGAAGTTTGGGACAGGTTGCACGTTACTTATGAAGGATCCGATCGAGTCAAAGAAACAAAGATCAACATTCTTCTTGGGCAATATGAAGCTTTCAAAATGAAGCCAGGAGAAACCACCACTGATATGTTTAGCCATTTTACAGAAATTGTAAATGGTCTTGCATATCATGGTCAACTAATCTCAGGGCAAATGAAAGTCAACAAATTGCTGCGAGGACTTTCTAAAGACTGGAATCACATCAAGACTTCCATTAGAGAAACACAAAGGATCGTACCTTTATTTGTCGATGAATTAGTGGGCACACTTCAATCTTACGAAGTGGACCAAATCGATGAAGAGGAAGATCTTAAAGGTAAAAGGTCAATTGCTTTAAAATCTAATGATGATTCTGATGTTATAGATACAGAAGATGATCTGGACGATGAAGAATTAGCACTCATGATAAGGAAGTTCAAAAAGTTAAACAAAAAGGAAAGAAAATACAACTGGAGGAAGCAAAATACTTAAAGATCTCATAATAAAGCAGCTGAAGATAATGAGTTCAACAAAGACATGATTTGCTTTGAATGCAAAACGAAAGGACATATCAGACACAACTATCCTCTATTGAAGACAAAGAAAGGAAATACAGAGAAATTCAAAAAAGCTCTTAAAGCAGAGACTTGGAGCGACATAGAATGTGAAGAGAGTGATGAAAAATATGCCAACATTTGTCTGATGGCAAACTCAGAATCAGACTCAAACTCTGAAACAGACTCAGATTCAGATTTTGACAAGGAAATTGAGGTAAGTAACTTTAAAATTCCTATTAAAGTTTCAAAGTATATTGATAAACTCTGTCTTAGCCTTAAAGTATCTCTTAAAAGGATTTCTAAACTGAGAAAGGAAAATTCTATACTAAGGCAACATGAAATTTCTTGGAAGGAAATATTTGAAAGTCTGAACAATAATTTCAAAACTTCAAAAGAAAATGAAGAATTTCTTTTAAAATAAAACATTCTCTTGAAACAAGACATTTCAGCTATTTCAAAAAGGTTTTCAAATGAATATGAAAAGCTTGATAAAATTCTTTCAATTCAAAGACCTTATTTTTATAAATTAGGTTTGGGAATGACGCCGGAAACTGTTACTTTAATTGATTTCCCAAAAGTAAAGGAAATAATCAAACAAAGACCTGCTAAAACTTTTTACAAAAATTATTTTCAAAAGTTTTTGCAAAATCTGTTGGTCGAAATGTTCTTAAATGTTCAAAGTGCAATAGTTCGGAACATTTTGAGAAGGATTGTCCTAAAGTCTAGAAACTTGTTAAGAGAAACTAGGCAAAGACTATCTTTGGAACTAACTCCCCTGGACCCAAGAAAGCATGGGTACCAAAGAAAACTTGAAATCTTTGCATAATTGCAAGTCACTATCAAGAAAAAGATCAAATGGTATTTGGATAGTGGTTGTTCGAGACACATGACAAGAGATTCAAATTGCTTCGTAAAGCTTACCCAATTAGATGGTGGAAAAGTTTCTTTTGGTGGAAATGGGAAAGGAAGAATTATTGGATGTGGAACTGTGAATATTGGAAGTCTCACAATTAATAATATTTCCTTGGTGGAAGGATTAAACTATAATCTTCTTAGTATAAGCCAATTGTGTGACACTGAATTCAAAATCAATTTTCAAGAAGGCATATGTTCAGGAACTAGTAAGGATTTGTCTCGATCCTTTACTGGTCGAAGACATTGAAACATTTATCTGCTGGATATCAAATCAGAAAGCTCTCAGTATCTAATTTCCATTCAAGATGAAGAGAATCTTTGGCATAGAAAACTTGGCCATGTTAGTATGAAGCAGATAGCCAAAATTTCTTCCAAAAAGCTTGTTCGTGGACTGCCCAACCTAAGATTTCAAAAGTCAGAGTTATGCACACCGCGTGTTTTGGGAAAATAGGTAAGAAGTTCCTTTAAACCTGTAAATCAAGTTTCAACTAATCATGTTTTGCAGCTTCTGCATACAAATCTCTTTGGACCAACCAGAATACAAAACATTGGTGGGAAGAAATATTGCTTAGTAATCGTAGATGACTACTCTCACTATACTTGGGTATTATTTTTATCATGTAAGTCTGAAGTTTTCTCTCATTTTTCAAAATTTGCTAAGAAAATTCAAAATGAGAAAGGATTAACTATAACAAGCATTCAGACAAACCATGGAGGTGAGTTTGAGAATCAAGACATTGCAAATTTTTGTGATGAATGTGGTTTAAAGCATGTTTTCTCTTCGCCATATACTCCATAACAAAATAGAGTCGTGGAAAGAAATAATAGATCTTTGCAAGAAATGGCAAGAACTCTCTTAATTAAAAGTAACATTTCTTCTCATTTTTTGGCTTAAGCAGTTTTTATAGCATGTTATATCATTAACAGAGTTTTCTTAAGGCCAATTTTGGAGAAAACTCCTTATGAGTTGTTTGAAGGAAAAAAGCCAATTGTTTTCTATTTTCATGTGTTTGGCTGCAAATGTTTTATTTTGAAAAATGCAAATGATCGCGTTGGTAAGTTTGAAGAAAAATCAGACGAATGAATCTTCCTTGGATACTCAACCACTAGCAAAGTCTACAAAGTTTACAACAAGAAGACTCAATCTGTGGAAGAGTCAATGAATGTCAAATTTCAAGACTTTACACAAAATCAATTGATTCAGACTCTTAGTCCAGACTCTACAAAGTCAAATTCCTCTGAAGCAACTCAGACTACAGAAGATCAACAACAAACAATTTTTTAAGAATCAAATGAGGAAAAAGATGAGCAAATTGTTAGACCAACCAGCAACTGGAAGCACAAGTCAATTCATCCCATAAAACTCATTATTGGTAACATCGATGAAGGGATATGAACAAGATCCAAAAGGCATGAAGAGTCTAGTGTTGTGGCTCTTATTTCTGAAATAGAACATAAAAGCATAGAAGAAGCCTTAAAAGATGAAAGTTGGATTGAAGCTAAGCAAGAAGAACTTAGACAGTTCAATGTCAACGATGTTTGGGAATTAACTCTTAAACCAAAAGGTAAATCTATTATTGGTGCTAAATGGGTTTTCAGGAACAAGATGGACGAAAAATGAAAAGTCATAAGGAACAAAGCAAGACTTGTGGCCAAGGGATACACGCAAGAAGAATGGATAGACTATGATGAAACTTACGTACCAGTGGCAAGGTTAGAAGCAATTTGTTTATTATTTGCTTTTGCTTGCTATAAAAATTTCAGGCTATTTCAAATGGACGTCAAAAGTGCATTCCTGAATGGTTTCATTCAAGAAGAAGTTTATGTGGAACAACCCTCCAGTTTTGAAGACCCAAGGAAACCAGATTATGTATTCAAACTGAAAAAAACACTATATGGATTAAAGCAAGCACCTCGAGCTTGGTATGAAAGGTTAAGTAAGTTTTTAATCCAAAGTGGCTTTGTGAAAGGTAAAGTAGACACCACTCTATTTATTAGAAGAGAAGGTAAAAATTTTCTACTTGTTCAAATTTATGTTGATGATATTGTCTTCGAATCTCCTAACGAAAATCTGTGCAAGAAATTTTCTAAGTCTATGCAAGAGGAATTTGAGATGAGCATGATGGGTGAACTATCTTTCTTTCTCGGACTACAAGTGAAACAATTGAAGGAAGGAATTTTCATTCATCAAGAAAAATATGCTAAAGAACTTGTTAAGAAATTCGGTTTGGAGAATTGCAAAAAGACTGATATACCAATGTCAAATTCTTTGAAGCTAGATAAAGATGAAGGAGGAAAGAAAGTTAACCAGAAGGTATACAGGAGTATCATTGGTTCACTTCGTTATCTTACTGCCTCTAGACCTGACATTTTGTTTAGTGTTTGTATTTGTGCCAGATTTCAATCAAATCCCAAAGAATCTCATCTAATTGCTGTGAAACGCATAATCAAATATGTTGTAACAACCTCTTCGTTAGGTCTATGGTATCCTAAAAATGGAGACTTTACTCTTCTTGGATACTCAGACGTAGATCTTGCTGGATGCAGAGTTGATAGAAAGAGCACCTCAGGTATGTGTCAATTACTTGGAAATAGAACAGTATCTTAGTTCTCAAGGAAGCAAAGTACAGTTGCTCTCTCAACAGCAGAAGCAGAGTATGTGGCTCTTAAAAGTTGTTGTTCTCAAATCTTATGGATAAAACAACAGTTAAGAGACTTTGGAATTGAAGACTCATGCACTGAGATTAAATGTGACAACACAAGCGTGATCAATCTTACCAAGAATCCAATTCTTCGTTCAAGAGCAAAGCATATAGAGATTCAACATCACTTTATAAGAGACCATGTTCAAAATGGAGAAATTTTGATTCAATTCATTGATTCAAAGAATCAACTGGCAGACATCTTTACACAACCTTTGGAGAAAAAGTCAATTTGAGTCTATTCAACACAAGCTTAATATTATAAAGTCTGAAGAAGCTCAGACTCAAGGATAAAAGCCAAAAGATATTCAGACTTAGATGATCAAGGATCACGACTGTAAGTTATTTCGGTTTTAGAAATTTATCTTTTGAAAAAGGTATGTTTGTCTATTAACCCATAATCGATTAATATTATCTTTTCAAGTTTTTATATTTACAACAATCATTCCTTTTTGAAAAAGAAGTTTTTTTTTTTTTTATGGCAGTTATCTATTTTCAAAAAGGCAGTTATTTTTGAAAATGCATTTTTTTGTGACGATTCGTATACCCCTGATTCGATTGCTTTATATATACTGTTTTTCTTCTTCTTTTTACTCGCAAACCCTAAAGGCACAGAACTCCAACTTCTTACCTTTTCTCCCTAGTTTAATCCATAAAGTTTTCATCTTTCTTGCAAATCGAGTTCAAAAACTCTCAAAGACTGTGAGAATGTCTTTTCAAAGAAAGTCTTCAAGGATTGCAAGCAGGGGACCACAGCATATGAGTGAGGGTCCTATGCACTTTGACCTTACTGAACAAGAAGATTCTCCAAGGCAATGGCAGATCCCACAACATTCTCAACCGCGCCATTCTCCTCAAACTAGACCATAGAATGTTCAGCAACAAACGAAGGAGGAAGTTATCAAAGATGCTGAACTAGTAAGAACTCAAAAGCCTACCTTTAATTTCAAACTTTATTCTGCCTTAAAGGAGGGAGGCTCTTCAATGACTATTATTGACGAATTTTTGAAAGAAAATGGGTATAGAAATGAAACCCACTTTTTGCAAATGATGGAACGTTTAGGAATTTCTCTTGCTGGCTTTGCAGATAAGGCCTTTGCAAATTTTCCAAGTGATCCACGTTTTGGAGGAGTTAGTCAGCCTGATGGAAATGATGATGAAAAGATGTTTACTCATTTTAAGCCAAGGTACTAAAGGTGGCTCACACGGGGTTTTATTATTGTGTAGCACTTAGTTCTTTACCGGCTCACAACCCATTGGGTTTCCTCAACACACCCTATGTCACCTCGACATTCAATAGTCACCTTGCAATGACTATAAACCGTCACACGAACATCAAGTATAAGCTCTAGGCATGTCACAAAGCAACCACATCCCCAAAGGTGCAATTTCCAGCAAGCAAAGCATCGAGAACCATCATAAAACTATAAACGGTCCTAACATGCAGAACGGTCCACTCGCATGTCTACCAAGTTAAATCCAAAAATCTAATCAACCGAATTTGGAAAATTTCCAAATTTTAATATGTTGTAAAGGACAAATAAGCAAACATTTTTTATGTAGAAATATTAACCCAGATTCTTCTAGATTTGGCCCAGTAAATCGCTCAATCCAGTACCAAAACTGGGTCCGTTTCCAGAAAGTCTGTTTTCAAAAATCAGTTTGATTCGAGATCCAAAACTTGTCCATTTGATTGGAAATTTGATTATGTTAAACTAGAAAATGTGGCAAACAACTTTTGTGAAGAAACCATTTTGAAATTCCAACCATAAGAATTAATAAAAATCCCTAGAATCTCGAAAGCTCACAAATTCCAGTACAGTCCGAGATTCTATTTGCAAATGACAGAGCTGATATCTCCTTTAAAATCCCTAAAAATATTGTGAAAAAATATGTTATAGCTAGAGATGTCTAAAACACTTCTCAAGAAGGAATCAACCTCAAATTCCCAACCCATTTCAATATACAAAAATGGCAAACGGCAAGGGTCCATAAATCCGAACTGCAAAAAGTCCACCGAATTGGACTAATCCATCCACAATGGTGCTAATCTCACTAATTAGATTAACACTAATCCATTCTAAGACTAATATAACCATTCTAGATTAGCACTAATCCATTCTTAAGCTAATCCAAACAACGCTTAAGCATAATTATCCTCCTAAGCAAGGTTTAGAGAGTAAACTCACTCCTGTAGCGATCCGGTGAGTCCATGGCGACAACAACGAGGAGACGGGCGACAACTAAGCCATGGTGACACCAACCAAGGATGGGAAGTGTTCACAAATGGGCCTCGAAACCTCACGACTTGTTGTTGGCTTTGCCTCTGCTTGCTAGTCGAGGGAGCAGAACCAAACAACTCCAGTGGCTGGAAACGGCAAGAAACGGCCAAGCAAGTGAGCAAGGGTGATGGCGGGGCTTCCGGCGACCACAACGGCGATGTACGGTGGCCTAGCGAGCTGCTGAACTTGCGGGCAGAGGCGAAATGACTAGCTGAGCGAGCTGCTAGGTATAGCTATCAGGCGCGACACGCACGGGCGAGCGTTGGCGTGAGCGGCTGTTCGGGCTTCGGAGGGCAGCAAGGCTGCTCAGTGGTGGCTATTAGCTCTCCTCTAGTTCTCTCAAGCTTTTCCTAAGCCTCAATACTGGAGAAAGGAGGGGGATAGAGGAAGAAGGGCTGCTGGTCAAAGAGGGGGCCAACAAAATATCCTAAACACTCATTGGCATGGCCCTACCAAGCTTGGATGTCAACCATAGCCATTTGCAGCTGCCAAGGCTTCCTTGGCATGCCACCTAAGGGTCCAAAAGTTGCACACCAAGGGAGGCTATGAATTTGAGCATCGCCCATTCAAATTGGATTCACTTCCCCACCAATTCTCCTTCAATTGAAATCAATCCGGTCCCCAAAAATTTCACCAAGATGTCCATGATCAAATTAACATTTTTCCTTGTCAATCCATCCAACTCGAATCCCAAAAACGCGAGCAAAAGCGGCGGTTGGATTTTTCCGTTACAAAATACCCTTACTTTGAAATTTTCCGAAAATCTTGGTTTGCAAAAAAATCTTCGGAATATGAGTTGACGGTCCTAAAAATGACTTGTGACATGATAGAACTTTCAATTTCTAAAATCGGGTTCAAATTCGCTGTAAATTTCAATCTGACGCGATTTTAGCGTGACATAACCTACCAAGTAGCTTTTAAGAATTTTTAGCGCATTTGACCCCGTGGTTGAATATTTTCAACCCACATTGTACATCTTTGACACATTGGCGACTCTCGGTGCTCGTGAAAATGTCGAGGTTTCAAATATGGACACAGGGTATCCAAAATGACAGAAAATCGGTCTAGTGTTGATCGACGAGAATCTTGAAATCGGGTGGAATCACCCACACTCTATTCACATATCTCAATGGAATCAACCTATCTCCGATCTTTGATCGATTCTAATAATGTCGTAACGATCCGTGCAGACTAGCACGGTCGAGTAGTCGAATCCTATTCGAATTTTGAAGTCTATTGCGTTTAGATTCTTCACGGCTTGACTTGATAGGCTAGTTATCTCGTGAATGGCTTACTCAGAGAAAAGAACTATAGGTGCGTCAATGAAAGGCCCGACTCATTCAGTTGAAAACAAAATTGGAAAATCAGGATGCGATAATACTGGCTAAGTTCACCCAAGCATGGTTCTAATTCCTTGGCAAAGCTCAACAAATGTATTGGGAGCATTTAGTGATTGGATAAAATACCGATGTAAGAAAATACTGGTTAAGTACCTTTTAATATAGTCTTGATTAATGCAAAATGGCATAACAAGTATAACCACTATTCAGTTGAATTCTTACTTCCAGGAATTTCAAATCACGCCCCATGTTTGGTGCGATTGGACACCATAGATAAAGAAAACTATTGTTCAATTTTTGCATTCCTAGTCTTGAATTCCTGCCAATGGTCTCCACTTGCTAACAATAGGAAGCTATGGGATCAAGAATGTTCATAGTGATGAAGAAGCTCAAAGGACTGAAACGGCACCTCAGGGACCAGAATAGATCTTAGTTTGGTGACCTACACTTAGGTTATGTGTAGCAGTCATAATAAAATTCAAAGCAGGATAAAATTTATCCTATTTTGTGTTTGGTGCCTTCTCAATAATAGATAAAATTAGATATAATGGGATATAAACTGGACAAAATTATCTCATGGGGAGAGAGAATAAAGGTAAATAGGATTTCTAACATTTAAAATAGGAAAAATATTTTCCTCAAATGAGAATATTCTTAAATTAACAAAAATTATAATTATAATTGAATATAAATAATATTTGAATTAAAATATAAGAAATTCAAAATAACAAAAAATAAAAATTTAGTTATTTTAATTTAATCTTATTTTTATTTATATATTCAAATTTAATTCTATTTTATAAAATAAATTCAATATATGAATATAAATATATTTATATTTATTACATATTTTAAATTTTTTAGTATATTATGTATCTTGGTATAGTTTACTATTTAAGAAAATTTGAGTGGTGCTAGCAGCACAATTTGACAGTGTGACAATCAAAGACTGTCCACAAAAATTTCCTTATGGAAGTTTCCAAGCAAGACACATTTCTCCCTCTCTCTCATCCAAAATGTGTGAATGAAAATTGACTGTCTATTTTTTAGGCTAACTATACAGTTAGCTAAGCATAATTCTTTTTTTAAATAATGTGTTGTCAAGTCCATTGAAGATACATATAACTACCAGTAGACACATATTACCAAGAAGAAGAGTCCGAATGTTTTTCGCGCAACAAGTAACGATGGCTTGCGGTCCACCTTTGTTTTAGAAACAATTGGTTTTTTAAGGACATTTTGATTAAGGTGCTCGAAATTACTGTGATTAACAAGAAGAGGATAAAAGGGTGGTTAAGTGGACCCGCTTGTGGATGAATTCGTACATTCTCTATGTATGGAAGATTTTCCCTAACTTAAGATAGCCAAATCTAACAATATTGTTTCACTAGTTTTGATCCCCATGAATATCTTTCACCAAACATTATGTTTTGATTTTATTATAGGAGACTTTGGTTTTATGTTGAGTTTGGACAAAGAATGTCAAATGCAATGGAAAGTTTTATTTATCAACTTGTATATACAACCCTGATAATTGATACTTTGATGGCTCGAAGATTAAAAGGTTTTGAAAATAAATTACACTAGAATTTAATCAATGATGCAATCTAAACACTAATAGCCGGATAGTCTATGCTTCAAATGCAAACTATGCTGGAATTTAATTTACGACACAGCTTGTTTTAGGTGTAAAGTTGGAATCTAATCAACATCAATACCCGTAGATAGAAAACACAATGCCGAAATTTAATCAATGATGCTGGGCTTGTGGATCAACATTGGAATTTAATTGATGATGCTAGACCAAATAGAGATGTATGCCGGAATTTAATCAATGATGGGAAGCTTGAAAGTTATAGCTAAATTGCGATAAAGTAAAGATAAAGTAAAGATATATCTTGTGTTGTTCGTTGGGGGGGGGGGTCTCTTCGCTGAACAGGTTATGGTGTTTATAGGACGGGCTGGTAACCATTAGTCAGTTTCTTTTCCTTGGGTGCCACTCTTGATATTCTCCACGTTTTTTTTTAACTCTTCTTTGCACCCTTATTCATAAGCAACTTCTTCCTGACTCATTGACAATACTTACATAACTTGCTTGTTAAGTAAATAACTGCTCTTTCGACAAAAAAAAGTAAATAACTGCTCCCCATTGATGCGCATTTCTCGTAGTAGTTATTTTCACTTGAGTTCTAATGCTAATTTCTCTTCATCTTCAAATCTAATGCACTATTCCCATAGCCTGACATGTGACAATCAATTACCTAGCTATCAAATCTAGGATTTGCTTCTAGAATTCCATTGAAGCTCAGTTTAAGTAGCCTCCATGAAAGCTATTTGCCCTTAACTTTATGAACTAAAATAGAGCATTTTGCTTATTATTTCCTCATGGTCAACACGTGATTCTAGGAATAATTTTGGGTGTCAACATATACCCCATTTCAAAAGAATTAAATTTGAATTTATTTCTTTTAAATAAATACCTCATTTTCACACAACCTTCCAAGGCGATCATGCCTTTTTTGCCTTCTGTCATATTTTCCTCGACATGGATTTTGATTTCTTGTATTATCTCAACATATCTCCTCTAATTTTGTGGGTAATTATTTTCCATTTCTTCCCCAAGGCGTTGTCTTTTATTGGTATTTCGTCAAGGATCCCATCACTGTATTTCGTCTTCTTGCACTATTTCTAGATTCTCCTTGCAATTCCTTTTCGTCTCCACTTCATCATCCACCGTGGCACCAAAGAAAGCCTCCACTTTTGACTCACTAAGCTACTAATAGTTTAGTTACTCTCCAAGCGGAGGATCATGCCAGAAATTGTTGCTTAACTTGCTAGATACTTTAAAAAGTATAACTGGTTGCTTTCTCCTAGGTCCCAATTTGATTGGTCATAACAAGGTCCCACCTCCACTCAAGGAGAGTTGACCCAGTAAAGAAATGCAAAAAATATGTCGTTTTGGCGCAGATTTGAATTTTAATATAAAAAATAATTAAACTAAAATAAAAAAACAAAGAGGAAGGAAGGAAGAAGATGAATAATTTAGAGGTGGTTTAGGGCTCAGCCCTCATCGCTACCACCTCCCCTCTGTCACCAGGTAGGGTCACCCCAATGACTCTAGTTGACCGCAACAAGAGCCTATGAGCGCTTGCCTAGATTTGGGGCAAGGGTCGCAGCCCTCCCCCAGATCTAGCAAGGGATGTCGACCCTTGCCCTACCGAGCCATGGGCCACCACTGGCACCCAAGGTGAGGGCTCACAAGCTCTCGACATCGATTGGTCGGGGTCGCCGGCCCTTGGCTCGGGTCTAGCGACCCCGGCCAACCCTCCCTCCACCGTCACCGGTCTTTCTCGATAACAGCGGGGAGGCGACAGCAGTGAGGGCTTTCTTCCTTCCCCCCCCCCCTTTTTCTATTTGGTTTTAAATTTAGTTTAATTAATTTTTATATTAATTATTTACCTAAATCAATAATAAAACTACGTCGTTTTTGGATTTGTATAGCCACATTAGTATGCAAAACGATGTCGTTTTGCATTTGCCTTGCCAAACAATCGCCAGATTAGTATTCTGACATCCTGAATTTCAAATTCTATTTTCAATTGAATAAGTTAGGCTTTTCATCGACGCGCATATAGTTCTATTCTCTGAGCTGATCACTCACTTGATAACTAGTCTATCAGCTGAAGCCGTTAAGGGATTATAATGTAACAGACTTGAGAATTTGACTAGAAATCGACTACTCGATCGTGCTAATCTACAATGGTCATTATGGCCCCGTCAAAATCGATCAGAGACCGGAGATAGGTTGATTCGACTGAGATATGTGATTAAAGTGTAGGTGATTCCAGCTAATTGCAAAATCCTTGTCGAACGGCACTAAACCGATTTTTCTGTCATTTCTGTACCTTGTGTCTGTATTTGAAATCTCAAGATTTTCACAACAACCAAGAGTCACCAATGTGTCGAAGATGTACATTGTGGCTTGAAAATAATTGACCACAAGTCAAATGCGCTAAAAATTTCTAAAAGCTACCCGGTAGATTAGGTCACACTAAAATCATGTCAGATTGAAATTAACCGTGAATTTGAACCTGATTTCAAAAATTGAAAGTTCTATCATGTCCCAATTCATTTTAGGAACATCGACTTGTCCTCTAAAGATTTTCCTACAAACCGCGATTTTTGGCGAAAATTCAAAGTAACGTTATTTTGGACCGGAAAATTCAAGGGACCATCTTTGGTCGCGTTATTGGCTGTCAAGTTGGTGCAGGTGATGAGAAAAATGTTGAATTCGATGATGGTAGCTTGGCTGAATTTATGGACATCAAATTGAGCTCAATTGGAGGGGAATTGAATCAATTTGAGGGGAATTGGCCCAAAATTCGTAGGCCAAGGGGGAGGCAACATTACAGACCATTTGGGGAAGCTTCTAGGGGAAATTTAGTGCTGCAAATTGGCCATGGATGACAGCCAAGGCTGGTGGGGCTTTGCAATGAGTGAAAGGGGATATTTCCATGGACTTTGGAGGCAAATGGGACCCTCCAACCTTTAGCAACTCATTCTTCTTCATTTGAGCCATCTTTATCCATTGTTGAGAGTGTTGTTGAGCTTAGAGAACCAAAAGAAACCAGCCAACCCTCCCCGCTTCACCGTCGACCACTGCTGAAGCCATAAAAGTCGCCCACTCGCGCCCGCAAACCCATTGTGCGCCGTTTACCATCCACGGCTCCTGCTTGCCGTCCTGTCATCCTGAGCCTTCTAGCCGCGTCTTGAGCCGCCTCAACTTGCCATCGCAGCTCGCCAGACTGCCGTCTAGGCTGCCGGAACCACCGCCGCCACCCGCCTAACCCTGTAGTAGCCTTGTCGTCCTACCATGCCCTTTTCCCCGAGCCGAGCAGCCCTTTCGGCCCATCAAGCAGTGGCCGAACTCTCAGCTAGGGCTAAGAGCTTGTGGCCTGTTTTTAGGCCTGTCCAAACCTTTGTTGGTGTCACCGCAAGCTCGGTTGTTGCTCGCCTTTGTGTCGCCGACGTCGTCGACTCACCATCCCACTAAATCGGTGAGTTTACTTGCTAAACTCTACTTAGGGAGTTAATTATGCCTAGGGGTTGATTAGTTTAGGTTAATTAGGGATTAGGTGGTTAGTTAGTTTAGATTAGTGATTTAAGTGTTTAATTATGCATGTTAGGTGGTTAGATTAGACTAATTAAAGGCTAGTTATATTGTGCTATTTATCTAGATAGGTTCGTAAATTCCAAAATTATGGATTTTGATATTGAATTAGAAAATCTCGAGTGTCGGGTTTTGACACCGAAAATGGTTTTAAAGACTATATCAAATAGTGAGATTTTTGAAAGGAAAGATATCACATTTTTGGCTCAAATTGACCGTGTACCCACACACGATTATTTTTATTGGGTGTTTTTATTTGAAGAAAATAGGCCAAGTTCATTATTTTAATTGAGAAATTTTTGTGCAAAGCACAATATCCTTGGCCGGGATTGATTGATCGTGTGATGGTTAAGTGAACCCATCCCCGGTGTGCGCCAATGTATCAGCTTGTGTGAGCAATAATCTATATTAGCTTATGTGAACAATAATCTGTATCACCTTGTGTGAGCAATAATCTGTATCAGCTTGTGTGAGCAATAATCTAGATCAACTTATGTGAGTAATAATCCTTGGTTATGGCAGAAGACCGATGTGCGTCAGTAGTTCATTCTTGTGTGAGCAATAATCGAATTGGAACGTGTGATTGATTGAATTGATTGATTGATCGATTGCATCGATCGGATTGAATCGATCGGATTGAATTGATTGATTGGTCAAGGGTATTGATTGTATTGATTGTTTGAGTAAATGAATTATATTGACATGCAAGAGGGAACTGAGGCAAGGTAAGTTCTCTATTTATAGTGTATAGACTGCCTCTAGGCATATTTCTTTCCTAGTCAAAGTTTAGGGGGTGAACTTGCCGAGACATTATCTCACCCCTTTGTGGGCTCATTCTTCTTAGGTCCTTAGATGGCGGAGCCTCTAGTTCGTTATGGTCAACCTAGGAGGGCATCTGAGCTAATTACTGATTTCCCCGTTCCCATAGGCCACGGGGTCTAGATCTATGAGCTCGTTGTGACCACAGTCTGGGTCGATAAGGGCCTACCTCAAAGGGTACCATGAGGGCCTACCTCAGAGGGTACCTCATCGATTTAGGGTGTGGTTTCGCCGCGGGCTCAATGGATACCGAGTTGGTCCCCTCCAGGGTTTTAAGGTCCCAACTACAGTGGTAGACGCTGCTTTTGGTGAGGGTACAACTGACCATCTTGAGGGTGCTTTGGTAGACAGACTAGTTCTATATATAAACCTAGATGTTTATAAAAACATGCTTTGGGTTGTGAATTTGTTTACTGCTTTTCTATCCCGTATGAGTTGCTATCAAGGGTGATCGTTCACTTCCGTATGTGCATTAAAATGAATGGATTGGCAACGCATCCTAGGACGTCACAATTTTATCGACCACCGAGGAATGGGCACACGCTCGAGCTTCGGGGCGTGACAAGTATTTTGGCCAGATTTTCTTGTCACTTGTCACTTAACTGATCCATTTTGCTCCGATTTTGACACTTATGTGTCACTTTCCTAACTTTTGGCACTCAAGTGTCCTCCCGTGCCAAGTTTTAGCACTCTAGGTATCATTCTCTCCTATCTTTTTATTGAATTTTTTTGTATTATATATTGATCCTCTTGTACATCGAGAATACATTAATGTAGTGCATAGCATGTGGCACCCCCTGACGGCCCCCGCTCCATTAGGGTCGCCACAGTTAACTTACCTCTCTCTTGACCTGATAATATAATACTCAGATACCAAGAATTATAATAGGTCTATGAATCCTGGGGGTTTATATTTTTTAGATCAGTCCCTGCATAGTTTATATAGCGGAAGCAAAATCAACTATCTCCTTCCCGAATTGAAATCGATGCACATTAACTAAACTTTTATAGGTTAAAGCCGAACACTTTTTATTTACATAGATCTGATAGACAACATTAGTCGGTACATCAAAATTTGCCGTGGTTTTCTATACCCGACTTCATACCAAAAAGGTAACTGACTTTCTTCCTCTTTTTTTTTTAATCAAATAGTCATATACATAAGTCTATCAGTCAGTGTCGGTGATCCAAAATGCATCTTCTGCTGACCTTAACTCTTGGTCACACCCACCCATCCGGTCCATCAGTTGGCGGCAGTGGCAGTAGCCTCAGTGAGTGTCCATCTTGGCAACAAAAACAGCGATGTACTCATGCAAAATGGGGCCGGCGGAGTGACCAACATCAAACACCACAATAACTCTCACTCATTCGAATGACAACCCACGCACCTCGGGGTGTTGGTACTCCGACCGTTCCCATTGGAGGTCGATTGGAATATCGTAAAATGTACCGAGAGTGACTGGTAGCAAAGGCATATCTCATAGTCTAAAATGTTAGTCCCCAAATAGGGTGATTACAGCCACTCAGCAGTAAAAGATTCATCAAGCTATATCATGCAATACCATCAATGTCTAGATTCATACAAGATAGAACAAAAATAGATAATCAAGAGATAAGTATGCATCAAAATCATGAAGTTATTTAATGCAACGACAAATGCAGTTTCAAAGATCACGATGCATCATATCCAGTCACACAAGTCCCGATCATAGAGCCAAACTGTTATCACACGTCCCATTCCATGCCATACAATTTAGTCCTATAACCATACCCCGCACACACTTTGTAGAATCATCAATTTTATCATCCAAAAGGTTTCATCCCCCAAAGGACCAACGTTTGCCTCCTTCTGGAATTTCGCACCCATCCCTGGCGTCGCGAAAGCCTCTAGTTTTCAATCACCAGGCATCCGGAGCATGTTACGTCACACCTCCAGGCATCTCGCACCCCACCTGGCGTCATGAGGAACCTTCAAGGCTCTCCATGAAATGGTTACCCCGGCCTCTGGATTTACGTACCGACTAGCATACAACCCGGCATCTCGAAGATCCCGAGGAAAAACCTCTGGGGCACTACAGACCCTAGGCATCCAAAGGACATCGACTCACTCGAGCCTTCAGGCCTCTCGACTCCCGGGGCATCGTTGACCCGAGGGTCCAACGGCAACAATTAACATTTTCATTTCCCAAAAACATATTCAATGTTGTGACAATTGAAAATCACATAAGTTTTATTGAAATCTTCACTGTTGAATGCCAAAAACCATAATATCCAATAACAATTCAAGATGCACTCACTTTTCGGAGCAAATTCGGAGTAAACAGTTCAAAAAACCAGAATGCACGGCTTTAATAAAAATTGCGGAAAAATCTCTAAATGAACTCAGAAAATTCTAAATTTTTGGTATGTTATAGATGAGATCTAAATGAAGAAATTTTGTGAAGGACACTAAGTCAGAATAGTTATGAATGCATTGCAATAGGTCGCATAACTCAGCCCAGAATTGTACACTTCAACAGTAAAGTACCGAACATTGAAATGGACTTATACCACTGTATATGGGTTTAGAAAATTCTCTACAGCTTTCATGAAGAAATCAAGACCAAAATCAATCTAGAGATTTCTCAATTGCACCATCCATTTCTACTTTACTTATCCGAATTTCCAACATCCAACATGTAGAACCCAAACATCTCCAAGTCTATTGCACTACACTAGACAATCATAGCATGCACAACATAGATTGATGAACTTCTACTTGCCTCAAATCCTATGGTTCAACGGCTAGGGGTTCGGTTTTGGCAGTGCGGCCCGACAGCGGCAACTCGAGCACGGCAGAAGGTGGTCCTTCTCTTCCTTCCTCGCGGCTCACACTCGCGTGCCTGCTTCTCTCACAAATCTCCTCACTCTAACTCTCTCTCTCTCACTCGCTCACCCGCTCACTCTCGGTTTCTCTCTTTACTCAAGTCTCATTCCGTTCCTTCTCTCTCCTCCTCACCTGTCCGAGAGTTTTGTTCCTCACTTTGTTGACAATTTCAGTCAATTGCATGGGAATTTTCGGTGGCAACCAAGGCTGAAGACAGGTGGAGAGAGCGTGGCTTCCGCTCGGTTGAGTTCCACGGCTTCGCTGGCCGCCTCCTTCCATGCGTCCACGGTGGCTTCATTTGTTGACTCCTTTAGTCAACTAAGGAGGGTTTGGCAGCAAGGGGCGTCAACTGCTGGGGGAAGAGTGAGCTGACACATGCCTCCCCCATGCACGGACGTGCTCATTTTCTTTCTTTTGTTGACTACCCGAGTCAACTAAAGAAGTCCGATGGGGAAAATGTGAATGTATGGCCGTGCATGGCCATGCATGAGCACTCCGGCAGTCTCGTAGTAAAACAGGTTAGATGTCTCGGGACATTGGGTGGCGACGAAACGGGGCCAAATGTATAATGGTCTAAAAGGTTGAACGGCCAAAGTCAGCATAAAAGATATCGACACATTACTCATAATAAGCCTTGGTCTCGCTTGAACATAAGGAAGTTTTTCGATAAGGCTAAAATTTCTTCAACAATCGGGCCATTACTAGACGAGGCATATGGGTCAAATGATGAAAATAAAACAATGTCCGTTGTGCTGTCAATAACACTGTCCGACGATACTTCCGTCACTTAGTCACGGATTGTCGCATATCCGAGGGTCGTCAAAATTTTTGGATGCCACATAGCATACAAGTTTTCCTGCACAATACCTCTTCTTCTTCTCGCTTCCATCTTAATTTGTGATAGAGTCAACTACTCACCCTATCGGTTTGGTTCAGTTCGAATTTCCTAAAAATCCGAATCGAACTAAACTATTGACATCCCTACTTTTGCCGATATCATACCACAATAGCACACGCACATAGAAGAAGACAACTGACATATTCAGCGCTTTTTCATTCGAGAAGTAACTTTGAAGACGTATTACGTGAAAAGGAAATCTCAATTTCCTCTCCTCTCTCTTTTCGAAGTTTGAAAGGTTAAATTCGAAAAGATGGATGACCCTAAAGTCACTTGTATAGTTCGAAAACAGAGAAATCTCCTTTGTACGTCCTCGAAAGGAAGATTTAAGCTGGAAGTGTCTGAAAAAGGGAATCGCGAAATGTTGGATAATTTGAAAACCAATGTTGGAATCCATGAAATTGAGTTCTTTGAGCGAAAAATGAAGAAGTAACCTAGGTTAAAATTCCTCTACAAGTTTATGCCATCTCACGTATTCAGAATCTAAGGAGATATTCATGACATTATGTTACATCCATCTTTAAGTATGAAAAAAAGGAAGGGAACAAATGAACACACAACATGACTTTGACATACTTCGATCTAGCTTGATATATTTTGAAGATTAGAAGTGCGGAAATGTATGATCTATAACTGTTGCAGAAGATCTTGTCTGGATGTTTGAACTTATATTTTACTAGATCCAATTTTGGCCAAAATATTCTATGACTAATTGGATTGATTGCTAATTAAAGATCATGACGTACATTGCCATATTCTGAAAGTTCTCTACTGGCTGGTCAACCAGATCTACTGAAGACTTGTTTCTTTTGTGAAAAATGAATAATTTGAAAAATATTTTTCAAATAATCAACTAAGTAGTTCATGAAAAATGTTTTCATTATCAACAATAATTTACTTCTAAATATTTTTGTAAACAATTAAAATATCTTTCATTAATTCTTTTTTGTAAAGGGATATAAACAATCATTTTAGAAAAATGTTTTCAAAACCATTTGTTTTTCATGAAACAAACACACCTGATATATATTTTTATAATTGATGTCAAGTGTTAGCCGCTATGTTCCTCAAGGAAATTCGGGAACTTCTAAGAGTTAGATTCATCATCATAACCACTCGTTAATTAAATGCATGTGGAAAGGATGGAAAAAATGGAAAAGAGATGCACTAATAAAATGTTCCATGAACGCTAATGGTTTATTCTTCCCTTCTTTTTAGGTTCCAAGATACATTTTGAGAAATCTTATTCCAATTTTTTTGGAAATTGCTAGTTGTCGCAACCTCTTTTTTTCTTTAGCGCCCCTATCAGGTAGGGCGCCTCGCGGAGGCTAAAGGCTCAGCTAAATTTATTAAGCCCAGACTCTCCCAAGTCCACCAATTCACGACTTTAATAGTCTAAGTATTTAACATGTAAGTTAATTTTTAAAACGGAGTCGCCACTAATCAATTTAGGGTGGGTTGATTAGAAACCCATGCGAAGTATTGGGAGAAATACTCACTCCTGCGCAACCAGAGAAATTAGGATCGGGCACTTGATTACACTAGTTAATCACTAATGCCCTTTCGGTACCTAATCTTGTTTAAACCCTGAGGCTTTTTGGATGCTTTAGGGATTTTCCATGCATTTTTGGGAGGAAAAACATTTTTGAGTCTTTTTCTAAATTTTTTGGACATAAAAGGGATTTTTTTTATTTTTGGTATTTTTTGGAAAAATACAAGTCTTTTTTGGCTTTTTCTGAATTTTTTGATTTTTTTTTTTTTGGCATTTTTTGGAAAATATGGAATATTTTATTCTTGATTTTTTGGAAATTAAATTATTTTTTAATATTTTTCGAAAATAAAATATGTTTGTTGATTTTTTTAAAAAATTATTTATTTATTTAAAATAGTATTTAAAATAAAATTAAAATGCCATCCGCGGACAAGCCCGCAACGCAGGCCCGACTCGGATTTTGTTTTTTTACTTTACGAAACAGCGCCGTTTTGAGGGGGAATCGGCGAAATCCTACCCGGTTCCCCGACCCGGGTCTGACCCGACAACCCGGGTCGCGACCCGAAAAATTGGGAACCCTAGGGTTCCCAATCCGCAGCGCCGAGGAGGGGAGGGTTGAGCGAACACGGCGGCGATAGCAGCAACGGGGGCTGGTGATGGCGACGGCAATGGCTACCTGTGGCGTGGTGGTGGGCGGTGAGTGGCAGAGACAGTGGTGAGCGGCGGACGTCTTCTCCTTCGATTTCCCTCTCTCTCTCTCTCTCTCTAGCCGCAAGCTTCGCAGATCTGGGTTTGCTCACCGGTCTCCCTCGAAGTGTCTCGGAGGGAGGTCGGTGAGCTCGCGACCCAATCGCCTTGCCCCTACTTGCTCTGAGTCCCCCGAAGTCTCTCAAGGGGTGCTCGGAGCTTTGCTGGCTGCTGCACCTGCTTGGACGGAGGCGGTGCCTTGGTATTTATAACCGAGGGGGTGGCCGATCGGCGGAACTTCGATCGCCGGTCCCCCTCGCATGCCGAGCAACTCCTGACGGCCAGACCATTGTCCCATCCGATACCAGCTGCTCCTCTGCTCCACGTGCATCGCCGTTCGACGATCTCCCTCCAGTGTCGCGCCCTCGCGCCTGCGTTGCAGAGGCGCAAGGGAGAAGAAGACCCAGCTGGGCTAGGCTGAGGAGGAGGATGGGTCGTAGGGGCCCATGCGGAGGCTGCTTCCCTTCCTTTATGTTTTTTTTTTGTTATTTGTTTATTTATTAAAAGATAAAATAAAATAAACTAAAAAAGTAAAACCTAATTAATTAAGAGGAAATTTCAGGCATCAACAACTGCCCCTCTTTGAAGGTGAGCTCGCAGAGGTTGCATTCAAAGACAAACTGATGCCTAAATTTTATCCATGCATGCATAGCAGATTTTATTTGAGACCTATTATTCTATGCAGAAAAAGAGCAATATAACTTTACATATACTAAGATAGATAATAAGATACCTGGAGTTACTTACCGGGAGTGAGTGAGATAGGGTGTGAACCCCAAGTTTTGGCAAGTATCAATGTGTCATCTTACCTGGTGATATGAGAAGGTTGCTTCTCTAAGACCCGAACTATTCTTCAGTCACCTATTAGAGCAATCATTAGTTTGTCTAGGATTCGAACCTTTCTTCTGTCGCCTTGACGAGAAATTGCTTTTCTAGGACCCGAACCATTCTTCAGTTGCCTGTCAAAGCAATAAGTGGTTTGTCTTGGACCCGAACCTTTCTTCAGTTGCCGTGACGGGAGATGCGCCGACCTTTCTCAGGGCATCTATTTATGGGTGCCTGATTTGTATTGATGACACCAGTTGGTACCCGACTTCTTTTCAGGGGATGCACCGACCTTTCTCGGGGCATCTATTTTGTGGGGGTGTCTTACCTCTGTCAAAGACACCAGTTGGAACCCGACTTCTTTTCAGGGGATGCACCGACCTTTCTCGGGGCATCTATTTTGTGGGGGTGTCTTACCTCTGTCAAAGACACCAGTTGGAACCCAACCTTTTTCGAGAGGATGCACCGACCTTTCTCAGGGCATCGATTTGTGAGGTGCCTAATCTTTGTCGAGGACACCTGTTGGAACCCGACCTTTCTCGGGAGGATGCATTGACATTTCTCAGGGCATCAGTTTGCGAGGTGCCTGATCTTTGTCAAGGATACCTATTGGACCCGACCTTTCTCGAGAGATGCGCCAACCTTTCTCAGGGCATTGATTTGTGGGGTGCCTGATCTTAGTCAAGGACATCAGCTGGTACCCGACCTTTCTTGGGGGATGCGCCGACTTTTCTCTGGGCATTAATTTGTTGAAGATACCCGGACATTCACAGGCATTGAAAGAGTATCCAGATATTCATAAGTACTAACCTGAAGGATATTTGGGCCTTCGCAGGCGTCGAAGGGGTACTTGGATGATCACAAGTACAAACTCTTAGAGGATACCTAGATGTTTGCAGATATCGAAGGGGTACCTGTATGATCACAAGTACTAGATGCTGGAAAATACCTAATTGCTTGCAAGTGTCGAAAGAGTACTTGGATGTTAACAAGTACAGACTTTAAGGGATGTCTGAACGTTCACAGGCATTGAAGAAGTACTTGGATGATCACAAGTACGAATTTCTAAAGAATACCTGGCAGACAGAAGATCGAGGATGGGTCTCGCATATTTGTGGAGGTCTCTCACCTCTTTGGCAATGGGAGTATCGAGGACGTACCTAAGATATTCATGAAGGCCTCTCACCTCCTGGAAATTGAGAATATCGAGGACGTACTTGGGATATTCGTGAAGGTCTCCCACCTCTTGGCAATCGGGGAATATCGAGGACGTACTTGGGATATTCGCGAAGGTCTCTCACCTCCTAGAAATTGGGGAATATCGAGGGCGTACCTCGTATATTCGTGAAGGTCTCCCATCTCTTGGCAATTAGGAAATATCGAGGACGTACTTGGGGTAATCGTGAAGGTCTTTCACCTCCTGGTATAGGGAATATCGAGGACATGCTTCGCATATTCAAGAAGGTTTCTCACCTCCTAGTTATGGGGAATATCGAGGACGTACCTCGCATATTCGTGAAGGTCTCTCACCTTCTGGAAATTGGGAATATCAAGGACGTACCTTGCATATTCGTGGAGGTCTCCCACCTCCTGGTAATTAAGGAATATTGAAGACGTACCTGGGATATTCGTGAAGATTTCTCACCTCCTAGTATGGGGAATATCGAGGACGTACCTTGGATATTCATGAAGGTTTCTCATCTCCTGGTAATGGGAATATCGAGGACGTACCTCGCATATTCGTGAAGGTCTCTCATCTCCTGGTATGGGGAATATCGAGGACGTACCTTGGATATTCGTGAAGGTTTTCCACCTCCTGGCAATTAGGAATATCGAGGACGTATCTCGCATATTCACAAAGGTCTCTCACCTCCTAGTAAAGTAGTACGAGGCTTACCTGGATGGCCGCAAGCACACGGGTGTACAAAGTAGAGGAATATTTGGATGACCACAAATATTTAATGATATGATCAAGGACCACTCAACCGATCTAAGTGTAAGAAAGCATACCTGGGTGATTGTAGGTGCATAATGTGGTGGAATACATGAGTAGCTGCTAGTACTCAATGGCGTAATTTTCTGGACAACTCGGACAGGTCGAGTGTCATGGAAATGGAGTACCAGAACAGTGGTCAGTACTCAAAGACAAGGGGATACTTAGACCGTTGCAAGCACCCAAACTCAAGGGACGACCCAAATAGGTCGAGTGACAAGAAGAGAGTACGTGGACAGTGGTAGGTACTTTAAGATAGATAGGGATATGCTTACTTGGCAATATCTTTTGATTACTGAGAATATGTTTGTTATTTGGAAAGTATGCAAACATGTACATAATGATTGTATATGCTGTAAATTCATAAATTCAAATGTGATTTATGGATGACAATTTCGTCAGTTTTGTATCATCCGAATTCCACTAGGGAAGATTTTGAAAGACAACCCTCATTTAGAATGTAGATGTCTTGAGCATGTCAGATGAGGGACTTTCAGTCTGAAAGGACTTTTCACTCACTCTTATGGAAAGGCTATTTTATCCTGACCATTGATGTAGGATTTATAAGGATCACACTTCTCACTGTCATCATGTCAGCAGGGTTCCAAGTATTCTCGCAAGTGGTACGACTTTACCAATGTGAGAGGTCTTTGTTGAAATTGTGATGAAGACTTGGTTAGCAGCTCATCAAAGGAGGCCATCAAGGTTGAAGTCGATGGACGAAAATGTTGCACAATCCTCTCTGGGTTTACAAGTCAGGAATCCTACGAAAAGAGATAGAGTAATCTTGCTCGTACCTCTTCGAGCGATATTTATGCACATATGAAATCTTACGTTAATTGAAGTGCCCCAAGTCTGAAGAGACTTTTTACAATGGGAATATAACGCAGACTCGGCTCACATGTAGAAGGGTGAGAGTTGGTGACTGTCTCAGCATTCGTCACTAGTCTTTCTTCTCATGATCAGATGAAGGTTCTATCAATTGAACCACAACAGCAACTTCTATTGGGAATACAAATGGCTGTATTTTTTGTTTGGGGCATCGACCTTGCTTTTACCAGGCACACTGCTTTTTTCATGCCCCTATTTTTTTATCCCAATTTTTAATTTATGGGCATTTGACCTTGCTTTTACCAAGTACACTACTTTTTTATGCCCCTAGCTTTTATATTTTTGTTGCTTGAGGAATTGATCTAGGTGAGTTCAATCAAAGCACCATTATTTAGACTTTGAGTCTTCATCTTCAGCCAACGCTCTAGGCTATGGCAATAACTTTTGCTTTTGTCTCAATGTGAGGGTAAAATTACAGACTCACTTGGGTTGTACAATGTATACAAATGCATAGAAAATGAATTGCTCTTCGTCATTCTAAGGCACTTAAATTAACGCGAGTGTTCATATGCAATAAAGACACTCGAAGATTGATGCAAGTGCGAGCAAGAGAATTTATATCCCTCTTCTCACCTTGTGATGCTGATTTGCCTTGTCTTTGACATGCTCCAGTGTGAGGGTGATTCTTGATGAGAGAAGCTTCACCAGTATATGGGGCTCAAAGGGGGGTGAGTAATGAAATGCCTATCACTATTTTGGTTATCGTACCATTCGCGAGAGAACTCTTTACCCTGCAGTCATGGAATTTTCTGCACTCATCTCACAAGTGTATAGATGGGGGACTGTGTGTAGGATATGGTTTGCCTGCCATCATTCTGACGCACCTCATCCAGCATGCTCAACTAATCTTGTATTCTTCACTTAGCTGTCTATTCTAATAATTCTCAATGGAATCAGTGATTTAGACAAACAAAATCATCATGCAAAAATCTATTCAACGTATTATTATTATTTTTTTTAAGTATGAGAGAGTTTGTACTCTCAAAACAAATGAATGATTTCTACCTAAGAAACCCTATTGACAACTTTAGGGGTGTTTACTTGGTGGAATTGTATTTACAAATGTGTTGAATTTTGAACATCAAAAGAGTTATTCACAAAGGGGCGTCAATGGATTGTCCTTATTAAGTAGGGAAATGACACAAGAAGGTTCAGTTGGGGTTGGGGAGCTGATCATTGATTTGACGGGCCTTTCTGCTTTTGCCCCTGCAAAAGAGAAGATGTGGAAATAGATCAATTAGTAGGGCCAAAATCACATGTGATTTGAGGCCTAAAAGATTTTTGTCATCTACTTTGGCGATACTTGAGACACCATTTGGCTTAGGAGAGTTTATCATGGTCTGACGTGCCTCTCATTGATTTGCTTTCTGCATCTTTGAAGATCAAGTGATCCTGAAGTACGAGGAGGATATGAATTCCTGTAATTTTCACTCCATTAGGTCATTTGCTCTCTTTGTAATTTGAAGGTGCAAAAGAAGCGAAATTTTTTTATTTTTTTCAAGAGGCTAATTGTCGTATCGGGGATTCGAATCCTCAACTTCGGACCATTTTACTTCTTCCCGGGTAGCACTAGCCGCCGACAATGTCCGCTGGGGGCACTTATTTTTCATTTGACCGAACCGGCTTCCGGACGGCACGTCCTTTCATACCAAGCTAAGTAAATCGATATGGGCTACTTGGTTTGCCCAAATTAACCACTAAGCTTGTTTCTTGAATCTTATGCTTCATGTCAAATAGGAGAAAATATATCAAAAGTGATTTCATATACTAGGAGTATTGGAAATGATACCAAATTACTCTTCCCCAGAGTTTATATTTGCCGACTCCTAAGGATATTTGAGTGTTAATGACGACCTTTTGTCTTTGACACGGTTCAATGTCTCTTTTGATTGGCCCTCCTCATTTGTGGCCATGTATGCATGATTGCTGGTTGTTGATTCATCTTCAACGTCTTCCTTCTGTGGAATTTCTCTTCTGTCTTTGACTATAGCTACATTGAGCAACAAGTCACGTACCTTAAGCTTCTATGGAATTTGAGATGGACAATAAAAAACCTCCAGTTTTCTGATGGCAATTATGTTTTTTTGAAGAATACGTGTTTGGAACACGGAGTGAAACTCTAGAGTCATTGTCTGGAGTGGGGGCTATAAATCGCCTTGACTGTTTGGATTTTCTCCCTATTGACAGTAATGAATTCGAAGGAAGAGAAGAAATTTCTTCCTTGTGCTTCTTGGCTTGTCGAAGCTGGAAATCCCTTCAATGAAACTATAATGTCTAATTGTTCGGGCATGTCGGGGGGAGGAGGTATTTGCTTCATCTTGAGAAGGAGTTGGATAGGAGTGAGGTGGAGTGCACAGAGCTCCTGAGGACGGCTTGCAAAAATGGGAAGGTCGAAAGCAGCATGGGGGAGGTTATCCTACCTCGAGTTACCATGATGTGCATGCTTTGAGTTTAACCATATGCCTATGCCTATTACGTCTCATTTTTTGTATCCTGTAAATAGAAGAGAGGGGACGTCATTCTCAATACTACGTTAAAGGAATAAAGCTTACCTTCTTTTGAAATGGGATGCTCCTTCCTCTTTGCCCCTGCTTCCTTGGAAGGTGTCTTCGAATTTGGTCTGTTCACACGATGTGCCAGTTTCAAATGCCTTTTGTTACACTAAATCAAAGGGGATGATATTTTGAGATATAAAGTGAGAGAGTCAGAAAGACAAACATGGTTAAATTTATCATCTTGTTTTGACGAAAGCTTTTGGTGATGAAATATTTTTTTATTTTCAGAATACGTCTTTAGGGGAGAAAAAGCATGAGGAAGCCCAACCCTTAGTATTCTCCTTGGATGATATTTTCTTTTCATAGTTGGATAACATCATTGGGCTGGTTTGGAATACCGCCTCATGCTCTCTAAACAAAATATTATAACTGTACATTAAAGTACTGGAATGAATAATACAACAGTAGCACACTAGATAAGAAACATAAAAACAAGCAAAACCGATGAAAACTCCTATGAAAATGAGTGCTTTGATAGTGCTGGTCCTGATGTCAAGCGCCTTTGAACTCCTCGCCTGCAGTAGACTCGAAGTATTCGCATGCGATAACTACTTCGTTGAAGCTACGAAAGTGTAACCCATGCAGCCAACGGTCATGTTCGTGGGGCAAAGCTTCTTCGACTAGTTAAGGGTGGGTTTGCATCATAAAAGCCTTCCACCTCCCTACATATGCTCGGAAATCATCAATTGGTCTTCTTCCGAAGTGGGCCAAACTCTCACAAGGCAGCTCAGTTCCAATCTGGTTTTGGTACTGATGCAAGAATGTGGAAGACAGCTCATTCCAATCCATTATGAGGTAAATATTTGCGGTGACGAACCATTACAATACAGACCCTATAAGAGTTTCTTGGAACACCTGAGTTGTGAGTGACATCGGGCCATAGTACTGACTCATTTCAGTGTGGAGATATTGCAAATGAGCCACAGGGCAAGTTATGCCGTTATACTTGCGGAGATTAGGTATCCACACTTCACTGGGGGTCATGATCATATGAGGGTAAGACAGGCCTAATATTTCTTGGTTAGGCCACTGGTTTTCCCACTGCATATTCATCGTAGTGGGGAATTTTTCTGTTTCGGGGAAGTTGGACTCTACCGAGATTACTCCATTGCTTTCTTCTGGGTCAAAATTTCCGAATGAGGATGAAGTATTGAAGCTATCCTCATGGTCAGAGGACGAGTTTAGTAGCTCGTTAGGATCATAATGGATAAAGACGTACGTTTCTTCTTCTAACAGGCCTTCATCCCCGAGTGAGAGTAGGAAACAGTTATACGATGAGTCGTCAGTTTCATTGAAATAACGCCGGAAGTCCTTGGGATTGTATTCTAGGGACTAGAAGTCATTAGGGTCATACTCTAGAGGGCGGTAGCCTTTGGAGTTGTATTCCAGAGAATGTTCGAAGTTTTGGTGCAGCGGCTCACCAGTTATCAAATTTCGTCTGTACTTAATGGTAGATGTCGAATTGATTTGTTTAGGCTTTTTTTTCTTAGCTCCTGATCCAGACCTTTTGAGTAAGGCCCTTCGTTTCACCAGTTCAATTCTGTCAATGGGAACGAGAGATATTAAGGCTTCACTCTCTGCTTCACTTTATATGTTGATAGGGGTCGGTATTCTTTGAACCCTAGCTCTTGCAGTAAGCTTGGGGAGCAGTCCTGTCGTGCCCCGGTCTTGAACAGGCTTCGTGTCTGTGATCTCGTACATAGGTTCCTTGCCTTTTCGAGTGGGAAACTTTTCAATAATATGATGTTGCTCAGTTGCCCATTTATCATGCAAGGCTTCATTGACATCTTCTTCTCCTATCTCAGCAACTGACGGCTCCTCGTGCTCCGGGATCATTGGTTCTTCATAGGGCAAGGCTTTGTCAGGGCTGATGTCAATATTATATTCTTGGTGGAAAACAAGGATTAGTTCCTTCCTGGTTTTAAGGAAACTAATCTTCTTGACAATGTACCATCGCAAGACAGGGCCGATCATATTTGATTGGTATGATTGAATCATCTTTTGGACCAGGTAGGCCTGTAAGTAGGTCTCTAGACGGAACGTAACAGCATACCTTTCGCATTCAGGCGTTCTAAGCTCTTCAGGGATCTCAAAATCGGCATAATTAGATGAGTCGATGGGATTCTGCTCCTACAACTATCTCAACTTTTTCATGATCTTTTCAAGTTGTTTATCTTGTTGGTGATTATCTGGCATATTTATAGGTGCTAGGAGTGTGCTTAAAGCAGTATGGAGTTGGGTTTAGCTTGAGTGGATTTCATTTTCCTTGAGAGTTGTCGAAGGACAATAGACATCTGTCCTACGCCATCTTCAATGTTGGTGAGGCGATTTTGTACATCATTCTGATCGGGTCCTATCACATGAGGCCATTTAGTTGATGATTCATAATTATCTGTGTCGCAAAAATCATGAATGAGTACGAAAGTAAACAAAGATTGACCCATGGCAATGATCTAACTACTTTTTTATTTATCAAAAAGGACTTTATAGACCACAGACTTTTGACATTTAAAACTTGAAATTAAAATGACAGAATGAAATACTATGTATTAAACAAAAGTCCCTAAACAATGGGACGGAATTTTCATGATATCAGCACTAAGGGACACATGATTGCTATTTTATATGCGACGAGGAGCCTTGTTCTTGCGCAGATGCTTGCTTTCTTGGACCGGCTCTAAGACATGTATCCAGCCCATTCCCAAATCCCCTTGCATAAGTTCTGCTTGCTCATGTTGGCTCATCTCGCTGATTGGGTGAGGGATCAATGGCTTCCATTTTGTCGGGATATGATGGTTGTGGATGTAGGACACAGAGGCGTGATGGGCCTTTTCCTATCCCTTAAGCCCTTCAAGTATCACAATTCTTTGCGATGGCACCTGCTCCATGTTTTCTCGATAATGTCAATCTCGAATGTGTATTCACGACTTTGATGGGTGAAAAGGAGTGGAGGGGCCTTCCTCTTAAAAGGTGATGGGATCTCTTGAAGGGCTCCATACTGTCGTGCCACCCGATATGGAAAATAAGAAATGGCGCCGGTGAAACCAAGCAACAGAATTGGATGGCGGCGTCTGTAAGCAAAGTAAGCTCTCTTTTTATGGAACCAACCAGCACACCATTGGAACGCCTCAGGAGCTAGGTCTGTTAGAAAGTTTATCTAATTTAAACAGCTTTGGTTAGGAATGTATGGTCCTAAAACCATAAATTTCTGAAATGGATTTTCGAAATCATTTATTTCAGACGATCGCATGAAGCATCGAAATTCGCTTAGGTGAGAAAAGAACCAGACTTGTAAAATTTCCGGGGAGACTCGAATGACGTTTTCTGTGTTTTCTTTAAAACGATTGAGGGACGAGAATGTTTCGGCTAAAATCATGTTGACATAATTTTGCCCCCTTGAGATCTGGTCAACTATCCATACCATCTTTGGACTTATGACATTTCTTTGATGGGGGAAGATGATGAACCCAAAAAAGGCAAGAATGAAAATCTCACTTTTTTGGGTCATGGGTTGATTTTCGAAACAGACAGTCAAAAATGCTAGGGGGCAGGTATTATGGTTGTTTTCAAGAATTTGCCTCATAACATGGACTTCGGTTCTTAAAAGTCATGCTAACCCACGCAATGGGATAACGCCTGTTGATGGCCTAACAAGCCTTTTCTCGAGAGGCATTCCAGTGATGATGCTGTATTCTTCCAGAGTCGGGGTTAGTTCGAACCCACCAAACATAAAAGTAGTCGTCTTCGAGCACCAGAAATGTGCCATGGCTTGTATGACTTCGGGATGAACACTGACTTGGATCAACGATAGAAGATGACCGACTTTGGCTTTTACGTGCTCTTGGGCATATTGGTCCAATTGACCCCACCACCTGAAGAGCTTTGCCTTGGGAGTGGGAATAAGCTGGATGTCATCTTCTCCCATCGCATATAAATTGGGACTCGAAAAAAACTTACCCTAAATTGCCATGGGCCAATAAAAAAGACTGAGTAAAAGTAAATAAATTACTTTGCTTTTAAAGAAAATGGCAAGCACAAAGACATGCACATGCGATGTGTGGCTCAATTTCTAACTAAGAAGGCTTGTTGAAATCAAAAGGGTATCCGTCCGTCGCAGTCTCGCGTTAGCAGCATACCCTCCTAACCTCGGCTAGAGAAATTTAGGGAAAAATGCAACCTCTACATCGCAGTCTCGCGTTCGAGGTCGTATCTTTCTTGACACCATCCTAAATATCCTATGGCGGCCCAAGTCCGACGGCCAGGTTGTGTGTGCCATGTGTACTAAAGCATGCACAACAATTCATAATCACAAGGCAATCTATTTTAAGCAAAAATAAATTTCTAAGCTACTGACCTGCATAAAGAAAAGCCTAAGTCAGTAAAGAATTTAAACAAGGCAAAAAAGGCCTAAGTCCTCAAAGTCCCCAGCAGAGTCACCAAGCTGTCACGACCTCTTTTTTTTCTTTAGCGCCCCTATCGAGTAGGGCGCCTCGCGAAGGCTAATGGCTCGGCTAAATTTATTAAGCTCGGACTCTCCCAAGTCCACCAATTCACGACTTTAATAGTCTAAGTATTTAACCTATAAGTTAATTTTTAAAATGGAGTCGCCACTAATTAATTTGGGGTGTTAGAAACCCATGCGAAGTATTGGGAGAAATACTCGCTCCTGCGCAACCACAAAAATTAGGATCGGGGACTTGATTACACTAGTTAATCACTAATGCCCTTTCGGTACCTAATCTCGTTTAAACCTTGAGGCTTTTTGGATGCTTTAGGGATTTTCCATGCATTTTTGGGAGGAAAAACATTTTTGAGTCTTTTTTAAAAAAATTTGGACATAAAAAGGATTTTTTAATTTTTGGTATTTTTTTGGAAAAATACAAGTCTTTTTGGCTTTTTCTGAAATTTTGGCTTTTTTTTTTTATTTTTGGCATTTTTTGGAAAATATGGAATATTTTTTATTTTTTTGATTTTTTGGAAAATAAAATATTTTTTGGTTTTTTGGAAATTAAAATATTTTTTAATATTTTTCTAAAATAAAATATATTTTTTATTTTTTAAAAAATTATTTATATTTTATTTATTTATTTAAAATAAAATTAAAAAGCCGACCGCGCTCGGAATTTTTTTTTTTTTAGTTTACGAAATAGCGCCGTTTTGGGGGGGGAATCGGTGAAACCCTACCCTATTCCCCAACCTGGGTCCAACCCGATGACCCGGGTCGTGACCCGAATAATCGAGAACCCTAGGGTTCCCGATCCGCGGCGCCGAGGAGGGGAGGGTTGAGTGAACGTGGCGGCGACGGCAGCGACGGGGGGCGAGTGATGGTGACGGCAGTGTCTACTTGTGGCGTGGTGGTGGGCAATGAGTGGCGGAGACGGTGGTGAGCGGCGGACGTCTTCTCCTTCGATTTCCCTCTCTATCTCTCTCTAGCCGCGAGCTTCGCAGATTTGGGTTCACTCGCCGGTCTCCTCCAAAGTCTCTCGGAGGGAGGTCGGCGAGCTTGCGACCCAATTGCCTCGCCCCTGCTTGCTCTGAGTCCCCCGAAGTCTCTCAGGGGGTGCTCAGAGCTTCGCTGGCTGCTATGCCTGCTTGGACGGAGGTGGTGCCTCGGTATTTATAGGCGAGCGGGTGGCCGGTCGGCAGAACTTCGACTGCCGGTCCCCCTCGCGTGCCGAGCAACTCTTGACGACCGGACCAGTGTCCCATCCGATGCCAGCTGCTCCTCTGCTCCACGTTCGTTGCCGTTCGACGATCTCCCTCCGGCGTCGCGCCCTCACGTGTGCGTTGCAAAGGCGCGAGGGAGAAGAAGACCCGACTGGGTTGGGTTAAGGAGGAGGATGGGCCGTAGGGGCCCATGCGGAGGCTACTTCCCTTCCTTTCTTTTTTTTTATTTTTTTTTTGTTATTTGTTTATTTATTAAAAGATAAAATAAAATAAACTAAAAAAGTAAAACCTAATTAATTAAGAGGAAATTTTACGCGTTAACACTAGTCTTAAAATGCATGAATTTGACTTTGATATATATATTTTGGGGAGGAAAACCAAGTCTTAAGTTTTGTCAAAAATATAGGAAAATGACCTTTGAGAAAAAATTTAGGCACGCAAGAGGTAAGTCCAGCATGCTTTGAAAACTTTGTGGTGCTTCTCCTCCAGATCATTATCCTAGAAAGTTAATGAAGAGCTATAAATTCTTAAAGGAGTAGATCCCATAATGATTTGTAATTATTATTTTTTTATAGTCTAAAATAAACTATTATTTTTACAGTAAATTAGAGACAGTCAAGTAAACATTTCTTTAAAAGTAAAGTGGTATGAAGGAAAAACCGAGAATCAAAAATCTATCTAGAAATAATAGCAAATCGATAGAATCGCTGCCAATCATGTTTAAAAGCCTAGGATGGTTGGAGACTAGGTGCACGAGTGAAGGCACTAGTCATCGAAAACTAAAGAACTACGGTCCAAGGAATTCGATTATGTATGGGGAAGGGTTAGCATTCCCGCAACACCATTTCAGTACGACATTTTTCAATTGAGACGTGGAATGCAGTTATCAAATTAACTTTCTAAAGTTACGAATGCTATTTTTGTTTTACCAAAGACGTAATCTAGTGAAACTCTCACTTTACATCCATGCACGAATTCGGGTGCCGTTATGTTTGGTGATTTTGAAATAACATAAGATAACGTGTCAAATATGCATGAATCTTAAGATAACAAGATATTAAGTGATGCATGAATAATTTTAAAAATGATGAAGCTAAAGTGAACGTTTGGCATTTTCGACAGGGTTATTCTCATCCTTTCGACCATACGTATGACACTGGATTTCTCAGAATCTAAGATTGCTTTTAGAGAAAATAGTTACCTATGTCAAAACAATTTTTAAAAAGACATGATAAACTCGGGGCCTTCGTTTACGATAGGGCGGTCATTAGCCTCCGGCATACGATCCGCCAGGACCAATTCCTCCTTAGTGTTTCTGAAAACAATCCAAATGAAAATCCCAAGAAGGTGTTGTAGTTATGGTAAATTAATAGATCAACGAAAGTGAGCAAAATAAAATTTATCTTTTAATTCATGTATGTTATTAATTTATGTATCTCTCAAGCTCATGTATCTACTTAATTCATGTTTCTCTTAAGTTCTTGTATCGATTTAATTCATGTATTTCTTTAATTCATGTATCTTATAAGTACATGACTTCTCAAACTTTATAAATAGATTTGAAATTTTCATTCCAAACATAACTGTAAACACCTACATCTCCTCAATTCAATTTTCTTTAAGAGTATCGGGTTTAAGAAGTGTTCAAGGTGTTGTATCTTAGAAGGTATAGTTTGCGAAGTTGCTTAGGGTGCATTTGATAACTAATTTGTTCCTAGGAACAATTTCTACTCATGAATGGTTTTTTTCTGAATCTTAAAAGAGGGAAAAAATGGTTTCAGCTTCTTTACCAAAAAAAAAAGAAAAAAGAAAAAAGAAAAAATGGTTTCAGCTTGATTCTTGAGTTGTTTTCGAGAAGAAAGAGCAGCATTTTTTATTTCTTGATTCTGTTTCCAGAACAAAAGATCAAAAATAATTACTGTTTAGCCGATTACCAAACAAGTTCTTAGCATCGTTGGCAAAAACTAATCACCTTACGTATCCTTCTTCCAATACTTAATTTCTCTTCTATATATTCCAGCAGAAGGCACTCTCTCTCGGTCCCCATCAGTGGACCATTAACTTTTGTAGCCTTTTGGTCATATGTGTGTAGTCAGATGGACCATCATGAAAGTGACCAGATAGACTTTGCCCAGATACAATGGATTGAATCTTCAGACACCACGACCGAGTCTGGTCTTCCTCGGCTTCACCTCACGCCTTGCCTTTTTCAATGCCAAATTCCTTCTCCCACCGCAACATGCAAAGGGGCGACCTTAATTTTCAAACCTTTCCGGACACGGCAATCTCAGTCATAGTCGCTCTCGCTCGAGTCCAGGACAGAGACAGACCATCAAGATATGCCCAATTTTTCCACACTGGTATCACTCTGGCTTCCTTGGAATCCTTGCTAAGTCAAGCTTGAAGCAGTCCCGAATCAGAAAAATCCAACAACGATCCACGAAGAAAGTGGAGAACACGGCAACGAAATTGTTGATCAAGTCTTCCCAATGTGTCTTTTGTCTTCGGACCAAACCAAACATGTTGTATATATATGCACTAAACACAGCTAAGTGGCCTCAGTCTCCGTCTAATCTCCATCTTCAATTGAGAGAGAGAGAGATGGGTGGTTGTTTCTCTAGCAGATCATCAGCTAAGGGGTTGATGAATTACGTACGTGTGGTCCATCTGAATGGCTGCTTGGAGTACTTTGAACCACCTGTCACGGTGGGCCAAGTCACTGGCAATGGCAATAAGCTCTCCAGCAGGCACTTCCTCTGCACGGCTTCGCAGCTTCTCTCCACCACAACAAGCTCCAAGTCCAAGCTTTTGAGGCCAGGTGAGGCCCTCGAGCCGGGCCACCTCTATTTCCTCTTGCCCTTCTCGGCCCTCCAAGCCGATGTCTCCCCATTGAACCTGGCCGTCCTGGTTGGGAAGCTCAGTGCGCAGGCCAAGCGCGCACAGCGTGTGATGATGGCGGATCCTCCTAGGACTAGTCTGTCGGAGAGGCTTTACGTCTCAAGCCCGATGTGCAGCTCGCCGGCTAGGAGCTATGCTTCAAGCCCTGGCAGGGCGAATTCTTCTTCCCCGAGCAGGAGTCCTGTTCGGCCTCTCAAGACTGAGACAGACCTCACGGCGAGCGGTGCGCAGAAGTCTAGTGGGGCCCGGTCGTGGAGGCCGAATTTGGACCCAATAAAGGAGAAATCATTCAATAGGAGGAGCGAATCGGATTTGCAGGAGCAACATTCAGAGATGTGTAAGTGATTGTAGTTTCCAGTATCAATCAGATCAAGTAAGAGAAAAGATTAGGTTTCCAATAACCATGGCGAATCAATCTCTTGTCACCTCGGGTAATCTCCTGCCACAATTAGATCTGCTAGCTCGCTTCGGTGTCTGGCATTTCTTAACTGGTCTGCAGGAAGAGAATTCGTTTCCGAATATCTTTCAAGCAAGTGTCCAGCTAAGACGAAAATCTCATTGTTACAGTCGAAGGAAACCTTCAATCATTCCATAAACAAGTGAAATACCGAAAAAAGTTGCCGTTACTCCATCCTTTAACGCCTTCTAACATAGAATTCTAGAGCGGCTTTGCTGTGTAAGCATATCATATTCTCCAGGAAGAACAAATTTATGATCACTGTCAATTTTTGGGCCCTTAGCTTATTAACCCATCGACATGTACAAGAATTATGAACTTCGAGGCAACACACCAAAGAATCCAGTCTTGTTCTTAAGTGTTGGAAGATATGCGGGAATCAATTATGGATTACGATTAATACATCAAATCAATCCAGAACTGTAGTTGATTAAATGAATCGATCTAGGATTAGAATTGATTTTGTAAGATTCGTCTAGGAGATTATTTTTTCCTTTTATTATTCATCATTTGCATTACATAAAAGAGCGCTGTCCATGTAATCAAAGGAAGCTACGGTACCCAAATACAAAGTCCTTTATGCATTCTCGGTTCTTCTCCACTCTTCTCTTTCCATTTGGTGAGATGGTATCCGAACGGTATTTCTTGGCCTAACTTCCACGCACTTGTCGGTGTTTTCCTCTCCATCCAGCCTTCTACCCTTGTTTTTATAGGAAACACTAACCTGCAAAATTAGGTTAGTGCTCCGGTATAGGAATAAGCATTTGCAACCAAAACAAAGAAAACAAAACCAACCGGCTTACCAATACCAGGCAGAGCCTCAACTACCTGAGGAGAACCATAATACAGAACATTCGGGCGTAAAGAACCTATCTCCACGTACAGAACCTAGATCGGATCTGCCTGTTGAGGCGATACCGCCCACATCAAGTAATGGGCAATTCGTCAAGCCCAGCCCATTCAATGGCAACCCTTCCAGGCCCAGCCAAACTAGGGGCAATCCATTCCGGGCCAGCCCATCTAGTGGCTATCTGTCCAAGTTCTATCCAGCCCATGGGCTAGCCCAGGCCAATACATGGGCTAATTCACAACCAGATCAGGCTCAGAATTTTAAGAGTCCATGAATCAAGGGAACCGGGAGCACGTCCAAATCTGGGAAGGCCCACCAGCCATTATCAGGGCAGGCATAGTCCCCAAACCAAAAAAATTCATGCGGCTCAAGTACCCGATTCAGGTACGGCAGGTTTGGGAACGAATCCAGGTTTGGGAGCAAATCTCTACCCGATTCTCCAACCCGGCTACATGCCAATCGCTATTCTAGCAGTCAGCAGTCACCTTGAGCCCGGTGAGCCACTCTACACCTCCACGCCCGACAAGCTAGAGCCGCGACTCATTACCAAGTAATTATCTGACCCCGACAATTACTCCATTTGGGTGCAGGAGTTCTAGTGAGCACTAATCACCAAAGACGAGGATGAGTTTCTAGACGAAACCATCTCGATTCCATCCAACAAGCGTCTGGTGCAATATTGGAGAAAATGCAACTAATTAGTCCAAACTTGAATTGGAAATTGAATCACTCCAAATGTCGCTATCAGACTTCCTCCGATGGAGGATTCGAAAAATATGTGGAAAAACATTAAAGAGATGTACAAGAAGCTTGATCAAGCAAATATTTTTTCACTAACTCAAGCTCTCTCAGAACTAAAGCAAGGAAACATGACCATAGCAATTTGCTTCAACAAGGTCTCCACTCCCTAGAATGAACCAAAGGCCGATAAGGAAAAGCTTGAGGACTGAAGTCCACTTTACAACAGTACTAGGCGATGACAGAGAGAGAAAAGGTAGCACAATTTCTCTTGATTTTGAGCAGATACCTGCCTATCGTATCATTCCTCAACTGTTCTTTAGTCAACAACAAGAAACCTAGGCTGTTTGTTTTCATTTCTTTTTTCTGTTTTTAAATAACTTTTTTGTTTTTTTGTTCCTAGGAACAAAAAAGGAACAGAATCGCGTTTGTGTGCGTTTTTATTCCAAAATTATTTTTTTGTTCCCAGAAACACATCTGGAACAGAAACAAGAAACAAAAAAAAATTGTTTCTTGTTTCTGGAACAAAATTTAGAAACACTTCTTTTCTTCTTCTTTTTTCTTTCTTTTTTCTTTGGCCGGTCGCCGGCCTCGGCCATGGCTAGCAACCGGCCATCGAGGGCCGGTGACCTCGCCGAAGCGTCGCCGGCCCCCGGCGAGCCTCGCCGTGGCTGGGCGAGGCCGCCGGCCCTCGTCGGCCGGTCGCCGACCATGGCCGAGGCCGGCGACCAGCCAAAAGAAGAAAAAAGAAAAAAAAAAGGAAAAATAGAAAAATAAATAAGAAAATAGAAAAAATAAAATAAAAATTAAAAAAAATTAAAAAAAAATTAAAAAAAATTATACAAATTTACCAAACGTGTTTCTGTTCATTTTTTATTCCCAGAACAAGTTTATCAAACACGTTTTTTTGTTCAAAAATTGTTCCCTGGAACATAAACACTTTTTTCTATTTCTGTTTCCTAGAACAATTTTTAAACAGAAACGTTACCAAACGCACCCCTAGTAAGTCATGAAATTTGTGTTCATGTTACTTTGTGGTTTATTATAAATATTTATATAATCCCAATTGGCCTTGTATGTAATGTCTTTGTTAGGTTACGAGAAAGACATGTAAAGGATTGGCCGAAGCCATTACTATACTTGAAATTAAAGGGCCTGTTCGAAGAAGGCAAGGTAGAAGACGCCAACTGAAGGATTGACCCAAATAGCTAAAGGGCCAATTCAGTCAAATGTTCTTCTACAATAGAGAAAAAAATACCTAGTAAGTTCAACAATTTATATTTGATTTTCCTTTACATTATTATATGGCCCAATGTTATATTTATGGTGTATTTTACCTATTTTTCAAGTTTGAAGAAGGAAAATTTAAGCTTAATTGCCAATAGAAGGGCAACCACAAGAGCCATCACAAGGGTCACCATAGGGGCCACTAGAATAATCACTACAAGGGTCACCACAAATACCATCAAAGGGGCCAAAAGAAGGTGTCATTGAAGCTGAAGGGCTACATAAAAGGACAGCTAGAAGAAGGCCAAGTGAAGGGCCAGCTACAAAAAGGCCATCTAGAAGACGCTCAGCTGAAGAATTAGTCGAAGAAGCCCCAGCTGTAACTAAAGGACCAAAAGAAGGGCCCAAGAAATCACAAACGAGAAGAAGAGCCAACAAATCACAGGTTCTTGAAAGTGATGCTCCCCTTCGAACAAGATGAGCTCTTGGGAAGAGGTTAAGACAATATGGTTATGACCTTTATACAGGTGAGCGTACTAGAACAGTCCTTCTAAATGTAAGTTTTATTGGCTGCATTTAATTTAATTTATGCTGCGGACTTTTGCTGACAATTTAATTATCTTTTTGTAGCCTAGGAGAAGTTCAGAGGTTCTTATCTCTCAAGGCCCAACTCAAGAATCAACGACTACGCCAACATAAAAAAAAAAAAAAAAAGACATTAGCTGCGCCAACAAGAAAGAAGAGTGTAAGGATTATAAATCAAGTGAAAGGTCCATCAAAAGGAGCATGAACAAGTAGCGTTGTGCATATTGATTGATGAGATGAGACGGGATAGAATTGTGGAGCTCAGAAGTAAGTTTTGTTTATAATAACTTGCTATGGATATATTAGTTTGCCATTATGAGACTTAATTTCAATATCAATGGAATGATCTTGCTGCTCGTCAAATTCTTCTGCCTTTTTCATTATTTGGATTATACTTTTACTTGCTATTGTTGGTGTTGGGTCTGTGGTGGTAGCTGGGATGTTGGTGTGGCTGGTGGAGGTGGATGGTGATGCTTGGTGGTGGTGGATTTGTTGTGGGGGTTCAGTTGGGGGCTCATGCTACATCTGGTGCAAGTGTGCAGTGTGCACATCTTGCACCAGGTGGTGCTAGTGCAAGGCTCAACTTGCACCAACACCTTCTGTGGCAGACCCACCGCTAGCACAATGACTATTAGGTAGTGGGTCTATGGTAGTGGCCGGGTCCTGGTGTGGTGGCTAAGGTGCTGGTGGCTATTGATGCCTAGTGGTGGTGGGTTTATGGTGGGGGTTGTGGGCTGATGCTATACTTAGTGCAAATGTGCAGGGCGCACATCATACACTAGGTGTACTGGTTCAAGCTAGTGCAAGGCTCAACTTGCACCGGAACCTTCTGCAGCAACACACCATCAACATGGTGGTGGCTCGAGATGGTGGCTGGGGTGCCTAATGTAGCTGGTGGCGGTGGTGGTGGCTAGCGCAATTTTTAAAGAAAACCTACAAAAATTGGCACTTAATTGATCACATTCTAAAAAACTTGACATCTAAGTGTTCACTTTTAACAAAAAGTGACACTTAAGTAATCACTTTTAATAATAACTTGACACTTAAGTGATCATTAAGTACAACTTACGACACTTGAGTAATCACTCGTGTCTGTCACTTGTATATGCTGGTTTGCAGCAAAATAAAGAAGTTGATGGCAGTTCAACTTATGGCAACTCCATTCAATTCAATGTTTGCTGCTGGTTTATGTTTATATTCAATTCAAGTAAAAAAGCCACCATAAAAAATTGACCTAATACACATCCATCCTGACTTGTTTATATTCAAGAACAAGTGAAAACATAGTACAAGCAGCATCTCATTCACTCATTCCCTTTCCTTAACCTCCCCCTAAACACAAGAAATAACCCACAACACATATGACAATACAAACAACAACAAAGCCACAATGATATTGTGGAACAACACAAACTTCTTCTCATCTTCCAAAAAAAGAAAAAAGGAAAAAGAAGCCTACATTTGATCCAAGATAATTACATTTGTCCACTCATTTTCAACAATGGCAGTCAGAGAAACTTTTTCTCATCTTCAAGTTCTTTACATTTCATCATAAATTAGGATAAACAACAAAACAACACCATAATAAACTCTTGGTAACACTTTCGTTCAATTTTCATCCTTGAAACTTCATTCTTCAAATGTTTAACCGAAGACGCTTGAGCTTGCAATGAGTCAACATCGTCCAAGTCATCCACGAGCATACATAGAGATTGATGTCGTTCATCAAGTGGATCCAAAATCACCTTTGTGGCTCAATGAGAGAATTTCGCATCGACCCAATTAAAGTATTTGCACTTCACCCCTTCTTTATATCGAGCACATCCATAAAATCTCCTCCCAAGATTCATTCGAGTCCACGATATTCTTCTTGGACTCAGTAACCCACAAAAACAGAAATGCTAGCCTTCTTCTTCGCTTCAGTGAGAAGAATTTGAGGCACTGTTGAAAGTCATGCTCTCCATTTCCAATATTTACCGATGGAATTTTTGGGCAAATCGAAATTAGGATTTGAGATTAGGATTTGAGAACTTTAATAGGGATTTTCGCCAATTTAGGGTTTTAAATTTGGGGCAATTGGGAGACGACAATATTTTGGTAGATTTAGGGCTTTTATTTTGGCCAACTATGGAAACGGCGTCATTTTAGGTGAGTCAAAGCTAAGTCAGCTCTTCGATGAGCCACATAGGCTAGCAAAAATAATAAAAAAATTGTCACATAGGATTTCCGGTTGGGTTCGCCAGAGGTGGCACTTAAGTGTCCATCTTTTTAAAAACATGGCACTTAAGTGTCATGTTCTTGGATAACGATTAACCTAATAAAGGTGAGATTGATAAGGATTTCTAATTATATGAGATGGAAGATCTTAATAACACACCCACTAATGTTGTAGAGGGAAATGAAGATTTACCTCAATATGCAAGACCTAGTGGGAGTGTTGCATCGTCTGGCGAATTGAATTCAAGAGAAATTCAGTTGCGTAAAAGTAATCGTAAAAGTATTCCTCGTCGTCATTTTGAGATTGAAGGGGAAGCATTTATGATTGCTTAGAAAGATGATGCCGAGCCTAAGACTGTTCAAGAGGCTCTCTCATCCTTTAATAAGGAATAATGGAGAAAAGCTTTGGAAGATGAGATGGAGTCAATGAAGACAAATCATGTCTGGGACTTGGTTGATCTACCACCCAATCGTAAGGCCATTGGAAACAAATGGGTCTTTAAGATTAAGCAAAGAGCGGATGGATCCATTGAAAGTATAAGGCTCGTCTTATGGCAAAAGGTTATACTCAACAAGATGGTATAGATTATGAGGAAACATTTTCACCAGTTGTAAGGTTTGCCTCAATACGCCTTATTCTAGCCATCGTTGCACATTTGGACCTTGAATTGCATCAAATGGATGTAAAGACGACATTTCTCAATGGAGAACTAGATGAGAAAATATATATGAAACAACAAATATGTTTCATAGCTAAAGGTCAAGAGTATAAAGTTTACAAACTTCATCGCTCAATATATAGCCTTAAGCAATCATCTAGACAATGGTATCTTCATTTTCATTGAGCCATAACAACTTTTGGTTTCACGATGATCGAAGAAGATCACTATGTATATGTCAAGCGGTCCGAAGATAAATTTGTGATTTTATCACTTTATGTTGGCTGTAAATGACAAGGTTTTGGTTATCACCATAAAAGAATGGTTGTCCTCCAATTTTGAAATGAATGACATGGGAGAAGTTGCTTATATATTAGGAGTTAAGATCGAAAGAGATAGATCAAGGAAACTCTTTACTTTATCACAAAAGTCTTATATTATGAAGATTCTTGATCATTTCAATATGTAGCACTGTAATCCCATTGATACCATTGTCATGCAAGGTGAAGGCCTAAGTACTGAGATTTGTCCTAAAACTCCAGAAGAAATTAAAATGATGGAAAATGTTCCTTACGCTAGTGCGGTCGGAAGTTTGATGTATGCTATGATGTGTACTCGACCCAACATATGTTATGCCATGGGATTGGTGAACAGTAGTAAAGAGGATCCTGAGGTACTTGAAGGGCACCATGGACTATCGACTTTGATACCAATGGAATGATTTATGCCTATTTGGCTATTCAGATGTTGATTGGGGTGGAGACCTGGATGAGCGTAAATCGACTTCTGGATATGCGTTCTTGCTCAATGGAGGTGCAATTTCTTGGAATAGCAAGAAACAGACATGCACAGCCTTGTCTACTATGGAGACAAAATTTATTGCATGTTCTGCCACAGTGCAAGAAGCAGTATGGCTAAAACGTTTCTTGGAAAATTTAGCCACTGTCACTGATGTTCCAAGGCCGGTGATAGTTTATTGCGATAGTCAAGCAATCATTGCCTATGTGAAAGATCCCAGGTATCATGGAAAGACGAAGCACATTGACATAAAGAATAACTTCATCAGAGATATTATAGCGCAGAAAGAAGTTATCATACAATACATTTCAACCAATAGAATGGTTTCTGATCCATTTACGAAGGCTATTCCTAGAGACATATTCTTGACCCACATGATGTCACTAGGATTGTGTAGAATGTGATATGTGTGATTGTTGAGGATCATTATTTTATGTATTTGTAGACATATGTATTGTACTTGTTTGTTTATTAATGACTTGATATTTTATCAAGAAGTACAAATCCATTATAAGACTAGCACAAGCACACATATATTATTGGAAAGTATGTCAACAGGCAATGATTGACTCACTCACACGAGCAATCGCCTCAAGTGTTATAGTTAGCACGTTGAGATGAGACGTTATGTACAAATAAATGCTGAAGAGCAAGTCTAGTACATAAAATATGTCGCCTTGATTGAAGTCAAGATAAGGTCTGTGATTTGTTTATAATAAGACCGAACATGATAGTACCACAATCATGTATGCCTGTAAGATGCCAAATGCGAGTACTTAATTGGGTGCTATAGAAAGCGAGCTAATATAGCACTCGAGCTAAACATGAGTACATGAGAAGCACGTGACTATGTTTAGACTAAGTTTGCAAATTAGTTGCCACATTTATTTAATTTCACCTGTCCATTGCCCTACGTTCGATACTACCAAAATCCTAACTCCTTAATAAAATGAAACTTCAATAATACAAGATACTATAATATTTAACTTCAAAGGAAAATCAATTGTTAGGAGACAAAATATTCAAAATTTCAAACTGGAATTTTACATGCTTTCGCTTAAGTAAATTTTGACCTTAAAGTTTACAAGATCTTAGTTCCCCAAAGTTAAATCCATGCCTACTTACATAGCTTAAAAACCTCCTATGACAATTTTTAAACCTCAACTATTGGAAGATACAATTTAAATAGTAATTATATTACGGGAAAATTACTCATTAATTATAAACATATTGTATTAAAATCAATTCAATTCTAAACATTTTAATATTACCAATTTAGACTCAAACCTTTTGCAAAATCACTAACATTTCTGTCTAGTCATTGTTGGCCATCTTATGTGGCACACCAACGCGTCAATGATTTTTTATGAAAATTGATTGGAATGACTATATCTAATTGACAAAATTGAATAATTTAGAACTTAATTGGCATTGTATAATAAGTTTACAACTGATTAAATAATTTATGCATTGTATTACATGATGCTAGGAGATTCTATAGGCATATATCAACCATTACTAAAGTCTAACTCCACAAATAAGGTAAATACATGAAAATGGATGAAAGACAGTACAAATGCCATAGAAAGAGTTGAAGCTACTTGAGAATTTGCTTCAAAAGGCTCTGCATCTACCACTCTTGAAGGCCAATGAAAGGAGCCCTACATCCCGAGTACCTTTTCTTGGTATGAAACCCTAAACCTCAACAATCTAGTACCATTAGGCCCTAATTGAAATGTCCTCAACCCAAAGAATCAAAACCCAAAGGGTGTATCTTAAATTATTTGAATAATATTTTTCTAAAAATAATTTTTTATATCACTTAAAATAATTAATCGATAAAATTATTATTATTGCAAATCATAATTTATGTCAAAATTGTTTTTTTGGATGAATAAAAATATTTCGTTTATTCATTGATGTAAGTAATACAAATGATTATTTTTAGAAAATTATTTTTTCAAATCAATCATTTTTTGCGAAGCAAATAGAGCCTAATATCAAAACATGAACCTAAATAATAAATTTTGACCACTTCCAAGGAATATAACCCAAAGACTGAAATCTTAAAACCTAGACACTAACCTTGCTAGTATTTGAAACCTCCTTAGAAATCCCAACCCTAAAATCATAAAACCTTAACTCCTAAATAAAAACCATAACTATGAAACCCCACAACTCGAATGGCAAACTCTAATGTTGTGTTTGGCAATCAAGATAAAATTCAGGACATTAAAAAAATTATCCTCTCTTGCATTTGGTGCCTACTCAAGATTTGATAAAATCGAAAAAAAAGATAGATATAGGCTGGATAAAATTATCCCATAGGAGGTAAGATAAAGGTATATAGGATTTTTAGTATCTATACTAGGATAATATTTTTTCTCAAATAACAAACTTCTTAAATCAACATAATTGAAATTATATTTCAATATAAATAATATTTGAATTCAAATTAAGAAATTCAAAATAAAAAAAAGTAAAAATTTCCTTTTTTAATTTAATCTTATTTTTATTTATATATTTGACTAATTTTACCTTATAATATAAATTCAATATACAAATATAAATATAAATTATATATTTTATTTAGAATTTTAGGTATATTAGTACAATTTACTATTCAATAAAATTTTATTAGAGAACGATGGAAGGGGAAAAAACAGAGGAAAAATAAAATAACATAAGCAAATAAAAATAGAGTAGACATGAGTGTCTGAGAAATTTTTACTATCTCAGGTTATAAATTTTTAGGTTTATTTATATTAATATGTTGTTTATATCAAAACTAAATACATATGACTTTATTACTGCAATTCACCAAACAGTGGATAAGACCTAGCAAAATCACTAGATTATATGTCATATCCTATCTAGTTTTATCATAATTAGAAATCTAGACTACTAAACGTAGCCTAAACTCTCAATATATTAACTTGAAATTTGAAGCTTGATAAAAGCTAAAAATCGAAAAATAAAAATAAAAATAAAATAGAGTCTACGACTAGAAGATGAAATGGAAGAAAATCTTGAAGCAAAAAACCTCAAGAATTGAGAAATATTTCTATTATTTCAGCATGTGATTTTCCTATCAACCAATGCAACTCTTTATACTATAGTCAAAAGAACAACTTCTCAAGGATTTGTTTCACAGTTACCATAATCATTTTCCTTTCCTATCTAACTACAATGACTCCTCATGTGTAGGCAAGGGCCACAAGCCCTTGCCGACTATAGGTGAGATCGCGGCCCTTGTCAAATCTAATGAGCCTCATGAGCCACAAGGCGTCGTGGCCCTTGCTATGGCCGACAAGGGTTGCAACGCCCTTGCCTTGCCAAATCTAGTGGGGGCTCACAATGTGGCATCCTAGAATTTCATGTCGATCCCTAGATGTGCTATGAGTCATGGATAGGTGATGGACGCACCATCAAAGTATATTGTAGCCATTTGACCCATGATTTGCAATAAATTAAGGCCAAGTATTCTATTGGACAATTATTTGATGGGGAAAATTCTATTCTTGGCCATGTGTTTTATAAGTTGGAATTTATTAATTCATGTTGCAAGTTTTATGGTTATATAAATTTCAATTAGGTATTTGATGAGTGGGGGTTTAAGTTAGATTTTTAAAGGAGAGTGGGCCAAAATTCTTAGGCCAAGCCAGCCCAAAAACCCAGCCCCCAACCCCACCATTCGACTGGCCCATGAAGCCCAAAGGAGGAGGAGCTGCCGTCGACCGAGGGGGGGGGGGGGAACCGGTTTGCATGTCTCTCCATTTGTCCCGCGAAGAAAGCCAAGTGTCAATGCATGCAAGGCTAATGATTGCTAATCATTGAAAGGAAGAAATTAGAGAAGAGAGAAGGGGCCGGATTACTCGAGAGATTAAACCGAGAGAGAGAGCAGTTTCTTGCGAAGGAGAGGAAGAGAGAAAGTGGGCGTGCGAGAGAGGAAGAGAGAAAGGAAGGAGGAGGTTTGTCGCCGCCGTCTCCCGCCATTGAGCCCACCGTTTGCTTGCTGTGTTTTGCTGGAATTTGAGGCAAGTAGAGTCCAAAAAGCTACCATTTGCTTGCTGTGATGTGTGTTGTGAAGGGTGAAAAACCTTGGTGGTGTTAGGAGTGATGAAATTCGAAGCTTTGGGGAGCAAGGAGTTAGCCTAGTGTTCTGTTTTTCTAAAAGACAGACTGACCTTCTATTATTCCGTGAGCTGCATGTGACTTTTTTTTTAAAATCTCACCGCGATCTTTTAATGAAAAGTTGTAGAGGACATCCTGACGAGAAACATACTAAAATTTGAGACAAGACGGACAAGTATTGCTTGGTGAAATGATTTTCTTTTGGAGAAACTAGATCTGGAATTTGTTGTGCCGACCCTTGGTGATTTCGTGGACTGTAAAGTAGTCTTTTTGTTGAAATCTCACTTCAATTCCTTAATGAAACTTGCAGCAGATATCTTGAGGTATAATATATAAAAAATCTAGAGGAAATGAACAAATATAAGTCAGTGAAATCGTTGTCCTTTGAAGAGATTGGATCAGGAAAATGCTGTCTCGACCTAGTATGATTCTGTGATTTTTATAAAATCATCCAGTTGAAATTCGATTTTGGGTCCTTAATGAAAGTTATAGATAACATTTGGAGGAATAACATACTGAAAATGTAGATGAAATGAACATGTGTAGTTTAGTGAAATAAATTTATTTTGAAAGAAATTAATCTGGAAAATCGACACCGAGGACATGAGGAATTAATCGTCTATATCCTTTTATCTAGGAAGAATTGGATTTCTATTTCTTCACGATATATTTACCTCTATGTGTTGGCTATAACATATCAAAATTTCAGAATTTTTTGAGTTCATTTGGGTATGTAATCAAAATTGTTTCTGAAACTGTGCAAACTGAAATGTTAGAATTTTGAGAACTGTCATGCGTGGACCGTACTGTTTTGTGTGAAACTATTTTGTTGTGGTGTTCTTCATGAGATATCTACCTTTAGGTCTTTTATATAACATATCAAAATTTCAGAATTTTTGGAGTTCATTTGGGTATTTAATCTAAATTGTTTCTGAAACTGTGCAAACTGAAATGTTAGAATTCTGAAAGCTGTGCTGCATGGACTGTACCAAAAAGAATGATGTTCTTTTGGTGTGATGTTTTTCATGAAATGTTTTCCTCTAGATCTTGTATACAACATGTCAAATTTTTAGAATTTATTAAGGGTGTTTACTAATTTTTCAAGAGTTTTAACCAAAAGAGTACATACTGTTTTATCCAAAAAAATTACTACATTTTCAATATATATATATAATGAATGAATTTGCCTCATGAGATATAATGTCTTGAGTGATTGATTTTGCTGCATATGTGGTGACAATTTGCATGACATATAATATCAAAAGCTAAATTAGACTTTGTTACCATCACATCATATGCCATGTTAATAATAAGACGCATATATATAAAGATAAAGTATGGTAATGAGGATATTGTCGGAGGTGTGAGCCGATGATGCCCTGGGAGTGTCGGGATGCCCGGAGGTGTGTGCCGGAAGCCTTGGAGGTGTGTGCCGGGGGAAATGCCTCGTGATGCCAGTTGGGGTACGAGATGCCCAGAGGTGTGTGCCGAAGGCTCCTCGCAATGCCAGGTTGGGTGCGAGCGATAAATGGGGGATGCAATTACTGGTCCCGGGAAAGAAAAATGATGTGATCCAATTGAAACATAAAATTTGAAATTGAATCATGCGCATGGATGTGTGCATATATACATGGTTGTTTGATAATATACATACAAGTGCATGGTGGTATATTCACGTTGCATGGCGATATATGCATGGTTGTTTGATGATATATATGTACAAGTGCATCGTGGTATATGCACGTTGCATGGCGATATATGCATGGCTATTTGATGATATATATATACAAGTTCATGGTGGTATATGCACGTTGTATGGTGATATATGCATGGCCGCAAGGTGAGGTATGCTCAAATGTATGAATGATATGTACTTTATTCATGATATCTTGATTGTTTTGTTTAACGCATTGTGTAGTTTGATGGATCTTTACTGCTGAGTGGTTATACTTACCCCTTGGAGACTAACATTTCAGATTAAAAAGATGCATTTACCACCGGTTGAACGCGGTACCTTCTATGGCTTACCGTCAGACGTTGAGGTCGAGTGCGCGGAGCACATCTATGTCACTATTCCTGGTCTGTTGTTCATTCGAGTCCGCGTGCTAGTTATGTATGATTTGGGCCTGGCTAGGGGCCCGCTTGTCCAGGAGTTTCTATCTGTCCACGTCTGTCGCGATGGGGTGATGCTAGGGATGTTGCCGCCACCGCCGCCCGATGCACCGGGTTAGGTGTGATGGCTCGTTTGACTGGTGGGAGCTAACACTTTTTGGGATAGCCGACACTTGTAGATGGAGGGGTATACATGTTCGATGTAGGGTCGTGATCTCTTTTGAGTTGTAGCCAAGTATAGCTAAAAATCTTGGCGTTTTGTTGTACCAACCCGAGATGTCCATCGTAAAAATGTGAATAAAAGTGACTCGACTTTATCTTTTCCTTTGGTGCGTAGCCGGTGTGCATTGTATCATTGTTATGGGAGTAAAGGATTGTGAGACTCGTTTATACTTCCGCCGATGAGCTGTGTAGAAATCGTTTCAAAAAAAAAAAAATTCTATGAACTATGGTTCCTCTTTAACCTTAATTTAAAGACATTAGACTAGTATTCAATAGGTAGAGCGATAGGTATCTGTGGCAACCTAAGCAGATTGGGGGTGTCACACACAATGTCTCACAGGCCATAGCGAGTGTGTTGCGGCCTTGCCCACCCTCATTATGGCCAGCAAGGGCCGTGGCCAACAAGGGCTTATCGGCCCTTGCTTAAGGAGTAGGGATTGTTAGCCCTTGCCCAATTGTCAATGGAGGTTGTTACCCTTTGACCCCCATGGAAACAAAAAAGGAAAAAGAAAAAAGAATTGAATAAAAAATTATAAAATTTTGACAATTATCTATGTCAATGCAGATTGCGCCACGTAAGATGATTGGCATTGACTAGACCACCATGTAGACAATTTCCGCCCAAAATTAGCCGTAAAGACTACATTAGTAATTCGTTAAATGGTTTGGAACTAATTGGCAAATTCACAAAATATTTAGGACTAAATGACATAATTGAAAGGTCCAAGACCGAATTGGCAAATCATTAAAATGTTTAGGACTAGATTGGTATAATTGAAAATTTTATGACTATATTGGCCATTAAACAATAGGTTTATGACTTTTCGGACAATTTTCCCCAAGATATGCTACAACAATCTCTTCTCGATGGTCACATTGAGAAACTTCATGGAACTGATCTAGTAATTAAAATATATATGTTCCAATTTGTTATTTAATAGCTGTAAATGGACACAAAATCAAAGGTTTAGGTATCAATATTCTCATATTTGAAAGATGATGAATCCATTAACATACCTCTATGCTTATAAGATGATAATCGATAGGCTCGAGATTTGGCTCCCTGTTGGCCATCTCCCTAAGTGAAGGTATCGGATTTTTGCTACACTCTCCCACCAAATGGTATCAAAGTCCATGGATGCAGTTTCTAGGCAGGTGAGCATTGTGGTGTAGCAACATCGGCCTATGGGGATTCAACTTGAGACAAGTCAATGCAAAAGGATACCTAAATTAAGGAGAAGTGGACTTAACACTGAGCTCATTTTGATGGAGAAATTGTTAGAATGCACATGTGAGTGAGTTGTGTTAGAGGAATCCCACATTGAAGAATTGATGTGGTGTAGCATAGTTAATATGAATTAGTTGGTTCATAACTCATTGGTTTAAGCTTTTGAATTAAGGTGAGTCCAATACGAGATCGAACTAGGTATCCCTCTTGGTGATTTCCCTAGAAAAAGGCATTGAGCTTTTACTTGCATTCCATACAAATGGTATCATGTTGGGTGATCTTAGGCTTTTCTCACTCAAAAGTTAGCTCAAAGGATAAAGTTTTCCCTCACACTTATAAACTGACCACTAGCCCCTTCCACAACTGATGTGGGATAACCTCAATAATCTCTCCCTCATACATCGGGTCTAGGTCAGAGTCACAACAACTCTTAATCTCCCATGTGACTCTTGGGTCAAGACTTGTTGGTGAACCTAGGTTTTGATACCAGTGTTGGGTAGTCTTGGACCTCTTTCTCCACAAAAGTTAACTTAAAGAGTGAGACTTTTCTTTACACTTATAAATCGAACACCAGCCCTTTCCACAGCCGATATGGGACAATCTCAACATTTTCTCTAAGTGACTCAATATTTCAAATCATCAACTCATCTCATGTTGAGTGGTGCAACATATTTTTGACACCACTTACCAAGTGAGACATGTATTGCTAATTCCTAGAATTGCAATATACCTTCACTATTATAAAATATCTACTACAACCACACATATTTTACACTCACTCACTCGTTCATTGCTCTTCACACGTGCCACTCTTTGCTTACGTCACTACACAAAAGTCTACGTCTATGTTTCCGTTTTTTGAGCGGGTACACAAATGGTGGAGGCCATGCTATTTATAGCCTTCGTCCGCCAACTCTCTCAGCATATTGTCTCTTACACAAGTGAGATTTTTGCTTCTATTTTTCATGTTGGACAATCTACGGTCACAAGTTCTACCCACCACAAGTTAAGCTACACACCACAAGGCCTAACGACATTTTTTTCAACATTTCAGTCCACTTTATGCTTACATCACGTCTTAAATTGCTGCAACTGTACATAATCCATGAACATATTTAATGCTATCAAACTGCAATGAGGTCTAAGATAATTTTCTCGTACGTACCATAAACTAGTCTTATTAAAGTAGTTGGTGTGCGAAACATGGTATTGTATGAGTGATATATAATCTGCAGAGTTTTTCAAGGCGAATAAGCTCAGTTTAGTTGAGTAACCTAAAACTGGTACCAGTGAAAATATGCCACGAATTGTTAGTGTCGATCTATTCAATAAGATTGTGTCCTCTCTCGACAATGGACCATTGCTCATCTGAGCACCACATATTGTTAGGACTAGAATTAGCACCTAGAGGGGGTGAATAGGTGTTTAAAGCAATTTTAATAAATTAAACCGAATGAAACATAAGTAACTTAAAACCAACAATTGCAGCAAATGAAAACAATTAACGATATAAAGGATTAGGGATAGAGAATCAAGACTCCAGATTTATAGTGGTTCGGCTTAGATCAAGCCTACGTCCACTCTCCCGCACGGACAGCCCTTCTGGCTGGATTTCACTAAGAATCAATAAGAGTGATTATAGTCTCACGCTCTTGAGTCCACAGTGTAGATTACTCTACTACACTTCCTCAAGGTCTCACTACAATAAGATCTCTCTTTTGATTACATGTAACGCTCAAGGAATGATATCGCAAAATAGAAAAGGAGATTCAGACTTTGGAATTCTTCTATCCGCACCCTTCAACAACTAGAGCATCTCTCTTATATACTTCTTCATGCCTTCAATACCGTTGGCACCTTCCAAAGAAGTTCTTCCAATCAACCCGTTGGACAGAATCAATTAGAGAGATCTCGAGCTCTTTAAGGTAAGTGTTGATAGCCCATCAATCCTGCTCGCCCATACAATCAGGATCTCGGTTTCCATAAGTAGATCCTTCCAAATATAAGTTGCGAAATCTTTAGAGAATCTAAACATATTCCATATGAAAGTAAGATCGTTTAGTGCTGAATCCAGTAGAAAGATATCCACTAGTCGTTAGAATAAAGATCATATAAGATCAGAATAAACGTCGTTCTGGAAACTGTCCATGTGAGTAGACTTTGAAATATAAGTCTTGAGTCTTGCTAGCTTCAGACTTTGATCTTCAGACTTTGTCAATAGAGTCTGTAAGTCTTCAGACTAGACTGATAAACATGTTTTGTCAACTTCAAAATACTTCAAGAGAAATTATCCAACAATCTCCCCCTTTTTGATGGTGACAAAACTTTCCTGCAGATTTGAATATTATCGCCCTGCAATACAACTTTTAAGCAAGCATCATAAAAGATTAAATAAGATAGTAGAAGTTATCATGTACACAGATATCCTGTACACAGACTTTTCCTGTACACAGATCTGCATTCACCGAAACCTCATTAATCATAAACAAACAGTACTATCTAATTTACGAAGCTTAAAGTATTGCCATAGTGAGCACACATTCAAAAATTGCACACGTTTAAAAACTCAAGTCAAAGTCAAGATAGCAAAAAATATAAAAAGATAAGATTTGGTTTTGAGAACAAAAAATTAAAAATCTGCAAAAGTCTTCTCCCCCTTTTTGTCAGCATTAAAAATCAAGGAGCTCGAGGAATGCGAACAAGTTGAAAGTCCTCCATAGACTTGACAGTGTCTTCCAACTTCCTCAAATCTTCCTGTACTTGGGTGAGAGTAGTGCCCTTTGCAGTATCCTGAATCTGACGCTGAACATCTTTAAGCCGATCATGCAAAGTGATGAACATTGCATGATTTTCATTCTGCAAGGTCTGAAATTCATATCCCATGGCATAAATTTGACCTTTAAGTTCCAAGATGATCTCAAGCAGCCTTTGAAAATCTCCAGAGTTGTCAGTCTGAGTGCTTGTTTCAGCTCGGTCTGAAGGTGGAGTCAAGCCAGTATGAATGTCAGCAGGAGGTTCAGTGTGTGGAGATGATGCCTCTCCTTCAGGAAACTGTGCAGCATGAATGTCCTCAGCATCAAGAGGTGATCGACTAACACCTGTTTGTGCATCCTCTTCTCTAAAAGTCAGCAGAAGAGGTGTGTGTTCTCTTTCTTTATCTCCCCCTGTTTCCATGTCTTCTGGAGGAGAAAAGAACTCTTCTTTCTGAGGAGTTTCCTCAGTGACAGGTTGTTGTAGATCCTCCTTTTCTGCTGGAGAATCTGTTCTTTCCGGTTCATCTGCTTGTTCTTCTTTTCCTTCTTCCTCTTCCTCTCTTTCTTCCTCTCTTTCTTCCTCTGTCTTCTCTTCCTCTTTCTCTTCTTCTTTCTCTTCCTCTTTCTCTTCTTCTTTCTTTTCTTCTTTCTCTTCCTCTTTCTCTTTCTCTTCCTCTGCAACTTGATGTTCTGGAACAGTTGGAATAGATGCAGCAAATTGAGAAATAAGAGTAGAGATGGGTATAGCATCCTCATCATCTTCATCTTCCAGGATGATTGCCCTTCTCATCTTGGTAGAACTAACCACAGGTTCTTTCCCTTTCCTTTTGGCTGCTGATGAGTCTGGTCTGAGCTTGACAGGAGTCTTTTCCTTAAATTGCTCCAGCTTCTTGCTAAGCTCTTTCAGACGCATTTTGGTAATCATCCTCAGCCCAATGACCATTTTGTCAATAGTCTTCACTGTGAGAATATGAGGAGGTTGAATGTTTAGATGTCTGAAGATACGAGTAATGAGAGCAGCATAAGGAAGTTTTCCTTTGTCCTTTGCCATGCATCTATACATATGAAAGGTGATGGTATGCGGCACAGAGAAGTTTACACCAGTCTTGATGGCAAACATCAACTTAGCTTCAGAAATTGATACATCTGTCTTGGATGTCGATTTGGGTCTCAGACAGTTGATCACAATTTTGTGCAGCAAAGTATTTGTTGCATTCATTCTGGAGTAGGAGAGTCGACCTTCTGCAATTATGTCCTTTGCAAGATCAAGAGTAGCATGGCTTACTGATACACTGATCGATTGGAACGCCCCTCTTTCCACACCAAGTATATCAGCCAAAATGTCCTTATCAACAACGTACTCTTTATCCCTTACGCTGAAAGAAAAGCTGTTTGCATCAATGAAACTGATATTGGAGTAGAAATACGCCGTCAATTCAGAATGTGCCGTGTCACAGTCTGTGCAGAACTGATAAAGTTGGAGTCTTTCAAATTTCTCTCGCAGATTTATGCTCAACAAGTCCAGAAAGTCGAAATCCACAGTCCATGGGTTCATCACCCCACGCTTCAGCAATTTTTCATACTTCTTCATGTGTCCGTCAGAGCGGAACAATTCATTCTTCTTCCCTCGAAGATTTGCAGCCCCTCCCATCCATGATTTAAAGTGTATGAACATCTTTTCATCGTCATCTTTTCCTTCAGGCTGATTCATACTACCAAACCTAAGGTCACTGGGAAAATTAGCAAATGCTTTTGCAGCCGTTCCCTCAGGCACAACTCCAGACCTTTCCATGACAGTAAGAAAGTGCGTCTCGTTTCTATAACCCTTCTCTTTCATAAACTCATCCACGAAAGACATAGCAGAACCACCTTCCTTTAATACAGAGTAAAGCTTGTAAACAAAGGCAGGCTTAAGAGTTCTTACTGGTTCTATATCTTCATAAATTGTTTTTGCATCTCGAGGGCCCTATTCTTGAGGTCTAGTTGGGGATGACCGCTGTTGAGATCGTTGAGGAGTTTGCTCAGTAGGAATGTCGCTTTCCTCAGTGAGATCAAAGTGCGTAGGCCCCTCACCAGATCCCCGTGGTCCCCTGTTTGCTATTCTGGATGACTTCCTTTGATACGACATTGTGCTTTTCTTTGGAGAGACTTTCTCACTTGTATCGCAAGAAATTTGAGAACTTTGAAACGAAGAAGTTTTTGAGAGAAAAAATACAGAGCAGTGAAAAGCTTTTGATCTAGGGTTTCTGAGTAAAGTGAAAATGGAGAAGACGTGTATAAAAGATAACAAGTACGGGGGATAAACCAAGCGTCGTATATTTTGGAAATCTTGAATTTTCCTTTTTGAAAGATAACTGCCTTAATAAATCGATAACCACTCTCTTTAAAAAAAATAACCGTCTTAAAATAGACAGATAACCTTACCTTATCAATAAGACAGTTTAAGTAAATGAACTTACAGTCGTGTCGATTCGTATTCTCAGTCTTTTAACCTTTGAGTCTGATGCTCTGTCAGACTTTAGTTACTGAGTCTGAGCTTCAGCATTCTTCAAGAGATAAAATATTGAGTCTTGAGCGAATAGACTCAAACAAGCTTTTCTCAAGTGGCTTTGTGAAGATGTCTGCTAGTTGATTCTTTGAGTCTATGAATTGTATCAAGACCTCTTTGTTCTGAACATGATCTCTTATAAAGTGATGTCGAATCTCGATATGTTTTGCTCTTGAATGTAGGATAGGATTCTTTGTAAGATTGATTGCACTGGTGTTGTCACATCTTATTTCTGTGCAAGAGTCTTCAATGCCAAAGTCTTGCAGTTGTTGTTTTATCCACAATATTTGAGAACAACAACTTCCAAGAGCTACGTATTCTGCTTCAGCCGTTGAAAGAGCCACAGTACTTTGTTTCCTTGAAAACCAAGATACTGCCCTGTTTCCAAGCAATTGACAAGTACTTGAAGTGTTTTTTCTTTCAACTCTACAACCTGCAAGATCTGCGTCTGAATAGCCAAGAAGTGTAAAGTCTCCTTCTTTGGGATACCAAAGACCGATCTTAGCAGTAGTAGCAACATATTTAATAATACGTTTAACAGCACTTAAGTGAGATTCTCTAGGATTAGATTGAAAACTAGCACATATGCAAACACTAAATAATATGTCAGGTCTAGATGCAGTAAGATAGAGAAGTGAACCAATGATACTCATGTATAATTTTTGGTCAATTTTCTTCCCTGCTTCATCTTTGTCTATCTTCAAGGAGCTTGACATTGGTATGTCAGTCTTTTTGCAATTTTCTAGACCGAACTTTTTAACAAGTTCTTTTGCATATTTCTCTTGATGAATGAATATTCCCTCCTTTAGTTGTTTGACTTGTAGACCAAGGAAAAAGGATAGTTCACCCATCATGCTCATCTCGAATTCATCCTGCATAGACTTAGAAAATTTCTTGCACAAAGTCTCATTAGATGATTCAAATATGATGTCATCAACATAAATCTGAACAAGTAGAAAGCTTTTACCTTCCTTTTTAATGAACAAAGTAGTGTCTACCTTTCCTTTAGAAAAGCCACTATGAATTAAGAAATTACTTAGCCTTTCATACCAAGCTCGAGGAGCTTGTTTCAATCCATATAAAGCTTTCTTCAATCTGAACACAGAGTCTGGTTTCTTTGAATCTTCAAATCTAGGAGGCTGTTCTACGTAGACTTCTTGCTACTGGAGCGTAAGTCTCATCATAGTCTATCCCTTCTTCTTGCGTGTATCCTTTAGCCACGAGTCTTGCTTTGTTTCTCGTTACTTTGCCTTTTTCATCAATTTTGTTCCTGAAAACCCATTTAGCTCCAATAACTGATTTACCTTTTGGTTTGGGAGTCAACTCCCATACGTCGTTAATACTGAATTGTCTGAGCTCTTCTTGCATTTCTTCAATCCAGCTTTCATCAGCTAAAGCTTCTTCAATATTCTTGGGTTCTATTTCAGAAATAAGAGCAACAGCACTAGACTCTTCTCGCCTTTTGGATCTTGTTTGAATTCCCTCATTAATGTTCCCAATAATGAGTTCTTCAGGATGACTAGACTTGTGCTTCCAGTTACTGTTCAGTCTGATAGATTGTTGATCTTCTTCTTGAGTAGGTTCTTCATCAGTAGCTTGTTGTACCGATTTTGATTTAGTAACTGCTTCAGTGGAGTTAGATCTAGCAATGTCTGGTGCAGATTCTGAATCTTCAGTCTGTATCTGCTGAACTTGTGGAGAGTCTTGAAATTTGACATTCATTGATTCTTCCACAGTCTGAGTCTTTTTGTTGAACACTCTAAAAGCTTTTATTGTAGTAGAGTATCCAAGAAAGAATCCTTCATCTGATTTTTCTTCAAACTTACCAACACGATCATTTGCATTCTTTAGAATAAAACATTTGCAACCAAATATTTGAAAATAAGAAACTATTGGTTTCTTCCCTTTAAAAATTTCATAAGGAGTTTTCTCAAGAATTGGCCTTAAAAACACTCGGTTTATAATATAGCAAGCAGTTGAAACAGCTTCTGCCCAAAACCTTGAAGAAACTTGATTTCCAATTAAAAGTGTTCTTGCCATTTCTTGTAAAGACCTATTCTTCCTTTCCACAACCCCATTCTGTTCTAGTGTATATGGAGAAGAGAATTTATGTTGAAAACCAAATTCATCACAAAAATTAGCAAAGTCTTGATTTTCAAACTCACCTCCATGGTCTGTATGAATGCTTGAGATAGTGTGACATTTCTCATTCTGTACCTTTTTAGCAAATTTTGAAAAGAGAGAGAAAGTCTCTGACTTACTTGTAAGAAAGTAGACCCAAGTGAATCATGAATAGTCATCCACTATTACCAGACAGAACCTTTTACCACCAATGCTTTTCGTTCTGGTAGGTCCAAAAAAATCCATGTGCAAAAGCTGCAACACATGATTAGTGGAAACTTTATTTATTGATTTGTAAGAGTTTCTAACCTGTTTACCCAGTACGCATGGTGTACATAGATCAGACTTTGAATAATTCAGAATAGGCAATCCTCGAACAAGTTTCTTTGTAGAGATCTTGTTGATTTGCTTCATATTGATATGGCCTAGCTTTTTGTGCCATAGATTTGCTTCATCTTGTACTGATATTAAGCACTGTAATCTTTCTTGATTCACATCCAGAAGATAGATATTTCCATGTCTTCGACCAGTAAAAGATTGAGTAAAGTCTTTACTGATTCCAGAGCACGTTTCTTCTTGAAAGTTGATCTTGAAACCAGAATCACACAACTGACTTATGCTAAGCAGGTTGTAATTTAATCCTTCAACTAAGGAAACATTATTGATAGACAAACTTCCAATCTTCACTGTTCCTCGACCAGTAATCTTTCATTTGTTGTTTCCACCAAAGGAAACTTTTCCTCCGTCTATCTGGATAAGTTTTATGAAGCAGCTTGAGTCTCCTGTCATATGTCTTGAGCATCCACTATCAAGATACCATTTTATCTTCTTTTTTATAGTAACCTGCAATTAACAGAAATCAAGCTCTTTTTGGTACCCATACCATCTTGGGTCCAGAAGTGTTAGAACAATAAACAGTCTTAGCCCAGCTCTTTTTAACAGGTCTCCAAACCAAAGGACATTCTTTCTCAAAGTGTTCTAAGCTTTTACACTTGGAACATCTCAGAGCATTTCTACCAACAGGTTTTACAAAAACTTTCTGGAAATGATTCTTGTAAATAATTCTAGCTGGTATTTGTTTAATTCTTTCTTTTACCTTCGGAAAATCAATCAGTGGAATTGTTTCAGAAGTCATACCAAGACCTAACTTATCAAAATATGGTCTTTGTATCGAAAGAATCTTATCCAGCTTTTCATAACCATTTGAAAATCTTTTTGATATGTTAGTTATATCATTTTTCAAAAGATTATTTTCATTTGAAATACTGTCTGATTTTTCTTTCACAACAGCAAAATCTTTTTCCAGTTTTTCAAATTTTTCTTTCATAAGTTTATCCTGTTGTTTCAATGTAGAATTTTCGCTTTTCAATTCGGAGATCCTCTTAAGAGAGGTTTTCAGACTAAGACAAAGTTCATCAATATATTTAGAAACTTTAACAGGAATTTTCAAGTTACTAACCTCGAGTTCGCTGTCTGAGTCTGTGTCTGAATCAAGGTCTGAGTCTGAGTCTGATTTTGCCATTAAACAGATATTGGCATAATCATCGTCACTATCTTCACATTCAGTATCACTCCAAGTCTCTGCTTTGAGTGCCTTCCTGTTTTTCTCAGTCTTCCCTTTTCTCTTCTTTAACAGAGGACAGTTGGGTCTGATGTGTCCCTTTTTCTTGCATTCAAAGCAAGTCACTTCTTTATTCGTATCATCTTCCTCTGTTGACCTGTTTTGAAACCTTTGAGAATTTTGTCTCTTCCAATTAAATTTCCTTCCTTTTCTGTTCAACTTTCTGAATCTCTTTATCATGAGTGCCAGTTCTTCATCGTCTAGTTCTTCTTCAGAGTCTGTAACATCATAATAGTCATTAGACTTTAAGGCAATAGATTTCTTACCTTTTGAGTATTCCTCTTCGTTGGTCTGTTCTACTTCATAGGATTGAAGAGTCCCAACCAATTCGTCTACAGAGAGTGGAGCAATCCTCTGTGTTTCTCTTATTGATGTTTTTATGTAATTCCAGTCTTTTGAGAGTCCTCGAAGGAGTTTGTTGACCTTCATATGTCCTGAGATTGGATGTCCCTGATATTCAAGACCATTCACAATTTCAGTAAAGCGACAAAACATGTCAGTTATTGATTCTCCTGATCTCATCTTAAAGACTTCATATTGTCCCAAGAGAATGTTGATCCTTGTTTCTTTCACACGATCAGTTCCTTCATAGGTAATGTGAAGCCTATCCCATACTTCTTTTGCTGTATCACAAGAGGATATTCTATTATATTCAGTAGGGGATAAAGCACAATATAAAGAGTAAATAGCTTTGGCGTCGAGAGTTTGTCTCTTGGTGATTTCTTCTTGAGTCAAAAGAGTAGGAACAGCGGGTTCTTTTCCTCTCTCTGATTCTGATGCAGCAGCAGGAATGATTCCTTTATCAACCACTTCCCATTCCAAAGGATCTTTCGATCTTAGGAATGCCTTCATCTTATTTTTCCATATGCTATAATCTTTTCCATCAAAGTATGGAGGTCTGGTATTGCTTTGACCTTCAACCAACCCTGTAGGCAACATACTAGCCATAGATCTTTTACTTAGAAGTAAAGACACTTCTTATAAACAAGTACACAAGCTCTGATACCAATTGTTAGGACTAGAATTAGCACCTAGAGGGGGGTGAATAGGTGTTTAAAGCAATTTTAATAAATTAAACCGAATGAGATATAAGTAACTTAAAACCAACAATTGCAGCAAATGAAAACAGTTAACGATATAAAGGATTAGGGATAGAGAATCAAGACTCCAGATTTATAGTGGTTCGGCTTAGATCAAGCCTACGTCCACTCTCCCGCACGGACAGCCCTTCTGGCTGGATTTCACTAAGAATCAATAAGAGTGATTACAGTCTCACGCTCTTGAGTCCACAGTGTAGATTACTCTACTACACTTCCTCAAGGTCTCACTACAATAAGATCTCTCTTTTGATTACATGTAACGCTCAAGGAATGATATCGCAAAATAGAAAAGGAGATTCAGACTTTGGAATTCTTCTATCCGCACCCTTCAACAACTAGAGCATCTCTCTTATATACTTCTTCATGCCTTCAATACCGTTGGCACCTTCCAAAGAAGTTCTTCCAATCAACCCGTTGGACAGAATCAATTAGAGAGATCTCGAGCTCTTTAAGGTAAGTGTTGATAGCCCATCAATCCTGCTCGCCCATACAATCAGGATCTCGGTTTCCATAAGTAGATCCTTCCAAATATAAGTTGCGAAATCTTCAGAGAATCTAAACATATTCCATATGAAAGTAAGATCGTTTAGTGCTGAATCCAGTAGAAAGATATCCACTAGTCGTTTAGAATAAAGATCATATAAGATCAGAATAAACGTCGTCCTGGAAACTGTCCATGTGAGTAGACTTTGAAATACAAGTCTTGAGTCTTGCTAGCTTCAGACTTTGATCTTCAGACTTTTGATCTTCAGACTTTGATCTTCAGACTTTGATCTTCAGACTTTGTCAATAGAGTCTGTAAGTCTTCAGACTAGACTGATAAACATGTTTTGTCAACTTCAAAATACTTCAAGAGAAATTATCCAACACATATATCACATATTTTCATATGATTGACGGGTTATGATTGCTTTGGATCCATTGACCCGGGTGCATGTAAGAGTTTCCAGAAACTAGGGGCCTTGTAGGAGAGGATGGTTGTAATAAAATACTCTCAGTGCTCATGGAACCAATACGTGAAGATGGAGTGCAATTTGGATGTTTTTGCACCCAAAAAAAAAACCAATTTGGGTTATTATGGAGTTATGGACAAGTAATAGATGAATGGATGAGAGTAGAGTTCGGTGAAAAACAGCAATTGTTGATAAAAAAAAAAACAACAATCGACAACTAGACAACTAGTAATATATACAGATATTTAAACTCTTTTCCATAAATATCAAGAAATTGAAGAGTATAGCAATATTTTTGGATATTTAAGTTTTTTTAGATAAATGTTGACTACTTGAAGACCAATGACAACCAAGAAAGTAATTAACAACTAACATCAATTATCTTAGATGAAGTCATCAAGATTGATGTGTAACTGCCTACTAGCAACATTTTTCAGATATTTTAGCTTCTCGTGGATAAGTGATAATCGTAGGTACAATGAGGAAGTTATTCATATGAAGATAGGAAGTTGTGGTGACATGAAAATATGAAAATGTTGATGTTGTACTTTAGCTAGTACATCCATGATAGGGTGCGATTGGAATGCACCATTTGGCCTATGATGGGGTGCAATTGGAATGCACCATTTGGCCTTGATAAGCTATGATGGAAAGGCACCTCTTTGAAAGGGCATGAAGGGAGATGTATAAATGTCATTTGAAGACAACCGTTGATGGTTGTTGTTGGTAGAACATACGCACCAAATTTCTCTCCCTTTCATCAAGTGAAGAAGAAAGCATTTCAATTTCATCCTTTACGAGAACGGTTTGCATTTACGCCATGGAAATCGGGTGCTTTCCTTGTGATTGCATTCAGACCAGAGTGAAGTAATTTTGTTCATGATTCATTCGCAATTCAACGTTCGTTCTGGGGTTAATTATTGCTTGTGCATCGGATAAAGGTAAGTCGCCTTCTGCCGACTTGAATTCCAACATTGGTATCAGAGCCCGGTCATGATTTCTGCCTTGTTTTTCATTGAATTTTCTAGTTTACCATTTGATATCGAGATCAAGAGTATGATATATACACTATTTGGATGTTTATTAATTGAAATTGATATATGAATCGTCAAAAAATTGAACCAAAGCGAAGAACGGGTTCGGGGTCGCATGCATCCGTGCGGTTTTGGCTAATTTTCGAAATATTTTTTTGGCCAAAATCAACTTTTGAATATACAGGGTGAAAGTACTCGTCGAGACGAGTCCGACGGTGGTTTGAGCGTGACCGGAGGAGGTCGGACACGCCCACACGCGCGGCTAGAAGCCGCTGCGCGTGGGCCTCACGCGCCTAACGCGCTGGGGACGCCAACACGTGCGCAACATGTGCCAGTCGGCGAACCGACGCGTGCGTGTCACGTGCGCATCACGCGAAGCGACACAATGCATGCTGACGTCACAGATGACGTCATCCAACGGTCGATAACCGCTAGGATGACGTCATCGATGACATCAACGTCGGCAGCAGTTGGCTGACCGGCAACTTGACTCGACCTGTCGACTCGACCCGACCCGACTCGCGAGCCGACCCCACCCGTTGACCCGACTGGACTGGCGATCCGACCTAACCCGTTGACCGTCAGACCGGTCAACAGTTGAACCAATCAATGGTCGAACCGATCAACAATCGGACCGGCCAGGAGCCTTTGGGCTCGCTGGCGCATGCGCCACATGCACTGCGCACTCAGGCGGCACGTGAGGGCGCGTGGGAGGTCCAATTGGAGCATGGTCGGAGGCATTGGGTTTGTATGTATATGCTCTACACTGTGGTATAATGATTTTTTATTTTCGAATTTTTTAAAGGTATGAAAATGTGTAGAGAACCCTAAGTACGCATATTTTTGGGGGTTTAATGCATAGTTTATTCTTTTTTTTAGCTTGTATTTTCTTATACTTTAGGAAATACAGTAGCTAGCCTACATGGAAGTGATGTCATATATGCTGTGTAGAGCTTGGTTCGATGATAGCATGTATTTAGTTTAATATACTTGCAATTTACTAGTTCCATGAAAATTCTAACAATGGTAGGAAATCCTTGTTTTTCCATTAGATCTTGAATTGCAGATTTGATTGTAGTTGCCGCATGGTTGTTTTTTGTACGTTGGTTTATATCATGCTATACTTTTGTGTTAATGGAAAAATGTAGACATTACATGAGGTCATGTAATTATTTTTCCTAGTGGGAGTTCGTAGGTTGGTAGAATTCGAATGAGTTCTCACCTAGAACTTAAAATTTGCACAAATTAAACTAATTAATGATAATAGAACAATCGTACATAGAAGTTGATTGGGAACATAGTGAACTTTTGTTTCTATGTCTTTTGTTGAATTATAATTAATTTAGTTTGTTTTTGCTGCAAATTAAATATGTGTGTTACTCTGAAAAATGTACTAGTATTGATTATGCGTCTATTATGTCAATGTATTATAGCAGTTGATTATGACATCAGCATCCAAGACCATTGTGGCTGACCTCAATAAGGGTGAGAAGCTGAACGGCGACAATTATGATATTTGGCACTGAAAAGTTCTGTACATCCTTAAGGAGCAAGAGGTTTTGGAAACCCTCAACCACACCATGGATGAACTTGAGCATGGAACTTCAGCTCAACACAGGAGAGATCTAGAAGCTTATCAAGCTTGGAAAAAGAAGTATAGCATTGCTCGCATCACGTTGCTGAGCTGTATGCAAGATGATCTCATGTGTGAGTTTGAAAGTTATGATAAAGCTCAGACAATTTGGGTTACCTTGAAAGATAAGTTTGGCGGTACATCTGCCACTAAGCTGAGGAGACTCACCATCAAGTTTGACACATATCGAAAACGTCCAAATATAACGATGAGGCAGCATCTTCGGGAGATGTCACATATGATTCGTGAGCTGAAGTCGACAGGACACTCCCTTACTAATGAACAGCAGGTTCAGGCTGTTATAAGGTCTCTTCCTGACAATTGGGAGCATATGAAGATCAATATGATGCATAATGAGAATATTGTCACTTTTGATGATATAGCGTGTCAGTTTGGAATTAGAGGATGAGCGCCTATAGGCTGCGAGATCCTCTACTCATGCTTATGTTGCTGAATCAAGTTCGCGCAAAGCTTTGGGCTTCAAGCGCAAAAAGAATTCTCAATTCAACAACAAAGGGAAGAAGACTGATCAGGCACCTAAAAGGGCTAAGACCTTCCAATGCAAGAAGTGTGGTGGAAAGAAGGACAAGGCCAAGATGAAGTGCTACAATTGTGGCAAGATGAAGTGCAACAATTGTGGCAAGATAGGTCACTTTGCTCGTGAATGCACTGAGCCGAAAAAGGTACCCTATTACTCCATTACTTTAAGTAATGCTTTTGTTTCTAGTACTGTAATGCTTGCTAAATCTCATCCAATGTGGACTGTAGACTTAGGAGCAACAGACCACGTAGCTAGAGACCGAGAATCATTTGTGGAGTATCGTTGGATACAGATTGGAAGAAGATGGATATATGTTGGGAATAACTCAAGAGTTGAAGTGAAGGGTATCGGCACATGTAAATTAATTTTACGTGGTGGTCGAAGCCTATTCCTACATGATGTCCTCTATGCTCCAGATATTTGACGAAACTTAGTCTCCGTAGTTGTTCTTCTTAGCATAGGTTATATATTAAATTTTCATGGTGATTGTGTTGACATTTTGTATGGAATAGTTTATTATGGTTCAGGTCATGTATCGAATGGTTTTATGGTGTTAAACATTGACTATGATCAGTACAATGTTAATGGTTGTTTTTCTTTAATTACATCTTCTTGTAATGTTGAGATTGATGCAAGTACTTGGCATGCTAGATTAGGTCACATTGGGTTGCTAAGAATGCAAAGATAACTAGAGAATGCCTTTTAGGGTCACTCACTAATATTGATCTACCCGTATGTGAACATTGTCTAGCGGGAAAAGCACCTAGAAAACCATTCGGTAAAAGGACTAGAGCTAAATTTCCATTACAACTCATACATTCTGACATTTGTGGTCCTTTGAATGTGAAGGCGAGGCATAGAGCCTCATATTTCATTACTTTCATAGATGACTTCTCGCATTTCGGTTATGTCTTTTTGATCTCCCATAAGTCAGAAGCATTAGACTACTTTAGACGATATATAACGATGGTAGAGAATCAGTTGAACAAAATAATAAATGTATTGAGAACCGATCGCGGATGTGAATATCTATCAAAGCAATTGAAGGCTCTTTGTGATGAAAATGGAATTGTACGACAATTGACTATTCCTAAAACTCCACAACAAAATGGGGTAGCTGAGAAAAGGAATAGAACCCTATTGGAAATGGTTAGGTCTATGATGGCACAAGCAAATTTACCTATCTTCTATTGGGGAGATATATTATTGACTGCCGCCTATGTACTTAACTGAGTACCCTCAAAATCGGTTACTTCCACCCCTTATGAATTACGGACTGGTAGGAAACCAGACTTGAGTATTCTACGTCCATGGGGATGTGCAGCTTATGTTCATGAATCCTCCCATAAATATGGCAAATTAGGCTCTAGAGGGAAGAAATGCATCTTTAGAAGATATTCTGAACACTCCAAAGGGTACATGTTCATAGGTGAACAAGCTGATAGGAGTGTGACCGAAATGGAGTCACGAGATGTCATCTTCTTGGATAACGATTTTTCTAGTAGAGGTGAGATTGATAAGGATTTCCAATTATATGAGATGAAAGATCTTAATAACACACCCACTAATGTTGTAGAGGGAAATGAAGATTTACCTCAACATGCAAGACCTAGTGGGAGTGTTGCATCGTCTGGCGAATTGAATTCAAGAGAAATTCAGTCGCGTAAAAGTAATCGTAAAAGTGTTCCCCATCGTCATTTTGAGATTGAAGAGGAAGCATTTATGATTGCTCAGAAAGATGATGCCGAGCCTAAGACTGTTCAAGAGGCTCTCTCATCCTCTAATAAGGAATAATGGAGAAAAGCTTTGGAAGATAAGATGGAGTCAATAAGGACAAATCATTTCTGGGACTTGGTTGATCTACCATTCAATCGTAAGGCCATTGGAAACGAATAGGTCTTTAAGATTAAGCAAAGAGCGGATGGATCTATTGAAAAGTATAAGACTCGTCTTGTGGCGAAAGGTTATACTCAACAAGAGGGTATAGATTATGAGGAAACCTTTTCACCAGTTGTAAGGTTTGCCTCAATACGCCTTATTCTAGCCATCGTTGCACATTTGGACCTTGAATTACATCAAATGGATGTAAAGACGGCATTTCTCAATGGAGAACTAGATGAGGAAATATATATGAAACAACAAATAGGTTTCATAACTAAAGGTCAAGGGCATAAAGTTAGCAAACTTCATCGCTCAATATATGGCCTTAAGCAATTATCTAGACAGTGGTATCTTCGTTTTCATCGAGCCATAACAACTTTTGGTTTCACGATGATCGAAGAAGATCACTATGTATATGTCAAGCGGTCAGATCATAAATTTGTGATTTTATCACTTTATGTGAACGATATTCTATTGGCTGTAAATGACAAGGTTTTGGTTATCACCATAAAAAAAATGGTTTTCCTCCAATTTTGAAATGAAGGACATGGGAGAAGCTGCTTATATATTAAGAGTTAAGATCGAAAGAGATCGATCAAGGAAACTCCTTACTTTATCACAAGAGTCTTATATTATGAAGATTCTTGATCGTTTCAATATGCAGCACTGTAATCCCATTGATACCCCTGTCATGCAAGGTGAAGGCCTAAGTACTGAGATTTATCCTAAAACTCTAGAAGAAAATAAAATGATGGAAACTGTTCCTTACGCTAGTGCGGTCGAAAGTTTGATGTATGCTATGATGTGTACTCGACCCAACATATGTTATGCCGTGGGATTGGTGAGCCGATATCAATCAAATCCTGGTCAAGCACACTAGAAAGCAGTGAAGAGGATTCTGAGGTACTTGAAGGGCACCATGGACTATCGACTTTGTTACCAATGGAATGATTTACGCTTATTTGGCTATTCATATGTTGATTGGGGTGGAGACCTGGATGAGTGTAAATCGACTTCTGGATATGCGTTCTTGCTCTATGGAGGTGCAATTTCTTGGAATAGTAAGAAACAGACATGCACAGCCTTGTTCTACCGTAGTGCAAGAAGCAATATGGCTAAAACGTTTCTTGGAAAATTTAGCCACTGTCACTGATATTCCAAGACCGGTGACAATTTATTATGATAGTCAAGTAGTCATTGCCTATGTGAAAGATCCCAAGTATCATGGAAGGACGAAGCACATTGACATAAAGAATAACTTCATCAGAGATATTATAGCGCAGAAAGAAGTGATCCTACAATACATTCCAACCAATAGAATGGTTGCTAATCCATTTACGAAGGCTATTCCTAGAGACATATTCTTGACCCACAGGATGTCACTAGGATTGCGTAGAATGTGATGTGTTATTGTAGAAGATCATTATTTTATGTATTTGTAGACATATGTATTGTACTTATTTGTTTATTAATGACTTGATGTTTTATCAAGAAGTACAAATCCATTATGAGACTAGCACAAGCACACATATATTATTGGAAAGTATGTCAGCAGGCAATGATTAACTCACTCACACGAGCAATCGCCTCAAGTGCTATAGTTAGCACGTTGAGATGAGACGTTATGTACAAATAAATGCTGAAGAGCAAGTCTGGTACATAAAATATGTCGCCTTGATTGAAGTCAAGATGAGGTCTGTGATTTGTTTATAATAAGATCGAACATGATAGTACCACAATCATGTATGCCTGTAAGATGTCGGATGCGAGTACTTAATTGGGTGCTATAGAAAGCGAGCTGATATAGCACTTGAGCTAAACATGAGTACATGAGAAGCACGTGACTATGTTTAAGCTAAGATTCGTATAGTGGATATATTTAAGAAATGACATACGCTCTTATAGAAAGAGAAATTCACTATAGCATGTAATTCATACAACATGTGCATTATTTGACCGACAAGGGAATGTGAGTAAAATTATCCTTATTTACTCATCGTGTGAGCCCTTGAGGTAATTTATAATTTATCCCAATTTGTGCCCTATGTTACTTCTGACTATGTTCTCGAAGCGAAAGATCAATGTTACTACTTTAGCATGTTACCGACGGTCATGAATAGATATGGCTTTATGGGACGTGTCTAGGAAAGCAGTTGTTCTGAAATGGAGAAAGACATGAGTGCGAAGGAAGACTATTGTTGTTATACATCTATCACATGTATTTACTGATCGACCAATTATATCGCCTTATGTGATTACGGATATAATTGTAAATATATGGTGTTTTGAGAATAATCAAGTATAGCCTTTAAGGGATAGGTATACTTGAATTGATGTAATAAAATATGCCAGGGACATTGTGAGACATCAATTGTTTATTTCTTTTTCGGAGTTGTAGCCATTATGTCATCCCTAACAGGTGCATAATTTGAGCTCCCAAGTGCAGGTGTACTCACTGGTCACACGGCTTACTTGCCAGTATGAATTATTTTGTAAAGTTGATGAATATTGAATGCCTTATATTCTTGATAGAGCGCTATTAAGCCCATCATGTCCGAGTGGGAGATGTTGTACTTTAGCTAGTACGTCCATGTTAGGGTGTGATTGGAACGCACCATTTGGCCTTGATAAGCTATAATGGTAAGGCACCTCTTTGAAAGAGCATGAAGGGAGATATATAAATGCCATTTGAAGACAACCGTTGATGGTTGTTGTTGGCAGAACATACACACCAAATTTCTCTCCCTTTCATCAAGTGAAGAAGAAAGCATTTCAATTTCATCCTTTACAAGAACAGTTTGCATTTATGCCGTGGAAATCGGGTGCTTTCCTTGTGATTGCATTCAGACCAGAGTGAAGTAATTTTGTTCGTGATTCATCCGCAATTCAACGTTCGTTCCAGGGTTAATTGTTGCTTGCGCATCAGATAAAGGTAAGTCGTCTTCCGCCGACTTGAATTCCAACAGTTGCAATAATTAGTATTATGAGTCATAAGAATGGTGCCATTTGCAGTACCTTTTGTTGGCTATTTCTTCTTTACTTAGTATTGTCTGACCCTCAGTTACCCTTATTACTCTTGTCTCTTACGAGCAGGTCAAAGATTTCATTAAACTTTGTCATGTCGAACAAAAATCTCTTCGTAACCCTGGCTCTCGCCATTATCGATTCTTTGACTCGAGTGGGCTTTAGAGCCTAGGAGACATAAGGCTTATCCAGCATCATTTTGTTGACTATAATCTCAACAGCCTTCTCTTGGTCACTTTCTTCTTCTAAATTCTCTTTGCGATCATACAGCGCTGCATTTTGTTTATAATCTCTGTACGGCTTTTAAAAATTTTTTTTACAAAGATTCTCCTACTATGTCACTGCAGTAGTTAACGAGAATAGAGTCGTGAACTTTGCCCTGCGATTTACTCTTTTAGAATGAATTTGAGACCATTCTTAGCCATCTCAGATACTTCTTTCTCTAGAAGAAAGAAGGGCAACGGTCCCTCATCTTCTTAAATTGGGCAATATACTAATCTACTGTCTCATTGTTGTACTCTTTCATGGTTGTGAGATCCGCCAGGGTTATTTCTGGAATCGGCAGGTAAACTTGAATATGGAACTTGTTCTCTATATCATCACAATTTTGAACAGAATTTGCCAGAAGTCCAATATACCAAGTGAAAGCCGTCTTCGACAACGATAAAGGGAACAACCTTAATTTCATTCTATCGCCATTGTTAATGTCCCCACATTATGCCGTGAACTTGTTGATGTGTTTGACTGTTGACTGGTCATCTTCTTTAGTGAAAACACTAAAATCCGGAACCCTGTATCCCCTTAGATATTGGATATTATCAACTAGGTCATGTTTGCGATACACCGGTCTACATATGCCTCCTTCCAATCCCGTACGTTGCATTTCCAAACAAGCTGCTTGTTCAATCATATGTTGATCCCCTAGCGGATCCTGCGTTTGGCCTGCCCCCTAGGTGGAGAAGGAGGCTTAGCCGCAAAATCCCTTTGAACTTATGGCCGATGAGGCTGATATCCCAGGATGGGAACAAGGATAGTCCCAATGTTTATTGGGTTTACTATTCCTGCCCGGCAGGCAGCGCTGTTGCTCATTGGTTGGTAAGGTTCCGTATTAATTGGTTTAGCCCCCACTCCTTGAACATCTCCTCCTATCAGCAGTGGCCACACTTGGCCGAGGGGGACCGAGGAGGTCGGATCACGACAGTGCTAATTCAAATGGATTCTAGGTATTGTATATTAAGAGGCATAGTTCATGAAGTTGTTTAGTATTGTTGACAGGAACTAACAATCTTAAGGAGATATTGGTTCGTCGTATCTCACCTCCCATTTATTTTTTGTTATCGTGTATTAGAGTTACTATTTTCTGGTTATACCAAACAATGTCCCGTATTCTTCTTCCAATAATTAGTTTCTCTTTTTCTATATATTCCAGCAGAAGGCACTGTCTCTTAGTCACCATCGGTTGACTTCTAATTTTTTTAGTCATTTGGCCATAGGCTGGAGTCAGAGGGACCATCATGAAAGTGACCAGACTTTTTCCAGATACAATGGATTGAATCTTCAGATTACACGACCGAGTCTGGTCTTCCTCGGCTTCTCCTCACGCCTTGCCCTTTTCAATGCAAAATTCCGCAACATGCAAAGGGGCGACCTTGATTTTAAAACCCCTCCAGACACGGCAATCTCAGTCACGGTCGCTCTCGCTCGAGTACGAGACCGTGACAGACCATCAAGGCATGCCAATTTTTCCGCACTGGCATTACTCTGGCTTCCTTGGAATTTTTACTCAGTCAAGCTTGAAGCAGTCCCGAATCAGAGAAATCCATCAACGATCCAAGAAGAAAGTGAAGAACACGGCAACGAAATTGCAGATTAACTCTTCCTATGTGTCTTTGGTCCTCATACCAAACCAAACATGTTGTATATATATGCACTAAACTCAGCTAAGTGGCCTCACTCTCCATCTGATCTCCATCTTCAATTGAGAGAGAGAGAGAGAGATGGGAGGTTGTTTCTCTAGTAGATCATCAGCTAAAGGGTTGATGAATTACGTACGTGTGGTCCATCTGAATGGCTGCTTGGAGTACTTTGAGCCTCCTGTCACGGTGGGCCAAGTCACTGGCAATGGCAATAAGCTCTCCAGCAGGCCCTTCCTCTGCACGGCTTCACAGCTTCTCTCCACCACAACATGCTCCAAGTCCAATCTTTTGAGGCCCGGCAAGGCCTTCGAGGCGGGCCACTTCTATTTCCTCTTGGCCTTCGAGGCCCTCCAAGCCGATGTCTCCCCCCATGAATCCGGTGGTCCTATTCGAGAAGCTCAGCGTGCAGGCCAACCGTGTGCAGCGTGTGCCGATAGCCGACCCTCCTAAGACTAGTCTTTCAGAGAGGCTTTACGTCTCGAGCCCGATGTGCAGCTTGCCGGTGGAGCTACACTCCGAGCCCCCGTAGGGCCAATTCTTCTTGCCCGAGCAGGAGTCCAATTCGGCCTCTCAAGACCGAGAGGGACACCATAGTGTACGGTGCGTAGATTTCATTACGGAAAGCAAGCGATCGAATAATTTACGTGGTTCGGTCATAGTGATCTACATCCATAAAATGGGAAATGATGAATCCCACTAAAGATCAAGCGATACAATGTAAATTATAACCACACTCAAGTCACTCAAACACTCTCAGTGTTTCACAAGTCTCAATTATATTCAATAATTCACGCAGTGTTTAACTCTACAATTCCTCATGAAATAATCTTTCAATCTCACAAAAGAATTACACAGATCCTAACGACAAGATTTAATTGGCTTCAACACATAAAAAGCTCTTAATGTAATTGCATGAACAAGAACAACGAGCCCACTTTCAAGCACTCAATATATCGTGCTTCAAGACTCTAGGATATCTTTAGGGCGTAATTCAAAAGCAAAAGCTCTCCTTTTGATAATCTTCACAAAGAACATCCACTTCTTATATATAGACAAGAATTGGATCCAAAATAGGAAATCTCCTTTTAGAAAACCTTCTCAAATTAGGAAAACCATTCAATTAGGAAATCTATTCAAAATATGATACCTATTTGAGTTAGGAAACTTTTTCTTTTTAGACTCAAACTCGATATATATTTAACAATCTCTACCTTGGCTCGACATTTGAGCCAAGCCACAATTGCTCATAAAAATTCAAACTCTGTTACTACTCTCACGCAACCCCTAATGAACTCAATCGCAACAAATATTTCTTAAGTCCAAGCTACACTTGACCTTCGCCATAACAGTTCTCATCAGAACACCAAATCCACATGCACCTTTAATTACTTTGTAAGGATTTTCCCACACAACATCCTTTATCACAGATGAAGCAAAAACATTGTTGCATCCATATTTGTCAGGAGATTGAACACATACCTTGTCAATATCAGTAGTTACAGTAACCATTAACTCTACACGCTCCACCTTGCTACAAGCACCATCTGTGTCCATTACTTTGCTAGTACTGGCTATCTTAGGAGTTTCTGGTTGCAATTTCCCCCTCAAGCTGAATACTATTCAACTCTGTATAAACACTACTACAATCACTTTTAACCAGAAGTACTGGAGACTTGTCAAATATAACTTCTCTTTTGATAACAAGTGAATTTAATTTAGGGCACCACAATTGATAACCGCGCTCACCTTGTGCAAAACCTAGGAACATGCACTTTCTTGCCCTTCTATTGAGTTTGAGGGAGACCAAATATTATAAGAAAAAATAATCGATAACGTTACCTAACCCACATCTTCGAGAGTCCGACATCTGATCATAATAGATGGGGATCTATTAATTAGGTAGCTCACCATACTAAATGCATTCGCCAAGAATCTCCTAACCATACCAGCAGTAGATAGCATTTTATGGGCTGTCTCTAGTAATGTTTGACTCATCAATTTCGCAACATTTTGTGATTCATTAGCATTAGTGCGGTGTTTCACAATGACTTACTTCATGCAGAATTCATTTAACAACTTCAAGCAAAACTTCATGCTACTATCAATTCACACCCGCTTGATTGTTTTACCAGTCTCATTTTTTATCAAAACTCTCAATTGACTAATCCCAACAACAGTATCAAACTTTTTGCCTAAGCACAAACACCTTAGCCTTCCTTGAGTAGTCATCAATAACTATTAGCATAAATCTAACACTCTTCTTTGAAGGAAATTGCAATAACCTATAAACATTCAAGTGAATTAACTCTGCAATTTTCATCATTTGTTTAGCAGTCGTACAAAACTACACTTGCCACCATTGATCTAAATCACAGCACTTGAATACATTAGTTCATTGGCAACATAATCACACAATAGATTTCTTTCACTTAAAACCTTTAGACTTCTCTCGCTAATGTGCCAAAAATGCATATGCTACAACTCAGGCTCTCGAACATATGCATCTGACGTCTTCACAACGAAATATGTTACTGTCTCACCTTGAAACTTATACAAGCCACTATACTTGATTCATTTCATTATCATCAAGGCATCTCGAATAATTTTCAAATTTTCACAATCTGAGATAACCAACACCTAGCTAAATCTAAGGCAAACAAGGAAATCAAGTTCTTCTTCCACTCTAGAACGTGCTCACTCCAGTCAATGTCTTCATAATACCATCATGCATTTTGATTTTAACATCGTCGATATATACAATATTGCACTTAGCGTTGTTCCCGAACTACACTAAACTATTATCCATGCAATGGTAATTAGTAGATTAGTTTCTATTTGTTGTAGCATGAAACGAATAACCAAAATCCATAATCTATTCATTAAACAATGAATAATCAGTGACAGATAAGACATAATTAGCACTATCTGAATTAACAACAACTATAGTTACAACATCATCCATAGAATCAACTATGATTCTCTTACCCCTCTCGTTTTTTAAGTTTAAGGCAATTTCTTTTAAATGCCTCCCCTTGCTACAACTCCAACAAATAGCACCACCGGTTTTAGATTGACTACATCTATTTATGTTTATACTACTCCTACTAACACATATACTAGTTCTTCCTTTATTTTCACCTACTAAAGTGGAATATACACATTCGCCAGATTCTCTTCTACAGATGTCCTCATTCAAAATTAAATCTCGAACCCTATCGAATGTCAACCTTATTGACCCAGATGAATTACTAACAATAATAATGATAGTAATCCAACTATTAGGCAATGAGAATAACATAATCAAATATCTCATCTTCAAAATTAATCTCAACCGAATTCAATTGACTAACAATCACTTTAAATTCATTGATATGATCTGAACTAACGCGCCTTTGCTCATCTTCAAATTAAACAGACATTGCGTCAAATAGACCTTGTTGATGGCAGAAGGTTTCTCGTATATATCCAATAGCGCTTTCATCAAACTCATATTGGTCTTCTCCATTATGATGTTAAATGCAACATTACCAGCCAATGTTAGCCAAATGACACCTATAGCTCGTCTAAATAGCAATTCATAATCAGCTTGCTTCATTGTATCTAGCTTCTCCCAAATAGTGGCCATGTTCATTTTCATTTGATAGAGATAATCTTTAATATGCATCTTCTAGAAACCAAAAACTTCCCATCAAATTTGTCGATTCTCACATTTCCTTCTTCTGTCGTCATCGATTTGCTTCAACTCAACCAAGCCTAACTCTAATACCAATTATTGCGACAAGCGAGTGATCGAGTAATAAAATAGACTAAACAAGAAAATAAAATCAACACAAGATTTACGTGGTTCGATTGTAGTAACCTATGTCCATGAGAAGACTAGCAATAAATTCAACTATAGATCAAGCGATACAACGGAGATTACAACTACACTCGAGTCATTCAAATACTCTCGGTATTTTCCAAGCTCCAATTACACCTAATAACTCATGCAGTATTTAGACCCACAATTTCTGGCAAAATAATCTCTCAATTTCACGAAGGAATTACACAAATCTTACCATAAGATTTAATTAGCTTTAACACATAAAAGTTCTTGGTGTTTGCATGAACAAGAACAACGAGCCTACTAAGCACTCAATATACAACGCTTCAAGACTCTTGGATATCTTCAGGCCGTAATTTACAAGCAGAAGCTCCTCTTTTGATAATCTTCACAAAGTATATGCACTCTTATAAATAGACAAGAATTGAATCCAAAATAGGAGACCTCCTTTTAGGAAACCTTCTAAAATTAGGAAAACCATTAAATTAGGAAATCTGTTCAAAATAGGAAACCTATTTGGATGAGGAAATTTTCATTTTCGGACTCAAACTTGAGATATATATTTAACGATCTGGTGGAGCCTAGTTGTGGAGAACAAATTTGGACCCAGTAAAGGATAAATTGTTCAATAGGAGGAGCGAATTGGATATGCAGGAGCAACATTCGGAGATGGTGAAGTGATTGTAGTTTCTAGTATTAATCAGACGCGAGTAAGAGAAAAGATTAAGTTTACAATAACCATGCTCCATAGGCTGGGGTGGCATATACTAATTCATGCTTCTTCTAAATGTTCAATTTTGCTTGTCCGGAATTGGCTAATCGCCATCACTTGATTCGTCACGAATCAATCTCTTCTTGCCCAAGTTCCCTGGAAAAACCGAGTTAAACTATGACCTCGGGTGATCTCCTGTTACAATTACATTTCATACACGGTCTGTAGGAAGAGAATCAGTTTCTGAATATCTTCGAATGGTGATGAATGATAGACAATATGAAAATTATCAGATACGGATCTTTCCAGAGTTGTATTCGGACTTGAATCCGGAGACTTGTTTAGGGAGTTGAATAAGCAAAGACACTCTGCCAATCACTGCTCAAAGCCACACTCATTCTTTCCAGCAAGCCTCCTGCTAAGGGGATAATCTCATCGTTACAATCAAAGGAAACCTTCAATCATTCCATAAACAAAGAAGTCTGGAGCGGCTTTGCTGTGTATGTATATCATATTTTCCATTAAGAACAAATTCATGATCACTAAGTCATTTTTGAGCCCTTAACTTGTAAGAACATCAACAGATGCACGAATTATGTACTTCGAGGCAATATACCAGAGAATCCAGTCTCATTCCTAAGCTTAGCTATCAAATGGAACATGAATAGGTGCTGAAGGCACCGATTTTTCAATAGGCGAGCAATCCCACCCGTTTTCCTTGTCGTAAGACACGGTAAAATGATTCGGAACCACGTTTCTTCTCTCGAATCTCTTTCCCTTTTGAGCTTCCTCTGCTCTTCTTCTACAGCTTCTTCGCTTCTCTTGCCTTGTCCCAGTCTTTGCTCAGAATCCCTCTGCTAACTTCGCTCCAGACCACGGCCGATTCGCTCCACAAAACACCCTAAGAAAGGTTGCTCGACACAATCAGAAACGCACTTAAACCCATATGACAAAATTGAAAACATTAATGTTAAATAGAATCACAAATTCATGCTCATTTAAATGTAGAGTATCCTGATAGTCGTCAAAAATGGGTTTCGAGCATAGAGATATGGTGGTAAGGTTTCAATTACCTTTGAGTCTTTAACTTGAGGAGTCTTTAACCCAGACATTATCTCCGCGGCATTGTGTATCACTTTTTGTTTCCCATTGCTGACGTCCTTTACTGTCACGGTACTATCCCAGTGACCATCGACTTCATATAATGTCTTCGAGGATGATAGATCGATAATCTTCCCTTTGATTGTTCTGCGGTTCCTGCCGATCAAGGAAGGGCCTCGGTAACACAACTCAGCTCCAAGGCCCGTTTCTTGGCAAGTGATCCTGACATTGCCGACCCAATCAACTCCAGGCAAATTACGCTCCTTAGATTCCAAAGTAAGGAAAAAAGGAGCTGAGAGGGCTCATAATGAGTTATTTTCCTTAAAGAGAGTTTGGGGGACGTTGAAATAAGTCAATTTTCTTTGTCGAGATTCAATAAAAAAAAGAAAAAAGAAAAAAACATGCATAGTACCCGGAATGATGATAAAAATAGAATTTTGGGTCACGATCAAGACCGACCCAATCAAAGGGACTACGAGAAAGAAATTGAGGAATCAAATCCAACGGGGGCTTTTCACGGGTGCTTGTCTGCAATGATATTCGTCTCTATCTTAAACCAGAAGAAATACAGAAAGGGAGATACGAATGATCCCGGGCGGAAGAGATTTTGACTTGCCCGACTCTTTAAGATTGCAAAAGAAAATAGAAGGAAAAAGATCATAAACAAAGCATAAATTGTCGTTGCAGGCAAAAAAGACAATCGAACGCGTACCGGCGACAGCATGATATGTCTCCGACCAAAATGAAACCTAAAACGTTTACTGAACTCATAGGGAGAGAAGAAGAGAAAGAGAGAATACCATGGGAAGTGAGTGAGGATGGGCCACGACGAAGGATGATGAGAGGAAGACACCTATTTTATAGGCTTCCCCAGCAAGCGGACGCGAGAGTGAGAGCGAGAGGGAGAGGGTCCAAGGAAAGCTGTCAACTTCGGGGTGGGAGGGCGTTGGGGGTTGGGGGTAGAAAGGGGAAAGGAGGAGGATTTGGGGGGGCTAGGAGGGGTTGGTTTGGTGCGTGTGGCGCGTGGTGGGTTAGCCGCTTTCCTCGTTCCAACTCTCTGTTATTGTTTCTTTTCTTTGGTATGTAATCTTAATATGGAGTAATTCAATATTTCAGGCATGCGAGGTTATTCAGCGCAGTGAGAAGTAGGAAATTTCCCTTAATTGATTTATGGCATCTTGTTCTTTTATTTTATTTTATTTTATTTTATTTTATTTTATTTGTTCTACTCAAACTCTCAATTCACTAGCCTACCTTTTCGCAGAACACGGGAGTCGAAACTTATATCTAAAACTAAACATCCCCACCCTAACTCTTGAGAAGGTGGGGATTCAAACTCTTCATGTCTTTGCAAAACGCGGGAATCGAAACTCATATATGAAACTAACCGTCCTCACCCTAGTCCCTAAGAAGATGGAGATTTAAACTCTCCAGCTCTCTCTAATGGCCACTAGACATCTTATTAATGACATCTTTAAAGCAAAAATCTGCCCCAAAATCTCCCTAGCCCCTCCTAGAAAGTGCTAAAAGATTCCTCCACATGTCCTCGGATCTTTTTATTATTCTTTTGATTCTACATCACAACCTCTTTTGTTCATTGCGATTAATTATTTGGACTGAAAATCATTTGACTATGTTGGCCTAGATAGCAAGAGGGTTTTGCCCATCTCCTTATAATCTTGAGTTCAAGTCTTTAAGAACACTCCATGAATAAATCCCGAATGCATCAGGCCGAGCACATCATCCAAGAAGATAAACCAATTGAAGTGTGAGAAAAGTTGACTCAAGAATCACTGAAAAGAAATATTATCCGAATATAATATGAACACGTCTTGATGGGATGGGATTTGATTTGGAGCCTAATATCCTCAAAATAACCCTAATTATAGGTCAAATTTCAATTCATAGCAAAAATTTTATCTCATAAAAAGAAACTCCAACTTTAGGTTTAGTCCTAATTCTACTCTAAATTTTATTTTGTCTCATAAAAACCATCAACTTTTACTTAAGTCTCAAATCTGCTTCCATAAACCTTCCATCCAAATTTCTCTGAACAACTAAGAGATGGAAAACTCTCGAGCTCAAACTGTTTGAGCATTTTGAGCCGAGTGTCTCAAGCACAAGCTCTCTGACTGAGAGATAAGGAAGATTCCCAATACAAAATATTGAAGATTGAGTGTAAAATTGAAAATCATGGAGCGAGATGGAATGAATACTCTCTTAAGAGTAAAAGCTTTGAAGAAAGTCAACCCTAATTGCTCCAATTTTTACCTGAATTTTAGATCCAATAAAATGTTATTTAGGTTGACATGAAAATCCATCTCCGAAAGATGTTTCCTTGGATATGAAATATGGGGGAAAAAGTGGCACAATGATGTGGAAATGTCATATCACTAAATGCGATTTTGGCTGAAGGGTCAACGAAAGCATTAGGACTAAAGTAAAAGTTGGTTATTTCTTATGATACAAAAAAGTTTCAAAGTAAAATTGAGACTAGACCTAAAGTTGGTGGTTTTAGGATAGAATTGGGATTGAGCCAAAAGTTAGGGATTTTTTACAAGACGAAAAAAATAAAAATAAAAAGTCTAGGATAGAATTAGAATTGGAGCTAAAGATGGGGATTTAAAAGGATATTAGACCTTTAAATTGGATCCTTTTTTTTCTCTTTCTTTGTATCTTATGATAGTTTTTTTGGTTGAAAATAAAGCCTTTCATTCATTTGCAAAGAAACTCCGTATAAAAAATAATAGTTTCTGAACACAAAAATATTCCATAAGAGCTGCAAAGGGTTAGTCGTCCAATTAGAGGGAAGAGAATTTCGACGATGGGCTTTAACAACCCAATCAATAGTAAAATTAGTTTTGTGAGTGCAATAAGTGACTTTAACAACCTCAACTTGGTCCACGCCATCTTGCAAACATCCGCAATTGGAGATAAGGCCCACAGGATTTCTTCTTTACCCAAGAGAAAATTTACAACATATATTACAATCTGCCTTTAGCAAAACTTCTATATCTATTAGCTGGAGGAGATCTGCCTTTTTCGACAAGTACAGTTAGGAGTGTGCATGGTCCAAGTGGGCGGTTCCCGGCCTAGAACCGAGAACTGCCCACTAAGAACCGGTTCCAAAAAATTGGAACCGGGAACCACCCGTTGTTGCATGGATCCACCCAAGAACAAGACCGCCGATCCGATTTGGTTCCCGGGTGGATCCATGGAACCAGTCTCACCAATAATAATATTTTTTTCCAAATCCCGCCGTGAGTACTCTTCATATCAATTAATATTTTTCTTTAAATCGAACCGGCTTAATTAACGGTACCATTTTTCTTTATTTTATTGGAAAACACTACCAACGAAGAGAAATAGGTTTTTTATCCTATTTTTGAATCATTTCAGTTGAAATCTAAAATATTTTTTAAGTTCAAGATTCTGGATGATTGTTATATGTAGATTGTCTTTTCCTTTATCCCTTAACAATGCTCAATCTCTCACAACATTTGCTTTACTAATTGTTTTTTTGTAGAACCAATTCCACTAGTACTCCACATATTCTTGAACACAATGTCATATGTGAGTCCCAAAAGTATCATTTGAATGAGCCATTTGTTGAGTTGCTGAAAGGCAACTTACACACTTTACTAAATTCTTATTAAAAGATGGAAACCATGAGAGGAGATGGAGCCCTAAAATTTAGATTTGCTAATTAGTAATTTCGAAATTTATTTTAATATTAAAAATCAATATATTATTATAATTTAATCGGTCTGGTCCGGGTGGGCGGATCCGCCCATAGAACCGGGAACCGGACCGGTTCCCTCAAGAACCACCGATTCCGGGCGATTTCGGTCTAGTTCCGAGCGGTCTAGGCGGGTCCCGGTTCTTTGCACACCCCTAAGTATAGTAGAACTCAATGGAGAGCTAGGATTTCAGTGGTCAAAGTAGAGTCAGTGTCATGCCCCAAACCCTAGGCACACACACATCCCTCGGCAGTCGATCAAATTGCAACGTTCCCAAGATGCGTTGCTAACCCTTTCCTCTTATTTTCGATTAAGCACATGCAGAAGCGAATTAAATAAACACCCTGACAATCATCAAACACATGGAATAGTAAAAACATATGCCAACACTTTTTTCACGAACTACTATTCACATAAATATACTAGGTCAACCCTACAGGTTTATACACAAGTCTATATCCAAAAAGAAAGCCCTAGGCCACCTACACTCCAGACCCTCCAACCTTGGGCTCTGAGTTCTCCATGATATCATCTAGTATATCGATGTCCATGGGGTGAAGTACCTCTTCATCCTCGGTTCCGATGGTAGGCCCATCAAAACCCTGCAAAGGATCCTCCCGAACTCCGTTAGGCTCGTTAAGGAACCATGTTTTGAAGTGATGAGGTACCAAGTGAGATAGGCCCTCATCGACCCAAATAATCGTCACCATGAGCTCACGGTTCTAGGTGGTCCTGAGAATGGGGAAAAATGTAGATTCAGACTCCATCTCCCATGGGCACTTAAAACGGACATGATGTACATCTATCTAGGGACCTGAAAACATTTAACCACGACGAGGTGAGATAAATCTCAGCGATTCAACACCCTAAACCCTGATTAGGACGAGAATTCACTTAGAGGCAGCTTAAACAGGCGTTAGACACAAACTTACCTCGCCTCAGCACCTCCCTGCACATTAGCTCATCACAAATATCATATGCATATAGCAAAAGTATTTCATAACTAGAACACATCAATTCATCTTTCAAACAATCACATGGATCCTGATTATAAGGCCAAACCGTTATGACATGTCCCATTTCGTGCCACATAATTTTGTCCCATAATTAGGCGTAGCTATCTCAACCACTCAAGCATGTCCCAATTATTACGACCCATCGGCCACGGCCAACTCAACAATCGACGGTCATCCGGCATAACTAGAGGTGTGCAAAGGAACCAGGAATCGCCTAGACCGCCCGGAACCAGACTAGAATTGCCCAGAACCGGTAGTTCTTAAGGGAACCGGTCCGGTTCCCGGTTCCAATTTATGGGTACCGGTTCGATTCTCGGTTCCATGGGCAGATTCGCCCGCCCTCCCACCCGGACCGAACCGGTTATGGACCATTCTCTTTTAATCCCCTCGAACAGCATATCGCCAGGCCTTCATTCACACCTTTTTTTCATTTGTGGGGACTAAAATTAGGTTTGCTTGTTTAACAGCGAAGAAATTTTGTTGGCTTGGGAATCTTCTGAATAAACTTTGCAAGTAGAATTTTGCCTTGCTATATAGAGGATGGTGGGGGGTGGTAGCACTTTATGATAAACATCGTCTATTTGGATCTAGAAGTGGCCTTGCGTGGACATTATGCAAATGATGATTATGCAAATCTTCTAAATTATGTGGTGGAGCTAAGCCGGTGAACTTGCCCATGCCAATGGTGCAAGTCTGGCCCTTTAGTGAAGAGAGAATCAAGAGAAATTAATGTGTATGATCATTGAACTATTTAGGAGATCTTTAATAATTTTGGCTACGGAGGGGATCGTTGATGGTTGGTAAGTTTTTTGTGCCATTCTTAGTAGGGTGAGGAGCTTGTTCACGCTCGTTCTCGTTCTATAATGAAATTTGACAAATAGCAAAGAGCCAACATGGTGTATGGATAGATAATTAGGAAGGTTAACTAATATTCCAAATTTTTTTTCTAGGACTACAATCGTGCAATAATTAGTTGAAATTAAATAAAATGGGCATCGACCCACCAGCATAGGGAAACGAGCGTTGCAAGTCATGATGGTGTAAGGTCGGATGGGATCTATTTCACTCCGACCGAAGATTTATTTTAGTTCAGTTGCATGATTGATCTATTTCGCAAGTCGTGAGGTTGGACCGGTTCTATGGATCCACCCAAGAACCAGACCAAACCAACGGTCCGGTTCCCAGGTGGATCCATGCAACTAGCGGACGATTCCCGGTTCCAATTTTTCGGAACTGGTTCTTAGCGGGCGGTTCCTGATTCTAAGTCGGGAACCACCCACCCAGACCATGCACACCCATAGGCATAACCGGGCATCGTCTCGCCCCATCGAGCACGGCATCGTCCTGCGTAAACGCATCAAGATGGCATTCCATAAAGGAGCATCGGCCCGACCTCCATCGCAACCGACATCCGTTAACGTGGGGCATCTAAACTTAATCAGGCATCGTCCCGCTTAAACACATCAGGACGGGTTCACTACCCAGCATAAACGCATTAGGGTATTTAGGTAATCACACACCAGCACATACTTGGCCAATAACATCGTGCTTTGCACTCAAATACCTCAATTTCAAATAATGGACTTGACCAATTTTCTTCGTATTAAATTTTTCCCAGTAAAATAATCGTGTGTGGTCATGCATTTAAATCAAACCAATAAGCGTGGTACACTCTCATTTCAAAATTCCACGATTTTATATACTATATAAAATTTTAGCTTCAAAAATTGACACCAAGTATTTTTCTAATTAAATACCATAAAATCAAATTTTGCAATGATAATTCATAATGATCATTAAGCACTTAATTGCATAAATAAACAATCAATTTCACATATAAGTTCAACCACGATGATCAGCGTAAAATTCTGATAAACGGCTATCCCGTCACAATTTACGCTAATTATAATTAATTAAATAAATAACAATTAAATTAAATAAATCTAATTTAATTAATTGAACCACAGTTAATTAAACTAACTATAATTAACTAACCACGATTAACTAAACTAACCCTAGTTAACTAACTAACCTAGGGTAGTAACCTAACTAAACTAATCCCTAACCAAACTAACCTAACTAACTAACCATTCTAACTAAACTAAACTTAACTAGCTAGTTCATCTAACTAACTAATTAACACTAATCCTTATTAATACAAAACTAACCACTAAGTGCAATTAACTTCCTAATCCGAGATTAGGGCATTAACTCACCAGATTAGGGCGGTGACGAGTTCACGGCGACGGTGACGCAAAGGTGGCGAGATCCTGTAACTACTAGGTCACTAACGGAGGACCGACCAAGGCCCAACAAGTCTCACAGCTAAGGGGGAAAACCAGTTCTGTAGAAGGGCTGAGCTAGTCAGGGCTAAGGCAATTCGGCTTGGGCTGGTGGCGGGCGGCTAGTCGGGCAAAGCTGTCGAGCTGCTACTAGCTAATGGCTGAGCAGACTAGCTAGAAGCGTGAGGAGCTGGCTGGGCACGGGCTGGTTAAGTGATTGGACCAGTGGTTGGGCGAGCTAGACGGCAGGGCTAGCGGGCTGACTGTTGGCCACTCGGCTGGACGTGGTTACTGCTAGCCTTGAGCTGGTGCTTGCGACAACAAGGGGAAATGAAGATGTAGCAGAACCAGAGGGGCAAAGGGATGAGGGTGTGTGGTAGCTGGAGGAAGGAAATGAAAAATGAAGCAGCGGCTAGTCTACAGGGGGGCACGCACAAAGAAGAACGGAAGAGAGAGGGAAGGAAGGGGAAAAATAAGTCAAGACTATGGCAAATAAGGGTTCAAGGTAAATATCTATGCACTCCAGTGCCAAGCCACAAAGTCTTCAGCCCCTTTTAGTCAAGGCATCATCCAATGGGCAAATTTCCTTCATTTCCACACAAAACAAAGCCCTTTTGGTGGCCAAAATTCCCATGGCAGCAGCCCATACGAATTTCCCTTCAAACTCTTCACAAACTAATTCATTTAGGTGGCCAAATAGCCAAGCAAAGCTGCCCATCCGAATTTCTCCTATTTAATTTTGCCGAATTTGATTTTTCCACAAAATTCCGGGCTTAACAGAATTTTTCCAAACGATGAGACGATGTCCTAAAAAAAATAGCAAATTTCTAAGGCAATGCTCTAAAGTCGTGGTTTAATTGAGGTCAACTCGGTGCTCTAAAGTCGTGGTTTGTGAAAGTGTGCGCATTAGCTATTAAGAAACCAAAATGCAAATATGCATTATTAAGTCTTAAAATCACCCATGTAATGTGCAAACGGCATGAAAATCACACACAACTAAGAATTGGATACAAGTGATTAGGGTAAACATCTAACCATAAGTCAGCATGTGAAAATGCCATACAAATCGATGTCAATGCAACATGATTTAAGACTATAATTACGTATATGAGGATTTCTAATTGCAACTAGCCTAATTGTGGCATGATTTTCACATATGAAATACCATTCAATCATTATGAACCATATATGCATACAAAGTTTGTAAGGCTTAGTTTAATAGTCAAGAAGGCACCAATATGAGATTTGGTCTCTAAGAGACCCAAACAAGCATGAGAATGCATCCACATGACAAGGTATCAATCCAACATTAAAATCACAAAGCATGCCTAATTTTGGTCACTTAGGAACGTGCATAAATCTAACAAAAAATTAAACATCTTAATTGCAGTAGAACATGTATACGTTTACACATGTATTTGACATATCAAATGGTAATGAAATCATGCAAATCAAACACCAATGGAAAACACACAATATTTATTTCAATCTTCATGAAGATCTTAAGGCAAATAAGCTCATCTATATGCTCAATTTTTCCAAAATGTGCCTTGGATTAGTGTAGGACAAACTGACATATAGTCAGATTTAAGTAGTTTTGACATACCAAACTTGTCCAAAAAATCTATAAAAAAAAATACAAGATGTTCTCAAGACAATTTAGAAAAAATCTTGTGAATACAATTTTGTCACAAATCAATCATAGAAACCAGCACCAAAATAGCAAATTTCTAAGGCAGAATAATAACATAACCTAAAATGCACTAAAAAGCTCTGCAGAATTGAGCAGATTGCGAAGCGTTTTTCGGGGGACAAATGTTGCGCGTTCAAGCCATGCGACCTATCAAATTGAAGGTTTCAGAATGAAATTTCTAAGTCTAGAATGTCTTAAATCAAAATAAGATTATCTAGTGCCTCATTTTAAGCCGAATAGTGAACGTGTCACAGAGATCATAAAATTGCAGAATTTGCATCAAAATCAACCAATCAATCACAAATCATCTTCAATCCACATTCAATCTTAGCAAATTATTGATCAAACCTATCCACAATATATCTAAGCATTTCATAGAGTCCTAAGTGCAAATCCTAGCCCCAGTTAGCTATTCTAACCTCGCTTCCTTGGATTCAAACTTAAAAAACTACCCTTTGCATGATTTCTTTGGCTTTTAATGCGATCAGACAAACCAATCATCACCAAAGCTGGAAAGGACTTCTAAGATCATGATCTGCCACAGAACACCACAAGGTCGGTTGGATTGCCGATTTGGCCTCTGAAGTAGCATTGGTCCAAGCTTGGACTGGTTTGGGATTGCCGGGGAAAGAGTGGATCACGAAAGGAGATCCAACGATGTATCGATTAGGCTCCAATCGTCCAAATGTCAAGGATGGCTTGAGGAGCAAATCAGACAATGTTCGATGTGGCTAAGCCACCACTAGCCACTAGTCTGGTGTCCAAAATCAACCGGGCCATTTTTTGCTTGTTTAAGGAAGATTAGGCCACCGACACTATTCCGGTGGCTGATCTGTTGGTTCTCGACCATTATGAAGTTTGGAACTAAGTTGGAGTGAGATTAGCAGAGGTTGCTTCGCCAATTGGGATCGTTGGATTGGTGATCAAATCAGTTAGAACTCAAACTAGCTTGGTCGTCGATTCTTTAGCACCTAGATCAAAGGCTAGACGAAAGACTCCAGCTACTCAAGTGATGGCTTGAGCTTGCGATGGTGACGGAGAGAGATCGAAGGAGGAGATCGGGGCAGGGATGTCGCTAATGAGGACCTTGGCTAGCAGTGATTGGCTTGGCAAATGGAGGAGAAGCACAATGCAATTGAGAGAGAAGAGAGGGAGAGATGGCGGGAAAATTGAAAGGGGGGGGGAGAGAGAGAGAGAGAGAGAGAGAGAGAGAGAATGTATTTGTAGAAATGAGCCCCCCTCATTTTAAAGGGAAAAATCCTATTTATACTAATCCCAAATCAGTCGATCTCGACCATCAATTCAATTAGACAGTCAAAAAATTGATTCAATGGCCAAATCACAATTTTAAAGGTTTAATCATCATTAAGATGTGTCGGGCAACTAATCGGATAGGTCTGATTTGTGAAGATTCGAGTTTAAAATGACAATTGTGCTTAAGGGCCTAATTAAGAATTACAAATTCATGATATTCGAGGGTCAATCTACATAATCATGAAAAAGTGAGGGCATATGAGTGAAATTGACATAGTGAGGACCTCGGGACTGATCGCTGGAGGTCCAGAATCGGCCGGCAAAGGGCTGAATCAACTTGTCTTCTTAACAGTCGATTGGACGGATTAGATCTGTCCACGCTGGTTTGACCGATTCTTGATCGGTTCTAGCCAATTCTTGTTGGTTCACGCATTTGTGGCCCTTGTGGGCAAAATTTAAGTGATTTTGGTCTCTCAAGTATCAAATTGAAGAGAAAACTTATACGATTTGAGAAGAAATTATCCAATATTGATTCAATTAAGTCAATTAAACTCCTAATACAATTTATGGACTCTTATTGACCTAATTGAGCAATTATTGTGAAAAATAACAGACCAAAACCATGCATACTGAAGTCAAGCCTTAAAGGCTAAAAGGAGCAATTTTGCAATTTCATGGTAAAAATTGCAAATTAATTGAAATTGAATTTAATTAACGTTGCAATAGATCTATTTAACTAATTGTCCATGTGTAGGATCACTAATGTATTCAAATTGACCTTAAATAAAAGTGCCAAAACTTAGGCGAAAAATGAATCGAGGTCTACTATTAAAATTAGACCAAGATCACATAATTGAACACTAGTCTTGAATGAGTCAACCTAAATTTTTTCGATTGAAGCTTGATGGCTCGATTTTCTCACCTTCGAGAGTGAAATCCCATAAATAGGAAAGTTCTCGTGTGAATTTCCCAAAATTGACTCGGGATTTGGACTTATCTTAAGAAAATGAGTAAAAAACCAAATGTTCATTTGTAAATTATGAAAAGTCAATTTTGACCCCATAATTAGAGCTTAAAATGGAAATTCGTCTTGCATTATGGAAATTCGTGAAATTGAATGAATGAACGAATTTAGAATAATCTTTAGACTAAATGTTGTAAAAAAAAAATCTACACCTAATTATGACTAAAACGAAAATAATTTAATTTTTGGATCGATTTAGAACCTAAAACCGAAAAATTTAGAAAACAATATTCCTAATTGAATTTTATGAAATGTTCAACACAAATCAAATTGATACTAAAAAGAAGTGTTTTGTAGGTTTTTTATTTTCCCAATTTTTTTGGTCAAAGGTTTAACTAAAAGTCAACCATTTAGTTGACTTTTTCTAAAAGGTTGATTTTTTGGTTAAATTCTTGAATTTTTCAAAATTTGATTTGAGAATAGTGAAATTAAAGCTAATTGGCGTCTTTTTAGGCAAATAGCCATTTTTTTATTAGGGGTTAACTTTTGGTCAAAGGGTTAACCAAAAAGTCAACTCAAAAGTCAATTATTTAACTTTTTGGATTTTTCTCGAAAATGAATTGAAAATTGCTTAAAAGTAATAATGCAAAAGAAGGAAACAAAACATGATACTTTTTGGCCGAGAAACGGACTCTATCGCAATTGAAAACCGAAATCTCGATTTTTTACCTTGTTAACGTGTCGACTAAAATTCTAGTATCAACACCCAAGAAGTTAGATATTTACAAGCCTTTCCTACAACAACAACTTCCCACAAACCAACAAAAACTAGCAAGGGGTCAAGGTTAACTTAAGTTTCTCTAACGCAAGCACCAACCGTGGTATTCGAGTGGAGTCTTGGGGTCAGACTCCTCAACTAGGTTAGTCTTCGAGTCCTCTATAGCATCATCAAGGCTGTTGATGTCCATCGGATCCCAAATCTGCTCTCCAGGACCCTCGCCAAGTGGTCCGTCAAAACTGTGCATCGAGCCAAAATGTTCCTCCTCAACCCGTATAAACCATGCTTTAAAGCTATGGTCCACCCTGTTGACCAACCCTTTGTCTACCCAGATAGTCGTAACAAAAAACTCATAAACGTAATTCGTCCCCAAAACTAGGTACGAAGTCATAACAGTGTCTTGGACCATTAGGTTCCCGAACCGAACGTGACGATTCTCCATACTATGGTTTGAAAACAACAAATAATGAAGGGTGAAATAAAATCTCAGTAAGTTAATAACCTAAGCCTCGATTAAGACACTAATCCGTCTCAGGTGTAGCCTCACATACAGCATTATAGATTCTTACCTCACATTGGCACACCCATGCATATTATTAACTACAAGCCAGTAGCAATGCAACACGTATAACATATAATTAGAACACATCTCATACTTTTCCATGCACAATACATTCACGCATGTTCCAATTAGTATGACCATTTAGATCACAGCCAACACAAGAGTTGGCAGTTTTCTGGCATGACAAGGCATCACCTCGCCCCCCATCAGGCATGGCATCATCTTGGACCCCACCATAGATGGCATTCCATAAAGAGCATCAATCCCACCTCAATCATGATTTGGCATCCGAACCCCTGCCGGGCATTCGATAAAATTGAACATCGTTCTGAAACTCTCGTTGGGTGACAGATTCTTTTAAGTGACCACTCGAGCACACCAACTACTTATGCCAATTTCATTTTTCGTCAATTAGCCCATGCAAACGTGGTTTGTGCTCATATAGCAAATTACTACAACTTTCACGCGTAAAAATGCAATAAAATAATCCCACGTGATCACGTATATATAATTAACCCATCAAACTTTATACACTTTTATTTTAAGACATCCTTGCCCCATTTGATACATAAAACATGGCACCCAAACACAACATCTCGTGAATCACCATTTATATGTCAATAAAATCTTTCTTTAAAATAGCAATTAAGGTTTCTAAATTGGGCAATTATTTTTCATGGCATCACAAGCTTCAAGCAATATAAATCATGCATAAATTCATCCCATAATTCAAGTCTAAAATGCATATAAATACTACATATCGCCTTATTGTGATAACTTATCAACATAAAGTTGATAGCTCATCGCCCTACCGTTGATAACTTATCGCCTATTTTTTGATAGCTTATCACCCCTTTAGTGGTAGCTTATCACCATTTTATTAATAACTTATCATCCCTTTAGTGATAACTTATTACCTAATTAACGATAGCTCATCACCCATTTTCTCAATAGCTTATCGCCCCTTTGGTTATAACTTATCACCTAATTGTCAATAACCTATTAACTTTACTTATTGCTTATCGTGATAACCTATCAACTAAAATGTCATTAATTAATAGTAACCATAATTAACCTTAATCTAAACTATCCTTAAACACAATCAGCACCATAATCAACGATTAAGAAGTTAACTCACCGTTTAACGGCGACGACGAGCTAACAGTGACGGTGACACCAACAATGGTGGCTTGGCAAAGCTTGAGGGGCATGGCTTGGCTTGGTGGGGTAGTGGCTTGTGGACAGCGGAACATGGCGGTGAGTGGCGTGAGGGATGGTGATAATGGAGGAGGACGAGAGAGAGAGAGAAATATGAACTTGAGCCTCTCCTCTAAAAGCCTTTTTCCCTTTTGTCTTCATCTTTTACAATGCCCAAAGCCTTCTAGAAAGGGCATGTTGGTCATTTCACCACTTTAACACAAAATCTCAATTTTGCCCTTGACCCCAATTGCTTGAAATGGACTTGGCTTGGCTTGGCTTGGCTTGGTGGGTCTCATTGGGCCCCCTTGGCCGCACTTCCTAGGCGTGAGGCCCATTAGGCATTCGCTTGACCTGGCTCCTTTTTCCAGCTGCCAATTTTCGACCTATTGATCCTTATCCAAAATTCAATGTTTATCGATAAATAGACGGATAAATGAGGCGAAATCTAATAGGTTGGTGTTGAAAATTCTCAAAAGTTCGATATCCAAAATTGAATTAAAATCATGGTTAAAATCAATCAAATGCGACTTTAGTACAACCTAAATTATCAAATAACTTTTAGGGCTTTTGCACATTTAATCCATGGTTGATAATTTTCAATCAATGTTTTTACCTCCTTAAATCATGGATAACCCTCGATTGTTATGTAATCGTGATAAATCAATTACTCACCCTAAGTACAAAATCAATAGAGAATTAGCTTACGGTCGTTCACAGTGAGTATTGTAATCATGCAGAATTACCTATGAACCACTTACGTACTTCTATCGAATCTATTTCTATCCATTCGCTAATTGACTTATAACATTGTAGTATTATTTATTGTCGATCATTATAGTCGAGCGGTCTATCCCCAATTGAATTTTTTAGCCATGCGTGTTTTAATCCTTTATGGCATCTTCCAATAGATTAGTTAATTAATGAGTGATCAATTCAAAATAAATTTAACTTTTAGTGCATTTATAAAATAATAATTTCATATATCTCGAGAATGGTTGAGTTTCAGGATATCACAAGTGGGGCCCGGTCGTGGAAGCTGAATTTGGACCCAATAAAGGAGAAATCGTTCAACAGGAGGAGCGAATCGGATTTGCAGGAGCAACATCCGGAGATGGTGAAGTGATTGTAGTTTCTTGTATTAATCAGATACAAGTAAGAGAAAAAGATTAAGTATACAATAACCATGCTCCACAGGCTGGGGCGGCATATACTGATTCATGCTTCTTTTACATGTTCAATTTTGCACGACCAGAGTTGGCTAATCTCCGTCACTTAATTCGTCACGAATCGATCTCGTCACCCATGTTCACTGGAAAAACCAAGTTAAACTATGACCTCGAGTGATCTCCTGTTACAATTAGATTTCATACCTGGTCTGCAGGAAGAGAATTCGTTCTGAATATCTTCAAATTGTGATGAATGATAGACAATATCAAAATTATCGGATATGGATCTTTCCAGGGTTGTACTCGCACTCAAACCCTTTTGCAATTTAATCAGGACGCATAAAGCAGGATTCCGGAAGACATGCTTAAGGAGTTGAATAAGCCAAGACACTGTGCCACTACTGCTCAAAGCCACACTCAATCTTTCAAGCAAGTCTCCTGCTAAGACGATAATCTCATTGTTACAATCAAAGGAAACCTGGAGCGGCTTTGCTGTGTATGCATACCATATTTTCCAGGAAGGACAAATTTATGATCACTAGGTCATTTTTGAGCCCTTAACTCATAAGAACATCGACATATACACAAATTATGAACTTCGAGGCAATACACCGAAGAATCCAGTCTCATTCCTAAGTTTTAGCAATCAAATGGAACATGAATAGGTGCTGAGGGCACCGATTTTTCAATAGGCAAGCAATCCCAGCCGTTTTTCTTGTCGTAAGACACGGTGAAATGCTTCGGAACCCACGTTTCTTCTCTCGAATCTCTTTCCTTTTTTAGCTTCCTCTGCTCTTCTTCTACGGCTTTCTTCGCTTCTCTTGCCTTGTCCCAGTCTTTGCTCAGAATCCCTCGGCTAACTTCGCTCCACACCACGGCTGATTCGCTCCCCAAAACACACTAAGAAAGGTTGCTCGACTCAATCAGAAACGCACTTAAACCCATATGACAAATTGAAAACATTAATGTTAAATGGAATCACAAAATCATGCTCATTTAACTGCAGAGTATCCTGATAGTCGTCAAAAACGGGTTTCGAGCATAGAGATATGGTGGTAAGGTTTCAATTACCTTTGAGTCTTTAACTTGAGGAGTCTTTAACCCAGACATCATCTCCGCGGCATTGTATATCACTTTTTGTTTCCCATTGCTGACGTCCTTCACTGTCACGGTACTATCCCAGTGACCATCGACTTCATATAACGTCTTCGAGGATGATAGATCGATAATCTTCCCTTTGATCGATCTGCGGTTCCTGCCGATCAAGGAAGGGCCTCGGTAACACAACTCGGCTCCAAGGCCCGTTCCTTGGCAAGTGATCCTGACATTGCCAACCCAGTCGACTCCAGGCACGGGCAAGAACCTGATCAAGAGCTTCGGCGAGTTCATCACATAAGTCTCTCCTAAACGGAGGAGCTTAAGTTGTCTCTTTCCATGCACCTCCGTTTCCACCGACGTACCTGAATCACATTTTAACCCCGAGTTTAACCAAGCTATTTGAGTCTGTTTTAGTCTCAGGATTGGTAGAACTGTAATCAAAGAATGGTGAAATGCCTGGCATTAATTTGCCTCGAGCGGCATCATACAAGCAGTTCAGAGATCATTTAACGCTATCAAGAAGCAGAAAGTGAAGATCAAGAGCACCATACCATAAAATCTGGGGACAGGATGTTGACACCAGATCATCTCAAGCTCTTCTCTATCATCTGTTGCATGAAGAGCAGAGACTGGTGGGTGATGGGAAACCTGCAAGGGAAGAAGCTTAACTCGTCAATCGGCTGTGACATTGACAACTTATCAGACTAGTCGAGAGAAGTATGGGTTTATAGAAGACAAATCTGATCGAAAAGACTTCTCACTATGTTTTTTTCCTTGCAAAACTAGATAAACCATGTGAAAACGAGCCACCTGTTCAAGAAGGACATTGAGGTTTCCCCTGGAGACATGGTGGGTCTCGCCCAGAATGGGGTTGTAAGGGGCGACGCCAAAGATCAAAGGCCGAGTGATCGAGATGCTCCACGCCACGACTAAAGTCAGTCTCTCCAGCGGGCTCTCAGCACTGCAGCACGGGCTCAACATGTCCTCTCTGGTGCAGTACAGTGGCTCGCCGAAACATTGGAGCTGTGACTTAGGAATGTTGAAGAGAGGAGGCAGCTGCAATTGATAAGAATAACAAACAACATCAACAATGTCTTGTCCCAACTGATTAAAACTGTCGTTTTAGCGAAATTCATCGGTGTCCCTTGACCAAGTGCAATTCCTACTACGTCCCACGACAATCGTGTTCCATCGACGCCTTCAGAACGGAAGGAGACTATTGAATGAAATCATCTGATGACTTGATACAAGCTCAACCACAGTCATGTAGATTCAGCCAAAATTCATTCTAGAGATGCTTCGAACGTCGATGGTACACAAGCCTGAGAACAATTTTCGCAGCAATTACAAAAACACATCAGAGAGTTCTAATTTTTTGGCCTCGAGCTGCTGCTATTCAGCAATCTTCTATTTGGCGAGGCCATGATTTTTCAGGTTCAAAACGATCACGTAGTTCGTCATCAATAGGATGATGTTGGTACAGCAGAGTGAAAGAACTTGGCAGATACTTGAAGGGGTCTTCGTGAGCTTACCACCTATTTATTTTAATCGCAAAAACTTGCAAATTGGAATCCAACCCTTTAAAAAAAAAAATGATGGTATTTCAATTAAATTTCATTACACTACGGGTTATTATCTATTAAGAAATCAAAAGGTAGTCTATATAAATCTGATGTAATCCCGTCAAATTGTGTATATAAATCATATTTGACACCCTTAATTACACGACTAAAAAGTGAGAGGTGAAGTAAATCAATTGAGGTACTTTTACTCGAGTGAAGGATATTTTGAGTAAGTTTATTACGCGGAAAATTATTACTCGTATTGCTTACAAAAATAATGATTAAGAAATTTTTTCATCATCTATGATAATGTTTTGACGTAATTTTTTGTCGATAACGAAAATATATTTTATTAACTGATTATTTCAAGCAATTATATTTTTTAAACCATTTATTTTCGTGAAACAACTTTTACTTAAAAAGAAAGTATTTTCCTGAACAATTTATAATGTACAAACGACGAAAGTCTTATTGAAAATAACGCACTTATATTATATTAAGAGAGATGGAATCATTATTTATTTTAACCTCAATTATACGCGGCCTTTTTTTTTTTCTTTTTGCAAAGGACGTGGAGGGTGAGGTGAGATGTTATCACACGCACAGGGTCGGCGCATCTGAGCAGTTCATCTGAGGGTGGACTTGCCTGGACATTGGTGAGATCCGATCCGAGCCCTACGTTCCTCAAGAGGCCGCGGATGCGCTGTAGGAGATTCGGAGCTCTATAATCCACCTGTGACTCGCCGTTGAACGATAACGGCGCCGTTAGAACTGCCGTCCTGTCGACGTTTCCCTGGTTGCCCTGCGCAATTCAAAGCTTTTTAGCTCAATAGATTTACCCATATTGAGAAAAATACGAAACTTTATTTCCAATACTACTTTAACAGCTAAAATAAAGAAATTTTGTCGATTATCTCCGTTCTATACTAAATTGAAGAACTAAAAATAAAAATTAATTTCGACAATGAATTTATAGTTGATTTTCATTCCAGCTAATCAATGTAGGCCTTGTCAAAACAAATTAATAAAATTGAAAATTTTAGAATTAAAATAAATTGTTAATTATCGATTTGTCGGTACTGACAAATCCCACTTTGAAACTTTAAGACCCCAGACAAAATCCGGAGTGGTTAACTTACTTTTGCCTTGGCTTTATTATGCTCGAGATAAGGAGCAAGTGGGAAAGCAACTTGGACTTGGACAGGATCCACACAAATTACATGAGAATTTTCATAAATGCGCTCTTGTCTCCCATATAATCAGTATGAACTGAATTTAAATTAATCAAAAGATAAAGCACGCGGCTGAAAATTCTGAATAGTTAAGGGACCCCAAGGTCAAAGCTTTTCCAAAGAGAATAATACAAAACGTAAAAGCTTTTCCTAATAAAAAAAGAAAAGTTGGGGTTGGCAACTTCCCAAAATACGAATCCATTTGGCACGACGTCGTGACATTAAATTATTGTCAATGATTTACTTAAATAGGGAGTAATTGATTCAATAAACTCTTGTCCTCCTCCAATTATGAGGGGCCAAAAAAACAAAATAAAGAATTTGGCACACCTTTCTTGATATCATACTTTATTTCCTTGATTGTCCCGAGAACAAAGATATCTCAACAATTCAATGCAGCGATGTTAGTATGCCATTTGGTGCTAGTGTCTCGTCGTTTACGAGTTGCGTCTATCAAACTGTAAATAAGAAATGCTCGAAATAAAATCTCACGCCAAGAAATTTTGAATAGTTAAAGAAATAAAATATCCAACGAAACAAACGAGAAAATGCAAAGATGAGTAAAAAGTGGGTTTGCAAAATCGCCTCCTCAAAACAAAGTGGCCAACTACGTACTCTATATATTTTTGTTATGTAATTGGATAGATAAATATTTTCGATTTATAAATTATACCCCCATCACAAAAAAATTCAATGCATCCAATGTCACAAAGCTCTACGGACATCGTGAGATCGAAACTGATTTTCAAGATTCACAAAAGAAACAATGGGGCTCGCCTAGCGGACGCCAAGAGAATGATCAAATTCAATTCTCAAAAATTTCAAGAATGTGCAAAGCGTGGGCGAGCAAAATCCTGGGATTCGCCGCCAAGCCGACTGTTTGGCTTCATTTCCCAAACGAAATTGTCAACCACGAAAATTGCAAAGAAAGATAGAAGAGAAAATGATTTCTTGGGGGAGGTCACAACTAGTTCTAAGCTGATCTTTTCCTCTTTTTTTAAACACGAATATATGAATTTTTCAATTTTAGGTTCCAAAGTAAGGGAAAAGAGTAGCTGAGAGGGAGTTTATTTTCCTTAGAAAAAGGTTTGGAGAGAACGTTCGAATAAGTCATTTTTCTTTGTCCAGATTCAATAAGGAAAAGGAAAAATGCGAATGGAACGATGATAAAAATAGAGTTTTGGGTTGCGATCGGGACCGACCCATCAAAGAAACTGCGATGAAATAAATCGAGGAATCAAAATCCAATGGGGGGCTTTCCGCGGTTGAGCGTGCGCGATGACATCCGCCTCTATCTTATAGCAGAAGAAACACGGTAAAGGGAGATGCGAATGGTCCGGCGCGGAGAAGATTTTGACTTTCCCGACTCGTAAACACCGCAAAAGAAAACAGAAGGAAAAAGATCATAAACAAAGCACAAATCGTCGTCGCCGGCCGAAAAGACAATCGAACGCATACCGGTGACGGTATGATCTGTCTCCGATCTGGAAAGGTGTTCCGAAGAAAACGAAACCTAAAACGTTTAATGAACTCATAGAGAGAGAGAGAGAGAGAGAGAGTACCATGGGAATTGAGTGAGGATTGGCCGTGGCGGCTGCGGGGAGGGAAGAGAAGGCCACGACGAAGAAGGAGAAGGGCGGCGAGTCAGGGCTTGCGGGGCGAAGCAACGACGGCGACGGCGACGGCGACGATGAATGATGAGAGGAAGACACCCGTTTTATAGGCTTCCCCAGCGAGCAAGAGCGAGAGAATCCAAGGAAAGCTGTCCCGCGGGGAGTGGGGGGGGATCGTGGTTGTGGTGGGCCTTGCTGGCCGCTTTCCTAGTTCCCGACTCTCTTTTTAGTGCTTTCTGGTCGGTATGTAATCTTGATCCGGAGTGATTCGATCCTCCAGACATGAAAGGGTGTTCGGCGCTGTGAGAATACGGAAATTTTCTCTTACTTGATTCATGGGCATCTTATTAATGACATCTTAAAGCAAAATCTGCCCCCAAAAAATCTCCCTATTGTTCACATTGGAAGCCCATCCTGGATAGTGCCAAATGATTACTCCACCGTGTCCTCAGATCTTTTTATTATTCTTTTGATTCCTCGTCACAACCTCTTTTGTTCATTACGTTTAATTATTTGGACCGAAAATTAATTTGACTGTGCTGGCTTAGACAGCAAGAGGGTTTTGCCCATCTCTCCTTATAATGTTGAGTTCAAGTCTTTGGGAATACTCGATTAAAAATTCCGAATGCATCAGGTCGACTGCTTCATCCAGGCGATGGACCAATTGACGAATGAGAAAAGTTGACTTGTCACCACTTAACCGCTTAAAAGAAAATTTATTCGACTATAATATGAACACGTCCTAATGGGATGGGATGGGATTTGATTTGGAGCCTAATTTCCTTTTTTTTTAACCTTAATTTTAGGTCAAATATAATTCTACAATAAACCTTTTTATCCCATTTATAAAAAAAAAAACCCAACTTTAGGTTTAGTCCTAATTCTACTTTAAACCTTTTTTTTCTCATAAAAACCATCAACTTTTACTTAAGTCTCAAATCCACCCCGATGAACTTTCCATCAAAATTTTCTCTTAGTAACCAAGAGATGCAAAACTGTCAAGCACAAACTATTTGAGCATTTCGAGCCAAGTGTCTCAAGTGTGAGTTCTCGACCATGAGAGATGGAAGATTGAAGATTTAGCATCAAATTGAAAATCATGGAGCTAGATGGAAGGAATACTCTCTTAAGAGTAAAAGTAATTGAAGAAACCAAAATTGCTCCACCAAATTTTACTTGAGTCCCAAATCTACCCCCTTTAACCTTCCATCCAAATTTTCTCTTGACAACCAAGAGATGAAAAAACTCTCGAGCTTGAGCTCTTCAAGCATTTCGAGTCGAATGTTTCGAGCACAAGCTCTTCAACCGTGAGAAATGGAAAACACCCAAGCATGAGATTGAAGACTAAGCATAAAATGGAAAATCACTGAGCAAGACGGAAGGAATACTCTCTACAATTAAAGATGATGGATGAGAACATAATAGAGTTCTTTCATCAAATTAAAGCAAAGAATTTGTGAATCAAGGACAACAAGTATTAAATATCTTATGATAATGCATCTACCACAAGGTTAATGTGGAAAGGTTTATATTTTGAGACTAAAGAAAAGGATTGAATAAATTCTACCCACTTGGTATGCCTCGAATTGAGTTTATGTTGACCACAAATATATTGATCAAAATGAAGAATAAATTGTTTAGGCCTCAAATAGTGACCATAATGATCAAGAGCTCTTACGATGGCATAAAACTCTTTATCATAAGTAGAGCAGTTCTTTTTTGATTCCGTCAACTTCTCGCTGAAACAAGCCAAAGGTTTTTGGGCTTGGACAAAAATAGCACCAATGCCAACTCCACTAGCATCGCATTCTACTTCAAATACCTTATCAAAATCTGGAAGGGCAAGACAAGAATAGAAGACTCACAAAGCTTTTGTTTGACAACTTCAAAGGCATTAGTCCACTCAAATTATCCCTTCTTCAAGCATTCAGTAATGGGAGCCATGGCGGTGCAAAAGTTCTTCACAAATTGTTGAGATCATGAAAGCTCCTCATATCGGAAATGGACTTTGGAGTTGACCACGTCTTCATTGCATCCACTTTGGATTGATCTACAGAAATCCCATCCTAGACGCTTGGAGAACTCACACTTTTCCATCTTGGGGTAGAGTTTTTATTTCCTCAAGACTTCAAAGACTTGTTTTAAGTGAGATGAATGCTTATCCTCACTCTTGCTATACACAAGAATATTATCAAAATAGGCAACCACAAAGTGGCCAATAAATGGACGAAGTACTTCATTCATGAGTCTCATGAAAGTGCTTGGAGCATTAGAAAGGCCGACTGGCATAACTAACCACTCCAAAGGCCTCTTTTGGTTTGAAGGTTGTTTTCTATTCATCTCCTTCCCTCATTCTAATTTGATGGTAGCGACTCCGTAAATCAATCTTGGAGAATACCGTAGAGCCATACAACTCATCAAGCATGTCAGGTATGGGATACCTATACTTAATGGTTATGTTGTTAATGGCTCAACTATCCATACACATTCAAAAAGACCCATCCTCCTTTGGCACAAGTAGGACTAGAACTAAACAAGAGCTCATGCTTTCTCTCACATATCCTTTAGCAATAAGCTCGTCTACTTGCTTTTGTAACTCCTTGGTTTCTTCTGCATTACATCGACAAGCAACCTTGTTTGGTAATGGAGCACCCAAAAGCAAGTCGATTTGATGTTTAATACCCTTCAAGAGAGGTAATCCAAGTGGTAACTCCTTCATAAACACATCTTTAAATTCATTCATCAAGGAACACATTTCAAGATGTAGAGTTTTCTCTAGCTCACTCTTTTTGCTCTTAGCCATAAGTAACACACAAATAGTCTTTTTTTTTTTTGGATGGCTTTCTCGACCCATGTTTCACTCAAGAAAAAGTTTTCCTTACTTGTGTTTCCCGCTTCAAGTTGATTTTTGTGGATTAATGATGAGCTTAAAGTTGCAAGAGTGATGTATTTTTATTGTTTGTGGAATGGGTAAGTGTTTCTATAGTCATCATGCATAACTTTTCTATCAAATTGTCAAGGCCTTTCCAACAATAAATGGCGTACATCTATAGTAATAATATCACATAGGACCTAGTCTTGGTAACTTTTGCCCACGGAAAATGATACAAAAGTTTGTTTAATTACCTAGAGATCACTTCCTTTTCTAAGCCATTGAAGCTAGTACGGTTGGGGATACTTAAAAGTTGGTAGCTTCAACTTCTCCACCATGGTTGTGGAAGCCACAATAGTGCAACTCCAACTATCAATGATCAATATACACACCTTCCCATTAATTGTGCAATGGATTTGGAATATGTTCTCCCTTCGTTCTTCTGCAATTGCTGCAATTGCTGCAATTAAGATGTGTAAAGCCCTCTAGATGACTAGCAACTTGCCTTGATCAACTTGCTCTACAATCTCATCTTCCTTGTATGATTTGAACTCCATTTGGGCTTATTCAGTCTTTTGAAGCTCAAAGTCAATCTTTTCAATTTCTTGAAGGGTCATAACCTTTCGGTTAAAGCAATCAATTTGCAAGTGTCCATAGCCATAACACTTGAAGCATTTTCTACCTCCACTTTCTGGTTTCTTAGGGAGATCTTTACCGAACTCAACAAACTTATCATTTCATTTCTCTTGTATTGAGGTACTTTCCACTTTACTAGAAGAAGCACCCTTAAAAAAAGATGTTCCCTTAGTTGAAGGTTTAGTCAAGAACCTTCCGCCACATTTTAGTTGTTTCTCCTCCTTTATGGCCAGCTTGCAAATATCTTCAAAGGTTCAATATGGCTAAAGCTCAACCAAATCTTGTACATCCTGGTTTAATCCTTTGAGAAAATAAGCAATGGTCTGCTCTTGTGCTTCCGGAATATCACATCTCATAAGAAGTTGTTTAAACTCCTTAATATATTCTTCCTTGCTCTTTCCATGTTGCTTAAGAGAGTTTAGCTTTAGAAATTGGTCTTGCTTATAGTTGACAAGCAAGAAACCTTCTTTTCATGAGCTTTTTGATTTTTTCCAAAAACTTGACTTTACTTTTTCCTTCCCGGATTCTTTGATCTTTCAAGTTTTCCCACCAAAGTGAAGTATACTTTTTAAATTCAAGAACATCAACCTTGCATCTTTTTTCATCCGAGTATGATTTAAACTTGAACACTCGTTCCACAGCATGTAACCAATCAATAAAATCATCGTGATTAAGGCTACTTTCAAATTGAGGTACCTCCATCTTGACATTGCGATTGTTGTTATAGTGCCTTCCTCTTCTTCTTCTAGCTCGATAGTCCGAGTCACTAGAATCACAACTTGTATTATTGGATTCATCACCAGAACTTGGATGATGATTGTCACAGCACAAACGATTAATGGAAGGTCCTTGCAGCGGTGTTTCTTGTCTTGCTTGGTTCTCCAATAGGTTGAGAACTCACTCCATTTGTTACTAGAGTTAGTTTATGGCACGATCGTGCCTTTTGTTATGGGCTTGTTCTAAAGTCAAGCCTCTCAGAACTAGTTCATCCTTTTGAGAACGGAAGGATGAAATGTAGAATGAAATAACTCACCCAACTACTTCAACCTTGAAGCTCTGATACCAACTTGAAGTGTGATGGGAATGAAGGGATGAGAAATTCATTTTTGGGCTAGCATCTTAAGGATAGAGTGGGTGGATAAATGTTTGTTGGGATGAGGAAGATGGAATGTATTGTCATTTTCTATTTAATTGGGAACTTGCTGGAATTGTGGAGTTGACCCTTCACTATTGGGTGAACAATGCGTCTTTTTTGCTTTTAATACATTAAATGGAGTGTTTTATGAATGAAATGAAGTTGGGATAGATGTAACTCACCATCAAAGCCTAAAGGAATAATCCACTAGTCAAGGATAAAGAACTCAAGGCTCACCACCATACAAATAGATAAACAACCAAATTTTGATGGAAATTACTAACTTTAAGAGGAAATATCAGGTATTGCAAATCAATTCTACCTTACATACAAAATTACATCTCTATTTATAACCATACTAAGACATCATACTAAGACTCATAATAAAACATACTCTACTTTCTTGCACTTCGGCCTAGTAGTGAAGACTAGCTACCACGCTTTCAAACTTACAATAAATATCCTTTGACATCCTAGCCTTGCATTAAAAACTCTCTAATGTAAGAAGATAAACTAAGCACACTAGAGTAATTAAGACACAAGAAGACAAACAAAGCACACCTAATAAAGGGAACACATGCATTGCTTCTTCAACCTTGCTTTTAAGCCATCAATCATCAGCAAATATTATCTTGTGTGCCCTTGAACCATTGGACCATGTTGTGGACGAATTTACTATGTGCTTCCATGATTGACAAGTTGACTTGATGGATTGACAAAACTTGATTTGGGATGGCCATGTAATTAATGGAAGATTTAAGTTTTGATGCTCCAACATCATTCAGTGGACTTGTCCAAGACAAGCACTTGTGCTCTAACTTGGGTATCACATTACCCAATGACTTGTGATTCATCATCCCTTAAGGTATCCATTTCTCAATGGTAAAGCTTAAAAACACACCGGTCTCGACAAAATCATTAATATCCTTTCAATGATTGATCAATAGGGGAATGTTTAAAGACTCGGTCTAACTATAAACATTTCAAACATATTTGACACCTGAAGAATAGGTTTAGTTGCAACTAACCATATGGACTAATTCATATAAATGGGACGACAAATAAATGTGTTTTTGCTGTTAAATAAATAATGCAACTAAAATCCCTAACATGTAACTATTATATAGTTGTTATGGGGCATATAGCCAACAATCTCTCCCTCTCCTCCTTGTTGTTTTTCCTTTTATTTCATTTTGTTTCTTTCCTTACTCTCTTGATTTAGTTTTAGATCTAGGAGTTTTGTTCTCCCAGTTTTATATCTAGGAGCTTTTCTCTCCAATCTAATTCTAGATTTTGGAGTTTTAATAAATAAGTGCTCTGCCTCCAGTTTCAATGATGCTCACAACAACTTCAGTGCCAAATCAATGCTTGTTCAACGTGTTTTATTTCAAAGTTTTAGCGCTTCTCATTGGCTATAGGGTTTACTCTCACTGGTGTCAAATCTGAACTTCTTCAACATGTTTATGTTGTCTCTCTACGATGATGTTGTTAGAGATGCTGAACCTAGGCGTACACTACCAAAAAGTAAAACCATTACTATAGATGGAGATTTCATTGTGTGCTTATCATTGATGATGCTGTGTGATTTAGTGATGAGCTGCTGATCTTTTCGCTTAGATGCAATCCCAGATCTGTTCTTGAAGGACGAGTTTGTGATTATATGTACCGACCATGCTCTAATGATATCCCTTGATTTCTGATTTTTAGTTTGTTTTGGAGCATTATAGGCTTGCCTTGTCATTGTGACTTTTGAAATTTCCTATCATGTATCAATTTGGTAATGAATGAAAATTTCTTTTGACAAAAAGAAAACTTAAGCCAAAACAACATTTGCTTTATTATGTGGAACGAAAATGTATTTGTAAATAAATCAATGTCTTCTTGGGTAATTTTCTTAAATTCTCTATAGTTATCATCTTGTTCAATTTAACAAATGTGGGACATGGTCATTTCGTCCCAAGAAAAATGCCAAAAAAGCCCTAAACCTATTATAATGATGTTAATTCAATCATAAACTTTTCAATTATGTCAATTTAGACATAAACATTTTCATATTTTGCCAATTTAATTTATTCGGTCAATTTTGATTAAAAAAATCGCTAATGTGAACTCTAGTCATTCTATGTAGCACGACTAATGCTGACGTAAACATTTTTAATAAATAATTTTTAAATGATTTTTTATTATTTTCTTTTCTCTTTTCTCTTTTCTTTTTTCTTTTTTCTTTTTTTCTTTTTTTCTTTTTTTCCTTTCACTTTGGCCGGCAAGGGCCGACAAACCTTCGTCAGTCATTATCGAGGGCCATAGCACCCTCACTGTAGCCAGTGAGGTTGTGAAGGCCCTGGCAAGGTGGCCCTTGCCTAGCAAGAGCAAGGACTTGCTAAATGGCTGAAATGAAAGAAACAAATAAAAATTCAACTTTAAAGAAAAATTGTACAAATATCCACATCAGCATTAGCTGGGCCATATAAGATGCCCGACATCCATATTAGCGATAACCAGACCAAATTGGTAGGAATGAGTCAATTGGCAAATTATAAAAATGTTTAGGACTAAATTAACATAATTGAAAAGTTTAAAACTAATTTAAGCACCGTTGTGTTTAGGACTTCTTTGGTATTTTCTCCTTTTCTTTCTCCATACAGCAAAACTTTTTACCCCAGTCTTAATTACAAAACTATGAACCCTATCAACACTCCACTAAAATCTTAAACATGGAACCTTAAAAGCAAACAACGGGTACTGTGAAAATCTACTTGCAATACCCTCAACCGGACCCCAAAATGCGTAGAATTCCTAAAACCTACACCCTATCTAATTTCAATCTTGTATATAATCTTCGATCAGAAAACTTAAGCCTTAACCGCAAACCCTATATTCTCAAATGATAACCACAATTTTGAAAGTAGACCCCATTAAAACCACGAACAACAATTACCAAAACAAAACACCGCACCCTGTATTCCAAAGCTTAAACTCTACAACAATCTAGTAAAAGGCAAAACCTATGATGTGAAACCCATAAACCTGACATAGTTGTATGAAACCATAAATGCAGTAACTATGACCTCAAACATCAAATTGTTAATCCTCAAAACAGTAGGGAAAAGGACACTACTAGTGTTTTAACTTTCGTATAGTGCTCACATGAGTGCCAAAACTTTTTTTTCGATCATATGAGTACCATAACTTAGAAAACATGTCTTTTGTGGAAAAAAATATGAGCTGTATAATAAATTTAACCATGACAAAACTCGGCAAGAAAAAAATCAAATTTTTCGATAACAAGGGGACACATGATGAATCTTAATTATATAATTTAAAAGAATCAAATAATTGATTAATTATTTAATTCTTTTAAAGGTGGTATTTGTTTGCACCAAAAGATTATCAATTTTGGTTATTATGGACAAGTAATAGACTTAGCAGACGAGAGTAGAGTTTAGTGAAAAGCAGAAGTCATCGAAAAAAAACAAATGTTATCACTTAATAAGTAGCAATATTTCTAGATATTTAAGCTCATTTAGATGAATGTCAACAACTTAAAGAGTATAGCGATAATTTTGGATATTTAAGCTCTTTTAGATAAATGGCGACAACTTGAAGAATATTGATAACCAAGGAAGCTAGCAACAACAATTGTCAATTATTTGGGATGAAGTCATAAACATCGATATCGACGTGTAACTACCGAGTAGTGATATTTTCATATATTTCAACTTTTTGTGGATAAGTGTTACCTCAACTTCTGACAGCTATTGATGTGATGAGAAAGTTATTCATTTGAAGATGAGAAGTTGTAGGGACATGAAGATAGAATTGAAAACTTTGGAGATGTGAAGGCGTGGCGCTGCTAAAGAATTGCTTTATAGGCAATTATGTTGTAAACACTATCAATACTAGCTTTTGTGTACTGTAAAAACCCCTCGCGCACAATTAAACAAACATGTTATCTTTCAAATTATGCATCATAGTTATAGTTTCCAATTCTCATTGTCGATTAAATTCTAGCATTTATCTTTGTTATAGTTCCTAGATATCTCGCCGTCGATGAAATTCCAAGTTGCATCTTTATGTTCTCAATTTTTGTCGTCAATTAAATTCCAATATAATTCATGTATGTTCAATTATATCTAAGGTGAAGTTATCGATTCCCTTATTTACTTGTGATATTTCCTGTCCGGAATCACTATAGAACCTGCCTCTCTAATAAAAATTGAAGAAAGACTTTTGGTAAAATGTATTTCGTCATGGAAGCAACTTCCGGCAAAATAGAGGGAATCAATTATGAATGAGCTAGCATTCATTGGAATAACGTACTTGGGGGGCCGACATCTGTTTGCACTTCGCGAGAGAGATTTTTTTAAGTAAAATTCCTAGTCAAAGTTCGTTCCCTGTTCACTTCCTGCTTGGCTGTGAACTTTATCCTCAGGCGACAATTAACTCCTCCCGTCCAATTTCCACCCAAAACATGACGGAAATTGCTGACTTTGTTTACGTGTCCAGGTCTCTAAATGAGAATTGTACTTTCACCGCCATACTTTCAGGTAATTGTACTTTTAGTCCCCCTACTTTATCCACGGAACTTTTGTCTGCAATCTCAAAAGCAAACTCCGCCAAATGTGCATTGCATTGTCCACGAGGCGTGCACAACTAGGAATTGTATTTTGCCTTCACGAGGATTGCAAGGTTGTCTTGTCCTCTTCTTTTTAAATTCCCAAAACCGAAGCAAAAAGTTTTTCCATGCGCCATGTGGAAGCGTGTCGTGTTGAGCTTTCATTTCTTCCGTCTTTGGTTTAACTCTCCTCTCATGTATGGACGATTTTATCCTCCGTTTCGAATGAAGGAAAAAAAAAACTTTTTCCATACCGACAAATTAATAGTTGTTTGATTTTCCGGTAACTTATTACTAGCTCAGTTATACTTTCATGGAATCGCCAACATTTTGTTACAGTTTTATGAATTACCAACTTTTTTTTAATCTTTTACCGACTTTTATTTGTTCCTTTTATTAAGTTCTTAAATTTAATAACTCTTATACGAGCCAATTTCCAGCCAGCTCAACAAACGCCATTGTCAAAGAAACTATATTTTATTGAAAAGCAAAAGGAAAGGAAAAGTAGCCCTTGATCAATACCACATGTGAAGCATCGTATGCACATTCGATCGTTATTTTAACACCACATTGGACACGGGCGTGCGCGCTGGTTGTAGTAGTGGGTCGTTGAATTTGAAGATTGACCATTGGCATACGAAAACTTCTCGTTTCCAAATGCTAATAAGGTAAAGTTTGGGGTGGGTAAGTGTCAAAATCATCGAATTAGTGGTGTAAAACTATAACTGGTTAAATAAGATGTACATGGGTATCATGGAATCTTCATAAAAATCTGCCCTCAGGCCTACCATCTATGCCTACTCGTGGGTATCAAGGAATCTTTTGCAAAATCCACCTCAGGCCTACCTACGCTTCACACTTGTTTCTACTTCATATACAGACCGTGTAACATCTTAGGTTAATATTATGAAAGAGCCTAAACTACTACACATTAATTTTCGTTAATTTTTTAGATAATATGTAATAGTTGACGGATATATCAGTTTGGGGCTTTATCTTGTGTATATCAATTTGTAATTTTCTATGGTATTTGTCCAATTTGATGGAAACTAAAGGCATAAAAATTTGTCACAAATATATCAGTTGAGACTTTTGATAATCCAAAAATTAGTTTTTGATAAATTTTTCATAAATGTACCAATTTGAGATTTTTTGTAATAAAAAAATTATTTTTGGTAAATTTATCATAAGTATATTAATTTGAAATTTTTTGTAATATTAATCCTAAAATCTTTGAGAGCAAAGCAATTCTTCTATCTTCATATTTAGGCATGGCAATGGTCCAAACTAGTCAACAAGGTTGTGCATACAAAAGAATTGGGAAAGCTTGCAATGTCTTGCCTTGACATTTAACTTATTAAGGGCTCATAAATAAATTCATTGTACGGTTAGATGAGAGTGGAGACACTTGATAGGTCGATAATCCTATGTTTAACGCCATCATCCTCTAAGGATGCGTTGGGTTCAGCTTTTGTAAAAGATTTTAGGAAAATGCAAAAGGATATTAGGTTAAAAGGGTTTTTTTTTCTAAATGCAAATAGTGTTTGATAAACTGTATTTTAAATCGAATTCTTGGGAGAGTGGTTTCCAAATGCACCTTAAATCAATGGGATAATTATCTCCCTATGAAATCAAACACAAACTATGTACATTTTATAATCATTACCTCTGGTAAAACATTTAACCAATAAATAAAACCAAAGCATCATAATTATAGTAATAGATCAAAGTACTTAGTTACTACAAAGCATTTTAGCATAAAACAAAAAAGGTTTTGATAGTCAAGCCCATTGAAAAGAAGGTGAAAATAAATGACTGTGGGGTGCTGGCATATTCAATGAAGTTCGGCCGCCGGGCGAATGCTGGCACGGATTCAATCGGTGTTCCGGACGGGGCTACGGTAGCCTGATTTCGTGACAAGTGGAAGCAACACACTGGAAAGAAACAAAGCAGAGTTGCTGGTGTGCGGATACATGCTCACTGTGGAAGCTAAGAAGACCTGAGAGATCGGACATCGGAGGCCCGAAACAAGACATGGGTCGAATCATGCTCGCGGTGCGGACTCGAATACCGTCGGGGAAAAAAGCTTCGAGGAGTCCTCAAATGATACGGCGGGCTACAGTACAACACTCCACCACGGCATTAGCTCGGTTGAGAAGTAGGTTGTTTGGGAGTGTCCCACATGGGGAACGAGGCAGAAGGGAGGAGGTGCACAGAGTATAACAGATGGCCTCAGGCGCAGTTTTTACCTACTTACCTGGATAGGTCGATGGGCGGCAAGGCCGTCAAATGGGTTGGGTCGAGTAAAAAATAATCCAATCCATATTGATTCATTTAATTTGTTTTGACCAATTTTCATATAATATAATTTTTTTAACTGATACCAAACTTAATTCATATTATCGAAACACATTAATATTTAACTCAATTTAGGTTAATCCACTTCCACCCATTTTATTCGCTTTAAACTCTTCACATATATGTTACTTGAATGAAAACTTCACATTTAATTTAAGAAGTAAATTAAACAACGAAAATTCATTAAATAAAATGAAAAATGTGAAAAACCTTTAATTAAACTTATGAAAGATTATTTCTTATGATTTTTTTTTTAAAAATGGTATCGCTAAATAGCTTTAATGCAATACAAATTTAATGGACAATTTTTATAATTTTTATAAAAATTATTTTAAAAAATTAGAATTTTTAATTATTTTTTATTTTTAAAAAATCAATTTTTTATTATCTTTATTTTATTTTTTAAAATATAATTTTTAATTGTTTTTTATTCTTTTTCTCTTTTCTTTTTTTCTTTTTCTTCTTCTTCGGCCGACCGCTAACCACAACAATGACTAGCGACCGGCCATAGGTGAGCTCGAGCTTGCTCAATGTTGCAGAGCTTGAGCTCACCCGAGCTCACCAAGCTCACCAAATCAGCGAGATTGAGCTCACCTAACACCGGCAAGCTTGAGTCTTGCCAAATCGATGAGGCCTCCGCTTGCCAAATCGGCGAGCTTGAGGCTTGAGCCTCGCTAGTGGTCAGTGAGATCAAGTTCACTTGACGCAAGTAAGCTCAAGTCTCACCAAATCCAACAAGCTCAAGCCTTGCTTGGTGAGTCGTCGGCCATCACCATACTTGTCACTAGCTAAGGAAGGAGGAAGCAAAAAGGGGGGAAAAAAAGGAAAGAAAAAAGAAATATAGAAAATAATTCTGATTTCAATTTTTTTAAAAAAAATATTTTTATAAAGTTAAAGGGGGAAAGAGAGAGTGTGAGGCTTGGATTGGAAATGAATTTTTAAGTCTAACCCATTTAAGATCCATTTAACTAGTCTCTTTAAAATATAAGTGATCCATATATTACCTAAGAATCACTGACATTCTCCGGAAGCCTTCGTGTCGTGTTCGACACTCCGACACGTATCCGACACGCGGTCAACTAGTGTCGGGAAATCCGACACGTGATCAACTCTTCCCAACACACTCCGACACGCAAGTTTGAAATTCCGACACGCACGGGGTCAATTTTAAAAATTTTCAATACTTGAGGGGTCAAAATATAAATATATGAAAAAATAATAAAAATAACAAAAATAAAGGGGAAAGAAGAAAATTCTCACTCTCAAGTTTCTCACTTATAAGTTTTGACATTTTCGTGAGTGATGATAGAACGCCCCTCTTCTCGCCGATGTTGCTTTGCCGCCCTCGCAGAATTAAAGTTGTGTTTTTTTTTTTTTTTTCGCTTCTTTCCGCCTCTCACAAGCGTCACGTGTGAGTTATCTCTTTTGGTCTATGTCATTAGCTTGTAAGTTATCTCTTACATTTTCCATGGCGAATTTAGTTATTTCATTTTCTTTTGGTCGTACTTCGAGAGTTCTTGTCTTAGATTTTCATTTTTCTCAAACCTTATTTTGTAGAAGAGCTCCAAGCCAGTCTATATCATGAACTCCGAACTCTGTCTAGGACTATAAGAAATCTCACTAATTTCCGACAAATGTAAGAAAACATGACATGTTCCTTCAAATTTACTCTTTTGTGTTTGCAATGTTTGAATTTCTTATTCAATCTCTGTCAAATTAAAACAATGAATAATATTAACAAATGTTGAATTAATATTTTTAGTATAAATTAATTCTATAATCTTTTTATTATTTATTTTTGTATTTATATATAAATATATATAACATGTCGGAATATGTCGGAATTTTATATTTTTTGAGAAATAACGTGTCAACGTGTCGTGTCTTGTTGCGTGTTGCGTGTCCGTGTCGGTTGCTACATAGTATATTACCCACTTCAAAATATAAGTGATCTATATATAACCTATTTATGATTTAAATAGGTTGTAACATCCTCAAAATTCGACCATATTCAAAATACGATAAATGATTTACTTCTACTAATGTGCAATTAGCATAATTGAACTTTGAATTGGTCCGTAAACCATTCAAGAGTGTTAAACCTATTGGGAAAGGCATTTTAGGATTTCGATGTGCACGACTAGATAACTCAACCATGGATTGACAATTCGACCATAAGGATCAATGAGAGACAATCTTAAGCCATTTCACACCGATCCAAGAATAGTTATAGATCAATTCGATAATAATATATAATCAGATTGTAGGTGATTCCGTACGATTACTATATTAACTACGAACGACCCTAAACCAATTCCAAATGATCATGTACTTCGAAGTAGGTAATTGACCCCTCATGATTAAATGATAACCGAAGATCATCCATGAATTGAAAAAACTGAAACGTAAATTAATATCAAATCAACCATGGGTTTGAACTCGTGAAACCCCTAAAGAATGCATGTTGGTTTTAATTAGGCCAAGTCGCATTTGATAGATTTCAACCACAAATTCTAGTCCGGTTAAGGATATCGGACTTTAGAGGATTAAGTGACCGCCATTGAACGTTACTTCATCAAATTCCTTAATTATTGATAAACTCTGAATTCTTGGATAAGTGAAATTGGGCCATAAATTGGAAGCTCAATGGGCTACATGCCTAAATTAGGCCCAAATTGGATGAGTCAAGCCCAAACCCAAGCCCTATGTGCATGAATAGTGTGCGTACTGCTGGACCTTCATTGCTTTCCAATTTTACAGGGCTTTCTCTATTTTGAATCTCATCAAACTTCCTTCATGAAAGTTGTTCAAAACATCTTGATCTAAAACATACTTTAATTTCATATTTTTCTAAGATAAAATGGTTGATACGAAAGCTTATTCTTTTACCGTGCGAAAACTAGCCAGTGCAATAAAAATGGCTGTTGGATGATAGGTTTAGGATTTTTTAAATAATTTACTGATCAGAATTTTAAATCTTACAGACAATATAATAAAGGATTGAGAGCAATTACATATCGTTGGATTGATATTGCCAATCCACTTCAGCGAAATAAGATAATTGGTTTGTTATTGTCGATACGTAATCAATAGGTCCCCTGCGGACGAAAGTACTTCAATCCCTGACGTAAGATGTGTCGGACGATACATAAGAGAACGAGACATCCGTTACTATAACTGAACAAGAACGGTAGATTGATCGATGACCACTGCTGTCACTCGATGCACGAGTACGAAGCAAAGCCACGTGCATTCTCGGTCCTGATTTCACCCTTCATCGAGCCCCTCGGCGCCTCCCTTTCTTTCAATCCTTCTTATGTGGCGTTTCCTTCCATAACTTACACGAACATTTTCCAGGAACGATTAAATGCGCACAAATCCACTAAAAGATTTTCTTCTTCAATCGAGAACGAAGGACCCGAAAGCCGTTTTGACAGGCTCATGTAGAAACCCAGAACGGCCACCATCCTCACCATCATCTTCTTCTTCTTTGAGCATTCAATGCAGCTACTACATGGCTTGCCGTCGCAGTCGCCGCCGGACAGAAGACGAACGTGCCAAGCAGCTGGAGCATTTAAGTCCAAGTGGTCCTTGCATCTTCAAGATCATACTCTCTGATCTCTAAAACACTTGAATCTGGAAAGCTTGTAAGTAATAGATTCTTCACCGAAAGCTCAAAGTGGACTTTCAATGCCATCATGATCATGCTGGCAGACCTCACTCGCTTTCAAATTTCTTGTCGTTCTTTTTAGTATTGGGACGAGGAATAGCTAGTAATCCTTCTCCGAGTGTGCTATAAGAATAAGATCCCTTCTTCCTACATCATGGGTATCGTGTCAGCTTATGGTCCATGTGAACTGGACCCGATATATCCCAAGATTCGATCCCCATCGTTTGAAAATCAGACGGGAGTGAGTACATTCGTGAAATGGAGTCACAGGGTGAGACTCTGGATAGATATTTAAACAAATGCGAAGTCTCCATTGCAATCATATCATGAATCGCTGTTGGATATAGGGTCTTGTATTTCCAGTGTTATTCTGATGTAAACGAACGACCACAATCAACAATGTCCCTGGAAATTGATCTGTCATCTAACGCGTAAAACATAAAGTCTCTACCCTTTTTTTATTTTTATTTTTATTTTGCATGACGAAAGAGAGCCTCGAGATGACTTACTTGAAGTTCTCTATATAATAGGGAATTCCAAAAAGGTTCTTAAGGAAATAGCCTCTCAAGTTTGGGGGAGAAATGCCAAAAAAGTCCTAAATCTTTTGCTTTTGTGCTGATTTAGTTCTAAACATTTTTTTGGTGTCGATTGAGTCCTAAACCTTTTTACGTTGTGCCAATTTAGTCATTTCCGACCAAAATTGGCCGGATTTTGCTGACTGGACGCCGGCCAGCTGACGTGGCATGATCGGTGCTGACATGGACAACTTTTAATAATTATTTATTTATTTATTTATTTTTTGATTTTTTTTTAATTTTGAATTTTGAATTTTTATTTTTATTTTGTCTTCTTCCTCCGGCCGGTCACCGAGGTCCGAGGACTGGCCAGAGCCGGAGGCCGATGAGGGCGAGGCCGACCTCGCCGGCCACCTCACGGGCGAGGGTGGAGCCTCGCCCATGGCCGGCGAGGCTCGACCTCGCCAGATCCGGTGAGGGGGAGCCTCGCCCATGGCCGGATCTGGCGAGGTCGAGCCTCGCCCGCGAGGTGGCTGGCGAGGTCAGCCTCGCCCTCGCCGGCCTCCGACTCTGGCTGGTCGCCGAACCTCGGTGACCGGCGAAGGAAGAAGACAAAAAAACAAAAAATTAAAATTAAAATTAAAAAATATTTAAAATATTAAAATATTATTAAAATTTGTCCACGTCAGCGCCGATCATGCCATGTCAGCCGGCCGGCGTCCAGTCAGCAAAATCCGGCCAAAATTGGCCGGAAATGACTGAATTGGCACAACGTAAAAAGGTTTAGGACTGAATCAGCACCAAAAAAATATTTATGACTAAATCGGCACAAAGGCAAAAGGTTTAGGACTTTTTTGGCACTTCTCCCCAGGTTTGGTGCTTCTCAAGGTCCCAGGTGGTTCAACCTGGCCTATAGAACTGAAAAAGTGCAACAATGGCATGGTTTGGCTGTGAAAGGGGTGACAGGAATTTATGAAGCATTACTCAATTGGTCACGCTCACCTCATAATTTTCGAACATGGAGGGGACTCCACTTTTCATGCGATCATATTTGATCAAAGTGCTTCTGAGATAGATTATTCCTCGAGCAGTGGCAGAATATCAAACTTCGAGGCTGAATTTCTCTCACGGAAAAGGGGAGATGTCATAGAAGTTGAAGATGCAGTAGAGTTCGAGCCATATAAAAGGTTGATTGCCAAATCGCATTTAACTAGGCTCGAATTAGCCCACAAATTTGAATCGAAACATCCTTTTTCAAAGTCGCGACGGAGCTATCTTATTACATGGGAAGAAGCCTGGTAATGTCTCGTTTTGATGCTTTGTCAAAGGTTAGTTAAAATTGTCATTTTACCAAATGGAAAATTCCTGTTGTGTTTGGTGACAACCATTCGGATTTATCAAGAGAAGTTTTCTTACTTTATATAATTAGCTTTTGTTTAGGTGATCGGTATAAAAAGCCATTAAACCGACATTGAAGCAACAAGTTGATGAAACCACATTCCAGTCATCGATATTCTTTTTTTTCTTCTTCCATTCAACTTGTGGCTACTATTCTTGCATATCACGAGATTAATCACTCCAGATTATGTGCCGTATCCTAGATTATAGTCTAGGAGCATCAATATCGATATTTTTGCCGTTGCATTGCTGTTTAAGATTTGTTGCTTTCATTTGATAGTAATGACTATTGATTCAAATTCCTGAAACTAGCAAATATAGCCTTAAGTATGCATCTTTTGTACTTCTCTTGTGACTGTATGCTTAGATCCTGTTCTTGAAACTGTTCATGGATTATATGCAGAGTATTCCTTATGGATTCGTCAAGAGAACACTATGCAATTCTTAGGTATTGGGACAGATCATGGCAGGTGAAGATAATTAGGAGCTATCGGCACAACCATGCAGCATCCTTCTGTGCTAGTTGGTCCGCATTTGCAAGAGAAACACGTCTGTGTGCAGGAGATGTCTGGGTGTTTGAGCTCATTGATGAAAATGATATTGTCTTCAATGTCTCCATATTCGGTAGTGCTGGTAAGTACCTTATCTTCGTGTTGATTGACTTACTATTTAACGTAGGCGGGAAATTAAAATTCATCCTACTTTAAATAGTAAGTCAATCAATGAAACATTCATGCGGGTGTCTATTAAAGTCATTTTTTTTTTGAGCATATAGGCGAGATCAAACAGTCTAGATGCCGTCCTACATATCCAAGCCCTCTCACCAGCCTTGAGTTAGCCAGAAAATTTGAATCGGAGAAACCCTTTTTCAAGGTGGTAATGCAGCCAACTCATATTACGCGAAACATGGTAAGATCCTGGCTGTTAATTAACTACTAAATTGTTTCAACTTGAATCATGAATGCTAACTATATATATTACATCGGTCTAATGATGAACGGAAGTTTCTTCATCAGATTGTATTTTGGTCACTTTAGTTTGTTAAAACGAGATCACATGTATAAAAAGAAGATTACTGCGTGTGTATGGATATAGGTATTGACCCCTCTTATAAGAAAAGAGGAAGAGGTATTGCCCCTGTTTAATTAGATGGTCGATTTGAAAATTTTGAAAAGTGAAATAGGAATGAAAGAAAGTCTACCCTCCGTATTTTGTTAAAGTTCTAATTTTTGAGCTTATACATATTCGAGTTGATAGTTATCCACGTTTTTTTCAATTTCCCCAGATCAATTGACATTTTGCCTTTTGAATTTGGATTGCAGTTAAGATTTTGATGGCTTTCATTGCATTGGTTAAGGTTTTTCGTTACCAATCACTGTGACACGAACCTCAGTCTTGTGTGCTTCTCTCATAAGCACATGCAAGTATCAGATGATTACGGTCTTCCTTTTATCGTACAATGGCAGACTGTTCCTCATAATTTCATCAAGCAACACATTATGGAAGACAAACGAACTGTGACTCTCAGGTATTTAGACAAATCGTGGCCCGTGGAACACGGGTTCTATCGAAGCGTGCCGGTGGGGTTCTTCGCTGCCAGCTGGTCTGTGTTTTCGAGAGAAACACGCCTGCAGGTAAGAGACACCTGCGTGTTTGAGCTCGTTAATTGTAGTTTTTCCGTGTTCGAAGTCTCGATTTTCAGGAACTCCGGAACTGATCTATGAAGACTGAGATGAACATTAGAAGTGCTTCCATTAATTCAGATTTCCTAATTATGCCTCCTTTTGCCTTTCGATGTATCAATGAGAAGCGCAGCACCTTTTTTCATGGTTTGGTTCCTACCTTGTTACAATTTCATGACATTACTTCTCTAGGGAGTATAGTTTGGTTCTTCACAAGGTTTCACCTAATGATAAGAATACAGAAATGTCATAATTTTCGTACAACGTTTACTTGAATGCCATAATTTTCTTCATTACCTTGAGCATCACATCATTTAATTGAGGATCTATTTTGGTAATTTGTCCTGTGTGACCTTATAAATAATATTTTGAATCAGACCTGGCTTTTTAGAAGGGAAGATTAACTCTCTCCTTCTCTCACTCCTTCTCTAAAAATAGTAGAGTCCAAAAACCAAAAAAAAAAAAAACAAAACAAAACAAAACAAACAAACAAAACAAAAATTATGAAGCTTTCTCCCTCTCTCCCTCTCTTTAGCCCTCGCTCTACCTTCTATTTCTTCAGCTTGAAAGCATAGTCTGGCGACATCGACGCCGCTCCTCCTCCGTAGCCCCTCATCATTCTCTCTTTTCTGTCCTTGCGCTTACTCAAAGAGCAAGATTCATTGGTGGAGGAAAAAAAGAAATGGCGATGGTGACTCCTAAGAGAGTGTGAGGGAATCTCTCTTGGGTTAGATTCTTCACCAGCGTTCTCAACTTTAATAGAAATTTGCCCTAATTTCCTTAAATTGAGCTAGATTCTCCAAATAGATCTCTAACTAACGTTATTGAACTACTCATTTGCTAGCTTCATCTTGCCAGCAAGCCACATCAAACGTTATATGATAAATTAATGGCACGCTAGATTTTCCGGTGAGACAAATCACTGATGGCATCTAATGAACCATAATTAAAAGATGTGGAATTTATACTGAAATGAGTGTTGTACGAAAGTTAGGATACTTGTATTTTTATCCCATTCCACATGCATGGTTCAGCTTCAACGTGACCATTAGGACTAGAGAAGGTATGACTTTGTGGAGCATTCCTGAGATGATACTGGTCATATAATCTATAGTTTGAAGAGTAAAGGTAGACTTCAAATTTTGCCATGCCCATCCTCTCGGGGTCATGATTTCCTTCATTTCTAGTCGGAGGAAGCTCTCCAATCACGTCTTTGATCGGTGAGTTGTAAATATGAAAATCACTAACACGTATCAATTCACTTGAAGATAAACATGTTATATTAAGTTTATACTTACCAAATTAAAAATTCCTGGTTCACCATAGAGAATCCCTGGTTCATGGAAATCGAACAGCCACCCCTCTATCGGAGTAGACTAATTTGATCTGTGTAAATGTACCGATTTATATGCATTCAGGCCTATTTGATAAAACGGAGAAATCAGAGCCAAGAATTTAAGCACCGATTTTGGTGTTGACAATCTTAAATCAGAGCCAAGAATTTGACAATGCTGGATATTTGTAATTTCTTTCCAAACATAGAACTGCAACATAATCGGTAGGCCATAACCTTATAATAGGCAAAATTTTAATTACAATCAACTAATTTTTCTGCTTGTCAATGCCGGTTCAAACTCTTTTAGCATTTCGTATTGCTTTGTGTCCTTTAGTTTAGTCCATTTAGTAGTAGTTTGGATATGATCCGGTCAAAATAGTCATCATGCATACTTAAAAAGAGTTAGCACGAAAAATATTAAACTAATATATCAATAACAAATTTATCCCAAATTAATTGTTTGAAGCCCCAAACTGGTTTTCGTTAAATTAGATTAATACCACAAAAAAAAATCAGAAATTGATACACATATGACAAACAAAGAGTAAATCCCCAAACCAGTACACTTATCAACTAACACATGTCATTAAATTTAGTAATTTGACAGTAAAATTTAACTACCAGAACTAACAAGGTGCAAAATTTGTCACAATTGAATTTCTTTTAATTTTCATTAAATTAAATTAATACCACGAAAAATCACAAAATTGGTACATCTATAACAAACGAAGAGTAATATCCCAAACCGATACACCCGTTAGTTGCCACGTATCGTCAAACTCAGCAATTTGATGATAAAATTAATCAACAAAAATTAACATAAGGTAAATTTATCACAATTGAACCTTCGTTACTTTCCATTAAATTAAATTAATACCACGAAAAAATGACAAAATATTGCACCTATGACAAATGGAGAGTAAAAACCCAATTCGGTACATCCCTTCAAACTCAGCAATTTGACGGAATCTAACGGAGAGTAAATTTATCACTTGCATACCAATTTTGGGATTTTTGTGTTCAAAAAATTAATTAAGAGTAAATTTGTCATAGGTGTACCGATTTGAGTTTATCACGATATTAACCCTACTTAACACTGTCTAAAAATACAAAAACTTCCGTGTCATATGTATATTCCTTTCTTACCTTAGCTCCTTTATTATCTTAGCTATGACGATTAAGGGTGTGTAAAAGAATTGCCCGAAACCGCTCGAAATCGGACAAACGTATCCATGGGAACCAATCCAGTAACTGGTTTTAGGGATGGAACTACCCACCCGACCACTCAAACCAAACTGGTACATATTTCAATAAGAATTTGAGATCATCCTGTGTATTTGCAAACGATTATATCAATTTAGCATGAGATTGGTGTCGAAATTGAATTTATTAGTGTGTTTCCTCATGTTTTATTCAAACACATATAACCTATTTGATATGAGAGGTGATATCTTTGAACCAATATAGCATGTTTTATGATAAGATCAATCGGTTTAATGTGAGTTTATTTTATTGATTTCACATATTCTAGAATGATTTTTTTGTGCATATGGTTTCGAGTTCAATTGAACTTTTTCAAAAATTCAAAAGGATTTCAAAAATCATAATTTTGTTGGGGACATTTAGACGAGTTCTATGGACCCAGCGGGCAACCCAACCATCGGGAGCCCAAGTGGATCCATGGAATCAACGGGCAATTCCCAATTATAATTTTTCAAAGCCAATGAGCAATTTTCGGTTTTAGGATGAGAATCACCTACTCAAACTATGCTCCCCCTCGGTGATGGTACATTACATGGGTGATAAAGGTAAGAACTTGTTAGTAACAAGATGGTCGCCGGAGTCTACCGTTTTGCTAAGAAGACTTTCATCGCGGGGTTGGTTTCATAACCCGAGATTACGCGAATAACTGGTGTCATAAATACCAAGTGACCCTACTGAATCGAGCTATACCAATTAAGCTGTCCAACAGGGACTCGACATTTCGAGGAAGATTATACTCGCGACGAAGTGGAACTTCCACTCCTTTCTCGTATCGAGAAATTCTAGGGGAATCGGTTCCTCACTTCTATCATTTATAGCTTCTCAAGTGAACGAATTCTGCAGACACATGATCAGAAACAGTATCGTCTAGAATCTATTAGCAGATGAGATAGATAAATCTAGAGACAGAATCACAGTTGTCACAACACGGAGGATTCATTTCATACGAATTAAAAAGAGCGAAAACTATAATATCGGATTACTGAACAAATGAGCGGAAAACGGAAGAAACTAGGAGTCTCCCCCGCGTACAGAGTTATTTTACACCCTTGGCGCATTTATACATATATAAAGCATATTACACCTAAGCTTAGTACTACTTATTCCTGCCAATAAAAAAAGAATATCACAACCACAACACTTTTATCCGACGCACCTATACCCTTGAACTATCTATCGCTGGTATCCCATCGCCACCACCGGGATCCTCACCTTGTGCCCTCGACTTCCTTTCATCAAAATCTCCCCAAAACTGTATGTTCCGGTCACAGACCTGACAGTGAGAGTAACTGTGAATTTCCGCGACGCACCTGGTGTTATCGTCATTGCTGGAGGGCTGGCTTCAAGAGCGATAGACGGATCCATTCTGGTCGTAATGACATACGTCTCTTGCTGAGCAACGTTCGTGACCGTGCGAGTGATGGTTTGAGTTCGAACTAGGTGGGCAATAGTGATGGAAGGGGAGTTGAGATTTGACGGGTGGCCCATGGAATAGTTACATGGCGAGCTCGTGTAGTTCATGATCTCATGAACATTGATACCAGGAGTTGTGCACAAGAATCCCAAATAATCGTTGTAGCCTGCCAAGGATCAAGTACTAGAAATCAGAGATCTTGTAATGAGAAGCACAGAAATCACCCACTCATTAGTGTGAACAATTACAATGGTGAACTATCCATACAAACACACCATGTACTTCAAGTCATTTGTATCTTGACCTCCTGAACTCTTCAGTAGAACTTGTTAGTCTTATGTCTAAATGGACTGTAGACCCTTCTCCATACTCTGTCAGGTTCATTTTACTTCGCTCAATTGTCACTTTCCTAACGTTTTCTAAATGTAAAGGGTAAATTTAAAATTACCGTCAAAGTACATGTGAAAATTTTAAGTTTCATATCACAAAGGATGCCACATTACTCAGAAACTCCAATAGATTTTGGACAAAGGCTGCTTTACCGGACAAGATGTACAAAAACTTCTGTTGACAGATAAAAAGTATTAAGGACTCGCTTGGCGAATGATATGAAGTTATAGAGAATGTCTAAATATTTCACCCTTATGCAACTCAGATAAGCTCCAATTCAACCATTTGGAGGAGAGCCATCTGCTTGCTGAGAGACCAGACAATTTATGACTTCTGGTATGTATCCCAAAAAAATTGATTTTTAGACTATAGAAGCAACCTGGAAGCACTTAAACCAGTTTTTATGAAAACCATTCGTAATAGTTATGAACAAGGGTAGAATAAGGTAAAAGTGGAAAACCTGCGTCGAAGACAAGTCCTGGGTCTAAAGCAGCTCTAGGATTAACATGACCACTCCCATAATCAAAAGGCGTTGCAGTCACCAGCTTCATGGCTTCAGTCTCAGAGTATTGTTGTGCCTGAAGAGGTCTTCCTGCTCTGTCCAGCTTTGCTGATGTTGTCATCAGAGCAGATTTTATGGAAGCTGGGCTCCAGTGAGGATGCTTCTGCTTTACAAGGGCAGCAATTCCTGCTATGTGCGGAGCAGCCATACTTGTTCCTGAGATCATGGCAAAGCCTTCACCTGCTCAAAGCAAGCGTTAACTATGAGTATTCAATTTTTTTCCCTATGATAAACAGAGCTATTGCACAACAATATATATATATATAAATGACAGCACATGATTTGATTTCTAACTAGCAACTAGTGAACTATCTTTCACAAAATCATCAGAGTTTTCTACTTTTTAGTCAGGTTTGATTCTCAGAGCTATATTAGAAGGTGGCTCTGAAGACCAGGTAAAAGAAAAGCAGATAACTATTACCATTCTTGTTTTGGACATTAAACTGACAAAAAGAGTAATGCACAATTCCAAGGTTCTGAAAGCTAATAAAAAAAACTAATGAGACTTGTTTGTCATTACCAACGTAATTAGGCTCGTCTGTCCCATTAGGTGACCATGCAGCCCAAATGAGAGAACCAGGGGCCAAAATATCTGGTTTAAGAAGATCCGCATCTTGAAAGCCAAAATCTTTTATGTTGGGTCCTCTAGCAGAAAATAGTGCCACCTGTGGTGCAGATTTGTGGAGTATAGGCATCAAGCCATCCCCTATGCTGCCTACAGCTTTAAAGCTCTTCACTCGTCCGGTCCAGTCTCTAGTGGTAGAGATGTTGTAATAATCTATAAGGTCCTAAGTAACAGCAATATGCATTAGCAAAGTGATGCAGAAAAAATCTAACAAAAGCGAAGATGTGGATAAGCAAGCCCTAACAAAGATGACAAGGGTTAGCATAGGTTACTACAGCAATATAAGTCATAAACAGGATGGACAAGAACCAGTTATTACCATTGATCTGCTGACATCGGTGATGAGAATCCCTGGAACACCAACAGGGACCGGATCAAACTTGGTTCCTGGAGAAACATTCTCAACAGCAAGAACAAAGCCAATTGCACCAAGGCTCTTGGCCGTTTCTGAAACTTTCTTGATTGATGCTGTCCCTGTCACAAAGTTGAAGGAATAGCCACATAGAAGAATGTTTCCCTGGACTAAGTTTTTGTTCAAAACTTCTGGTCTCTGGCAGTCAGAGGGGCTGTACTTCATGACGGAAGAATCCAGCAGTACATCATTTGCTGCAACCATGGTGAATGTCCGATTCGGCTGTGTAGAGGCTGCTCTCATGAAACGAAATTAAATGTCACTAAAATGGGGAAAAAACTCCTTGAAAAAGAAAAGAAGTTCTGCACACTCAACATCCTCTATCATTCGATAAGTGTTAAATACAATCACCTACATCAACCCGTGTAATTAATATTATAATTCCCACCAAAACCACTAGCAGACTCATGTTCGGTTGGAAACAGCACATAAATACCCAGGGAACCTCAGAAAAATGTCAAATAAAGGACACAAAGTGAAGCGACCACTGAAGTTCAAGCAGAATGAACAAGGTACAACCCTACAGGAAGCACAACCGCAGACGAACAGGGCATCTTAAAAAGGTTCCAACGGGCTTATAGAATAAATAATAGTTCTTCATAGATGCTCACTCACATTCTTCCAGGAGCATAGTGTTGTCCAGAAACACTTTAACGAGCAAGTATACATTTTTCATCCGACAGCCTGGTTTGCTGGTTGTCACATCTTTGTGATACAAATTCATTACTGATAACATACAAATCTCCAAAACGAAAAAAGAAGAAAGGAAAGGAAAATTCATTCCATTGAAATACCGTCGAAATCAGTAAAAAGATCAAAATGGGACATTACTTTTGCTAAGCACCAATTAAATGATCTCACTGTCAAACTACTATGATCTACCAATGAGAAATGTAATAAAGTTAAATAGTCAAGCTTAAAAAACTCACGTGATAATCCAATGCCTGGCAACATTTTCCCATTTCCCAACGTAAGATGGTTCTTGTATCTTCGGTCATCAATTGCAGCTGCAACAGATGTTATCCATGGGCTATAGGATACCAAAGTTTTAGGAAAAGGCCCTCCATTTCCTGCTGCCTGAGCGACGAAGACACCTGCTTTGACAGCTGACAGAAGTGTGGCATCAAAAGGGTTCAAAAATGTAGTTCTAGTGCTTGTTGGCGGGCTATTTGGTCCAACTGACAGACTGAGTATATCCACACCATCATAAACAGCCTGTAGGAGAAGTTGTCAGTTGAGTATAACCTTCCTTCAGATTACTATCAAAATTTGTTGACAAGCATGACAGAATTGAAGGGATAGATGAACTTTGTAGACATATGCAACATATTGTTACTATGTGGAGAATCACCCATCCCAGTATGCACCGAGATTCTCTGGATGTTTTCAGAAAGCAAAAGATGGCATCCTTGTGGTCAACACAAAAGCATATCTCATCTTCTGTGGTAGAAAAGTAAGTTTAGAAATAAAAAATTTAAGTACATTATTTTTTGCAAGGTAAATTCCAAAATCTTTAAGTCTGAACCAAAGTCTGTGTGTGTGTGCCTGAGAGAGTGTGTTTAAACCAGAAATGAGGGAAAAAAAAAAAAAGATGTCTTACTCTAGTTGGCATCAAATTGTAGAGATTTAAATTATAAGAGTCCTATATCTACATGGTGGGAGAGTCAAGAAATGCAACCAAAACTATAAGAATTCGTAGCACTTCTGAGTGGGTCATATATTTTGTTACCTGATCAATTGCTGCAACCACATCAGCCACGAAACCTCCAAAAAGTCGGTAAAGTGCCTTGTAAACAGCAATCCTGTACACAACAGACTTCAGAGATTAATTACTGTCAGAAGAGCTGATTAAGATTGCTGAAGTTGATGAAGCCTACCTAGCTCGAGGAGCCATCCCACTTGCTTTCCCAAATTCATGTCCACGCATTCTCACGGGTATTCCATTGTTACCGGCAGCAATGGCAGCTGTGTGACTGGTATTCAAATGATTGAAAAAGCCAGAGAAATAAAAATTCATCAGAGAAAAAAGAAAAAAAAAGAGGGAGTAAATGGAGATAGAATAACTATTGTCATTTTACTTAACAAAAAAGAGCTTGGACAAAGGAATATATTCCATCAAAAGACACATAAATCCTTTAGCCCCACTTATGGCGGCATTCATCATGTAAAATAACACGGATGTCTACTAAGCAACTAGTGTATGAAGCAGCAAAAATATTCAATTTTAGATGAAGGAAATGGAACTGCTCTGATGTTGAACTGTAGGATAATTCATTGCCTGTCGGTATTAGCACACTATAAGGAGACAAAAGTCACAAAAAAGAAAGGGCAACTCCCTTCATCTTAATATCTCATAGATGAAGCCCAACTGATTCAGATGCATCAAAAAGAAATGACGAAATAAATAACTAGTGATTTAGACATCACCAACATTGCCAAAGCCAAATTTTCCATAATTAAATTAAGCAGCAGGAACCAATACAAACAACTCTCATTTCCAAGTGTCAAAACAACATGGTTGATGAGATTGCAGCTTGGTTGCACAGTCACTCCATTAGCCATCTTTTATCATGCAAGGTTTACAGAGTGTTTTGACTTATTCATGATTTTTAAAGGAGATTGTCAGCAGGCTATATTGTGAAACTCATCAAAGATATCATGAACAGCATGAGTTTTTTGCAACTGTTTTCTTCTTAATAACTACTAACTTGGGAGGGGCATTTGGAGCTGTTTTTATTGAGGATTTAGGTACTGATTAACAAGGCCAAGCTTGTTCTGTGAAGGATAATATTTTCCTTCCTATTTTAAAATCACACGGCAGGTTTTTCATTTTTCAATAACTACTAAATCAAATTACTAACCCAAGCATAACATTGAGAAGGAGAAGCGATTCTATAAATGACCTCATTAATTACAGTGCCTAGGTTTCACCATACAGTGCCCTCTTCAGCTCAGTATGGATCATACAACTATCATCAAATCAATCTACTCAGCATGCCATTAAAAGACTTATTAGCAGATTAATAGATCACTTCGGAATGGCATATACATCACACATTCTGGATCAAGTAAAGACTCTGGGTTTCCAGCAAGCCACTGCTACATCCATTTCATTAGGGATTGATAATCTTTTAACAATACCTTTGAAGGGATGGTTAGTACAAGATGCTGAACAACAAAGTTTGATTTTGGAAAAACACCATCATTATGGGAATGTGACTCATTATTTTTAAGGGCTAGTACTGCAACTGATAAGACCTTTGTAGCATTTGTTTGTCTGCAGCAGTGGGACAGAATCTTTCAACCTCATCTTGGAATATACACATAGTAGAGAAATGAACAGCTCATCAAGCATGTTAAAAATATGAACTTTAATGCATCAAAGAAAAATTAAGAAAGTACAGATGCACAGGATATATAACATACGAAAGCCTGGTTTTATCTCCCACATCTCATAAAATAAAATCTGCTTTTCACAGGTTGCTAAGATGAGAAGGCAAAAGATCTAGATTGCTAAAACTCAATCTGCAAATGTTACAAGACCTAACCTTCCATGTCCATCGCCATCCAAGGGAGAAGCAAAATCAACGGAAGGATTAAATGCCCCAGCTGCTATGGCCGCCTTGGCAAAATGTTGAGCTCCTATAATCTTCCCATTGCAAAAAGCCCTCTTAGTGTCAGGATCAACTTCACACTTCCCTCTGTACTTTGGTAGTGGACCATAAGGTTCTGTTTTTGAAGAGAAGCTGGGATGATGAGGATAAATGCCCGAGTCCACAAAGCCAATCACAATGTCCTCTCCCGCCTTGTCATGCCCTCCTCCTGTGGGCCATACTCCAGTAGGAAGTCCCAGAAACTGTGGAGTGTGAGTTGTAAGTCTCTTCACCTTCCAATCTCTCTGCACAGATTTCACACCAGGGGCACGTCGTAGGATTTCCGCCTACTAATATATTGGAAGGGCATAAGTCCATGATACACAAAAGAAAGGGACTACCATCCTAAATGTCAGATACAGAGAAAAATGAGGGAGCTTAGATACTTGGTTTCACCTGTTCAGGAGAAATGTGAACAGCAAAACCATTTATCAGATGGCGATAGCTGTATAGTTTCTGGTAGGTTCCTCGATCAAACAGCATCCCAAGAAGCATATCATGTTTCTTCTCAAGGTGTTCAGCATAAGACGTAACCAATTCACTGGATGACAACCCAATTCAATGAGCCAAGGAGTAATAAAAGACAATACAGCAATAGCAAACAACATGTTCATCTGAGCAGGGGACTAGGCATGTAGTAGGAGGGTGAATGACATTTCACTGATGAAGGAATGAATTGAGGTACTTCTTGCAAGGATAACCAATGAGTAATTGAGTTTATCTTTCTCCTCTTTTGTTTGATTGACAAAATCTGTGTCAGTGCATGACCTAATGGCTATGCGTTACAAAATATTTGCCGATTATACTGTAACAACTTAATGATTATGGATTTAATATATTGGCTCATCACAATGTAATAATTTACACCTGAAGAGATTGTTTCTAAAGTCGCTGCTAATTCCATAAAGCACTGTTTCAACTATGCTTGATAGAGAAATGCAATGCCAAGACAACGACTGAGACTGTACAAGAAACCTTCATAACAATCCTAAGCAAGGTTACACACCTCTTCAAAAGACCATAAATGACATAACAACACACTACTCATAAGGTTTTGTTTCCTTCCATCCTCTCTCCATACCGGTTCACAATCTGATAGATGCACGTGAGATGTAAACAGGGTCTAGAAATATATTCAAGTTAGAGTTTCAAGATAAATATTTGGTTTCTCTGCCTTCTAGTGAGTTTGCATTTGTTAAATGCTGATTTCTATCTAGAGTCGACCACAATGACGGGGACAAAGTTGACAAGTTATCTGCCTAATACTCAACGACATCTCTATCAACCAAATTCAGGGGAAAAATTAGTTAACTATGCACATCATGAGCTTCTAATCCATGCTATGACAATGATGATCCTTAAGTCAAGAACACGAATTAGAGAGGATATTGTTGTCAAATGTGGAATGCACATTCCAAGAAACACCATAAGTGCCAAGAATATGTCGAATGGCAAGTGCTGGCATAATAAAGAGTACCTTGTAGGATCAATCTTCTCATCGGACTCAACCGCAGTTGCTTCAAAACCATTGACACCACCTTTGTAACTTATGACAGGCTCTCCTTCAATAGTCACAATATAAACTTCTGCCTTCACAATAATTAGTAGAGCAGACAACAAGATACTCCTACACGCAAACTCCAAAGCTCCCATTATCGTAGTTATTGCTTATTGCCAACTTCAGCACCTCGAAATCTGCTATAAAGAGTAGCAAATTAATAAATGCAGCAAAGATATCAAGTGATCAAATGACAGCATGAGAAACACAGCCAACAACAAAAACAGTCTGTGCCGAGAAGCCACCATTGGTTCCTTCGAGTTTAAGAGGTTCTGCTAATTCTTGGAGAAGCAAGAATCAACCAGAAAGAGGTATCACACCCAGGGCAAAGAATCTCGACAGAAGGAGCTTCAGCACATGTGAAAAACGAGGTAATCTAGCACAAATCTAGCACAAGTGGCGCAGAAAGGAACTCGAATAAAAACTGCGAAAGCAAAAACAATCCGATCAAATATTCTCAGCACCAAGAGGGCGAACCAGGAGACCACTCAAGTCGAATCGAAACTCATTCCCGAAGCCGACATTTCTTAACAGTGTAGATGCTAACAGCAACTTAAAAAGAGAGAGAGAGAGAGAGAGAGAGAGAGGAGGAGGAACGTAGAGCTTCTATAACTGGTATCCTGGAGGAGGAGGAGGAGGAGAAGGAGCGAATCGAAAACGATAACTACCAGGACGATGAGAAAATCTCACTTAGAAAAGAGATCAAATGTCAAGAACTCGACGAGCCACAGAGATTACTGCTTCGCGCCGATCGCGACGCAGTCACAACCGAACTTCGATTTCGAGTACGAAAGCACTCACGAAAGTGCTTCCGCCATCACCGAATCGCACTGTTTTCCACACCACGGACCAAAATAAGAACGAAAACGGAGAAGCCGAACGCAGCAAAATCAAGCAGAGAAAAAGCAAAAGCAGCAGCGCTTGCAGGAACGATCCAAGCAAAGAACGACGCGACGCGACGAAACCGCGCATTCGCATTCGCACTCGCATTCGCGCGAGACAGGATAAAACACCACGAGCACGCGACTCACATTGATCCAACGCGAGAACCGATCGCTGCTCATTCACGGCGACACCGGTCGGCCGAGGTTCAGCTAGGCTGCGCGGCGAGCGGATCGAGCGATGGCGACCCCAGCATTATCTTCCTCCACCGAGCTGGTGGTGGTGGTGGTGCTGGTGGTGTTGGTTAGAGGAGCAGAGAGTTGTAAAAGCGAGAGGAGAGCATCTGCGAGCTTGAGTGCGAGTGGGAGTGAACTGGTGGGGGGGAGGGGGGGGGAGAAGGCAGCGCGAGGAGGGTGGTTAGGGTTTTCACTGTTGTACTGAGGATCGGACAAGGACGCCATTGATTTTCTCTCTCCTCCTCCACCCCCGCTTTTTCTCTCTCTTCCCCTCTCTCTCTCTCTCTCTCTCTCTCTCTTTCCCGAAGAGGGAGTCCACCATGTGAGCCATTTTTTCAAATCTCTCGGAATTTTTCTTTTCCCAGCAAGGAAAAAAAAGAAAAGAAGAATGATGGCCGAAAATCGCGTACGGATGAATAAAATAAGAAAAAAAAAAACGCGTCTTTCGCTTTGCTTGCCGAAATCATAAATTGATGGTTCTTCGATTAAAGCGAAATTAAAAATATATATATATGCGCAACGGTAAAGTTCCCGCGGGGTGTTGTCGGGAGAGGGAGCGGGCGGAGTTACGAGAAAGCCCCTCGGAGTGGGGAGCGATTGATGGGAGCCCGAATTGATTGAGACGAGAGAATGGAAGCGAGCATATCGCCTGAGGGAGCTTTCTTTTGGACTTGGAGCGGATCACGGACGGGCCTAAATTTAATTTCAGAGGTTCATACCACAAAAAAGAATTTTAAAACTAATATACCGATAACAGATCTACTTCAAATTAATATTTTATGTCACGAAAAATATCAAGTCGGTGTGTGCTCGTGTCATATTTACATCAAATTATTTTTTTGTATCACAAAAAATTCCACATTAACATGCGCATGCCATATTTAGCTCAAAGTGATTTTCACATAATAAAATTCCCCAAGTCACCATAATTTTGTGATTTGGAATTCTTTTGTAATAGTTTTGGGGTAAGTGTGATCCCAAGTCTTCAAGTTTAAGATTTTTTTTTTTTGTAAGATAAAAATTAGTTTAGGGTAAGTCACCAAAGTCTTAGATTGGGAAATCCCTAATTCTGGTGGTATTTTTTAGTAATTGCTTAAAATAAATGTGACACAAGCATTCCAATTTAAGATCTTTTTAGCACAAAAATTAGTTTGGGATCATTCACCAAAGTCTTAGACTAGCAAATCCATATTTTTGGTGATCTGGATTTTTTTGTAATTGCTTGGGATAAATGTGATACGAGTGTTCCATTTCAAGATTTTTTTTTATTGCATAAAAATTAGTTTGAGGGTAAATGCGGCACGGGTTAACAATTTATTCAAAGTAAATGTGACACGAATGTATCAATTTAAGATTTTTTTTGTTAGCATAAAAAATAGTTTATGATAAACGTGGTATAGGTGTACCAAGGTGAGATTTTTCGTAATATGAAAATTTATTTTGAGTAAATATAACACAAGTGTATTAGTTTAAGATTTGTTGATTGTATTAACCTTTAATTTTAAGGTACTTTTCCGAGGTTTATCTAATAAAAAGGCATGTGCAAAATAAAATAAAATAAAATAATTTACACATAAAATCGTTTTTATCAAATTCAGAGGTTAAGTAGCCCCTGAAATTTTAGTGAAAGTCCTAAATCTTGGTACAAAGTGCCCTAGAAATTTTAATCCTCATGCGCAGAATGCAATCAAATCATCAAAGATTTCAATTGGTTCAATTAATTTTTTAAACGTTTTATGAAACATACATTCAAGTCATTTCGATGAACGGCCTTAATATTGTTTATGTATCACTTAAAAATTGAATATGCATCATCCTTACATTGCACTTAGGATCCAATCATACTTTTTAGCAAATGAATAAAATTTCGTTGAATCATTTAAAAGATTTATTATTTAATTGCACTTTTCAATAAAAGGCATATGCCTTAATCGAACTAATTAAAAGGTGTATGGCACATTTAAATTCCTACATAAAGTTTGGAATTAGAGTTGCAATTGTTTCTCTAAATTCCACAGACATGAGGCAATCACTTGCGAGATTTCTATGTGGCAATCTAGACATGCTTATGTGCTAAGTTTATTTTGTACTTTGAAAATCCATTAAACACTTGATTGCACCTTTGTATAAAAATGTAGAATTTACTACATCAATAGAATAGTTTTGCTCAAAGAAAAAAGTTTAGGGCTTAATTGTTTCCATGAAAATCTAGGAATCGATCGTGGCTCTTAATTTAATTTTTTTATGACTTCCAATGGACTTTTCGGGTACAAGTCGGCAGCGTACTAAAAATATCGTTTCTTTTTTTTTCTTTTTATCCCATTCAATTTCAAGGGAAGCTACGTGGGAAGTCTCATTGTTATACTAGTTTATGCTCTTTTTATCGTGCAATGATTAGGTCGTGAGATTTCAGCACTCCACCTTTTTTCCAAAATGGCTCCTCATCGTGGTAAAATTGAAATTGCCCTTTTATAAAGAAGCGATTGCGGTCCATATCCTCCACCTCCCCGTCTATTTTGTCGTTAAAAGGTTACCTAAAAGTTGTAACTAATATTTCTTCAATTCTTTTTAGGGGATACAGTTCTTGGAAAACATTATAAAGATATTGAGCTTTAATCATGAAAGCTTGTTGTCAATTCGAGTTACAGTTGTGCATGCTCATCATGCTCATGCAAGTGATTAGGTCCACAAAATCATCAAGAATCAAGTGAAAATAGGACATTAGCTTTATCAAGATTCGAGAGAAACTCTATTAGCCCTTTGAATGATGGTTACGACTTAGATTTTACATCCTTTCATTGAGATATTTAGGGTTTGTTCAGTTGGATGATATCTTGATTTATAGCTATCAGAAGCATATGGTAAGTTGAACCCACATACATTGCATGCATAGTAATGTGAAATGAATGAAATATACATTTTCATGGTTCCTCAATTCCAATTAAATCACCATCGACCTTGTGCTTACCCAACAACATGATCTTGTCCAAAAAATTCACTCTCGGTTGTTAATGCGCAGTGAAAAGGTATTCTATTTCCAATGGCATAAATGTCTCTTTTAATTTGAGAAATCCAAGGGAGAATTGTAATTTGGGATCTAGGGTCTTTCTTTGTAGGTTGGGGAGCAGTTATGGAGTGAGAATGGTAAGTTACATCATCTTACAATTACTTACACACTTTAGACATATGGAATACCTCCAACTACTTCACTTAGCCCTAGATACACTATATCAAAGAGACTAAATCGAGTAGTCCTCAATAGGCGCCTACAAGAAGCCCATTTACCAACAAGGACAAAACCTAAGGGATTCCCATTTAGAACGTTTTCACCTTGTCTTAAAGACATGTCAATTTTAAGAATTATTCTAGCATGCAATCCCAATACATATGTCAATGTCAAGGGTGTGGGGTATCCTCTACCCTTTTAATGTGCTCCTATCTTCTCAATATCTCCACAAATCTCAATTATTGAAATCTTCTTCAAATAAACCGATAATTGAGATTTATTGAGGCACTGATAGAAGCATTATATAACATAGAGAGTCCATGTCATGATTCCATTCCATCTTATGCAAGCCTAAACTTCATCTTGAGATTTATCAGAAGTGCGCAACCGATAATAGTCTTCACCAATCTGCTGCTCATGCTCATCACAAGAATAGAAAGTTTAGTGAAGGTGACTACGGACTGGTTCGCATGAAACTTGAGAAAGTATCCTCGGAGTTGTTTAAAAAGTCGCATGCTTGGACCATAGCAAATGAATCTTAAGATTGGCTATTAATGTTTTGAGCTCAAAAAACCCTAAAATAGGAAAATTATTCCAGTCTTTTAAAGTTGAAGATTCATTGAGGTTAAAACTTAAGAGTCTGTTTGTTTGAATGAATACTGTTTTCAAAAAAGTATTTTTCAACTTTATGGTATTTGAAGAACGGAAAACTTATTGATCTATGAAAAACGTTTTCCAAGGACTAAAAACAATAAGTTTATATTGGAGAAACAAATTCTCATTATGGCAAAAAAAAAAAAACCACTTTTCCTAAATTATCAAATAAATGAAAACTAACATTTTTCTGAAAAATGTTTTTCACTCACTATGAACTTCATGGTAAAGAAAATATTTTCCATAAAAAAAAATCATTTTCAAGGAAAATGGTTACTTTTAATTTGTTTGGTGGTATGCTAAAAAAGTGTGACTGAAAACGTTTTTCGGTTATTTGGATCTCCTTTGGAATAATGAATGTGGAAGAAGGTGAAGAAGGTGAAGAAGTGAGCGTTTAAGAGACTTGTTATACTTGGAAAAATGATTCCCTCTATTTAGAAATGGGAATTCGTTTTTAATTCTAAATGTGGATATCTTTTAACCTTAAATATTTTTTTGTTGACTAGTCATTTTTAGCGAATCAAACATGTCGAAGTTTTGAAAACTAATTTGCAAAAAAAAAAAAAAAACATTTTCATTTAAACAAACGTAGCTTCAGTGGTTTATTATTTAACAACTTGTCTCAATATTTAAATAATCTTTGATAATTAATAAAAACAAATAGAATCGAGTTTTAGCTTAAATGATGAGTTATGCTCTATTCGTTTAGTGGAATATGTGATGTTTTTGGAAAATATTTTCCATGAAGCCATTTTTCAGGAAAATGTAATTATTTTTAAATATTTAGCTTAAACCTGAAAATAAAGAGGAAAATATTTTTCGCTATTTGGTAAGGAAAATCTTTTCCTCTATGCACTATTTTTCAATAATTAATTAATTATTTTATTTGATTTTTACAATTATTTTTATTTTCATTTTTCTTTCTTTTCATCTTTTTCTTCTTCGTTTAGCCGAAGGCGAGCTCAAGCTTTCCCGATGCCAATGAGCTCGAGGTTCGCATCTGACAAGCTCAAGCTCGACAATCTGGCGAGCAACAAGATCACCTGAGGCCCGCGAGCTCGATGCTCACTTGTGGCCAGTTGCTAGCTGTCGTCATGGTGGCGATCGGCCAAGACAGAAGTAAAAAAGAAAAAAATAAAAAAATAAAAAAATAAAAAATTTGAATTTTTTTAAAAATGGAAAAAGAACAAAAAAAAAAAGATGGAAAGGTTAACATGGGTGCGAGATAAGAGAAGGTGAGTGAGGAAGATGTTTTCCTCATCTTGAAAAGTGAAAAATATTTTCCCGTAGTTTAGAAAACTATTTTCCATTGATGGCAAATGTTTTCCTTAATCAATTCATTTTTCGTTAAATGAATACCGAAAAGTCTAGAAAACGTTTTCTTGAAATTTGGTTTACACAAAACAAACAAAGCTTTGATGTAATAGACACATGAAAATAGGCAACATTTCCTGTTAGGCTCAAGTTTAGTTATTTTATTCAATGTTATATCACTCTCAAATGATTTGCACAATCAAGCAAAATAAAGCGATTCAAGGTGGACTTGCTTGGACCTTGTAAACCTATCTATTTCGTTTAAGTCATTTTAACTTGAAAGAACTAGGTTTACAATTGATGAATTTCTTCCTTATCAAATGCACTTTTTAGACAACAGCGGTATTTCATGAATTCCCGTTATTCAAATTATGAAAGATAGTTCTAAATATTTCATTAAGTAAGATTAAAAATGTCTAGAAAGTCCACATGTCTATTCTATAGTAGATAGAGCATTACTTTGAGCGTAGATGAGGATTAAAATAAATATATATCAGAAAATGAAATACACTTTAGGTCGACCACAAAATCATGAGTCATTGGAATGATTTTATAAACTTTTTAGGGATAATGATACAACAAGTCTCTATGATTTCTCAATTTATTGAATGAAGTTACTATGCTATTTTTTGCCAATGCGGTCGTTGAATCTTTATTCCTTCTTTTTGTTCAAGTTGGTCATTTCCGTGAAAGGAATTGCTGACATGCCCATAAACTGGTGGTTATTTTCACGGTCTACGTGTCTTTTAGTGGGAAAAAAATAAAATAAGTTAAAACAACTAAATCGTTATATTTAAAATAAAGAAAGTAACAATAAATAAATAAATTTATTAAAATATAGAGAAAATAATTTTTTTTAAAAGATGAAAAAAAAGAAGTGGACTCGCGAGCCTCATGCCACTTGTGACCTCTATGGCAGCGGCCACAGTGTGGCGAGGTCCAAATGATGGGTCGTGGGGTTTGATGTAGAACAACATGCAAATGCCTTTATGGAAACATTGGAGCGTCATAAGAGCGGGCGGTCCCACAAATCAAAGAGGATTGCGTGATCTTTGAGATTACAAATGGGTTACAATATTTGATTCACACGTTTCCCTTAATTTGTTATTAGATTTCAAATTTTCTAGTTGTGTTTTGATAACTTTCCATTTTATCAATATATTTTCCTTTATTTTGTTATTAGATTTCAGTTATTTGGTTATTTTCTAGATGGCGACCTTCTCATAAAAAGGCGTCTAAGATATTGTAATCTGCATTTCTTGATTCAAAATAAACACTATCTTTTGGAATCATTTCCAAGCATTAGTTCATCTGCGTCATTTGATATTAGAGCATGTTTCTCCTGTGACGGTGGCTAATAACGTTAATGACAATCTCCCCATACCTGAAGGCCGTAGAAACAAGCCTATTACACGGGATGAGTTCAACCAATTTGTGAAGCAAACCGAACGGAGGTTTCAAGAATTACTTGTCGCCATCCGGCGTTTGTCTACCAACCCCATACTTGGTAATCTTCTGGCTGAACATGCTCAGGTAGCTTGAGACTAGGAAGCAACTATGGAACGTGGGGCAAATCCTTGACAAAGGCGACAAGCCTATGTTGAAGACTCTGAAGGAGAAGAAGAGTTCCTGGATTGGCCTGTTCGTAGAAGCCACCAGAACATGAAATATCGACAAGACCCCAAGCAATATCAACTTAAGGTTGACCTTCCAACCTTTAATGGCAATTTGAATATTGAAGAATTTTTGGATTGGCTTTGGGAAGTTGAGAAATTCTTCGATGCCATGGAGATTGAAGAGGATCGCCAAGTAAAATTGGTGGCATACAAATTGAAGGGCGGCACCTCAGCATGATGGGAGCAAACACAACTGACTTGACGTCGATAAGGAAAAACTCCCATCCGAACATGGAATCAGATGAAGGAAATGTTGAAGGTTCAGTTCCTCCCAACCAATTATGAACAATTATTATTTCAACAATTTCAGAATTGTAAGCAGTTAAGCCGATTAGTCCAAGCTTACACAGAGGAGTTTCTCCGACTTTCCGCTCATAACAACCTGGCTGAGTCAGAGGCACAACAAACCGCCAAGTACATTAATGGTTTGCGACTTAATATTCAAGACCGTGTTTCACTACATTGTTTGTTCTCCATTGAGGATGCTCAAGAGATGGCCCGAAAGGTTGAGATGCAATTAGAGAGAACTAGCCCGATTAATCGTGCTAACAATTATTTCGCTTGAGGATCATCTGAAAAGGGGAGACAACTAGATGTTCCAGAATCCTCCAACTAGCAAACCAACACTATGAACCGAACTCCGGGAACTATTACTGGGGTGCGCAAGGAACCAGTCATTGCAAACAACCGTAATGCCAATTAAAATGCCCAAAACCCGTATGCTAAGCCACCACCAATCAAATGCTACAAGTGTAACGAACTGGGACATCATTTGAGTGATTGTCCACGGCGGAAGATGGCCAATGTTGTCGAGCACGATGATGACATATACGAAGATGATTGGATTGATGAGGAAGAAGTGGAGGATGAAAATGGTGAGCATGTCAACTGCATTGTTAGGAGACTATTGCTCGCTCCGTGAAGAAAAGACACGCAACAGAATAGTCTTTTTCGTGCCCGTTGTACCATCAACGACAAAGTTTGAGATGTCATCATTGACAGTGGAAGTTGTGAGAATATAGTGTCCAAGACTTTGGTGGACCATTTACAACTAAAGACGGAGTTACATCCCTCCCTTTATACAATCGGGTGGATTCGTAAAGGGGCCGAACTCAAGGTGACACAGGTATGTCTTTTACCTATTTCAATTGGAAAGTGCTATAAGGACACCATAATTTGTGATGTAGTGGAGATGGATGCATGCCATGTCCTATTGGGACGACCATGGCAATACAATGTTGATATCACTCACAAGGCTCGAGAGAACACATATTCTTTTGTGTGGAAAAAGATGAAGATTATTTTGAAACCGATGAGTAACACTCCTCAGGCCCCAAAGAAGTAAAGTGCAAGGATTATGCTAAACATCCGTAAACGTGAGGGCATGTATATGATTGTGGAGAAAGGTAATCAAGAAGCCATTATTCCCATTCCAACGGCTCTTCAACCCTTATTGAAAGCATTTAGCGATGTTATCTCGGAGGATCTACCTGTTGGATTACCCCCCTTGAGAGATATCCAACATGAGATTGATTTTATTCCAGGAGCTAGCCTCCCTAATTTGCTGCACTACCGGATGAAGCTGAAAGAGAACTAGATTTTGCAAGACCAAGTAGGAGAGCTTCTTCGAAAAGGCTTCTTGCGCAAAAGCATGAGCCCTTGTGCAGTACCCGCACTCCTCACTCCGAAGAAAGACGGAAGCATGTGTATGTGCGTGGATAGCCGGGTAATTAATCGGATTATTGTCAAGTACCAATTCCCAATCCCTTGCCTAGATGACATGCTCGACCGGCTTGCGGGATCAAAGGTCTTTACAAAGATTGATCTGTTTAGTGGATATCACCAAGTACGCATCCACCCTGGCGATGAATGGAAAACAGCCTTTAAAACAAGTGAAGGTTTGTACGAATGGCTTGTCATGCCGTTTGACCTCACGAACGCACCTAGTACCTTCATACGTTTGATGACTCAGGTTCTCAAACCTTTTATTGGCAAGTTTGTGGTGGTCTACTTCGATGACCTTCTCATATATAGTCTAGATGACCAATAGCATATGGAGCATCTAAGGGACGTCTTATCGGCCTTACAGACGAACCAATTGTATATTAATTTGAAGAAATGTAGCTTCATGACTAATCGACTCCATTTCTTGGGATATATTGTTGGAGCAGAAGGCCTTCAAGTTGATGCAGAAAAGGTAGCTGCCATCTGTGACTGGCCAACTCCCCAGACCGTTGGGGAGGCGCGTAGCTTCCATGGGCTTGCAACATTCTACCAACGCTTTATTCAAAATTTCAGTTCTATTATGGCTCTGATCACTGAATGCTTGAAAAAAGGAAAATTCATTAGGGTGACGAAGCAAAAGCCAGCTTTGCTCTCATCAAAGAAAAACTTTCCACGGCACCAATACTGATGCCCCTGAATTTTGAAAAGGTATTCGAACTAGACTGTGATGCTTCTAGTGTAGGAATTGGTGTTGTTCTCTCCCAGGAAGGTAAGCCTATTGCTTATTTTAGCGAGAAACTTAATGATGTTCGCAAGCAATGGTCTACCTATGAGTAGGAGTACTTTGCTGTAGTACGAGCTATCAAGCATTGGCAGCCCTATCTTTATCAACATTAATTTGTTCTTAATACTGACCATCAGGCACTCAAGTATATCAAGAGCCAAAGACATCTAAATCGAATGCATGGACGTTGGGTCTCCTTTTTGGAGCAATTCAATTTTGTGCTTCGACACAAGGCGGGCCACTTGAACAAAGTCACCGATGCACTTAGCTGTCGTGCTGCAACACTCATCACCATGCACACTGACGTTGTGGGCTTTGACCACCTCTGTGCTCTTTATGCTGATGATGAAGATTTTCAGGAAATTTGGGAGAAATGTTCTGCGATAGGTTCTCACAGCAACATGATCGTTCAGGACAAATTTTTATTCTTTGGCAATAGGTTGTGCATTCCTCGCAACTCTTTTGGGCGAGACAAAACAGGTTATTCGAGAGCTGCATGGTGACTCCCTTGGAGGACATTTTGGGCGAGACAAAACTGTTGCCTTAGTTGAAGAGCGGTATTATTGGCCTCAATTGAAGTAGGACATTAGACGATTTGTGAAAAAGTGCTATATTTGTCAGACTGCGAAAGGCCATTCTCAGAATACTGGACTTTACACCCCTCTACCTATTCCTTCTAGACCTTGGATAGACATTTAAATGGATTTCGTGTTGGGGCTTCCTCGAACCCAATGAGGTATGGATTCTGTTTTTGTGGTAGTGGACAGGTTTACAAAGATGGCACACTTTATCCCTTGCAAGAAGACTTCTGATGCTTCCCATGTAGTGAGTTTATTTTTTCGAGAAGTCATTCGTTTGCATGGTGTTCCGAAAACTATCACCTCTGATCGTGACACCAAATTCCTTAGTCATTTTTAGAGGACCCTATGGCGTTTATTTGGGACGAATTTGCAGTATAGTAGCTCCTTTCATCCTTAAACTAATGGTCAAACTGAAATGGTCAATCGTACTATGGCAGATATTATTCGGTGTCTTTGTAGTGACATGCCAAAGCAATGGGATCGGTATCTTGCTCTTGTTGAGTTTGCTTTTAACAACACTATCAACCACTCCACAGGCAAGTCTTCGTTTGAGGTTATCTATGGGCGACCGCCACAACATACACTGGATCTCGTGCCCTTGCTTAAAGCCCTAGGATATAGTGTTGCGGTTGAAAACTTAGCAACAAAATTACAGGAGATACAAGAGGGTGTGAAGCAGTAGCTAGAAGCTTCCACTACTGTTTACAAAGCTATTGCAGATAAACATCGTCATCTCAAGGTATTTGCTGAGGGTGACGAAGTGATGGTCCACCTCCGCAAAGAACGTTTTCCTGTTGGTACATATAACAAATTGAAGCACAAGAAAGTTGGTCCCTATCGAATCGTGAAGAAAATCAATGACAATGCCTATGTTGTGATCTTCCTAGTGACCTCAACATCTCCTCAACATTCAATGTAGCGGACCTATTTGAGTATCATCCTCTAGATACTCCTCTTTATCTTAATCATAACTTGAGGTCGAGTTCTTCTGAAGTGGAGGAGACTGATGTAGAACAACATGCAAATGCCTTTATGGAAATATTGGAGCGTCATAAGAGCGAGTGGTCCCATAAATCAAAGAGGATTGCATGATCTTCGAGATTACAAATGGGTTACAATATTTGATTCACTCGTTTCCCTTAATTTGTTATTAGATTTCAGATTTTCTAGTTGTGTTTTGATAACTTTCCATTTTATCAATATATTTTCCTTTATTTTTTTATTAGATTTCAGTTATTTGGTTATTTTCTAGATGGCGACCTCCTTATAAAATGGCGCCTAAAATATTGTAATATGCACTTCTTGATTCAAAATAAACACTATCTTTTGGAATCATTTCCAAGCATTACTTCCTCTGCGTCAGGGTTGCTCGACCCTTACTACGGCAAGCCATGGATCTTGCGAACCTAGCTGGACTGGGGTCGCACGATTCCGACTGGTGGTGGCTTGAGGTCCGCAACTTCAATCGAAACACCAGGGTCACACGACTGCAAATCGAAGGCAGCAACAAATGCGTGCAGTCATTGAAGGTTGGCAAACCCTTACCAGCCCTGCCAATGTCACCTTTGTCACCGCCGTCATTACCGTCACCACCATTGCCCCTACAACTCTCTCTCTCACGGAATTTTCTATTACTTTGCTCCATTCGGCATAACAAAAAATCCATGTCATCAGTTATTTGTCTAGTCAATATGGACATAACACTAACGTAATAGTCTATGCTAGCATTTTGTTGGCATTTTTAACAAAAGGATATTACATACTCCAATTTTACATGAATGAAAAGTTCTCTCCCAGGTATGGCTTATGTAGCATAAGGGCCATATGAAAAGGTAAAAAAAAAATCATATATAACAGTTACACCAGGTGACACTGTTGATGTAGTGTGGTAATTGATTAATCACTATTGCCCTTATGCTATAAATCCCGTCTTACTTGGTGGTGGCTCATTGGTTACACCGTGTCATAAACATTGTGTGGAATAAGCATAATATAAATTATTTTGCTGTCCAAAACAAAGTGATTGTGAAAGCAAGTAATCATTGTAAGTATCACGCATATAAAAGCTTTCGATAATTGAATCAACACTCGTCAAGATACAATCATGTCGATCTTCTATTTCTAATGGGATCCACATTTGAATTTGATCAACCGAAAAAAAAAGTGTCGCTTGAAGGAGCAGTAGAAACAAAAAATGTCAAGCTCGGACATACATTTATGTCGTGTACGCAGGTAACGAAGCCGAATCCAATTATGAAGGTCCACATGGCTCCGCCGAAAATGACCCGAAGACCTTATCCCCCCATACATTGAAGCTGAGGATAGAAAAGGCACATCAGTCTGCTTTCACTTTCCAAAGTTATCATCATATTAATAATTCATTGACTTATTGATTTCCTCACCAAATTATAGAAAATATAATTGATATCAAAATTCTATAAACCCTTGATTACAAGGCACTACTTGGATCCTTGATGTCTAATTTTATCATAACTTCACCAATCAGTAAGAAACCTTTGTTCTTGTGTTAATAAGATTGCGTTCCTTATTTTAACGTACCAATGCCAGCACTCCCAACACTCCCAAGTTTCTCTTTGTATATATGTCTTCCCTAGAATGAAGGAATACCCTCTCATTACTTTACATCCATAAAGTATCCAGATCCAAATTGAACTAGGAAAAAACCTTTTAAGGACTTGTTTAGGTCCAGCCTTCTTATCCCCACTCCTTGAAGCTAAGGATAGAAGAGGCACATCAGTTTGCTTGCACTTTTCAACATTATTTCTCATATTAATAATTCATTGACATTGATTTCCTCACCAAATTATAGAAAATATCATTCATATCAAAATTCCATGTAGCCATGTATATCGATTTTTCTTTTGGAAGGTTATAAAATTTTCATGAGAGGAAAAAAATAGTCAAAAACAAACTTGTGCGAGTGCGAATTATGCAGATAACATCATGACAGTTTATTACATTATTTAGTGTGGATAATTTCATGCTTAAATCGCTTACTGTAAATTTTAACTCGTGCCTTATTCGACGTATGAAAGAAGTGGGGAAATTTGCGAACCATGATCGAATCTATTCAAGACAGGCTTGTTTATTATAATTAAACTAACTCCGACACTAATCTATTATTATAGTGTGTACTAGAACATTAACCCGTGAGTTGCTGCGGAACCCAAAGGATTTAATAATCACAATACCATCAATCTTTTCATTATACTAAAAATTTGATATTGTAGCTGGCTTAATCGTTTTGTAGTTTTTCAAAAATCTGTAGCACTCTTTATAAAATAAAATCATTTTGTTTAAATACTTTTTCGAAGTGGATTAATATCTCAAGATAATGAACCAAGTCATTTTTTAGGGGTCCCACATTATATGTATTTTTGAATAAAAGAGACACTCAATGACCATTTCTATTCGCTCAATTATGCTTGTAAATTATAAAAAGAATGGCGCATAGAAAACAATAAATTGAAATAACAAAGCAAAAAAGAATATGATATCATTTTGGTTAGTATTCTTTATTGGATGAACAAATTTATGGCAAGAATTCATTCTTTCATTCTAATTTAATGTGGCATAATTGGGATGATCTTATAGTTAACTTGCCTCCCACACTAAACACCATTGCTCCTCGTGGAATTTTAGTTTACTACAATAATCTTTATGACTACTTGTTTTGTTAACTTCACTTCCATTTATGAATTTAAAGAAATTGAATTCATAGTGATAATAAAAATTGCTAACAACATTACAGAAAATAGATTGGATCTATGTTGAATCATGTTTTCATATGTCAAGACCTACTTATGCATTAAAAATGCAAATTAATTTTTTTTTAAAAAAAGGGAAGTTAGAAAAAACTGAGATGAAAAATTAAAACGAAAAAGCTAAAATTGGATGCATCGAATAATAATTCAATATTGCTAAAATAATAAAAATGAAATATGAGTATTGGATATAGAAAAAAGAAATCCCCTCACATCAATTCTACAGTCCCATCACTCTCCTTCTCATACATCCAAAACAAAAAAACATTTTTTTCTCCTTATTTTATTATTAAGAAATTAAAAGAAAAAAGAAAAATCCCATGTTTTGACTTATTTTTTGGGGGTCTGAACCCCATGTTCAGTTCCCTAACTCGCTTGTCGTGTTTTGCGACGGCTGCTCTCGGAGACCACATGTGAGTGCTGGCCCCCACCATGCTTGTCGCCGCGCTTGAACACCGCATGTGACTCGAGGAAAACGCCACTTACCTGTCCGAAAATGAAGTCTAGGATAGATTCCCCTCACGCGTATATGTTTATCATAAAAAACTGAAAAAATAAACACCGAAAAAATAAAAAAATAAAAAAAGGAAAAAGGAAAAAGAAAACGTGTCCCTAAATAAATAAATAGATAAAAAGCCCGTGACGCGTCGGAGGAGATCGTTCTGATTGGAAGAACCTGTGACCCCACAAGATTTCGAATGTTCCATCGAACAAACACCGATAGAGATCCCCCGAAATTATTGGGCACTCCAATACTTAAATTGGAAGGATGGATGGAAGGAAAATTACCACATCAGTCTTTATATATATATATAGATATTGTATAGAAGTCAATTCACTTTTATCTTTTTTGATTTTGTTGATTTAATTTCTAAATATTTATGTAGAATTTTAATATAATCATTCATGCGAATTGCCATTGGAAACCGATGATGTGCCGATTGTTGGCCATCTTATGTAGCATACTAATATGGTGGATGGTTTTTATATCACCGCGTTAGCGATTTCATGTAGTAATTGAGAGGAATACTAATGTGGATATTGAAATTTCCTATGAAGGTCCAGAACTACATTGGCAAAATTAAAAAGTTCATGACTGAATTGTCATTCATAGTATATGTTTAAGATTGTTTGTGTAAGGACCGTGATGAACGAGTTTATCCCCATATAATATGGCTTTCATTAAGATATTATAAGCATTAAAATTAAGCATTTCAATGGCTAGTCCAAGAGGCTCACTCAATTAGCTCAACAAATCAACTGTATAAATTTCGACGAATTGGCATGCTGATAATACTATATTGGCAAGCAAAATAAGATGGATGTTTCTTCTCGTGTCGGATGGCTAGTTGAGTATTTTAGTGAACGGTGGTCGAATCATAGGCTCCAACTTAATAGCTCTGGTTTGATAAATGGTGATGGATTGATGTTGTCACAGGATTGCAATTGAGATTTAGTTCCTCATCTCTTTAATTACGATTCAATACCATGGTTTTTATTCGCTATCTTGGGATGTTTGACCATATTATTTTGTTTTTGATCTTTTAGCTGATTGGGCTTGGCACAACAATTTGGTTCTCCACAAATTATTTTTTTGGCATTTGATTTTTTTCACTTGTTAGGTTGGGTTCACTCCCATGTAGAGAAAGTCCAATAAATTACAAGCTCAAAGGCTTGACCCATATGATAATCTACATGGAGAAATAATGTTTCTTACTAAGAATTTCTCTCACACATATAAATTGACCACTAGCTTTTTTTTAGAGCCAGTGTAGGATGACTCCAATAATCTCCATTGTACTCATGTTTTCCCGTAGTTGGCTTATTCTTTGATACTCCATTCTTGAGCTTCATCGTGTGGAATATTTAATATGATCTCTCTTTTTTGGCTGAAGAAGTAAATACCAGCTTCATTTTTGCCGGGGAAAGGAAACTAGTCAAATGTCGCCTCCGCAACGAAAAGCTAATTTGTGCTATGAATACATCATGCGATAATGATACGTGGTGTAACCAGCCAATCAAAAGCGATGTGCATATTCATACGGTGTCAAGTAGGATTAGATTCTTAGTGTACACATAATGATGATTGGGCGACTACATTGTGTCATTACTGACCCATGATGCAATATCAAATAAGATAAGGGAAATTGGGCCAGTAATTAGTCAACTGTCGGGATCCTGTCAAACATTATGGTCAAGTGTGCTATTTCTTTTTTTCTTCCGTGAATTATTCAATCCCGTCAAACATCATAGTTTTTCTTCTTATTTTTCGTTGATAAGTAAAAGTTGCTACCATGGAAAAGGGCACATTGTTGGACTTGGGTCGTCTGACTTATACATTAAAGTCATGCTCATTTGATTGTGATACTTTTAGTTATTAGTTATAGGATACAAATAAATTAAAGTTAACTAATAACTAAAAGTAGCATTAAATATAATTGTCGTGTAAGCTTCACGTATCATATATTTTTAATATATAATTAAGAGAAAACTAACGAGCTTTCCCCGCCTTACATGGGGCAGTGGCATGGTGGCGGGGCAAAGCTCCACCTCGCAGGATGGGGATGAGGAATGTGATCTTTGGTTTAGTTGCGCCTGGTGCCAGTTCCTCTATATGATCATAGAAGCCCGATCACCTTTGTAGCATTTGGACATATGATTTCCAGTTCCAGAATTAGAATTTCTTAATGCTCAATCAGCGGTGGCAAACCAAGATTTGCATTACCCATCTTAAGTAAAAGGTGATTAGGTTCAGTAACTTTAAATTCAACGAACCATTATTAATTTAGGTTATCTTTTGGATCGGTCAAGATATTAATCCTAGCGCCATGGGGGGACACCATTCGTGGGTAGAGGCAGGAAAAGGACTCGCGCACTCACCCATTTTGCTAAAAGGGGACAAAAGTAGCAATCGAATGTGACAAAAAGCGAGCGAGACTTTTGTGGCTGAACAGAGGCCAAATCAACCTTAGTGATGATCTCCTGTCTTCCCTTTCTACCTCCTTTTGGGATTCGGCAAATCATTCCAATGATCGCACTTTTGAATTACGCGTTGCATGGATGTTTGCGACCATCTTGGTCCCTTAACTCCAAGAAAGACTGTGTAGTGCGTATCAGACCTATTGCTATACAGTAGTTTGAAACATTGATGAGAAATATACCATGTAAACTAGTCTATAAATGATGTGGTAAATAGCACCAATCATAACGCAAGAGTTATATGATAAGTTATACTTTTTAGTAAAAGCCAAATAATGTTTTCTAGCAAATTCTTGAATTGTGATCGAATTAATCTAGTCGTCATGGTTTATCAATACTTACTTCATTGATTAATTGTGAATTGTAATTGGGCAAAACTTGACTGGTGGGATATTAACGCAATTGAACAATTCTAGTTCTATCCGGTGCTTGGTATCTTCTAAATGTCGAGAGAGAGCGCAACAGCCATAAGAGCGAGATATTAGGCATTGTAAATCTATCCTAACTTGCCAAATAATTTGTACTATCCAACGCAACCTTAGCTTCATCAGATTGGCTATGGTGAAGTCATACAGCCATATATTAGTAAATTGAGACAAGGCAGGTGGCCGGTGGACTGATGAAAACTTGTCTCCTTAGTGCCCAATCAAACCACCTACTAAAGTTGCAAGGACTAGTGAAAGAAAGCGAAGTGAAGGAGCCACTTTTTGAGCTGTAACAACCTATGTAGCACCAACATAGACACGCGACACGCAACACAACACGACACGACATGCCGACACGTTAGATCTAAAAAAATAGAGAATTCCGACACGTTTCGATACGTTATATATTAAATATATATTTTTATATATAAATACAAAAATAAATAATAAAAAGAGCATATAATTAATCTATACTAAAAATATTAATTTAACATTTGGTAATATCATTCATTGTTTTAATTTAACAAAGATTGATTAAGAAATTCAAAAATTGCAAACACAAAAGAGTAAATTTGAAGGAACATGTTATGTTTTCTTACACTTGTTGGAAATTAATGAAATTTCTTATAGTCCTAGACAAAGTTTGGAGTTCATGATATAGACCGGCTTGGAGCTCCTTTTCAAAACAAGGTTCGAGAAAAATGAAAATCTAGAACAAAAACTCTCGAAGTACGACCAAAAGAAAATGAAATAACTAAATTCGTCATGGAAAATGTAATAGATAACTCACAAGCTAAGGACATAGACCAAAAGAGATAACTCACAGGTGACGCCTGCAAGAGACGGAAAGAAGCAAAAAAAAAATCGCAACTTTAAGTCTGTAGGAGCAGCGGAGTGATGCCGGCGAGAAGAGGGGCGTTCCATCGTCACTCACGAGAATGTCAAAACTTATAAATGAGAAACTTGAGAGTGAGAATTTTCTTCTTCCCCTTTATTTTTGTTATTTTTATTATTTTTCATATATTTATATTTTGACCCATCAAGTATTGAAAATTTATAAAATTGACCCTGTGCGTGTCGGAATCACGTGTCAAAATTTCGGACTCGCGTGTCGGGAAAAGTTGACCACGTGTCGGATTTTTCGACACTCGTTGACCGTATGTCGGAACGTGTCGGAGTGTCGGACACGACACGAAAGCTTCCGGAGAGTGTCGATACTTCTTAGGTAACAACTCGCGGCAACCCAGGCAAAAAATTCTCCATTTCGAGCACTTTCTCTTGTTATCTTATCTTTAGATGGGTGACCCTTGTTTTGTGCATGTGGCCATGCATTTAGGAAGAGAGAAGAAAGACTCCCAGTGGAAGCATCCGAACATGACGGGTTGGGCTTGAGTCAAGCCCATCATTGACGTCCCAAGTTTAAAATCTGACAAGAAGCGTCCACCGCCACTTGTCGCCGGTCGACGTCCCCACCGCTGGTCACTGGTCAACATCGCCATCTGTTGTCGCTGATTGCGGCCACCGCTGAGCAGGAGAAATTTTGTGTCTTTTATCATAACAATACAAAATTTTTATTGTTATCAAATGCATATTCTTCCTCAGAAATTCATCCAATAATAAAAATAGGAAATTCCATTTTTGTTCCAAAAATTGCTTTCCGGCTAAAATGGTTGTCATTCGCACTCTAGGTCCCCTATTATCTAATCTTCCGTGATGGACGTCCGGATTTACAAGCTGGATGAATCTCCACCTTTGAATGAGTACAGCCAGCTGCTAAATCTGAAGATCTTGTCAAGATTCAATGTCCAGTGCGTGAACCTCATAGTGAGGCTTAGTGGTTTCCCAGTTAAGAGGCAGGTTTCTGCGCATGGATCGGGCGCCGAAGAAAAGAGAGCGATGTGCGGTGGGGTTATGTTTCTTGACGTGGGTACTGAAGAGACCAACCATTTTGGCTTGTCCTCTCCTGGCCAAGCAGGTTCTCTGAAGCTTAAGTGCATGAGTGGTTATGGTTTCATCCCATTGTACCAAGACATGGTTTTGTTGTTTGGTAAACCAGCACGATTGAAGCAGAGTAGAAAGATTTTTTCCTTTCAGAAGATTGAAGCAAAGTCACAACACGCTTTATGCATATTCATACATACCAGATACCACTGACAGATACAAGTCAAGTCATGGTGATGTGTTCACCACTAGCCTAATTTTTCATTTGTTAGAGATATTTGGGATGTTAGTAATATTAAAATATCTTTTAAAGATATTTAGGATATTTTCTCTAATTTTCTATGTCTATTTTGATTATGTATATCTGATTAGATTTCCTTTGATTTCTTCTATCTAAACTTATAAATAGGCTCTCAATGTACTCTTTTTAATATATCAAAATATACTAAAATCTCTCAACTTTCTCTTTCACATACTTATTTCCAACTCCATCATTTGTGATTGGAGAAATGTCATTGATTTGGGATTTACAAGTCGTAGACATAACTTACACGGAAACTTCATTAAATATAAATATTGATGATATTCACGTCAGTATCTTATAGAGCCGGTTTAACTCAAGTTTAACGAGTTAGGTCAGATATATATTGTTTGAAAATCCTAAGGCTGCGTTTGGAATTGGCTTTGGGAAGGGACTTCGGGTTTCCAAGGATCTTTAGGCCAAATATTGGGTGTTTGGTTTCATTTTTGAAACCCACCTTGAGGCAAAGTTTGCCTTACAAATGCTAAAAGCCCAAAGCAAGTCCTAGGCTACCTTAGGCTTTCAGCATTTTTGGAAGCCCCATGTCTACTGTTCATCTCCCTCTCCAGTAGGGTGTGGCTGATCAACGACGAGCTCGAGAGAGGCCGACGAGGTCACGGCTGAGGCCAACGAGGTCACGGCGACCGTCACCGCTCAATCGTGAGACCCTGGTGAGTCGTGTTGCCACGACCCAACTCTGGGTCTTGCGACCTCAAGCGCAACCTAGATCTGGGTCGCTAGAGGTTGCGCAAGGTTGCGCGACTAGATCTATTGCGGAGGTCGCATGGTGACCAAATATGTCGTTGGAGGTTGCGCGACCTCCGACGACAGATCTAGCCACCGCGAGGTCGCGCGACCCAGATCTGGGTTGCCTGAGGCCGCACGACCTCTGACGAACACAGATTTGGGTCGCACGACCTCCGTGAAGGGCCGCCAAAGGTCACCCGACCCCAGGTGGCCCTCGCCGGAGGTCGCCCAACCTTAGGTGGCCCTCGCTGCTCATCTCCGGGGGCTGCCTAAGGCCGCCGGCAGCCGCCTGCCTCGTCGACCAACTCTTTTATTTTTCTTTTGACATTATTTTTTATTTTTTTAAATCACAAAAGTCTTTTGTAAATATAATTTTTCCAAATACCATTTTACTCAAAGTACTTCACAATGGACTTTTAAATTACAATTTAACAAACACAATTTGCATTTTGAAAAAACCCTTTAACTTAAAGTTTTTTGCATTTTTCAAAGGCTTTCCCCAAGAGTCCAACCAAAAGCACCCTAAAAATAGGTTAAAGTGGATTCAAAATCTCAAAGCCCAACTAGATGTGGGTCTAGTGGGTTCCTCAATCTAAAATAAGAAAATCTACTTGAGAAAACATCCTCAACATATTGGCGAGTCTACTGTGGAGGGAGGACGCACAAAGCTGATGTCACCAAAGAAGAGGAAGAGCGACAACATGCAGGAAAGCCCTCAAGTTCACGTCGATAACAATTTGACAACCAAATAGAGTATACACATGGAAACATGAACCCGATGGCAGCCGCCCTCTGAGTCGGCTTCTAAGGCAGTTAGTTCAAGCGAGGCCGACTAGGATGCATCGGCTCCTTCACACTTTAGTAAGTTCTCAAGCCCTGAACAACTCTGCACCATCTCCCCAAGTGATTGCTCCAAGCAATAACAACCCAGCCCAACAAATCTTCTGCAAGCAAGCCATGCACCTGGTGCCAATAAGCTACGTTCGGTGGCAAGGTGGCTAGCCTCCCCGTTATAAGTTACTCCTGGATATATATATATTGTATCCGTCTTTGTAACCGGGAGAGCCCGATTAACATGGGGAAACACGACCTATGGCTATTCAAGCGTTCAAAAGCGCTTCTCTTCAGTTTTTGCCGCTAAGTCGCTAAGCACATGTAGCGAAGCAGGAAGTACAATGTTCCTTAATATGATGGCAATTTCCCAAAAGCTTGCTTTCATTTAGTATGACTCCTTAAGGAAAAGGATGCTCCGCTGAAGACCATGAAACTCATCTTTCCTCATGTTCAAACATGAAAACCTTAACTCGATAACAACTAAAAAAAGGCCAGTCACGGAACACATTCAATATTTTGTGCCAGCGGCGAGCAAAAGCAAGGTTATTAGATAAATGGGCGGAGTAGCAGAAAATATTGCCAGAACTAAGCTTGCAAATTCCATGGAGTGCAAAGGGAGTTCAGCCGCATTGCCTCAAACCTCCACCAAGGAGAGTGTGACACCTTGAATCTTGCAAACCGGGAATCACTACTTTGTAGCGCCCCAGTTCTTGAGATCTTTCCAAATTCTAGGTTTGAGTTGACGACCACACCAAATTCATAAATTGAAAAGATGAGAAGAGTCACTGCCGATCGATTTACTTAACCTAGGTTGATTGGACACTTAGAATGCCTAAATTTTTTTAGGGAAAGTACACTACCTAGGGGACATGTGCATGGTGACTAATCTAAGTGCGCTAACCAGAGGCTGAGTTCAAGGGTTCGGTTATGTAAGAGATAGATTAGCATCCCACAACACCCTTTCAGTACCAAAACTTTCTGATTGGGCCCTACTTTGCATCTATCGTGCATTTTCTTTACAAGAGTTTGGACATTGAGTCTTGGCTGAAATCAGGTGGAAAGTTCACGTGTGTGTACTTTGAAACTATGCTTTGCATGACGTGTGACATAGAAACAAACATTGAATAACACCTGATTGAATGACCTAGAAGTTTGAATTAAAATTGTGAATGCAATTTTTTTTGTGGAGTCAAGTTTTGAAATTAGATATTTTGAATGATACTTTTCATGTAGTTTTCTGCAATTTAATCACAACCAGCATCTTAAGAACCTAATTCAGAATTAAAATAGTCATTACACTCAGAAACGTGTACAATTTCTGAAAGTACATCGGCTGCATAACGAGATACTTTTCAGATTAGAGATTTCATTTCGTCATTGCGAAGGCCTAAGAATATGCGGCTTATGACTTCCAACAAGCAACAAAACCCTGTATTTTCCATTCTATGGTTTTAAACGAACATTGGGACATCATAGCGTGAAGGTACTTCGGAGAATTTGTTTTATGAAACTCGAGTACGACATGGACTACCTTCTCATTACTATGAGTTGCATTGTGATTTTGTTTGCCTTATCTATTTAAGTTGCATGAACATTGTTTGAGAATTAACTTTTTCTGAATGGCTTGTAACTGTGAAATGCTTCGTCCAAGTATTACATCATTTGATTTACGAACCTGTTTACCAAGTAAGTTGTGATTGTTCAAATACTTGATTAAAAGTGGTATTGTTTGGACTTCATGCCCTTGTTAATACGTTTTGAACCGTCAGTTGGGCAAGTTAGTGTTTGTTATGCTTACTAGTTTTTAGGATGTCATGTGTAGGCCGATCTACTGGCTAATAAAAGATGAAGACCTATAACCTGGGGGAAAGTTTGGTTGTGAGCTTTGCCACGAGGATAAACATCACTGTAGTGCTTGACATTAGATGAGAGATTAGTCAATAGACTCAGCCATTGACGCCTTTTGGTTTTTCAAGTTAAAATGTTATGTTAAGAGCATATATTTTAATTTAATTTACCACTACAAATGTTTTGCTTTACTCTACAAGTTTTATTAAATGTTTAGGCTAAGTGTACTAGTAGTCTTAAAACTTATCACAAAAGTGCAATGGAGTCTTAAAACTTTCAAAAAAACAATCAAGTCTTCAAATTTTGTCACAAAAGTATAATCAAAACCTAAAACTTTCAAAAAGTATAATCAACCAAAGGACTTGATTGAATCAATTTGACAAATTTTATGACTTGATTGCACTTTTTTGAAAGTTAAGACACAATTATACTTTGAGTAATTTTTAAGACTTAAATACACTTTTCTTTCAATGCACTTATCCATAATTGTTTTCAACGAAAGTGTCTTTTTATGAAAGGGTTAGTACAATGAAAAACCCTAAATATGTGACAAATTTACTAAAAACTAATTTTTTTTATCATTGGTATACTTGTGACAAATTTATCCCAAACCAAATTTTTTATTATAAAAAATCTTAAATTAATGCATTGGTGACAAATTTACCCTTCGTTAATTTTCGTTTAATTGGATTGATATTAAAAACCCCAAATTCATATACCTATAATAAATGAAGGATAAAACCTCAAACCGATACACCTTTTAATTGTTGTGCGTCATCCAACTCAGCAATTTGACCATAAAATTTAACGAAAACTAATAGAGAGTAAATTAGTTATAAGCGTACCCATTTGCGGTTTTTAGTGGTAAAAAAAATCAATTTTTTGTAAATTTATCATAAATATATTAGTTTGAAGTTTTTCATGATATCAAAATAGTTAGTGTTCCATCTTGTACTAACATGAGTATCACTCACTAAACTAAAGCCCATTCACTTTTTTTTTTTTTTTTTTACATTTTAGGCTTACCCCGCGATGCTCTCGTGACGCTTAGAGAAGCACTTCAATGTGGGGATTTTTTAGGCTATATTACTTTGGTATTAGCTTTCAGCCAAGTTGTATAAGTTTTTGCTATAGTTCCGTATTTTGGATATAGCTAGATTGAAGATATACTTTTGTGTGGATTCCGTATTTTGGAGATAGTTGGCTTTTTGTTGTGAAGGGCTTTTCTTAAGCTTCGTCCTTCTTTTGATGGATGGCCAAGTCATCCTTTTTTTCCTTATGCAAACATACGATGTGACATGAATTCGCTCAAATGTATATACTTTATATACTTTGAATAAATAAATCTTCAATCCATACTTTTGAAAATTCAAATATCCTCTAGTTAGTTACCACATAATAGGGGGGAAATCATTAAAAAGTCATAGACTTATTGCATTGTGTTAATTCAATCTTAAACTTTGTAAGTTGGTTAATTTAGATTTAAACCTTTTAACAAATTATCAACGTAGTCTATTAAGTTATTTTTGGTCGAAAATCACAAACGTAGACACGGATGATCATACCTAACATCGTCGGCGCCAACATGGATAATTTTTGCAACTTTTTAAATTTTTAAATTTTATTATTATTTTTCTTTATTACAATCGGCAAGGACCCACTAACCCTTGCTAGCCACTACGTGAGAGCCTACATGAGACATCCTGATTTTCAACCCTGCTTTCGACTAAATGAAATGGGCTTTTCATCGACGCGCCTATAGTCTTTTTCCCTGAGCTGATCACTCACAAGATAACTAATCTATCGGGTGAAGCCGTTAAGGAATTTAAACGCGATAGACTTGAGAATTCGACCAGAATTCGACTACTCAACCGTGCTAATCTTCAAGGGTCAGTATAGCACCGTTGAAATTGATTAGAGACCGGAGATATGTCAGTTCGACAAAGGCATGTAATTAAAGTGTGGGTGATTCCACCTAATTGCAGAATTCCTGTCGAACAGCACTAAATCTATTTTTCTGTCGTTTCTGTACCTTGTGCTCATATTTGAAACCTTGAGATTTTCACGACAACCGAGAGTCACCTATGAGTCAGAGATGCATAATGTGGCTTGAAAATAATCGACCATGTGTCAAATGTGCTAAAAATTCCTAAAAGCTACGCGGTAGGTTAAGTCACGCTAAAATCATGTTCGATTGAAATTAATCATGAAATTGAACCCGATTTCAGAAATTGAAAGTTTTGTCATGTCACGATTTATTTTAGGAACGTCGACTCATCCTTCGAAGAATTTTCGGCAAGCCCGAATTTTCGGCAAAAAATCAAAATTGGACGAAATTGGACCGGGAAATTCGGATAGGCCAAATTGGGTGCACTTTTGGCCTTCAAGTTGGATCAATTGGTAAGCGAAATTGTAAAATTGAGTGTGGGCTTCCTCATTGGCATTATGGCCATCTGATTGAAGTCATTTGGAGGGGAATTGAATTGAAATTGAAGGGAAATGTTTGGAAATTCGTATGCCTAGGTGGGGTGCAACATTTCAGCAACATTTGAAGCTTCTTGGGGAAGTCTTGGAGGAGAAATGGCTGAGGATGATGGCTGTGGACTTTGGGGCTTTGTGATGATGAACTAGAATGGCGACGAACGATGGACTGGGCTCGTGGGCGTGAGGCACGAAGGACGGCGTGCGAGCGGAGCTTGGGCGGCAGCTCGGCGACCAGGCGGACGACAACTGCTTTGGCAATCGATGGCAGGGCTGGCTCGACTTTCTCTAGTTCTTTGCTTCTAGAAAATGGAGGTTTGAGGAGTGAAATGGAGGCTGAAGCAAAGAGGAAGAAGAAGGTGCTGCTGGAGGGGCAACAAATGCCTCATCCGTCGTCCGTCACCATCCCGAAACTCCCGAGCCACCGTTTGCCGTCGCCAACTCGCCTCTGTTGCTAGTCCGCCATCTCTGCCTGTCCCTAACGCCACCTGGTTCCGCCGTGCTCACTCCTGCGCCAGCCCAGCCCATTTTAGCCGTCAAAGCCTTCGGTATAGCCCTTGGATAGAATCAAAGTTCCAGCTTAGAGCTGAGACTTTGTGGCCCATTTCCGGCCTTTTCCCAGCCTCCATTGGCGTCGCTTTAGGCTTAAGCCTAGCTCTCCTCCACGTCACCGTTGTCGTGAACTCATCGGCTCGCAAATTCGGTGAGTTTACTCTCTAAGCTCTACTTAGGGAGTTAATTATGTTTAGGGTAAGGTTAGTTTAGTCTAAGAGTGGATTATGTGGTTAATTTAGTGTAATTAGTGGTTTAGTTGGTTAATTAGGCTAATTTGGTGGTTAGATTAGTTTAGTTAAGGGTTAATTAGATTGCATGATTTATCTAGCTTAGTGCATTATTTAATTAGGTCCAATTAGGTGGTTAGATTAGTGTTTAAAGCTTAATTTGTGATTTATTGAATTATTTTGCATTTATTTAATTAATTTTATAATTTATTTAATTATTTAATATATTCCAAAAATTATATCGGGATAGTCGGTTGTCAGAATTTCATGCTGATTGTCGTGGTGTAATCAGTTTATGCAATTGCTTGCCAATTTGTGCAATTGAGTGATGATTGTTGATTTTCAGTTATTATTTCATAATCATGAAATTTTGGTATTTAATTAGAAAATATCGGGTGTCAAGTTTTGACACCAAAAATGTTTTTAAGTACTATATCAAATAGTGAGATTTTTAAAAGGAATGATATCACTTTTTAAGGTTCGATCTGATCGTGTACCCACACACGATTATTTTACTGGGTGTTTTTAATATGAAGACAATAGGTCAAGCACATTATTTTAATTGAGGCATTTGAGTGCAATGCACGATATCATTGGCCGAGATTGGATGGTCGTGTGATTGGTATGTGAATCCGTTGCGAGCGTTTACGCCGGTCGATGCTCCTATATGGAATGCCCCATATCAATGGATGCCGGTCGTAGTAGAGGCTGGGTCGAAGCTCCTTCGGGAATGCCATCTAGAGGTAGACGTTGCCGTGCTCAAGGGATGAGGCGATGTTCGACTATGCCGAAAGACCGTTGAATGTCGAGTAGGCCGTGCCCGTGGGGCCATAATCAATTGAAACGCGTGATTGATTGAGATAAACGTGCCTGATTATGGGACAAAATTGTGTGGCATGGAATGTGACTTGTCATAACGATTTGGCCTTATAATCGGGACCCCTATGATTGATTGAGATATGAGTGAGACGTTCCAATTAATGTGTGCATTTATTATATGCATCTGTTATATGAACTGTATTGACGTGCAATAAGGTGCTGAGGCGAGGTGAGTCTTTTGTGATGTGTTGTTAGACTGCCTTTAGGCGTATTACCGTCGTGGTTTAACTTTTTACAAGTGTTAGGGAAATCCCTTATGTTGTTTTGAAGATGACAAAATAAATCAAAGACTACTAACATGTTTGATGGTTGAGTAATAGACTATGCAAATGATAGAACGTGTAAATGATATTGTCGAAGTCTATGCTTGGAAGAACCAAAAGACGGACTCTATGCTGAAGCTGAACTTATTTAGACTGTGTCCAGACCTTAAAGCTAAATCTGTTCAGACTCAGATTGTAAAGTCTATTGCACTCAAACTCAGATTGTAAAGTTTGTTACTCTCAGACTTTACATCCAGAACGAGACAGATCGTAACACAAGCTCTAAATGTATAACGGCTAGTGATCTGGTTTGGATTCTACATTAAGATTGATTTGATTAACTCAATCTAATTGATTGATAATTAAATCTTGAAGATAAGAACTTTCTATATGAAGAAGCTCTACTTATGAAAACCAAAAATTCTATTTGTATGGGCAATCATAATCAATTTGGGATTCTACTTCTATCACTCAACGGCTACCAAATTATCTAGATTCATATCTATCCAATGGGTAGATTGGAAGAAGATCCTCTAGATGCCGTCCAATGGCTAGTTTGGAAGTGGAGGAGTATTTAAGGAGATCAAGGACCGATGAGCAAGTAAGAGATGGAGCGTAGAATTTATAATTCCAAAGTCCGAGCGACTTTCGATCATACACTTGTCTTTGGTGAGCTTAAACGTTTGTGATCGTGAGAGAAATACCAAAAGAATGACTTAGTGAGATAATGTGATCTACTACTAAGTGTTTGCACTCAAAGTTGTAATCTCTTGTTGATTGCATAGTGGAATCTAGCAGAAGGCTGTTAGTGTGGGAGAGTGGACGTAGGCTTAGTTTAAGCCGAATCACTATAAATTTTGTGTTCTTATTCTCTTCCCTAAACTTTATTTTATTCTGCATATATTTGCCAAGGTTTCGTTTAAACACCTATTCACCCCACTCTAGGTGATAGTACTAGCCCTAACAACATGTCCCTAGATGGAGGCCCGTCTGGTTCGTTTTGGATAGCTGCGAGGTAGCGAGCAGAGTATCGACGTTCCTGTCCCCAGGAGTCCCTGGCTCCATGAGCTCATCATGACCATTATTTTGGTTGATGAGGGCCTGCCACAATTGGTACCTCATCGATTCAAGGCGTGGTTTCATGATGGGCCTAATGGGGTGCGGGAAAGTCCCCTTCAGGGTTTCGACGTACCCACCGTTGAGCGCGAAGGGGTAGTTGACCCACCTAACGGTGTCGTGGTAGACCTAGATCCCAAGTAGATAGGGTCCAAGATAGGGTTAGATCCGTAGTCTCTTTTGTTTATAAACTCTTGTGTATAAACCTGGTGTGTTTATATAAGTGTGTTTGTGAAAATTTGATTGTTTTGCTTTTCTATCCCATGTTGGTTGTTGTCTGAGGATTGTTTATTTCGCTTCCGCTTGTGCATGATTTGTTTGGGTTGGTAATGCGTCCTGGGAACGTCGCAATTTAGTCGACTACCGAGGGATGTGCGCGCGCTCAAGGTTCGGGGCATGACACTACTAGTCCTTATCAACTATTGGCGAGGGTTGCAACGCTCACCCAGGCTCTCGCCAATCGTAGACAAGGGTAGGCCTCACCTAGATAGAGTGAGTGTGATTCTCACCCAAGCATGGCCTTCCCTCACCTTTTGCTAGCGAAAGCAACCCTTGCTTAGCCCTCTTTGGCCATCGCCGACGATTGGCCACCAGCCAAAAAGAAATAAAAAAAAAAGAAGAAAAAAATAAAAAATATTTTAAAAAACTGTACACGTTAACGTCGGTACCCACATGGGATGGGCAGCGCTAATTGGATGAACACGTTAACATTTTCCAATTAAAATTGACCGGAAAGACTACATTGGCAAATTATCAAAAGATTTATAACTGAATTGATATAAATGACATAAGTTAATCACATTTTTGGTCTTTTTTCCACATGACAAGTGTTCTGAGCACTCGTTAACAAAATCCCAATGAATAATGTTAATTTAAAAAATTAAAAAAAAAAACTTAGGCAGAAAGACACTAGAAGTGCCAAAAGTTGTGTACGACACTGTACTCAAGGAGAAATCAATCATTAACTTTTGGAACTACAAAACAGATTAGACAACTTCTTATGGAGATTCCCACAATTGCAAGTAATTGATTGAAGAATTCACTTCATGATTGTCGTTTTGTAGAAAGAAAAGAAACGAAGTTGATTTATTCAATTTGGTACCCACAATAGCACCGAATTGATTAAACAAAGTGATGTCTCTACCACTATCTCGGGATTCTTTCTCTAGTACCAAGAACTCTTTTTCCCTCCGAGCCAAGCCCTACTTTTGCTCTTCACGCCCTAGTTTTGCCATCAGAGCCCTAAATTTTCCACCTAATTGAGCAAGGATGAGAAGATGACAAATCTCTAAATGAGTGAGAGTTATGGAGATGGTCGATGAGCGACGAAGAAATTGTGATGGCAAGCGAGCAGCGATCAGTCGCTAAGGAGAGTAGTTTGTATGCAGTAACAAGGAAGCCCCAATTTTGATCCATTTTGAGTTATGTTGTTTTGGCTAGAGGCTATGTGATGTCATTTTCATTTTTTTTGTTTAAGCCACGTAGGATGAAAAAATGACGTCATTTATAATGTACACGTGGATTGCATTAAAAAAAATGCCACGTCAATTTTTTTAATCATAAAACCCCGCAATCAATTTGGTCGGAATTTATCGTCAATGACACTTAAGGATACTTAAGTGATGATTTTTTTTTTTCATGATTTGACATTTAAATGAGAAGGCGAAAACTTTTGATACTAAAGTGAGTGCTGTACATAACTTTTGGCACTTCTAGTGTAATTTTCCCAAAAACTTAGGATTCATTTTTTAATAAGATTAGTTGGATTTGAGTTTTGGGTATCTATGAACAAGTCATCAAACCCTATAAAGTAATTTAAATGGGATCTAAGCTCATTATGCAAATCTAAAATCTAACTAGACTAGTTATAGGGTTTAGATACGTCGAAAATGCTATTTGACTCCACCCACTACATCCCTACTCATGGCCCTATTCTTAAAATACAATGACACCGACATTTGTTATCCTACCTCTTCAATGAAATTGTCCTTTTATTTGTTGTTTTTTGCAAGGATTAATATCCCGAAAAACCCCAAATTGATACATCTATGACAAATTGTGACATCCTAAAATTTTATAACGATCCCTAGTTACACTGTGAACCCTGAAAAGGTATCGGAAGCACCAACGGACTATTTTGTAGTCATTAGACCGATGGATTCCAATTAAACAAGGCCAAACATTGGATGGACTATCGTTTTGATTTGGAAATGTATCCTATATCTAAGTGTGATCAAGGATCGTACTAAAGGATAAATTGACAAGGAATTTTCTGTCCTTGGCCGTGTACTCTATAAGTTGGATTTTCATCGATTAATGTTGCAATTTTATATGGCCATGTGAGTATTTGAGATTATGAAATTAAGTGGGGATTAAAGTAGATTATTAAGAGCAAATATGGGCTTATTAGTATTACTTTTTGGGCCATTTAAATTTGGACCTTAGGCCCACAAGAACCATCGGCCATGGGGAGGGGGGGAACCGGATGGAAGCCCCACGCCACCTCCTCCATGTGTCTTCAACAAGAAGACACTTGTCTCCCTCTTGGAGCCAAGTGTCCTAGCATGCAAAATTAAATTAAATGCAAGCAATTAAGCAACCAAAAAGGAAAAGGGGAGGGGGCGGATTGAGCAAGGCAGCACCAGAGAGAGAGAGAGAGAGAGAGTGATCGAGAAAGGGGAGAGTGACTGAGAGAGAGGAAGGCCGTCTTCCACCGTCAACGCCGCCTGACGCCGCCTAGCCGCCGCCGTCGATCGAGCTAGCCGAAGCCTCAAGTTGCCGTTTGTTTGCTGTGAATTTAAGGCTAAGGCAAGTGGAGTCTATTGATCTACACTTTGCTTGCTGTCGTTGTGTGTGAAGTATGGTGAATTTCGGATGTGGTGGATGTTAGAATTTTCGAAGTTATGGGAGTAGTGCCTTAGCCTAGTAATCTGTTTTCTGGAAAACGGTTCGACCTTTGGTGATTTCGCGAGATGCATGCAATTTTCTAGTTGGAATCTCACTTCGTGTCCTTGATGAAATTTGTAGATGACAGCTTGAGGAGTAACATACTAAACTTTGAGATGAAACGGACAAGTATCGGTCGGTTAAATGATTTTTCTTTGAAGAAACTAGATCTGGAAACTGTTATGTTGATCTTTGGTGATTTCGTGAGCAGTAAGGCAATTTTCTAGCTGGAATCTCACTTCGTGTTCTTGATCAAAGTTGTATAGGACTTCTTGAAGATTAACATATCAAAATTTTAGGGGAAACGGACAAGTATTTGTTGGTGAAACCAGTTTTCTTCAAAGATACTAGATCTGGAATCTGTTATGTTGATCCCTTGCGATTCTGTGAATTTTGTGAAATTATCCAGTTCGCATTTGATTTCATGTCCTTGATAAGAGTTGTAGATGACATCTTGAGGAGAAACATAATGAAATTTGAGAATAAACGGAAAAGTATTGATAGGGGAAATGATTTTTTCTTTGAAAGGGTTAAATCTGGAGATTGAGCCGAGGGTTAGGGTGAGTTGCAATAATCATATATTTTAATCCAGAATGAATTAGATTTCGATTTCTTCATGGGACTTTTACCTCTAGATCTCACCTATAACATATTAAAATCTCAGAATTTTTAGAGTTCATTTAAAGACTTAATCGAAATTATTTCCGAAACTGTGCAAAAGTGGTGTTGGAATTTCTTTTGCTGTGATGTATGGACCTATGCGATTGATATGAAACTTTCTTGACATGGTGTTCTTCATGAAACCTTTTTCTCTAGGTCTTGTTTACATCATGTTAAATTTTTTAGAATTTATTAATATCGTTTCCTAATTTTTCCAGAATTTTAATTAAAGGAATGCATTCTGTTTTATTTGAAAATTGTCTTATTTTTAAGAACAAATAAATTACTCTATGGGATGTGGTATTCTGAGTTGCTATCTATGTAGCATGCGTGGTGACAATTATGCATTTCACATGACATAAAAAAAAAATTGATGAAATTTTATAAAATTAAATGAAATTTTGGCACTATCGCATCAAATGGCATTTTTCCAAAGTGAGATATATCCATGTGTAATGATAATGATGATACCGTCGGACGGCTAAGTCGACGATACCTAGAGGTGTGTGCCGGATGTCCTCGGGAGTTTCGAGATGCTCGGAGGTGTGTGTCGGAGGTTCCTCGCGATGCCAGGTTGGGTGCGAGAGATATGAGGGATGCAAACACTGGTCCCTGGAAGAACAATGAGATCCTTTTGAAAAATCAATATGGAAATTGAATCATGTGCATGTGTGTACATGGCCTGGTGTATAAATTTTCTTTGAACTTGAACTGGTATTGCATGATTTTTGGAGGTGTGATCATCAAGGCATTGAATGGATCTCATGGAGATATATGCATGACTGCATGGAGATATATGCATAATTGCATGGTGATGTATGCTTGAGTGCATGAATGATGTGTGCTTTACTTGTGATACCTTGGTTGTCTTGCTTGTTGCATTATGTAGTTTGATGGATCTTTATTGCTGAGTGGTTGTACTCACCTCTTTTTGGGGACTAACATTTCAGATTGAGAGATGCCTCTGCTACCCATTACGAGGCACTTTTTACAACGTCTCGGTAGATGTTGAGTGCTCATGTTCGGAGCACATTTGTGTTAGTGTCTGGGGTCTGGTATTCATCTGCGTTCAAGTCCTAGTCATGTATGATGTGGGTTTGCCTGGAGGCCCCATGGTACAGGAGTTCCTGTCTGTGCATGTTCGCCGTGACGAGATTATGATGGGGATGCTGCCACTGCCGCCAGCCAATGGACCGACTGGGTGTGATTGATCGTGCGTGATGGGTAGTTGAGGGAGTTTTTTTGGACTGCCGTCACTATCTGATGGACTGAAACTTATGATTGTTGTGGAGTTGGACGCTTTTGGTTATAGCCGAGTTTTAGAAAAGCCTTGGCCTTTTGTTGTACCAACTCATGTTATCCATCAAGTGATGTAAATAAAGGTGCTCGGTTTATCTTATGAAAATGTCTAGTTGGTGTGCATTGCGTTATTTTATGAAGTATGGGTTAGGGAGATATTGAATATGCTTTCGCCATATGAACTGCGCTGGGACCAATTTAAATAATGCAAACCCCTAGGACTTTTGGATCCTCTATAATTCAATAGTATTAGAGTGGCATGTTGTTAGGACTGTTGAAGGGTTAGAGCACTGTGGCGACCCTAACGGATTGGGGCCGTGTCGAGGGGGTGCCACACAAATTTACCAAAAACTAATATTTTTACTATCAAAAACCCCATATTGATATACCTTTGACAAATTTATCCTAAATTGATACACTTATGAAAAATTTATCCTTTGTTAGTTTCCGTTAAATTTTACTGTCAAATTATTGAATTGGATGACACGTGCCAGTTAATTGATGAACCAATTAGGGATTTTACTTTTTATTTGTCACAATTATACCATCTTGTGGTTTTAATTTACCTTAACAGAGCGTATATTTGTCACAAATATACTAGTTTTGGGTTTTTGGCAATCGAATAAATTAGTTTATGGTAAATTTATCACAAGTGTACTAGTTTGGGGTTTTTTGTGGTCATTTGAGGTAAATTTGTTATGTGTATACCAGTTTAAGGTTTTGCATAATAAAAAAATTAGTTTATAGTAAATTTATCACATGTGTATCAGCTTGTGGCTTTTTAGGGTATTGACCATTTTTCCAAAGAGAATATCACTCTTATACAGTTTGTCGATCCCCAATACATCACTTTGAACTCCTTCTGTAGTTTGTGGGACTTGTAGAGTGTTTCATTGGTGTCCAAATAGATAATCCTCTATGCTTGTTCCTCAAAATTATAACAGAGAAATTATCTTACTATTCATTCGTTCGTTCATTCGATGAGGGCTTGACATTTTGCTCCAAGTTGCTAGTGGAACTAAGCATTTCTCTCCAATGATTATAAGTAGGGGTGAGCATGATCTAGATTGGGCCGGTTCAACACTTAATCCAATGATCGACTTGCACAGTGTTGATTTTCAATTTTTAAGATTGAAGACAAACTCTATTAAGTCTTTCGGGTCAATTTGGGACCAACCGATTATTTTTTGTTTCATTTTTTATATTCCTCAAAAGAACAAACATACTATTTCAAACTATATATTAATTAATAATGCGATATTGAGCAACCAAATTATGAACACCAATGCATGTCAAACATAAATATAAGATAAGATAATAACAAAAATTTAGACTTGTTAAAAGTAACAAACTACAAAAACAAACATGTAAGGTGAGGAAATAGAGGCGAGTGAACAGAGGCAAGCGACAAAACTAGCAAGCGAGCGAGGTTGACACGAACGAAGAGGGTTCCTTTTTTGTTTTTTGGGTCGAATTAGGATTAGGTTTCTTTCTACTTTCTAATTTACACTATAAATTGAATTACAAAGAGAACATATGAGGCAATGCTAGAATTTGAATAGATAATAAAATATCATTTATAGTATATTAGATATAAATACAGGGTTAGTTCAGGTAGACCAATTCTAAACTCCTAGGACCGGGACCAACTTGCACAGTGCAAAGTCTAGGGGTCCCAAGACTAAGGACCGACCCAATCCATCTGGGAACTAGATTGGGATAGGCTAGGTTGAGCCGGTCCAAGGTCGTTCCAAGGTTGACCTTGGACCAATACTTACCCCTAATTATAAGCCAATCCATTAGAGGCAACAAAATGGGTCATGGGCCCAATTTTTAACTCATAGTTTTAATATCAGGATATATATGGATTATTAAATATTTTAGGGCACGAAAGATAATCATTCTATTTTAATGTTTATTTTTTCTATTTTTTATTTATTTCCAGGAATAGGTTTAGAATAAAAGTTCATTTGATAACGCAATTTCATTTTTCTATTTTCAAGACAATTTCTATTACTAGGATAGAAATTCATTGGAAAGTGTTATCAAATTTCATTTTTCTATTTTCAAGACAATTTCTATTACTAGGATAGAAATTCATTGGAAAGAAATTTTGAGGATTATCCAATGAATTTCTATCCCAGTTATAGAAATTGTGTCGTTATCAAATGCATGCCTTTACTTAGAAACTTGTCTAGAAAATATAAATTGAAAAATATATTCCGAGTAAAAAATTGTTCTCGAGAAGAGAATGATCATCATCCGTGCTCTTAAAGGTTAGGTGAAAAACTGGGTAAAAAATATTATAGTTCAATTAGGTTGGATTTAAATGAGTTTTCACAAGATGTAAAGATTTAAAGGAGGTCAGAGGTGTTAACAACGGTTGGCGATAGATCCTCACCGTGTACAATTCTCCTAATAGAAGATCAAATATTCAATACTCTTTATCCAAGATTCGAAGAAGTTTACAATTCGAGGACCCAGGATACATATTTAGCAAGTGCAGACTGAAATAATACACATGCGATCTTCAAGCTGAAGATGTAGAATGTGACTTCTAAAGAGATTAATAATGACAAATTCAATCATCAAGGAAAGTGGTAGGGTTAAGATGAAGTTATCTCGACACCAGCCAACTTACCCCTTTTTCCAATCTAAAATTCTAATATATATAAAAAGATATCTAACTTCACACGATTCTTGCCAGGTTTGTCATTTACGAAGCCATCTGCTCCGAAGCTAACACATCACTTTCTCATTCCTCAAAGACAATATTATTTACGTTGATCTTCTGTATCCATTGTCTCTTATGCCAGGCAAAATCCAAGAAAACTTATCAATACAGAAGAATTATATCGGCAAAGGACAATACATGCATGAATTCCAGTAAACTCTTGCTTCCGTCTTTGGTATTTGTAGCTTACACATTTAACATTACAAGTAGATAATTCACCCACCAGTCACCAGACTCACCACCCATAAACAGAAGCCGCCACCGCTGGCCAATAAAGCGCCCATGCAAATCCAGCAAAATGACACCAACACTACTGTTGACTGACCATTCTGAAAACGGCAGCCACCACCATTGTCAACCTCAAGAGGCTGGTGGATTCACCACCATGATGCTGCCGCCATTGAACTACCAAGCAAAGTTGGCACCAGCACCACTAGCCAACACGGCTGATGCGGGAGCATCCAATGTAGCTCCATCGACCAACTCAAAACCATCGATACTTATCCAAGCCAAGAAAGAAATTGGGCATCATGTGCTTCGATGGATCATTTTGAATGAATAATGTCAATTACTTATCGATACTTTGAGGTATGTTGATAACTATCAATGGGAAGCCATTTTAGACATTTTGCATGACCAATTGATGAAGTTTCAGGAGGATTATTTTTTGGTCGAGGGAGGAGCAGAAATTTTGGAAGGCTAAAGGTTCAAGAATGCAAGTTCCCATGCTAATAAATGCATTTCCTAAGTTCCTAGGTGTCTTTATTGTTATGTAGTTTTCAAGAGTCAAAGGTCTAATTTCCTAGGTCATTAAAGTCTGTTTTTAATATTTCCAAAGTCTAAAATCCTTCTATAAATAGAGGAAAACTATCCAATGTAAGGAGATACGAATTTGATGAATGAAAATTGTGAGATTTCCTCTGCTTGAGTGAACATCTTCGGAGAGTGGATAACTCCTATCGGTCTTTTTATCCTTGGAGCGTAGATCACTCCTTGGTGGTGAGCCAAGAAGGCACTGTTTGGTAACCATCCAAACAGTGCATGATTCTGATTTTTTGTTCCTAGAATCAGTTTGGGAATAGAATCGCGTTTGGTAAAATTTTTGTCCAAAATTGATTCCGAGAACAAATTTGTTCCCGAAATCAGTTTTGGACAAGAATTGAGAATAATATATATATATATATATATATATATATATATATGATTCTTGGTCTGAGAATCAAAAAAAGAATCAAGTATTGTTCTTCCCTTCCGCCATTCCGTGACCGCCATCCACCACCGCCCACCGCTGCCTATCGCCGCCGGTCACCATCTGCCGGTACGGCAAGCTCGCCAGGCCAGGGCGAGGTCTGGCGAGCTCGCTGGTGGCCAGGCGAGCCTCGCCAGGGCTAGGCGAGGCCCGCCTAGCCTTGGCAAGGCTCGCCCAACCCCGCCTGGCCACCGGCTCGGCCTAATGGATTAAAGATCCGGGGTCGGCGTGAGGTTGTCCCTCGTCCCGATGGACCGACAGCCAGAAGAAGAAGAAGAAGAATAGGAGAAAAAGGAAAAAAAAAAAAAAGGAAAAAAGAAAAGAATAAAAAGGAAAAAAGTAAATAATTTATTTAAAAATTAAAAGAAATTGATTTGGAACAGAATCAATGAGCACGGTACCAAACGCAATTCTATTCCAGAATCAGAAATTTTGGACAGTTACTAAATGCGTTCTTTTACTAAGAATCAGTTGCCGGGAACAGAATAAAAAGAAATAATTTCCGATTAGAATCTATTCCCGGAAACAGAATCGTTACCAAACACACCTGAAGTCCTTTATCCTTGGCTGGTGGAATCTTTAGGACTTGGTGGTGAGCTTCTCCTATCTCGAAGTCCTTTAACTTTGGCTGGTGAAAGCTTTAGGCCTTGGTGGTGAACTTCATAGATATCGATCCTCATCTTTGGTTGGTGGGGTGACCTTTATACCTTGGAAGGAGACCATTCTATCTTTTCTTATTCCCGAAGTCCTTTAACCTTGGCTGGTGGAAGCTTTAGGCCTTGGTGGTGAACTTCATAGATATCGATCCTCATCTTTGGTTGGTGGCGTGACCTTTATACCTTGGAAGGAGACCATTCTATCTTTTCTTATTCCCCTTCATTTTTTCCTCGTATACACTACTCCATACACTTAACCAGAAAAATCCCCAAAAGGAAAAAATTCCGTTCTGGAATCACTCGCCCCATCACGCATCAAAAGATTGGTATCAGAGCTCAAGGTTCAACTCATTTGAGTGATTCCACTCTTTTCAACTTATTTGAGTGATTACATTTTTTCTTCTATTACATATTCCTTATGGCTGATCAAGTTCCAAGAGGCTTGACTTTGGAGCAAGCGCACAACGAAAGACGAGATTGCACAATCCAAAATCTTCAGCAACAAATGGAGCGAGTCCTCAATCTTCTAGAGAACGGCATCAGCGTGACGATTTTGAATATCATCAAAGTTCTAATGGCGATTTCGAATTCACTGGAGACAACTCTAGTGATTATGAATATCAAATTCGAAGACGAAGAGGGAGGCATAAGGAGGATGAAAGAGACATTAAAGTAGAGGTCCTTGAGTTTGACGGTAATCTCAATCTTGACGACTTTGTGGATTGGCTACACACAACCGAACGAATTTTTGACTTCAAGGCCTATTCGGATGAGAAGAAATGTAAAGTTGATGTCCTAAAGCTGACAAAATATGCTTCTCTATGGTGGGAGAATCTAAAGCATCAACGAGCAAGAGAAGGAAAAGGCCGAATCAAGTCTTGGGAAAAACTCAAGAAGTTGATGAAGAAGAGGTTCTTGCCCGACACTTCTAAGCAAGATTTGTTCCTCAAACTGAATTCCCTAAGACAATAAGAGATGAGTGTTGAAGAATACATTCGTGAGTTTGAACAACTCAAAATGAGTTGTGAAGTTCCAGAAGTTCCTAAGCAAACCATCGCTCGTTTCCTTGGCGGCATGAATCGAGAAATTGCTTATATGGTTGAACTTTAACCTTATTGGTCCTTTGAAGACGTATGCAAGTTAGTCATAAAAGTCGAAAAACAATTGAAGAGCAAGAGGTTTTCCTCCAGAACCTCAACAAAGGTGACCTGAATTTTTACTTCTGCTTTCAATTAAATTAATCGGGCCTTTCATTGACGTGCTTATAGTGCTATTCTCAGAGCTAATCACACCTGAGATAACTAGACTAGCTTGGGAAGTCATTAAGGAATTTTAAAGTAATAGACTTGGGAATTCGACCAGGAATCAATTACTCGACCGTGCTCATCTGCCGAGATCATTACGACACAGTAAGATCGATTAGAAATCAGAGATAGGTCGGTTTGACTAAGATGTGTGGTTAAACGTTGGTGATTCCACCAAATTGAAAAATTCTCGTCGATCGGCACTAGATTGATTTTTCTGTCATTTTGGTACCCTATGTCCATATGTGATTCATCGAGATTTCCACGACAACCGGCGAGTCACCAATGTGTCGAAGGGTTCATTGTGGCTCGAAAAAAATTGACCACGGGTCATTTGCACTAAAAATTTCTGAAAGTTACCTAGTAGCCTAGGTCACACCAAAATCGCGCCAGAGTGAAATTAACCGCGAATTTGAATCCGATTTCAGAAATTGAAAGTTCTGTCACGTCACGAGCCATTTTAGGAATGTCGACTCAGTCTCCGAAGATTTTTCTGCAAACCGAGTTTTTGGCGGAAAAAGTCAATATAGGGTCGTTTTACCGTTTTTTTATTGTCTGAAGACAATGCAAGGAAATGCTTTAAGTGCCATGGTTTTGGGCATTTTCAAGCAAATTGTCCAAATTGAAGAGTTATGACTCTTCAAGAAATTGAGGAGATCAATGCAGCGCTTCAAGAGGCTGAGGGCAATCAAGACCAAAATGTTTCTGAATCTGAAGGGGAAGAAGAAGTTGTGGAGAAAGCCGATGATGGCGAGATGTTGATCATCCGAAGAGCATTGCATGTTGAAGTTTTTCCTGATAATGAGCAAAGAGAAAATATATTTCACACCCGTTGCACTATTAATGGAAATGTGTGTTCGGTGATCATCGATGGTGGGAGCTGCACTAATGTTGCTTCGACAACTCTTGTCGACAAGCTGAAGCTTCCAACAATGAAACATCCTCAACCATACAAGCTCTAATGGCTCAATCAAGGGAATGATCTCAAGGTAACCAAACGAGTTCTTATATCATTTTCGATTGGGAAGAACTATCGAGATCAGGTTGTATGTGATGTGATTCCTATGGATGCATGCCACTTGTTATTAGGTAGACCATGGCAATTTGACATAAATGCTATGCATGATGGTCGGAAAAACACATACTCTTTTCATAAGGAACAAAAATGCATTACTCTTTTACCCTTGAATCCTTCTTTAATACATAATAATCAACCTAGGGAAGGAAACACTTGTAAGGAAAATCTGTTCTTGAGTGAGACACGGGTTGAGAGAGCCATTAGCAAACAAAAGAATGTATTTGCTTTGCTTGCGGTCAAGAAAAAGAGTGAGATAGAGCGACCCATACATCCAAAAATGCATTGCTTGTTGAAAGAATTTGCAGATGTGTTCCCAGAGGATTTACCACCTGGATTACCTTCCATAAGAGGTATTGAGCATCAAATTGATTTGATCCTCGGTACTCCACTACCAAACAATCCACCTTATCAATGCAATCCAAAGGAAACAAAGGAGTTGCAAAGACAAGTCGATGAACTTATTGACAAAGGATACGTTCGAGAAAGCATGAGTCCATTTTATGTTCCGGCTCTACTTGTACCTAAGAAGGATGGTACATATCGAATGTGTGTTGATAGCTGGGCCATCAACAACATCACCATTAAGTATAGGTACCCCTATACCTAGACTTGATGATATGCTTGGTGAATTATATGGTTCTTCTGTGTTTTCAAAGATAGATTTGCGGAGTGGTTATCATCAAATCATAATGCAAGAAGGTGGAAGACGGCTTTCAAGACCAAGGGAGGCCTTTATGAGTGGTTGGTTATGCCATTCGGATTATCTAATGGTCCGAGTACCTTCATGAGACTTATGAACGAGGTTCTTTGTTCCTTTGTTGGTTGATTTGTGGTTGTTTATTTCGATGATATTCTTGTTTATAGCAGGAACGAGGAGGAGCATATCTCTCATTTAAAACAGGTCTTTAATTTCTTGAGAGAACAAAAACTATATGCTAAAATGGAGAAATGTGAGTTCTTCTCTCCAAGCATTGTGTTTCTTGGTTATGTGGTTTCCAAAGATTGAATCTTTGTTGATTAAGCCAAGGTGGAAGCTATGAAGACTTGGCCGGTTCCGAAATCCATTTCTGATGTGAGAAGTTTTCATGGACTTGTTTCTATCGATATTTTGTCAAAGACTTTAGTACCGCCATGGCTCTTATAATTGAATGCATGAAGAAGGGTGCTTTTGAATGGACAAAGGTTGCTCAAAATGCCTTTGAGGTAATCAAGCAGAAACTTTGTGACTCCCCTATTCTTGCACTTCCTGATTTTGATAAAGTATTTGAAGTTGAGTGTGATGCAAGTGGAGTTGGCATTGGCGTTGTTCTTGTCCAAGCACAAAAACCATTGGCATATTTCAGCAAGAAGTTAATCGATTCAAAGAGGAATTATTCAACTTATGACAAAGAGTTCTATGCCATTGTCCGAGCTCTTGATTATTGGAGTCATTATTTGAGGTCAAAGCAATTTGTCCTTCATTCTGATCATGAGGCGCTGCAGTTTATTAGCGGCCAACACAAGCTTAATTCGAGACATGCAAAATGGGTAGAATTTCTTCAATCCTTTTCTTTTATCTCAAAATATAAACCCGAGCACACTAATGTTGTAGTAGATGCTTTATCGAGAAGATATTCTATGCTTGCTGTTATGGTCTCTAGGATTCTTGGATTTCAATCAATGAAAGAACTTTATTATGATGATGCGGAGTTCTCATCCATCATTGACAATTGCAAGCAGGGAGTTCAAGGTACATATTCTTTGCAAGATGGGTTTCTTTTTAAAGGAAATCGATTATGTGTGCTGAAGAGTTCTTTTAGCGAATTGTTGATTCGAGAGGTGCATGGTGGAGGATTGGCTGGTCATTTTGGTATTAACAAAACTCTTGAGGTTCTTCAAGAGCGTTTCTATTGGCCAAAGATGAATGGAGATGTGCATGCTATCATCTCAAGGTGTGCAACTTGTCAAAGATCAAAAAGCCATTTCCATCAAGGTTTGTATACTCCACTTCCAGTACCATTGCAGTCCTGGGAAGATGTTAGCATGGATTTCATTGTGGCTCTACCAAGAACTCAAAGAGGAAAAGATGCTACCATGGTGGTCGTCAATCGATTCTCTAAAATGGCTCATTTTGTGCCATGTCACAAGACCAAAGATGCATCTCATATTGCTAAATTATATTTCCAAGAGATTATTCACATTCATGGAGTCGGATCGTGATTCCAAGTTCTTCAGCTACTTCTAGAAGACACTATGGAGAATGCTTGGTACAAGACTCTTATTTAGCACAGCTTGACATCCACAAACTGATGGCCAAACGGAGGTAACAAATCATACTCTAACCACTCTTCTTCGTGGTATGGTGAGTAAATCTTTGAAAGATTGAGATTTGAAGCTTGCGCATGCTGAATTTGTTTACAATCGATCACCAAGTTATACTACTGGTCGATCACCATTTGAAGTTGTGTATGGAATTAATCCTCTCACACCCATTGATTTGATTCCAATTCCATCTTACTCTCAAGTAAGCTTTGATGGCAAAGAAAGAGCTGAATCAATGAAGAAGCTCCATGAGCAGATTCCATCCAAGATCGAAAAGGCCAACGAATCTAACAAGAAGAAAGCTAATCAACATCGCAAGAAGACTCAATTTCAACCGGGCGATCTTGTATGGCTTCACTTGAGGAAGGAGAGATTTCCATCTCGATGAAAGACAAGCTATTGCCCAGAGCTGATGATCCCTTTAAAGTTATTGAGCGAATTGGTGACAATGCTTACAAGATTGACCTTCCTAGAGAATTTGGAGTTTCGGCAACATTCAATGTGGGAGACCTTTCTTCTTACTTGGAGGATGAAAACTTTCTAGATTTGAGGAAAAATCTCAAACAACCTGAGGAGGATGATGCGAGAGCATCCAATATAGCTCCATCGACCAACTTAGAACCATCGATGCTTATCCAAGCCAAGAAAGAAATTGGGCATTATGTGCTTCGATGGATCATTTTGAATGAATAATGTCAAGACTTATCGATACTTTGAGGTATGTCGATAACTATCGATAGGAAGCTATTTTAGACGTTTTACATAACCAATTGATGAAATTTCAGGAGGGTTATTTTCCGGTCAAGGGAGTAGCATGAATTTTGGAAGGCTAAAGGTTCAAGAATGCAAGTTCTCATGCTAATAAATACATTTATTAAGTTCATAGGTATCTTTATTGTTATGTAGTTTTCAAGAATCAAAGGTCTAAGTTCCTAGGTCATTAAAGTCTGTTTTTTTATATTTCCTAAGTCTAAAATCCTCCTACAAACAAGGGAAAACTATCCAATGTAAGGAGATACGAATTTGATGAATGAAAATTGTGAGATTTCCTCTACTTGAGTGAACATCTTCGGAGAGTGGATAACTCCTTTCGGTTTCTTTATCCTTGGAGCGTAGATCACTCCTTGGTGGTGAGCCAAGAAGCCCTTTATCATTGGCTAGTGAAATCTTTAGGCCTTGGTGGTGAGCTTATCTTATCCTGAAGTCCTTTAACCTTGGCTAGTGGAAGCTTTAGGCCTTGGCGGTAAATTTCGTAGATCTCGATCCTCATCTTCGGTTGGTGGCGTGGCCTTTATACCTTAGAATGAGATTGTTCTATCTTTTCTTATTCCCCTTCATTTCTTCCCTATATACACTACTCCATACACTTAATTAGAAAAATTCCTAAAAGAAAAAATTTCCGTTCTGAAATCACTCGCCCCATCACACATCAACGGCAGCGGCCGAGCGGCCGAGCAACCAGTCGCCGCCGCCACCACCACCGCCACCACACCACCAACACCACCACCACCACCACATACATAGTTCTTCCAAAGAATTGCTTTGCCTGAATGCTATAGATGAGACAAGACCAGGCTAATGGTTTGGTGTCTCCCGTTTAATCCTCGTACTCGTAGTAAAGACAGCGTATGGAAAATGTCTGCACCTACTATTGGAACTAGTTGCAAATCCATCCAAAATAAGAATAACGAAAGCTTAGCTAAAATCTCATTTAAGTTCTTATCGTTGACAAAAGTTCACAACAAATAATGAACCGCTGCTAATGCTCCTATCCTGACTATTCAGGGAAATGCCATGATATTTGGAATCAGCATCTTCTAAGTTCTTCCGAATATTCAGTCTTGATGGTGCATCCGTGCTAAATCAAGTTAAAGACCACCAGAAATAAGGAAAACAGTCGCTGACTAGAACTAGAACCATTGTGCTAAGCTTTACTAAATCGCACACTGTAATATATACAATACATTCCTCCATCCCCCAATGGGTAAAGGCTACAGGTCACTCTGGTTTATACAGAAATTTCTAGAAAAACACGATCAACTAAGACCTATTTCACTAATAGTAGACAAATTGTATGCTCTTTCTACAGCTAACAAAAATAAGAAAAAATCAATAGCTGAATGAGGATAGGAAGAAGGGACCAACAACATGAAACTCAAAATTGGAATCAGCTTTTGTGTAAAGAGATTTATTAGCCGAGGCTGGCATTACAGACACCTCACAGAATCACCAAGCATGTACATTGACACTCTTTTGGGGCTTATATGTTGGTCGCATTCCCCAAGGGTTCCTGAGAGACTTCACTCTTTGGATAGGACAAGCTTTCATCTGCCAGCTGCAAGTCGTGGCCTCAGCTACAAGTAAAAGACAAAAATAGACAATGAATACGTATTTTGTGTACAATGTTCTATATAACACTATTCACCATCTCTCTCTTCCATTGGACCAGTTTAAGCATTAAATCATCACGACCTTTTTCTCATTTATCAGCTGAGCTGTTGCTTCTTTCTCAATTATTGACCAAGCAACAGTACATTGTCCTCTTATCACTCTTTCTTGTAGTCTGCTTGTGAATGTTTAGCCAAAAAAAAATATCCATATGTTTCTCATTTTACAGCACCCCACTCCCCCCAACCCCCCCAATACACACACACACCAAGACATAAAGAAAAGAAAAAAAAATTACTAAGGCACATCTAATCCCAATTGAAAGGGTTTAGTTACTTTTATTGTTTGGACAGCCAAAATGGTTGCATTGGTATTATTTTACATCACATAACACATGTATATGTGAAAAAAATACCAAACCAACACCAAGAGACAGAAACTGATAATACCATCTCAATATACTTCAGTTGTTTTAGAACTTGATCTGTCTCCAGCTCCTGAAGTAAAAGCATGAGAAAAGGACCCGTGTATTAGGGACTGATCTAAAAAGCTCACAGTTAGTTCTTCAAATAGTAGTTAACAAATTCCCAATGGTGACAACCTAAAGAGGAGAATAGGCTGGTAAGACAGAGAAAAGCTTTCCCCTGGCTAATGGGTTCAATAAGGGGATCTCAGGGGATCCACCCCTAAAACTTTGTTAAAACATTCTACGATTATTCCCGACAAGTATGAAGGCTTACAGAACAGGATTCAGTAACCACAAAAACCCTGGAGAAGTATCCTGGATTATGCTTAAGGTTGTAATTGTTGATCCATCCTTCCACATCAAGAAAAATGAGCATGTTCTTCTATTATTGGGGAAAAAGAGAAACAGCGTAGATTCTAGAGTTTAGCTTTCAACTGAAATGAAGCCTCCAATCTCAAGATGGTCCTAACATTTTTGGAACCAATACTTACAACAGTTAAAACTAGTGCATGATTCCAAGCCTTAGGTTTCTCCTTCTACTTATTTTCAGATTTATAATGTATTTCACACTTTTATCTTAGTAAATTTTTTCTTGGAAGGTCTCACTTTGTCTTGGGGTATTCTCCTAATTGTTTTGGGCGTTCACTCCCATAGTTTTCTAGCAGAATATTCTGATAGCTGATTTCTCCTAAAGTGAAAGATTGGACAGAAAGTAAACACTTAATTTATTTACTTATTAATGTATCTTTAGCTTATACTGAATTTTGAACCAAGCAAATGCCCCTAGAACCCGCCCCAGTCTGTGGACCGAATGCCTGTTGCAGATAGCCATGGAAGAACACACATCTCTAGTGATAAGCCATGCATCACAGCATAATGCATTCTAACTAAAGCATTGACAAAGATATCTCATGCTGGATGCAGATTTAAGGACAGAAATAATACTAGTATGAAAAAAGAATAAAAAATGACTAATGTTACCTGACGGACAGCACAATCAGAATGGCTCGGATCCCAGAAAACAGAACAGAAGCACTCCCACTTATCAGTTTGGACTTCAAAAAGAGGTGCTCTGCAATATAATTAACTCATCCGTCAAATTATATTTAACTTAGTCAAAATAAAAACATTCTCAGGTAAATCATGCAGTAAGTTAGAAACACCAGTTAAGTGATTATTGTGAAACATGTCATTTTGTAAGATTTTAAGTACAAGCTAGATATCACTACAAATGAGTGCAGTCACCAGACATCAAGCGAGTTGCTACTACCACCACTGGGCTCAGTTCCAAAGTAATGGCTAATGGAAGACAAATTGATGCAGGAGGTTTCCCTTGACAGAGTTATGAATTTTGTAATCTATTTAGGTAGTCTGTGTGATAATATTAGTTTCAATAAGTGGTAACACAAGGCATGCCACTCCCAATGAAGTCAATGGCAAATCTAAAATGAATTTAATGTCCAGTCAAGGGATGAGATCAGATCAGTAACCCTAGTACAAATATTCTGTAGAACAGTTCGTAATGTAATCTTATTCTAGGTTGTTAAAAGCATAGACCTTTTCTTGGGTTCTTTTTGGCTTCTTTTGGGCGAACATCTTATGCTATCTTGTACTCTAATGGAAGACAAATTGATGCAGGAGGTTTCCCTTGACAGAGTTATGAATTTTGTAATCTATTTAGGTAGTCTGTGTGATAATATTAGTTTCAATAAGTGGTAACACAAGGCATGCCACTCCCAATGAAGTCAATGGCAAATCTAAAATGAATTTAATGTCCAGTCAAGGGATGAGATCAGATCAGTAACCCTAGTACAAATATTCTGTAGAACAGTTCGTAATGTAATCTTATTCTAGGTTGTTAAAAGCATAGACCTTTTCTTGGGTTCTTTTTGGCTTCTTTTGGGCGAACATCTTATGCTATCTTGTACATCTCCATCTTTGTCAAATGGTATCACAAGCACAACAATTGTTATTTAAAAGAAACCAAGACAAAACAAAGGCTAAAACTGAGTAATCTTGTAGCTTCAATAGAAAATTGATATTCTAAAAGTATAGAGATAAAACTCATTATTTAAGACAATAAGCTGTTGTCATACTAGGGTTATAGAGTTAACTAGATCTGAACACTTCATTAGAAATATAGCTTTCTGTATTGATCCAAATGTGACAAGATGAGAGACGAATTTGTATTACCAGATTAAGCAGAAGAGAAGGGTAGAGATAGAGAATAGAAGGAGCAGAGATGGTTATGGAGAGCAGATTTTGATTCTTAACTCATTTCTCACTATGAAATCACGTGTAGACACTGATCATACATATTTATATATTTATTAATTAATTATGTAATCTATCTATTAAAATATAAAGATGTCCCTCAAAACTTGAGTCAACAACTAAACAAGTAATAAAGCTAAATACCATGATAATAGATGATTAATTCTAACAAACTAGTTTCCCTACTACGGACACTTGTTATTGACACAATAGCTTGGCCCACGTATGCCTAAGCCCGACTCTAAGCCCGACAAGCCATGTCAAGGTTCCTTAGCCCACTCTTAGGATCAGGCCAATACCCCCATGACAAAATCTTCCTCGTCTTTAAGGAAGAGCAAGAGGTGATATAGCACCACCCGAGCTTCCTTGTCTTGAAAACACTTCATGTATCTCCTTTCAAGTATTTCTTATACCATCCAAGACCATTCAATCCTTCTTTCCATAGCTTAGACTCACAATGCACAAACGCATATTGCTCCATCGTATTTCCATATAACTTCCGTAGGTGGATCAAAAAAATCAACCATATTGACAAATTCCGTTTCTTTATATATGCCAGAAGAATCCTCCAGAACATGGGCACACCTTCTACTTTGTATACACCAGCTTATACGAAAATCTGACAGCCACATTCTGTGTATTCAACATCCTTGTGTGTGACACGTTCACTAGTTGGCTTTGTGTATCCATTAATAGTTAGACCAGGGTGCTGTTAATGGCAATTTCCATACATAATTCGAGGTCATTGAGTGAGCTTTAGTCGACCGAAAATAAGCAAAGAACTCATCAATGAGCCTATCATTCTCTATCTCCACTAGGTCACTCAAGTGCACTCTTATGCCTGGATCTCAGGCCTCAAATCAAATGGCTCATAGGTGTTTTCTAACTCATGCATGAGAGAGGCTCACAGATCATATAGACAAGATTATTACCACCTGGATCAAATATCAACATTCCCATTTCCCTAACATGACTCTCCTCATAGTTTCCCACTTATTTAAACCCAATTAACATAGCATTCCTAGATTGAGGGCCACTTTCTGGAATTCAAACTACTTACGTCAATTTCCAAACCCACCGCATTTTATACACATACCACTCGAAGACATTCATGCGTGCACCTCAAGCTCGCATCCACTTCTCAGCCTTTTTCCAGAAAAGCATTATTCCATCACAACCCATGCACGATCAAGAAGAGTTCCTTGATAGTCAGAAAAAGCTACTGATTGGTTTACTCCACAAGAATGAGGCATAGAAACAGGTCTGTAAAACTTGAGTAACCAGAAGGCATTAAAATCATGAAGCTGCCTTGCATGTCCTTTAATCCACATATCTATTGAAGTGTGGCATGCCTTGATGGCATCCAGCAACTCCAGATTGATGAATCCCTCCAAGCACCCAGTTACACTTTCCATTTCAGGGCCTCCCCTATCAACTGTCTCAATGGAATTTCCCTTTTCATTTTGTCATACATCTAATGGGCATTTAGATGCTCTTCGCTCACTTTTACCCCATCCACAGAATTATTTGCCTTGAAAATAGGGAAATCACGCTTCACAGCAGCTGCTCCTTCAGGTACAGTTAAATTGATAATCATTGAGCTTTTGCAATTGAGAACCGCCTTCAATTCAGGTACCAATCCTTTTCCTTCTTCTATTGAAGGCTTGGGTTCAATTAGATGATTGTCCTCTTGGTCAACTACCATTCGAGCCCTTAACAACTCCAATATTAGGTCAAGCTTTGCCATGGTGTTGTTAGGGAACTTCTCAAGCCTCTGCTCTGTTTTGCCCATGAAAGACATAAACTGCAGACCCACATTTTCAATTCGATTCTCCAAGTCTCTCAACTGGTCAACGGCTTCCATGGTCATCACAGGTTTGGAGCAGCTCCAAACAAATTTGTAATGATCCGAATGCAACAAGAGATAGAGATGAATTTGTGATGCAGATTAAGGAGAAGAGAAGGGTAGAGACAAAAAATAGAAGGAGAAGAGGAATTGTGTGTGTGTGTGTGTGTGTGTGAGAGAGAGAGAGAGAGAGAGAGAGAGAGTGGTAGGAGAGGAATTTGATTGTCTTCAGCTCTCAGTATGAAAATAACATGTAGGCACTATATATATAGCCCTCAGAATAAGACTCAACAGCTACAACAAGTAATAAAGCTAAATACTGCTATAATAGATGATTAATTCTAACAATCTAGATTCCCTACAACTGATTATTGTCATTGACACACTAGCTTGGCCTACCAATGCCAAAGCCAGACTCCAAGCCCAATAAGCCTCATCAAGGTTCCTTGGCACAATCTTAGGATCTCGACACTTTTCAGACTCTCTGCCACCCAACTTTATTTCTCCCTTTTCTTTTAAGATGAACATTGGGGTGTTTCAGGTGAAATATAAGAACCTGTTCAGAAGAGTATCACATCATAATCTTGAAGAAAGATGAGGCTCACCTGCGCCATTTTCCACATATATTTCCATTAACGCCTGCATTATCAATTGCCTTCCGACATTGAAGCCAATTGCCAATGGAGCTGAGCCTCGAAGGCTTGCTTGATTTCAAATCCTTCATGAAGAAATAAAGAACTTATCAACTGATATTGCCAACAGAACACCATGCAACAAGAATAAAGAGAAGTGGGGCCTTACTTGCAGATGGGCATATTCTGAAGGATCTATTGCTGCTGGCTCCTCAACCATGTTGGTGTCACTGCATAATATCCAAATATCCATGCTTTTAGCAGCTATATAAACTCGAAAAAGCAAACTGAAGAGAAATAGAGAGACTCCTCTCTAGCAAAGCATACCTCTAGAACATGTGCTACTTAACTTAAAATACTGATAGGGTGACAAAAACAGTAACATTATCTTCACCAATATTGCCATCAGCATCAAACAGCAAATTATCCAAACCATGGACATCAACAGGAGATGACAAATACATATCTACTGCAAGTTAGACTGAAAGTCAGTCAGGCACTGGTAGTAGCTTCAGTGTATTATCTTTTAACACAATCTGCTTTTTCAAACTAAGCTTGCCATATTACAATCATGTTAACTAGTCATAGATTAGGGTGCAGGTGTGGTGTACAGGTGAATGTCGGTGCTCAGATCTGCTCATTGCTAAAAGAACAGTATTTGAGACCCACTGTAAATTATCCAGAAGTACAACAAGGGCACATAATTTCCATATGCTTTTTGGAAAAATATTAACTGACCCATGAACTTTTACAAGCCAGTCAGGCAGACAAAAAACTGCAGAAGTGATTAAACAAAGTTGCTTCGGTCAAAATAGTTTAAATGTACATGACAAGAGGTGGTTCCAATCTGTTTTTCCTTTTTAGCTGGCTAGCCTTTTTTAGCTGGCTAGCCATTTAGTTAGTAGCCTAAATAAAAAACATTCAATTGCCGATCCAATCACATTTGCCACCACGGCCTGTAATTTCCAATGAAAGGCAACGAGGTAAAAAACAGTTTTTTCAACGTGACCATGAACAACCCTTGGTAATTAAGATGTGGGAAAAGGATGCAATTGATAAATGTCAGCTCTTACGCAATATGCATTTTCACAATATGGCTCTTGACGCTTGAGTTGCTCCAAAACTTACTGTGAAGATAACATGTCTGTACATGTGACTGTGTGTCTAATCAAGTCAAAATCAAACATGCCATATAGACACTTCGTTCAAATAATCTGTTTCACATGCTTCGATTTGGATCCTCAGAATGAGCAAATATACTTCAACCCCTAGTAAAAGAGAGGACCAACTATTTGGCTTTCCATATTGGTTATGTATGACAACCAAGCAGGAAAATCAGATAGACTATGTTCACTACTGCTGAGTAATTTTGAAACCTATTGAGAATACCATAAGATTAGACTCTAGCTACACAGATCATAGAGATAACTGCCTCCATGGATGGAACATGCATGTCTCACAAGTACAAGCAAAGCTCTCAGTCTAGGAAATAATAGAATAATTTAATCATAGGTAATGTGAACAAAGTTTTCTGCATTTAGGGTACTCCTAGGTACAGTTCAAGTGGGAACGAGGCAGGCTGTAGCTCATAACTTAAGATTCCTCCAAGGGAGGACAAAGTTCTAAAAAAATACAATCTCTATCATACATCTACAATCTTAAACTTACACTGTTTTACTTGTAAATACTTTAAATCTAATACCGGGTTTAAATGACAATAAAGAAACTTACTCTTTTTGAGGACCTCTCCATTCAGGAACATCAGCTTGGAAACCTTTGCCAACACGAACACTAGTTGTATATGGCTCATCATCTTCTAACATTGATGCTATTGGATTTGAATTGTCCACAGCAGATGCGCTTTTGCCTCTAGCAGTTTCAATAATAGTTTTTGTTGGTTTCTTGGTAGCTGTCTGCTTTTTAACAATGTGCTTCTTTCTCAAGCAAGAGGGACAAAACCAGTCATTCTCCGGAATTTTTTTTATACGAGGATAGCAACAAGATAAGTGAAATGCTTCATCACAATGATCACATATTAGCATTTTCAGTGATGTACCATTGCGGCCACAAGATTTGCATGAGCAAGCATCGCTATAGTCACTGCTGTGAGACATAGTATCTTCAGAGGCAAGAGTTGGTGTTGAACAAGTTCTTTCGAGCAATCCCTGGCTTCTAAGGATGGAGATGCAGATATCATTTTCCCTTAAGGGGACATCACTTCTTCCCTCCATAGGGGTTACACTAGAAGAGGAACATTCAAAAGTCTCGTCAACTTCTGCTCTCAAGGAAGTTGAGGTAAGTTCTGTGTTCGATTTTGATGAACAACTGTCATTTACACTGTCAACATCAATTACTTTGTGCATTCTACCTATTGATGCTTCATTGGGATCACGTTCTTCCAGGGCTTTGTATTTACGGAAAGGTTCAGAATCTGATATATGGGTATGGCTATCAACCACCAGAGATGGGACTGGTTCTCCAGCAGCAACAATTTCATGTTTGGACAAACAACCTAATGACGGCTCCTTTTCTGTGATCGAAGGACCAATAGAACAATTGGCAGAAGGAATATTCCCTCTTCTTTTCATGTCCATCTGTTCATTGACAATGCTGTCAGAATCCTGTCGTAGCTTTCTTCTCTTGTATACATGATCAAACGAATTTCTAGAAATTGTACTTAGATTTGACAAAAAAGCATCTCTCAAAATACTCGAAGAGTAACCATCAGCATGCCTTCTATTTTCCACAACTGGAATGGTTTTGCAACAGCCACTACCGGAATCTTCTTCACATTTGGGGCACATCTCTTGAGTTTCTTGCACCACGTTTGAGCCGCACATATGACAGGCTCAGAATAAAGCATATAACCCAATCACTGAAGAAAGGCAATCCAACTTAATACTTCACTCCTGAATAACCTGTGAGAAAATTGGTGTACGTTGTTCTTCAATCCTCAAACCAAAGATCATACTAAACGCCCTTATAGTTGTACCGTGCAGTTAACAAGAAGCAAGACGTAAGAATAAGGAATTCTCCAAATCAAAACTTGCAGCACAAAGCTTCTTGCATGCTTGCATGAGAAAGGATACCCATTCAGCATGAATAACCCAACTTGAGAATCGCAATCGTATTTATTACACTTAAATTGCTATACATATAAGTTGTCATTATGGTAAGTATAGATGCATATTACACAAACCCGTTACCGGATGAAACTCTAATGCGACAACAATGAACCAGGATAAAGAGACAAACAGACAAGAGGTTTCCATACAGAACTCTAAAATTTATTTCAATGCCTTAAAATGGGAGAACCAGTTGTCATCTTGCAATGAACGTTTAAAAATCGATAGCACCCATGGAAATAAAAATCAAGGCGCTTAGCAGCCACCATGTGAGAGTAATGGCGGCACCCGTTACGCCACCACGGATGCTACATGCTTAGAAAGCACACGGCGCCGTCATTACCTATCTTGCCGTCATACCCATTTGCCATTACCGACGACAATGAGAACGCTTTTACTGAAACGATCAATTCAGGCGCAATTTCGGAACAATTCTCATCCGGATTCCTAATACAAAGCCCCATCCACCCTGGAAATCAAACTTTACAACAAAGTAAATACGCAAAGGCATCTCTCAAACCGCGCATCCTAGTTCAATTCAAAGAGAGGCTTACCTAAAGAATTGCAAAGCGGAGGCGAAAGTCTCTGAATCCTTCAGTCTCTTCAACCTGTAATCAAGATAGAGGAAGGAATATCGCTGGATTTGTGAGGTTTGGGCGTCTGATTTGCCCGCGACTCAGTCGTTTCAAGACGATTCCCGATTGAAAAATGGGAATGAGATTAGGGCTTGCACTTTGATTTGAGGGGGGAGGATCGTGGCAAGAACGGCTCTCCAAAATCAGATTTTGATGGGGCGATGTCCTGTTTGCTTGGTCGGTCCATTAATTTTGCTGTCAATATATATATATATATGAAAATTAAGCTTAATAGGATAAGATAGGAAATTCATAAATTTTGTCATTCCTATCTACTGGTTGGTAAACTGTGGATTTTTTTTTTTGTGAGAGTAATCTCTGAATTTAAAGTCCAATATTCTTATACAAAGGATATATATGCCTATCGATTTTATTATCATAAAAATATCATTCACATATATAAATATACTTGAAACATGTGCAGTTATAATTAGACTTTCAAACCATGTCACAAAAAAAAAAAAACAATAGACTCACAAACTTGCTCTTTGTCATCCAAATATTGAAAAAACACTATGATTTGTGTGTTCCATGTGAGTAGATCACGCTAATCAGTAACTCCTCAATGTGAAAGTACAAAATAAAGAGATTACTCAGCGGACAGGATATCATTGGGGGCAAAATGACCAAGATACATAAAACAAATTACAACGGTGAAGATAATGAGGAGAAAAATGCAAAAAGCCAAAAAATAAAATGGTAAATAGTTTTAAGACTTGATCATAAGTCAAAAGGGAGGAAGTACACCAAAAGTGTCAAAAATTATATAAGACGCTCATTTTGGTAAAAAAAGTTTTTTTTTATCATTTAAATGCCAGCTCCGATCTTAAAGTTTAAGTTTTTTCTAGTCTAACACCTAACCTAAGGATTGGCTTGCATAGTGTTGGTCCCAATCAAGGATCGACTTTGTTGAGCCTAGGATCGAGGACTATACCGACCTGTGGGTCCGATCCAGTTCCAAGTTCAATCTAGAAAAAATAAATTCTTTTTTCATTTCTGTTGACACCTAATTTATTTTTTAAAATACATAATAAAAAAAAGGGCGAGAGAGGTCGGGTCAGGCCGAATCCAACCTTGGCCCAGCCCGCCTCTCCTTCCCTTCCCCTCGTGGGCCCGACCTTTCTCCCCTTTGGCTCGGCCCATCCCAACTTGCCCCCTCCTGTCTGTGTCTTCGCGCGCGGGAACCTGTAGAGAGAAAAGACAAGAGAGAGCAGGGCAGCAGAGAAGGGACAGGAGCATAAAGGAAGAGCAGAGAAGGGAGCAGCAGACGGCACCACATGCAAAGGAATAGGGAGGGGCGACTGAGGGAAAAAGGAGACAGGAGGAGATCAAGAACCAGAGAGAGAACAGGGAGGGAAAGAGAGGTCCGGGGGAGAGATCTGAAGGAAGGAGGGCAAGACCGCCGCCGCCGCCGCCGCCGCTACCGCCGCTAATGCGTCGCCCAACCATCGCCATCGCCGTCGTTTCCTCTGGAGCCCAAGTCGGTATTTCACCAAACGTCTTGTGTGCGTTCCTCAAAATCAAGCCGACCGAAGCTCAGCTCGACCGGTTCGAGCAAGCCCTCTTCGACTTGTTGCTAAGTTGATGTTCGCATTGTGAGTCGCGTTTTGAGACCGCCGACACCGGTTTCAATCCCGCTTGAACCGAGAGACCCCGTTCCAGTGGCACATCCCATCTATTCGATAGAATGCTCGAACTAGATCCACTTTTGTTTCCTTGGGTTTGAGCATTCGGCAGCCGTGGTGAGGGCCGTAGTGGCCAGTAGTGGGCGGTGGATGGCCGAGCGACGGTCGAGGGAGATTGGAGCCACGAGTGCTCGCACGTGTCGTCGAAGCTCACCCCAAAACCCCCTGCCATCGCCATCGAAGCCCTTCGGCCTTGGGGGGTCGAAAGTCGCCTCCACATCTAACCGGGACGGTGCTATCGCGCTTTGGCAGACAAACCGCTTGGGTGGCACCATCGCAGCTCCTCTGGTCGCAACTAAGCAATCGCCGACTAGAGGAGGAAGGCCAAGCTGGGCCAGAGCTTTCTAGCCCGCTCGACCTCTTTCTTCCGCAGCCCACAGCCTAGAGTTGGTTTGGGCTATGGGCTTGCGGACTTTTTTTTTTTTTTTGCAGGGGAGTGGGCCCACCGGTTGAGGCCTAGTCCTGGCCCAGCCCACCCCCAAGCGGGTCGGGCCTAAGTAGGTTGACCAACCCGCTCAACTGGGTCAAACTCAGGTTCGGTCTAACTGGACCCAACCCGGTTCGCCCAAAAAAAGAATATATATATATATATTTTCCGAAAATAATAATAATAATTTTTTTTATTTTTTATTTAAAAAAATTAAAAAATTAAAAAATGTAGGGTTTGGTTAGGAATTGCCATGTCTTGCATTCTTAGTGTAATTAGACCTTTATTTGATCGTATATTGATTATATCGCATATTTAATTTGCATATTTTATTATATTTAATTGCACGTGCTAAAGTTTACTGCAATTAGGATTTTGGTTGCAAATTGTTACTTTAATGATTGTGTACCCGCATGATCATCTCATATGTTAGTGGATAGGTATAAAATCAATCTAAATTGCTTGACAAAAATATTTTCTTTTAAAATGAACAAGATAAGTACCGAAATGACACTAATTGGTTAATTAGTGTAATCAAATCCCCAACTCTAGATTTTCTAGTTGCGTAGTAAGTAAGGTATACTCTCATACCTCACTTGGTTTCTAGCCGACCCCAATAGGCTAGTGGCGACTCTTTATTGCGAATTTCTTGAAAACACCCAAATGTATGGGCTTAGGAGAGCCTAAGCTTAATCTTGAACCAGAGGCCCGTCCTTTAGGCAATACTCCTAAACATATTCCCTCCCCTCAAGGGGTACGTCACGACAGTTTCATTTTTGCAATCCTTGAAAGAATAAACATATTCTTTGAAATTACATATCCATCAACAATGCGATATTAAGCAACCAAACAATGAACACGATATAAATCAGATAGAAATCTAAGATTAGGCATCAATAAAAATCTCCACTTGCTAAAAGCAACAAACCATAGAAGGCAAACATGTGAATTAAAATTCAACAATAAAAAGTTCAAAATACATAAGATAAACCATGAATTCTACAACTTCATATCATGTTCATACTTACAAGATTACTTCAAATTATTAACACTAAAACAAAACAAACAATAAACGTAGTTAATATTTAACAATAGTTCTAAATTGAAATTACTATTCGTGAAATTGCTAGAACATCTCATTATTTATATCATTGGTGTGAGTTAAATCAAGAACTCATAATTCCACATGATTAAATCCACAAATTTATCAACTTTGTTCAAGTATAAAAAAGAGATTATGGTATTACATATTTTCATGGGACCCTAGATTTTTTTTTTTTGGACAAACATTCGCATCTTATATTAATTGACCAAACAAGAACCAGATAAAAGTTCGAAATCACAACATAAAAACAACCAAAGTTTATTAGGTGTCTCGAGAGGGAGGAGGGGAGGGGGTTAGAGAGCCAATTTGGGCTGAGGGAATGTGCGTTTGGTTAGACTTTTGGAGAAAGCCAGTGAGAAAATGCAAAGGCCTTTAAGTCAAAGGAGTTTTCCAAAATGCAAATTGCGTTTGATAAATTGTAATCCGAAAGTGTATTGTGAAATATCCTTGGGCAAAATAGTGTTTGGAGAAATTTACATTTACAAATGACTTTTATGATAAAAAGAAAAGAACAAAATAGTTGGCCGGCGAAGGGTAAACAACCACCATGACGTCTCAAGTTGCAAGACCTTAAGCGACCGCCCAACACCACCGGCGAGGGCCACCTGAGGTCGGGCGACCCCCAGCGGCCGCCATGAAGGGCCGCCGGAGGTCGCGGTGGTCGCGGCAGGGTCATTAGAGGTCGCGGCGACCGACCTCGCCGTGACCCAGGCGAGGTCGTGGGTTGCCTGGGTCGCAGTGACCTCCGACCACCTCCACGATGAGGTCGTGGGTCGCCGGAGGTCGCGGTGAGGTGGAGGAGGTCGCGCGCCGCAACCCAGGCGACCTCCGCGACCTAGACGATCTCTGTGACCGCCACGACCCAGGCGACCGCGGCGAGGTGGAGGAGGTCGCGCGCTACAACCTAGGCGACCCAAGCGATGTGACCTTTACGACCTAGAACCCAGATCTGGGTCGTGGCGAGGTTGCGGAGGTCTCGCGCCGCAAGCGCGTGACCACCGCCACCTTGCTGTGACCAGATTTGGGTCGCGCGATTGGTCGGCAACGGTCGCCAGGGTGCCGCGACCACGCTGGCCTCTCTTGCCTGTCGCCGATCCATCACAACCTTGCCAGCCTCTCTGACGAAGAAGAAGATGAATAGTGCCTAGGCCATTCCCAAAATGCTGAAAGCCCAAGGCAGCCCCTAGGCTACCTTGGGCTTTCAGCCTTTGGAATGCCAGCATTCCTTCAAGGTGGGTTTTATTGGGTGTTCCCAAACACCCAATATTTGGGCAAATGGACTTTGGACCCCCAAAGAGCTTTGCAAATGGGTTCCCAAATGCAGCCCTAATGGGCTTTTAGCCTCCAAAGCCCCTTGGGGAAATATGGACTTTTTGACAACCATTTTAAAGTAGCTTTCAAGTGAAAGTCAGCATTGGGAAGGTTGAAAGCCTAATGCTAGTAAGGACTAGCTTTGAGCTTTTAGCATTTGGCCAAATGCTGAAACTTATTTTTTTCTTCCAAAACTAACCTGACTCATTCTTCAAATTTATGATTTTGCCCTTATTATTATTATTTTTAAATGCCAAAATAATGCTAAAAAAATCAAATATATATAAATGCTAAAAAAATTAAATATATTTTGGTCTTTTTAAAAAAATATTTATATATTTGATTTTTTTAGCATTATTGTCAAAATTTATATTTAAAAAGTTGCATATATTATTTTTTCAATTTTAAACAAATAAAAGTTAAAAAATTCCAACGAAGGGTTTGGTCTTTTTAATATATATATATGCATGTATGTATGTATTTGATTCCGTAGCATTATTTTCAAATTTATATTTAAAAAGTCACATACATTATTTTTTCAAATTTTAAAAAAATTAAAAATTAAAAAATTTCGATGAAGGATTTGGCCTTTTTTTAAATATATATGTATTTGATTTTTTTAGTATTATTGTCAAAATTTATATTTAAAAAATTGCATTCATTATTTTTTTTTAATTCTAAACCTTAAAAATTTAAAAATTATGATGAAGGGTTTGGTCTTTTTTTTTAATTATATATATATGTATTCGATTTTTTTAGCATTATTGTGAAAAATTATATTTAAAAAATTGCATACATCGTTTTTTTTTTCAATTCTAAACATTAAAAATTAAAAAATTATGATGAAGGGTTTGGTCTTTTTTTTTTTAATTATATATATATGTATTCGATTTTTTTAGCATTATTGTCAAAATTTATATATAAAAAATTGCAAACGTTATTTTTTTTAAACAAATAAATTAAAAAAATTAATATTAATCACCCAAAGAGCTTTTCAAATGTGATTTTTACCAAACGGCATTTCTCTCAAAGTTACTTCTCAAAGTATAATTTACCAATCGACCTTTGCATTTACTTAAAGTCCTTTAGGTTAAACTGCTTGGCATTTTCCCAATGGGCTTTCAAAATGCTGAACCAAACGCACCCTTAGTGACGATAGGCCCTTGCTACAAAATCCACGGCCTGATTTGCATTCTTAGAATAATAAGCTAAAGAAACTTCTTGAGTTTGGGCCAATAGAAATAGGCAATCTATCACCACAGACCAAATACTCCGTGGGCTTTCCTCTTGGCCCAATACGAATTGCACAAGAGATAAGTTATCGACTCAACTTGTACTTACCAATTCTTCACTCTATTGCACAGAACACTTTCGAGCATAGTTCAATTTTGTTTGTCTCCTTCAAGCCCGACAATCCCACCCTCAAAGTTAGGGTTTCAGCAACCAGGGTAGATGGAGCTCAAACATTCTTGGCAAAGCTTATCATGAGAAGTCCTCCGTAGTCTCGGCATACCACGGTGATGGAACCCTTCCTTGAGTCGTTGCAACAAGAGGTGTCCACATTAAGCTCTTAGCAGCTTGTGCATAACAATTGTGTGCATACCACTGCCTCCCATTAGGTGGTTGGGGCTTGGTTTGTGTTTCTTGAACACAAAGGCATTTATCGCTTTCCATATTAGCCATAGCATGCAAGCCAAGAGGGCTTGGGAAAATGGGTCAACTTTGGATGCCAGGTTCTCCTTGAGCCACTTCTCGATTCTATTGACTTTATTTGGAGAAGTGTTGAATTTAAGACAAGGTGTTTGACTAGATTTGTTTTGTCCACTTGCACAAAAGGCGGAGATGGTCGAGGGATTCTGGAGCTTGATTGCACAATGGGCATAGTGGCTTAGGTACCAATTTCCTCCTACAAAGATTTTCCTTGGTTGGTAGGGTGTTCTTACACACACCCCATAAGAAGAAGCGGATTTTTGGATAGGGTTGATTATGTCCATAAATTTTGGGGAGGCTAGTACAATGACAACACAAAATTCGCATTATGTTCCTTTTCCTTTGAGCATAAACTATTGTAACTACACTTGACCGTGTAGGAGCTAGCTCTATTCTGTGTCCATATTAGCTTATCTTCTACAGGGTTATGGTTGAGTGGAATCAATAAAATCTCATAAACCACTTTCTCATCAACTGTTTTGGTTAATTTCCTAATGTTCCACTCTTTAGTCTCTTGGTTGATAAGTTCATCAACAACTTGAGGATCATTATGGTTTGATGTGATAGAACTAGTACGAGCACCTAGAGGGGGATGAATAGGTGATCAAGATGATTTTTATAAATCGTAACAGAATAGATTAATTTTTAACAAATGATAGACTAAGCTCATTAGATGATCCAAATATAATATCATCAACATAAATTTGGACGAGTAAAAAGCTTTTACCTTCCCTTTTAATAAATAATGTAGTATCTACTTTTCCTTTAATGAAACCACTTTGAATTAAAAAGTTACTTAACATTTCATACCAAGCTCGAGGAGCTTGTTTTAATCTATATAAAGCCTTTTTCAGTCTGAACACAGAGTCTAGTTTCTTTGGATCTTCACATCCAGGAGGCTGTTCCACATAGACTTCTTCTTGGATAAATCCATTCAGGAATGCGCTTTTGACGTCCATTTGGAATAACCTGAAATTCTTATAACACGCAAAAGCAAGTAATAATCTAATTTCTTCTAACCTTGCTACAGGAGCGTAAGTCTCGTCATAGTCTATCCATTCTTCTTGTGTATATCCCTTAGCCATGAGTCTTGCTTTGTTTCTTGTCACTTTTTCTTTTTCATCGACTTTGTTCCTGAAAACCCATTTAGCTCCAATAATAGACTTACCTTTTGGTTTATGAGTTAATTCCCAAACATTGTTAATGCTGAATTGTCGGAGTTCTTCTTGCATTGCTTCAATCCAGCTTTCGTTAGCCAAGGCTTCTTCTATATTTTTGGGTTCTATTTCAGAAATAAATGCCACAGCACTAGACTCTTCTCGCCTTTTGGATCTCGTGCGAATCCTCATTAATGTCACCAATAATGAGTTCTTCAGGATGACTAGACTTATGCTTCTAGTTACTGGACAATCTGACAGGTTATTGATATTTTTCTTGAGTTGATCCTTCATCAACAATTCGTTGTTCTTCTTCTGGAATTTGAACTGTTTCAGGGGAAGTAGACCTTATGGAGTCTGGAGCAGGTTCTGATTCTTCAGTCTGAATCAGTTGAGTTTGTGGAAAGTCTTGAAATTTGACGTTCATTGATTCTTTCATAGTCTGAGTCTTCTTGTTGAATACTTTGTAAGCTTTGCTTGAAGTTGAGTACCCAAGAAAGAATCCTTCATCCGATTTTTCTTCAAACTTACCAACTCGATCATTTGCATTTTTCAGGATAAAGCATTTACAACCAAATACTTGAAAATATGAAACAATTGGTTTCTTTCCTTTAAAAATTTCATAAAGAGTTTTCTCAAGAATTGGCCTTAAAAATACTCTATTAATAATATAATAAGCTGTAGAAACAGCTTCAGCCCAAAAACGTGAAGAAATATTACTTTCAATTAAAAGAGTCCTTGCCATTTCTTGTAAAGATCTATTATTCCTTTCCATAACCCCATTCTGTTCTGGTGTATATGGAGAGGAGAATTTATGCTGAAAACTAGATTCATCACAAAATTTAGCAAAGTCTTGATTTTCAAACTCACCTCCATGGTCTATATGAATACTTGAAATAGTATAACCTTTTTCATTTTGCACTTTCTTAGCAAATTTTGAAAAATGAGAAAAAGTCTCAGACTTACTTACAAGAAAGTAGATCCAAGTAAATCGTGAATAATCATCCACTATTACTAGGCAAAACCTTTTTCCACCAATGCTTTGAGTTCTAATGGGTCCAAAGAGATCCATATGCATAAGCTACAGTACACGATTAGTGGAAACTTGATTTATTGGTTTAAATGAATTTCTAACCTGTTTTTCCAATACGCATGGTGTGCATAAGTCAGACTTTTGGTAATTGAGATTAGGTAATCCTTGAACAAGCTTCTTGGAAGAAATTTTGGCAATTTGCTTCATGTTGATATGGCCAAGCTTTCGATGCCATAGGTTAGCTTCATCTTGTACTAATATTAAGCATTGTGATCTTTCTTGATTCACATCCAGAAAATAGATATTCCCATGTCTACGTCCAATAAAAGATTGGGAGAAGTCTTTACTAATTCCTGAACACGTTCCTTCCTGGAAGTTGATCTTGAATCCAGTATCGCACAATTGGCTTATGCTGAGTATATCGTAATTCAATCCTTCCACCAAAGAGACATTATTAATTGATAGACTTCCAATTTTTACTGTACCGCGACCAATAATCCTTCCTTTGATGTTACCACCAAAAGAAACTTTCCCTTCATCTATTTGGACAAGTTTTATAAAGCAACTTGAATCTCCTGTCATATGTCTTGAGCAGCCACTATCCAAATATCATTTGATCTTCCTTTTGATATTGACCTGCAATAAAGAGAAAATTCAAGCTTTTTTTGGTACCCATATCATCTTGGGTCTGGTTGAGTTAGAGTAATAAACAGTCTTTGCCCAATCCCTTTTAATAGGTCTCCAAACCATAGGGCATTCTTTCTCAAAATGTTCTGAGCTTTTACACTTTGAACATTTAAGAGCATTTCGGCTTACAAGTTTTACAAAGATTTTCTTAAAATGATTTTTATAAACAGCTTTTGTAGGTCTTTGTTCGATTCTTTCCTCCACCTTTGGAAAATCAATTAGTGGAATAATTTCAGAAGTCATACCCAGACCTAATTTGTCAAAGTAGGGTCTTTGTATCGAAAGAATCTTATCCAACTTTTCAGATCCATTTGAAAACCTTTTTGAGATGTTTGAAATATCATTTTTTTTCAAATAGGTATTTTCTTTTGAAAGAGAGTTTGAGTTTTCTTTTAAAATGGTAAAGTTTTTATCTAAATTTTCAAATTTTTCTTTCTAAGATTTTTCCTGTTGCTTCAATGTAGAATTCTCCCTTTTTAATTCGGAGATCCTCTTAAGAAAGGTTTTGAGGCTAAGACACAGTTCATCAATATATTTCAAGACTTTAGCATGAATTTTTAGATTACTTACCTCAAGCTCACTTTCTGAGTCTGTATCTGTCTCAAGGTCTGAGTCTGAGTCAGATTTTGCCATTAAACAAATGTTGGCATAATCATCATCACTTTCTTCACATTCGGTATCACTCCATATTTCTGCTTTGAGAGCCTTTCTGTATTTCTCAGCCTTTCCTTTCTCTCTTTTTATTAAAGGACAGTTAGGTATGATGTGTCCATTTTTCTTGCATTCGAAGCAAGTCACTTCTTTGTTGGAATCATCTTCCTCAGTTGATTTGTTCTGAAATCTTTGAGAGCTTTGTTTCTTCCAATTGAATTTTCTTCCTTTTTTGTTCAACTTTCTGAACCACTTTATAATGAGTGCCAATTCTTCATCATCTAGATCTTCTTCGGAGTTTGTAGCATCGGAATAGTCATTAGACTTTAAAGCAATAGACTTCTTACCTTTAGAATCTTCTTCGTCGTTGGTGTGCTCCACTTCGTAAGACTGAAGTATTCCAATCAATTCATCTACAGAAAGTGGTACAATCCTTTGTGTTTCCCTAATCGAAGTCTTTATATAATTCTAGTCCTTAGAGAGTACACGCAGTAGTTTGTTGACCTTCATTTGTCCTAAGATTGGGTGTCCCTGATATTCTAGACCATTCACAATTTCAGTAAAACGGCTAAACATATCAGTTATTGATTCTCTTGATCTCATCTTGAAAACTTCATATTGTCCCAAAAGAATATTGATCATTGTCTCTTTCACTCGATCAGTTCCTTCATAGGTAATATGCAGCCTATCCCAAACTTCTTTTGCTATTTCACAAGAGGATATTCTGTTATACTCAGTAGAAGATAAAGCACAATATAAAGAATAAATAGCTTTAGCATCAAGAGCTTGTCTCTTGGTTATTTCTTCTTAAGTCATCTCGATAGAAACAACAACTTTTTTTTCCTCTCTCTGATACTGATGCAACAGTAGGCAGTAGGAATGATTCTTTTTTCTACCACTTCCCATTCCAAGTGATCTTTCGATCTTAGGAATGCTTTCATCTTGTTTTTCCATATGCTGTAGTCTTTTCCATCAAAGTAAGGAGGTCCGGTGTTGCTTTGACCTTCAACCAACCCTGTAGGCAACATACTAGCCATAGATCTTTAACTCAGAAGTAAAAACACTTCAAATAAATGAGTACACAAGCTCTGATACCAATTGATAGAACTAGTACGAGCACCTAGAGGGGGGTGAATAGGTGATCAAGATGATTTTTATAAATCGTAACAGAATAGATTAATTTTTAACGAATGATAGACTAAGAGATTGAAAACAATAATAGACATATGAAGATGCAATGTAAAGTAAAATGATTAGGGATAGAGAATCAAGACTCCAAGTTTATAGTGGTTCGGCTTAGACCAAGCCTACGTCCACTCTCCCGCACGGACAACCCACTGGCTGGATTTCACTAAGAATCAAAAGAGAATTTACAGTCTCACATCCTTGATTCCACAGTGTAGAGACTCTACTACACTTCCTCAAGGTCTCACCAAAATTCGGTCTCTCTTTTGATTACAAGTATAGCTCGAAGAATAAGATCGCAAACGAACAAAGAGATTCAGACTTTGAAATTTTTCTATCGGGCACTCTTGAACAACTTGAGCGTCTCCCTTATATACTTCTTCATGCCTTCAATACCGTTAGCACCTTCCAAAGAAGTTCTTCCAATCAACCCATTGGATAGAATCAATTAGAGAGATCTCGAGTTCTTCAAGGAAAATGACGATAGCCCATCAATCCCGCTCACCCATACAATCAGGGTGTCGGTTTCCATAAGTTGAACCTTTCAAGTATAATTCGCGAATCTAGAGGATCTAGATTACTCGAATACGAATAAAAGATCTTGAAGTGCTAATTCCAGTCGTGAGATATTCCTTAACCATACGAATCAAAACCATACTTGAATTTATCCGAATAGAACTTTAACTTCGTCGGTCTGGAAACTGTCCATGAGAGTAGACTTTGAATCTTGAGTCTGGAGGTCTTCAGACTTTGTCAAAAGAGTCTGCAAGTCTTCAAACTAGACTGATGGAAACGTTTTGTCGACTTCAAAACACTTTAAGAAGATTTCTCTAACATGATGGACCACTAATTCTGCTTGAGGGTAATCACCTTTCTTCATTGGCCTTAATTGTTTTTTTTTCTCCAACTGAAGCACGAGCAATCAACTTAGCTCTATTTGCCCACTCAGCACCATCATTGATCATTCAAGCTAAAATAGAATTTGAGCATAATGTGCTTCAATGAGTCGAGACTGAAATTTCCAACTAAAGTGGTACTAAACCATTCTTACTGAAATTATTGATATCAATGATAATAAGTTATTGAATTCTCGATATGATATATGAGTCGTTGATTTCTTGGTACGCTTTGTTAGCTGCTGATCTCGAAGTTTATCAATAACATTTCAATGGGAGACTATTCTGAACAACTTCCTTGATTATTTGATGAAGCCTTTTGGGTATTTATTTTCTAGTCAAGGTGGGAGCACGAATTTTGCAAGGCTGACGAATCAGGAATGCAAGTTCCAAAGTCATTAAATGCATCTCTATTTTCCTAGGAGTCTTTATTGTTATGTAAGTTTTAAGAGTCAAAAGTTTTAAACTCCGAGATCTTTAATGGTAGGATTGTTCCCATGTCTATTTATTACTCTTTTATTTTCTAAGTTGTATTCGTCCCATAAATAGAGGAAACTTCTCAATTATAACCAGACTAAATTTGATGAATAAAAATACTTGAGATTTCCTTCGCGTGAGGGAATATCTTTGGAGAGTGGATAAATTCCATTTCGGTCTCCTTATCCTTGAAGAGTGGATTACTCTTCGGTGGTGAGCCAAGAAGCCCTTCATCCTCGGTTGATGGATTTTCCTTTATGCCCTGATGGTGAGCATCTCCTATCCCAAAGTCATTTATCCTTGGCGGGTGGTTCATCCTTTAAGCCTTGGTAGTGAGTTTCTCCTATCCCGAAGTCCTTTACCCTTAGCGGATGGTTCATCCTTTAAGCCCTGATGGTAAACTTCGTTGATCTTATTCCTCATCATTAGTTGGTGGTGCGTCATTTATACCTTGGTGACGATCATTTCTATCCCTACATTTGCATTTCATCATTCAACAACCATTCCTACACACCACTTTCATACACTTAACCACAAAGATCTCAAGAACTCGGAATCACTCGCCCACGCACACATCACCAACCATCCATCTAACTTCGGATTTGATTAGCTCCTTGCCCACTAATAATGTGACAATCTGATTTTCCACTTCTGTTTTCAGTTGAATGAGCCGGGCTTTTCATCGACGCGCCTATAGTGCTATATCACTCATGAGATAACTAGACTATTTGGGGAAGTTACTAAGGCATTTTAATGCAACAGGCTTGAGAATTCAACCAGGAATCAACTACTTGACTGTGTTAGTCTGCAAATGTTATTGCGGCACAGTCGAAAATCTATTAGAGATTGGAGATAGGTCGATTCGACTGAGGTATGTGATTAGGCGTGAGTGATTCCACCTGATTACAAAATTCTTGTCGATCGGCACTAAATCGATTTTTTTGTCGTTTTGGTACCTTATGCCCGTATTTGAAATCTCGAGATTTTCACGACAATCGAGAGTCGCTAATGAGTCGAAGATGTACATTGTGGTTCAAAAATAATCGACCACGGGTCAATTGCATAAAAAAATTCCTAAAAACTACCCAATAGCTTAGGTCACGCTAAAATCGCGTCGGATTGAAATTAACTGTGAAATTTATTCTAATTTCAGAAATTAAGAGTTTTACTGTGTCACAATCAATTCTAAGAATATTGTTGCATCCTCTCAAGGTGTTTTCACAAACTTGAATTTTTTATGGAAAATTCAAATTGCAACAAATTAAGTGAATATGGGAAAGGCCATAATTTAAATGGATTTTTGGTCTTCAATGTGAAACATTTGGAAATGTGAATTATAAGGATTTAATTAAGGCCTTATCTTTGATACCTAAGGTTACTAACTGACAAAGTGAAAAAGGGAAAAATATAATGTAAAGACTACAAAATTCAGAGGTCTACATGCTAAAAGGAAATTGTGCCGCTCGACTGCCTTACTTCCTTTCTCTATCCTTTCTTTTTCTTCCCTTTTCCTTTCCTTTTCCCTATCGTAAATTTCCTTGTCCTAGTCTCCTTCAAGTGTTTCGGCCTCCCCTATTTTTCTGAACCGACCGAACAACAGCCAAAAACAGAGAGGGACTTTGTTTTAGTGCTGCAAGTTTCTAGATCAGCACAACCCTCGACCCAGCTACCCCTCATGTTCCATTTCTCTTTGGTTTGGCAATTGGTTACCACACAATCACCCCCGTTAGCAGTTCGGCAGCCCTCTAGAACCAACGTGACCCCTGCATCTTTGCCCCGGAAGCTCAGCACCTCTATCCAGGGTTGCTGCGGCGTCTCCACGGCTCATCCCTGTTCGATTTTAGCTCACCCACCTCACCGGAGACCACCACCCCTTCGTCGTTATTGCTGCCCTATCACCGGAACCTTAGCTGCGTCGGTTCAGCCACCAGTCGACCAAGCGGAATTGTCGTGCCACTGCCTCGCCCTCACGGTTTCTGTGCCGCCACTGCTCGGCCTGAACCAGCCGAGAAGACCGCCTCTCAGCCATGAGCTGAAGACCTTGCGGTCCTCATCCGAGTCGACCGGACCTCCTCCGGCACCCCTAGAGGCCGAAGCTCGGTTGCTGTCGCTCCGCCACCGCTGGAAGTCATTAGTTTTTAATTTAGGTGAGTTAATTTCCTAACTGTTGATTAGGGGTTGATTAAGACTCTTGTGACCTCTCGAGACCCTAGAGTGGAAATGAGTGCACACCACAATAGACTTTGTGACCGACTCGCTAAGAAGTCAGAGGGGTAATGATTCCATTTGGGTAGTGGTCGACAGACTGATGAAATCGGCTCACTTTATCACCGTACGAAAAGATCTTGATTTAAATTGGCATGCAATGGTGTATGTGCGACAGATAGTTCGTCTGCATGGAGTGCTAGTGATGAATTTATATCAGATCTAGACCCAAGGATTCCCAATTTCAACAGAACAATTAGATGGTCCCTTTTGAAGCAAGATATAGCAGAATGTACAGAACTTCATATTGTTGAGATGACGTTGGGGAAAGAAAGATTACATGCCCAGAGTTGGTTCAGTAGTCAGTGGATGCCGTCACAGTGATCAGAAACAAATTAAAGACCACTCAGAGTTGCCAGAAATGTTGTATTGTTGAGCATCGAAGGCCCTTAGAGTTCCAAATTGGTGATTACATCTTTCTGAAGGTGTCACCAATGAGGGATACCTTGCGCTTTGGCAAGGAGGGAAAACTAAAACCAAGGTACGCAGGTCCCTTTGAGGTTCTGAAAATAATCAGGATCCTAACGTATCGTCTTACGTGGCCGCCAAGGTAGGTGCAAGTGCATGACATCTTTCACGTGTCGAGGTTGAGGACATATAAGCCTGACCCGACCCACATGCTAAATCTTGAAGAATTATCCGTGGACGACAGAGTGTCGTACATGGAAAGCCCGATTCAATTTGTGGTTCAAAACAGATTATGTGTACCAAGATGGTCCCCTTGGTCAAAGTGGTCTGACAACACCACGAGACTAAATAAACAACTGGGGAAAGTGAGACTCGATGAGACGACAATACCCCCACCTTTTTGTTTAAGGATTGGTAAATGTTTAAATTTTGAGTACGAAATTTTTATAAAATGGGAAGAATTGTGACATCCTGGATTTTCAATCCTGATTTCAATTGAATTAATAGGGCATTTCATCGACGCGCCTATAGGGTTGTTCTTAGAGTTGATCACTCTCGAGATAACTAGACTATATAGGAAATCCATTAGGGAATTTTAATGCAATAGACTTGAGAATTTGACTAGGAATCGGCTACTCGACCGTGCTCATCTTTAGAGGTCATTACGGCACAGATATAAGTCGATTATGAATCAGAGATAGATCGGTTCGACTGAGATGTGTGGCTAAACATGGGTGACTCCACTAAATTGGAAAATTTTCATTGACCGGCACTAGACTGATTTTTCTATCGTTTTGGTACCCTGTGTCCGTATTTAAATCCTCAAGATTTTCACGACAACTGAGAGTCGCCAATGTGTCGAGTGAGTTCATTATGGCTCGAAGAAAATCGACAACAGGTCATTTGCACTAAAAAATTTTGAAAGCTACTCAGTAGTCTAGGTGACGCTAAAAAAGCACGAGAGTTAAATTAACCGCGAATTTGAATCCGATTCCGGAAATTGAAAGTTCTGTTTTGTCATGATCTATTTTAGGAACGTTTACTCATCATTCGAAGAATTTTCGGAGATTCCGAGATTTTTGCCAAAAATTGTTTCAGACGATTCGGAAATTAACAGAAATTCGAACAAGCCGAATTGAAGGGAAATTTGGACTTCCAAGCCGAGCCTCTAGGTGTTGGGGACTTGCAGAAAATTGTATGAGATTTTTCTTCATTGAAATTGGACCTCAATTTGGAGAATTGAGTGAAGAAATTGAACCTAAAATTGTGAAATTCGGTTTTGGCAAGGGGCTAGGATTTTTGGCTTCAATTTGGATTAATTATGGAAAATCCAATTCAAAAAAGTATTAGAGGGGGACAAGAAGTTAATGGAGGGGATAACTGTTGACTATTTTTCACCCTTTATTAACTTCTATCACACGATTCAGCCCCCCTTCTTCGACCTCTCTCGACCGCACACACCTGTAGCGTCGACTTCTTCTCCCTCGCGTGTTGCTTCACTTTCATTTTCTATCCTTCGGTCTTTTGCTTTCCTTTCAATTTCATCTTCCTCTGCCGTGCGTCTTCTCCACAATCGAAGCCACACCCTCCACCTTTCTACCACGCCGTCCACCACTTGTTGTCCCCCACTGGTCAACCCTCCCCCACCAAAGCCACTGTTCAATCTCTCTCCCCACCAAATTTCCTCTTTCACACTGTAGCACACCACCGTCTACCTATCAACCCCCCACAAAATTCTCCACCGAATCAAGCCAGCGTCCTTGTGTCATCTCCTCACCGAAGCTGACTTCCAGTTTTGTTGACTGAAGCAGCATCCACCGAAGTAGCGGCCAGCACGTCTCTCTCTCTCAGAATTTGTTGCTTCTCCTCTGGATCAACGCTAGCTTCTTCAACTCCTTCGCTGCTCCTGTTGTCCAAGCTCGCTGCCTTGCACGTCCGCATCTCCGACCCAAGCTCAACCCAGCTGTGGTCATGAATTGGCTAGGCCTTTCGGCCCAGCAGCTCCTTTGAGCCCACGCAGTAGTCCAACGAAATCAGTAGCCCAAGCCCAGCGTCTACAGCAGCCCATCTTCAGTTTTGGCCAAGCCCATTTGAAGCCCAGTAGCCCAAGAAAGCCCATAGGTTCAGAAGCCCAAGCCCGCGAGGCAAGCCCAGCCCAACTCAATAACAAATCTCAGCTTAGGCTGAGATTGGTTGGGCCGGTTCTAGGCCCAATCCGAGCTCTGTTGACGCCGCCGCAATCTCAAGATTCGGCTGCCGTCGCGGTGAACTGGTCTTCGCAAAACGAGTTTAACTTACTAATCCTCGCTTAGTAGGTTAAGTATGCTTAGGGGTTGATTAGATTAAATTAAGCATGGTTTAGGTGGATAGATTGGATTAGATTAGTTAATTTAATTATCTACTGATGCATGTTAGGTGGTTAGTTAGTACAATTAGGGCCTAGACGAGCTCTAGTATTTATCTAAAGTAACTCGGAAATTTTCCGGGTCCGTTTCGGCGTCCAATTAGGCATTACAGGCCTTAAGTTGGATTTATTACTATTTAATTATTAATTTTTGTAATTATTTATTTATTTATTTATTTTCTAAAAATTAAACCGGGATATCCGATGACTGGAATTTCGTGCTAACTACAATGGTGCTTTCTATTTATTTAGTTAAGTACCCGATTGTGAAATTTTAATATGATTACTCATCGGGGGGAAGTTATCCCAAAAATGGTACTTGTTAGTATTTGATGGGAAAATGACCGTGTGAGGTTGTGAGTTGGATTTATAAAGCCGTCGAAGAATGGCTATGCTAGTTGGGCCGAGATTCGCCACCGAATTTGGAATCGTTTGTGCCCAATCGGGCCGTGATTTGCCACTTATTAGAGGTTGTGCCCAATCGAGCTATGATTTACCACCTATTAAAGGTTGTGCCCATTGGGCCGTGATTTGCCACCTATCAAAGGTTGTGCCCAATCGGACCGTGATTTGCCACCTGGTAGAGGTTGTGCCCATTGGGCCGTGATTTGCCACCTATTAAAGGTTGTGCCCCTTTTGGGCCGTGATTACCACCTAATCTAGGTTGTGTCCTTTGGACCGTGATCTATATTTGAGGATTTGGTAGATCATGCTCGTTGAGCTGTGATTAAGAATTGGGATGAAATAATTGAGATAATCGGAGAATGGTCTCGCTGACATGTAATCAACTGAGTCGATTGATCGATGGTTCGATCTGTTTGATTGGATGATGTGGTTGTCAGTGTTTGTGAATCGAACTAACTTGCAGGAAGGAACTGAGGCCAAGGTAAGTCCTCCGACGCCTGATTATGCTTAGGCAGCCCTTAGGGTGTATTTTCTTTCTAATCGAGTCTTAGGGGGTTGAACTTGCTGAGACATTATCTCACTGGTTATTGTATAACCATTTTTAGGTCCTTAGATTGTGTTGGTGGAGGACCAGAAGCTCCGGAGTTAAGAGGTGAAGTCCTAAGAATCGGCGATCTTGTTCGACTAGCTAGTTGTAGGACAATTCTCTTTGTTGGGAGCCGATCCCTTTTATAAAGCTTTGTGTATAGACCTGTGTGTTTTTAAAAAGGTATTTTGTGAAAATTTGGCCCTACTTTCCTATCACATTGTTTTATTGTTTGGGGATTATTTATATGCTTCCGCATGCGTATTAAAATGAATGGGTTGGTGATGCGTCTTGGGACGTTACTACTATATCGACCAATGAGGGATAGGTGCGTGCCCGAGGATCGGGGCATGACACCGGTCGCAGTGGATGCTAGGCCAATGCTCCTAAACGAAATGCCGTCTAGATGTAGACGTTGCCATGCTCGATGGTGCGAGACGATGCCCAGTTATGCCGGAAGACCACTAACTGTTTAGTTGGCCGTGACCGGTAGGTCGTAATCAGTTGGGACATATGAATAATTGAAATTGAGGGACCTGATTAGGAGACGGAATTTTGTGGTGCGGTATTGGGATGTACCATAATGATTTGGTCTGGTAATCGGACTTGTGTGATTGTGTGACGTATATGCATACATATATACATGTTGAGATGTCCTAGGGTTATGTGATTTCAATACAAATATATGTGAATTGAATTGTACTGACGTGCAGGAGAGTACAGATGTGAGATAAGTTTCGAGGATGTGGGGCTAGGTTACCCGTGGGTGTATATTTCTCCTAATCGAGATTTAGGGAGTGGACTTGCTGAGACATCGTCTCACCCTGTTGTGGGCTAAATTTTTCAGGTCCTTAAATGGAAGATCGTCAAGCAAGGCACAGAGGTTCGCAAGAAGTGAAGTCTAGGTTTTTCTTTAGTCCATGCCAAATGTCGACGGGTCTTCCGTCTGATCTGGACAGTGGGTGACTGTTCACCCTATGGTCATCGAGAAGTCTGATAGGGTCGTAGGGGACTCTGGTCCCATGGACGAGGAGCTCCAAGCGTAGATAATCTAGAAGCTCTTCCTTTTGAAATAGACCCATGTTGTGTTAGACTTTTCTGTATATAAACGTTGCTGTAATTTAGGTGTGTTTTTATGAAAATATTATCCTATGTTTCTATCCCACTTTTATGTTGTCTGGAGATTGTTATTACACTTTCGCATGTGCAATAAAATGAATGGGTCGGTGACAATTCCTGGGACGTTGCAAATTTTATTGACCATCGAGGGTTGTGCACGTACTCGAGGTTCGAGGCGTGACAAATAAGCTCTGCTATCCCCAGGAAAGGTGGTGGCTCCTATTTGCATTCCAAAACTCATGAGGACCCTAGTTAGAAGCCATGTTTTGTTATTGTTTTTTTTTTTAAATGGTAAGATGTTTGTTGGTATTTATGTTAAAGCATCAAACATTAACAAAAAGAAATTGTTAGTATGATTCTTGACAAAGATGCAAAATGAACATGGCCATTAAAGTTAAGATTCATGGCCTATTTTTTTCTTAGAACCAAGTATAGAATGCTTACCTTTGAGGTGTAGATGTTGACGGCAAACAATGACCAATCTAAATTGGTAAGATCTTGGAGCCTTCATTGCTGATGATCGGTAATGGCGAAGAATAAACGAGCAGAAAGAGTCGTTGCTAAAGTGAGATAGATAAATAGATCAAGTTGCTAAGAGGTTGAGGAGAATTTGAAACTGACGGAGAGAGTACGAGTGAGATTCAGAGAGAAGGAGAGAGTAATAGTAAGATTTAGAGAGAGGGAGAGGTAAAGGGCAAAAGAGAGGAAGAGTTAGGCACTTTAGGTTATATACCTAATATTTAATATATATATATATATATATATATATATAGGGTTGATTCAATCAGGACTGAGGACCATCTTGCACAGCATAGGTTTCAAGGGCCTTAGGATCAAGAATCGATCTAATCCCCTAGGAACGAGACAAGGACCAGCAAGGTTGGGTAGGTCGAGGGTTTGTCCAAAGTCAACCTTGGATCGATGCTCACTCTTAGCCCATCGTAACTTAAGTAGATCGAAGTATCTTTTTATGATATTTCTAGCTTAAGGATGCTTCATGTTGAAGTACTCCTATAGAATTTGGCATACAATCTTCTATCCACTTGGATAGGTTGCATCGAATACCTCTATAAATAAAAATAAAAACCCTCCCCATTTGTTTATTTAACATCTAAAATATAATAATATTATGAAATAACAAATGATAACATTATTAATTATCTTGAAATAGTGAAAACCTACATGACAAAGAATGCAGCATATTGATAAAGGCTTTAGACCATTAGATTTAACTAAAGCATCTGAAAGTATTCTACAATCCATTGCATAGCCTTTCCATCCAAGTAAACCATAAACAAATCTTATATCACATAATTATACTCCGAACACATTGGTCGCTACCTCACCCTTTCTATTTCGGTATCTTGTTTTATCAACCTTCGGAAAACATATTCTAATGTATGTGCCATGTAATGCTCCTAAGCAACCCTAAAAAATGAAATTAATGAAAATCCTTATCATTAAATTATTAGATTAATCCATGTAACAACATTGCAGACATACCTTAAACCATTTTAATCTCTCGTCAGTACATTTCTCAAGAAGTAGTTTAAATGAGATAAGAAGCACACTATGCATTCTTATCACCACACTTAAAACTAAGTTAAAATACCTACTTATTGACTCCTCAAACCTCATAAATTTAAATTTGATGACACAATTTTTCACAAGATGGGCAAGTATATGTACGAACTTTGCCACTTGTTCTTCTATAGTTACAAGTTCATACTCTTTCAACTCACCAATAGTTGGTGCCAACTTGTATAGTAGAATAAATATATATATCTATTCATCCTAAGTTGTTCCACACAATTCAACTCATTTCTATTAATAAGGCAGTCAAGGTGATCTAAATGAGCTTGGCTTCTAACAAATGTGCAATCCCTCAATGGTGATATCAAACACTTAAAACAACACTTTAGCCCTCATTTTCATCCCTCTCATGGAACTCTTTCAGTATCCCTCCCCACAAATCAACTTACTACACCATGATGCACCCCCTCATCACTAATTTCCACTCCTCGTTTCTAATTTTCTATTCTCATTATCTTGATAAACAATGTTACCTCTAATTCATATCCACCAGCCTCATACCCACCCCATAATCCACAACCAAGCTTCCCGACGACAATCCTACCCACACCCATTTGGTCCTTTATTTTTTAGAGCCATAAATGTCATATTTCTACAAACGTATGGCTTTCTGAGGTGTAGCGCTCCCTTCATCCAATTCTCTTTAGCATCTGTTGGAAGAGTGCTAGTCCTCTTAGTAGCTCAGGCAATGCTTATCCTGGAGATTCTTAGCTAATTTCAGTCTGCACTAATATGTCCTATCTCAGCTTAAGACAATATTGTCCTTGGTGTTGTAACTTGCCATTTACGAATGTGAGTTTTTATGTTGCTGAAATTGGTTTAAATAAGGAGGAGTTAGAAAGGAAAAGAAGACTTGCATCATTATGTAGCACATGAGTATAATGTGGATGGAAGACGTCATAGTTAATGTGATTGAGAAATATTTTCAAAAGTTTGCAACCTTACCCTATTGGAGGAACTTTACTCTAGGCCAAATGTGAACTCTAAGGCATTTGTACTCACCTTGAAAAAGGCTTAGATCTGAGGCGACCACGCCTCATGAAGGCCTAGAGGCCGTGGGCGAAGGCGGCCGCCATGGCCTTGCAACCACGAACGAGGCCATATTTACTCACAATCAGCAAGGCCATAGGGAGGCTGCCTCACCCAGATTTGGGTGAGGCCACCTCGCCCATAGCCCCCAAGCCTCCCCAGATCAGGGTGAGGCCGAGCGAGGGCTTTGCGGCCCTTGCCTAGTGGCCGGCGAGACGAGGGGGGAAGAAGAAGAACAATAGAAAGAAAAGAAAAAAGGGGAAAAAAAGCGAAAGAAAAAATTAATAAAAAAATATGAAAAATAAAATATTATTATAAATATTGCCACGTCAGCATCGGCTAGGAGGTCGACACCAGTCCGTGTCCACGTCAACGCTAGCCGGTCAAATTTTCCAAATGGACTAAATTGACAGAAATTAAAAGGTTTAGAATTGAATAAACCAAAAAAATATTTAAGATTGAATTGACATAATTGCAATTGGTTTATGACGTTTTTTGATAATTTTCTTGTTCTCATAGCTGTAACATCTAGTGATACGTCTGCATCAAACTTCTTATTGCTGGCATTCACCTTCAAAATTTCCGTTCTACATCGGATATTAGGAAAGTCAACAATTACTCGCATCGACACTATAAGTAAGCGGATGCACCATGAGACTAACTGTTCCACCAATACTAGTATGCACAAGCGTATGCTACGAGACTCACCAGCTAAGAATAGACATACATACCTATTTGTCAAATCTTCCAGGCCTAAGCAAGGCAGAGTCCAGAATGTCTCACGATTAGTCGCTAAAACAACAATGACACCCGCATATTCTTCAAAACCATCCATCTATTTCAACAGCCGATGGCGGGTCTACTCTCTTTCCGCATTTCCTCCTCCAATTCTAGTTCCTCTCTGCCGGCCCACGGCATTAATTTCATCAACGAACGCAATGCAGGGAGTATTCTCTTGGGAGAGAAGCGACAAAGATTGGGCGCGGAGCGGCGACAAACGTGCACAGAGCAGGCGATTGTGAATTTGCTTGAGCAGTAAGGAAGAGAAAAAATGAAGGATGAACCCTAATCCCGATTTTTTTTTTTTTTATATTGTATTTTGGTCGGTAGCGTAATCCCTATTCAATTTGGTTTTTTTTTTTACCCAATTACAATTTTTGGACAAAATTGCCCCTGTGCTAGTTGTCCGAAAAAGGTCCTTTGGTGAAAATTTAGACGGCCAATGAGTTTGTGCCCTTATTTGACACTATTTTAGCCACTTCAATACCTTATTTGATACAAAGTCTATTTCCAATCCCTATTTGAGACGATGACCCTATTATGGGTCTTATTTGAAATTGTCCCCCATAACAGCGTTGCACTAATACAGTCATAATAATAATCTAGAGAAAAATTGGTATTGCAAGGGCTTAGGCAAGATAATGATCATTCTAGAGAAACTTCGTCATTTTGACGGCCTAGGTTTCATGAAATTTTAATGATACAAATCCCTAAATTTTGGCTCAATGCACGACGTTATTCCTAAACTTTTAATTTGTTTCATTGTGATTTCTAAAATCTTAATTTGTTCAATTCAATCCTGAACTTTTGGTACATGTTCAACTTAGGCCATGAACTATATGAATATATTCATTGTTGTCTTTTCATTAATTCAATTTCAAGGACAACACTGAATATTTTCATACAATCTAAAGACTAAATTAAACATGTACTAAAAGTTTAGAAACTTCAGATTAAAAGTTAAGGAAGGACATTGCACATTGGGCTAAAATTCAATTACTACATCAGATAAATTTGAAGTTCATAGATCACGTTGTGTATTGAGCCAAAGTTTAAGGATCATTTATATCATTTACCCTAATTACTATGACTATAGAGAGAGAGAGAGAGAGAGTTCACCTTGAAAGGTTGGGAAGTTTGGGCCCCCGAGATTAATAAACTACACAAGAGAGAACTCTCAAAATGAAAGAGGGTATGGAGAGATTACATTGTGAGAAATGAGGGCCGATAGACATTTGAGTTTTTGAATGCTCCTCTCAAAATGAAAGAGGGTACGGAGAGATTACATTTTGAGAAATGAGGGCCAATAGACATTTGAGTTTTCGAATGCTCCTTCGGCCGAGGAGTATGCGCCTCAGCCTAACGCGCTAAAGCCTAAGGCTCGGATGCTACACCTTAGCTTGGGGCGCATGCTCCAACAGGTTGCGAATCCATAAAATCTTTTCAGGCCTCAAGTGCAATTAAGGGCTCGAGTCTATGAATTCAACATCGATCCGACGGTTCAAGGTTATAAAAAAACCATTGGTTACCATCACTTAGGTTACATTTGGTCGTCCGGATTTTTAATCGAGATAAAACTGGATAGGATAAGATATGAAATTCTGGGATTTTTTTATATCCTATTCATTATTTGGTGAATCGCAGTATTAAAGTCGAACATATTCACATCATATAATGTATATTTTTTTTTATATAAATGGCATATCATTATAAATGACCCTAAATGTTCATAAATGGAGATAGTGAAAATCTCTCGCAACACTATTCATTAATTTATTTTTATTTTATTTTTACTCTTTTTTTATATTATTTTATGTGGCACCCCCAAAACCCGATAGGGTCGCCACAGATACCAAGCGAAAGAAAACAAGACAAAAACAAATTATACAGCGATAGAAGAAAGATTCAAGCCGACGCTTAGGCGTAAAAATTTTTCTTTTCTTTTCCTTTAAAAAGGCTTTAAGGATTTGCGCAGCTCATAGCGAAAAATAAGAGGCGAGTCTCACCAACACTTCGTTTCCCTCACGACAGCACAATGCACACCAACTATTTTTGATTGAACGAAAGCACAAGGCCAAACCACTTTTATTTACATATATATTTACGAAGGGTAACACAGGTCGGTACAAAAGGTAGGCCAAGACTCATCTATGCTCGGCCTTCAACCTCAAAAAGAGACACACGACCCTCAAAAATATGACGTGTAACGATCTCCCTTCGGACTACTCGTGTCGGCCATCCAAAAAGTTGCTAACCCCAACTCCACGTGTGCAGGCCGTCACACCCATCCCGGTGCGTCAGGCGGTGGGGGTGGCAGCATCCCCATCATGACACCGTCGCGGCGGATGTGAACGGAGATGTACTCCTGGATGACTGGGCCTCCAGATAGACCCACGTCATAAGATACGATCGCACGCACACGTATGAAAGTCAGTCCCGGCAGGGTGGGACAATCTATCTCGGTCAACTCGACCTCCACGTCAAATGGAAGGCCTAAAACACTCCCCGCGTAACGGCAGGGAGAGGCATCGTACTAATCTGAAATGTTGGTCCCCGAAGGGGTGAGTACAACCACTCAACAAGTAAAGAGATCCAATCAACACTCAATGTATTTAAACAATACGAATAATTTCAATACACATGTCATTCATGCATTGTAGTATACTTACCTCGAAGCCATGTACATGCCATCATACCTCATCATCAAAATCATAATACGTACATAGCATCAATTACAAATGATCATCATCATCATACCATATGATCCATACACGTCATCATCATACCATATGATCCATACACGTCATCATCATGCCATAGTACACATGCATGTCATCATCATACCATAGTACACATGCATGTCATCATCATGCCATAGTACACATGCACGTCATCATCATGCCATAGTACACATGCACGTCATCATCATGCCATAGTACACATGCATGTCATCATCATGCCATAGTACACATGCATGATTAAATTCTCACTTGGAATTCTCAATTAATCAACACATCACCCTTCCTCGGGATCATCCATCCCATACTTTACACTCGCACCCTATTCGGGCCTTGCGAAAAACCTCCGGAATTATGCCAATCATGGCCACCGGGCATCCGGCACCCCCGCATCCCGGGCATCTCGCATCCCAACTGGCATCACGAGGCATCCCCTCGGGCAAAGACCTCCGAGGCTTCCGGCACCCATCTCATTTCGGGCATCCTGATACTCCCAGGGTCATCCGGCCATGTATCTCTATACATTCCGGCCATTAACATCCTCCCCCAACAATTTCCATGGATCACGTTGCCAATTATGTCTCAATTCATCATGCAATAGATGTAATGGCAAGACAATATCATCTTTGTTCTTATACATGTATCATCAAGCAATTACACATACATGCAATAGATGCATCCCCCATAGCAATTAGGTCCACATGCCACTCAAAACAATGTACTTGCCAATTGCATTTAGAATTTATTTAAATCCCAATTTAATTCTACTTTGCAATTAATTAATTAATTAATTAATCACAAAAATCACAATTTCATGAAATCCAAACACATAATATTTTAATTCCATAAAATAGTGATTTTTCCACAGAAAATGCATGGCCAATCAATTTCTACACAATAAACAATATTTCCACAATTTCCGTATAGAATTTCGGATAAGGGCAGAACGCACAGTTTTTTAAGTAAATCAATTAAAATACCCATACGACCTCATAAAATTATGAAATTTTAACAGGTTATATTTAAGACATTAAAATAGACTTTTCATGAAGGAACCTAGGCCAAATTCATTATAGATAAATTTTTATAGATCCACGAAGCTTCTGGTCAGGTTACCGAAACGCCTAGGATACTTTGTCCGAAATATGGAGATTTGACCCACCTACACTTCTTTTTTTTCTCTGAAATTTGGATATGTCATACTTCTAAGGATACCCTACAACTTTCATGAAGGAACTTAGGCCAAAATACCAAAGGAAGACCTCCAAATGGTTCCACAAAGTCTCGGGTATCCCACATCGCGACACCAGTTTCATCATCCTCAAGATCAGGTTGGTTTCCTAAGCTATACTTGTTCATTTTACTTCAAATTTGAGTATGTTAATCCTTAAGATGTTCTCTACAAGTCTCATGAAGAAGTCGAAGAGAGATTCATAGTAAAAATCAACATGCAAGCACAAATCCACCACAAGGTCAGAAAAACAGTTCCAGATCTAGGGTCTTTGAAATATAAGGTTTTGACCCCTCAAATCTCCATCATTTTTCACGAAATTTCAGTATGTTATAGGTCAAGGTGTTAGCTACAACTTTCATGAAGATATCCAAGCCAAAATCGAACTCCAAACATACATTCAAGCCCTCATAAGTTTCTGACTTCAGTGATCCGTGCGAAAACAGCATGCACCTCCAAGAACAAACCATCCTCACGCCATTTTCGTGCATTCAAGACAACAAAAAAGCCTAACCAACATACAAAACACACATGCAAAGGGATGATGGACCCTAAACTTGCCTCGAACGCAAGGAGAAACGGCGACGAGGCGGCGGATGGACGGCGGCGTGCGGCGGACAGACGGCTCCCCTCTTCCTCGCGCGAGCCTCCTCTCCTCTTCCCTTTCTCTCTTTCTCCCTTTCTCTCTTTCTCTCTCTCTCTCTCTCTCTCCTCTCTCGCACGACACCCCCTCCCCCATCCGGCCACTCTTCCCTTTTGATTTCCCCAAAGGCAATGATTGCCTTGCCTCACCAAGAGCCAATGCATGGAAGGCCCTTTGCCACTTGGCAAAGCCCCATGCAATGGGCTTGGGCTTGGGCCCTCTTGGGCCTACTTGGAAGAAGTGGGCCGGCCACTTCTTCCTCTCCCATGGGCCGGCGACAGCCCACTTGTGGGCCTTAATGGGCCGGCCACTTGGCCCATTAGGGTCCACCCTTGGGCCTAAGGCCCAATCCAACCTCCTTTTTCCAATTTAATCGCAATAAAATTATTAATTATCCCTAACTAAAATCCTATAACATTTTACTTATAACAAACATAGCAAAACATAGTTTTATACTTATTAAATACCTTAGGTTTAAATTAAAAACACAAGACACAAAGCACAAAGCCTTAAGAAGGAACTAAGGCTAAAACACAAACCAATAGGTAAATTCATTACCTATTTAAAAGCTCTAGGGCACCTTAGGACTTGCCCTTGATTTCTAGGATGCCACATTTTCTTTATTATTTATTTTTTCCCCTTTCATCATTCTTTAATAAAAAATTATCAAATAGTAAAGTGTACTAACATACCTAAAATACAAAAATACCTAAAATATATAATAAATATAAATATTTTAATTTATAGATTGAATGTTTATTATAAGATAGAATTAAAGTTGAATATATAAATTAAAATAAGATTAATTAAAAATAAATTTCTATTTTTTTTAATTTCTTAAATTATAATTTAAATATTATTTATATTGAAATATAATTTCGATTTTGTTAGTTTAATAAGTTTGCCATTCGATAAAAATAACTTTTCTATTATGGATATTATAAATCCTATCCACTTTTATCCCATCTCCCCCATGGGATAATTTTATTCTGTCTATATCCCCCTTATATCCGACTTTAGCATATCCTGAGTGAGTATCAAACGTAAGATAGGATAAATCATATCATATCCCGGAATTTATCCCGACTGCCAAACTCAGCCTTAAAGGTTTGGTGATTTTCTTCAACTTGAGAACCTATAAGTATCGTTTTAGGTACCGGGACCTTGTTTGGGTATAAGAAAAGTTTAACCAAGATTTGACCGGTGGTAACTTTTTCATCCAACATCTGGTCGGACATATCTTTTGTTGAGTTGAAATGCTTGAGGCCTTTACTTCCTTATCTCGTGCTTGAAATTGTGCAATCACAAGCTTTGCAACACTATCGTAAAACAGGCAATATATATAAGATGTCTCACTTCAACGAAAATGACTCATTTTTCAGTTTGAAAAATTGTTTTGTGCCTTATAGCTCATTAGTCAAATCTTGTTCCGACTCTAGGTCAATTGCTTGATTTTGGGAAAAAGTAAGGTAAAACTTGAGGTATCAACAATTCTTATCTCATATACTTTTCAGAGCTTCATGGATTTCAACTAGTGTAGTGGCAACGAGGACTCCAGGCAAACTAACAATTTTTTTGAAAGTATAGAGGTAGTGTGTTATAACATAAATTTTGATAACCCAACTAGTATGAAGTGCAAGTGTCAAATGCAAAAGTGGTTTTTTCCTCCCTCTGTTTTTTTACTTTTTAAGGGATGGGGCTCGCTGGTGTTTGCATGACAACAACACAATATGAGGCTAAATACAAATTATAAAAAGAAAATCTAAATTTGACACAACATGATACGCATCACTCATATATAGACTTGAACAACACTATTTCATTGTAATTCAATTATTTGGTATATAAAATCTAAAATTACGATGGCTTATGCTAATGCAAATTAACACAATCTACAAACACCAATATGAGAAGTCAATACGAATTGTTGAGCCCTCTATAGCAGATTTCGTGCTCCGTCTGGTACCAAACATAACGGGTCACATGTTTCTCGATTCTTGTCTTAATACTAGAGGGCTTTATCCGAATCCTAGGGCTGTGACAAGTCCAACTCAGCTTCACAGGGATAAGCATAAGGGTCAATAATGTTATGTGAATTAAATTGGCCAACGCACCTCCGGAGCCGAAAGACAAAGTCCCAAAATGGCCCGCAAAGTCCAAATAGCATGTTCATGCAAAGTTGGACCACAATTCAGCCTGGAATCTGATCAGTGATTTTTAAAGATTTTATTGAAATATCTCTGATGCAGAAAGTGTCCTCAGACCTGTTGGATGCAACACTTTGTTGCAATCTCAAGTATCCTTCTGTCATTGTCGATAATAGAACTTGTAATTAGCCCGCAATTGAATGAATCACGTCAATTTTGATTTGAGTAATTGATGTTGGTTATCAATGCCCAAGAAAACGATAGGTAGGAACGGCATTATTTTTAGGCGATGTAGATTATCATTCGTGACGACACGTGTCGTTCATGCAAGTTCCAATCTTTGTTAATGAGAGGTGAAAATTGTCTAATCAATCTAGGATGATTAAGATGTTATGCTCAGTGTAAATGAATGTGTTGAAAAGCTAGTGATGGCCCTCTGGAAATATCTATTTTACAATGGGGCAAATCCTCAAAAGACAAAAGACAATCTATATAATCGGTGTAATCATCAAGAGTTTATAATCACAAATGAAGAACCAGAAAGGGTGTCCATCATGGGTCATGCGCCCACAAATTTGAAATCGAGGAGCATCATTCTGCGGATAAGCCAACGTAGGTTGATTTCCTAAATCACAAATCGTTGAACCTAATGAGCTCAACGTATGATGGTCACCCACCACACAAGTTACGGCCGAAAGGCACCAAGCAACAAGCAGATGGAACCGGCCCCGCCAACCAATAAAGAGCAGCCACGTCAGCCTTGGGAATCTAAGGTGCTCAGTAAGGTTTTGCCACGTCATCAGATAAAAAACCTTTGCCAGAACATATTGAAGAGTCGCTTATTAATGTGACGTTGGTGACGTACTTGGGGGTAAGTCCATCCGTAAAAAAAAAAAAAAAAAAATTCTTTTGCTAACAACCTCTTTAAACTTTATGATAAAGTCCCGCACCCATTATCGAATACTTGGTCCAAGACATAATGACTTTGCACCGTTGGGGACACCCTTTGAGTTTCCAATGCATAGGCCTTGCATTTGTGACTTAAACTACCACATTAAAATGTTTCACATCACGAATTTATGAGTTTTGCAACTTTAAATTTTGTAATAAGCCCCTATGGAGTTATCTCACAAGAAAAGAAAATTAGTACGGTTTTTGAAAAGTTTTGATATAGGGAAAATGTTTTAATAATTCTAACAAAATCCGTGCTTCAATCAATAACTTACGTGTACGCTTACACCCAATAAATAATTTATTTTTTTCCATTTTACATTGATAAAGCAGTTTACATGCACTTGTGAAGATTAATTGAGATTGACATTTAAATAAGAGATATTGTTTGAAAAATTAAGAGAAATCTCGCTAAACTTTTTCCCATTTTGCAACATGGTCCACGAAAAAAAAATTAGCAAGTAAAAAAAGGTGAGGAAGGTTGACCAGCATTAGCGATCACCTTTAGGCATTAGCATAGGTATTTCTTGCATGCTATAAAATATTTAGATTGAGTTATAACTACTCTACATCATCTGTCACCTAAAGTTCCAAGATTAACGAGTTCGCCCCTAGCCCTACCGAGGTGCTATCTATAAGAAGGTCACTCTACACAAGTTATATAGCGGTTAGGCAATCCAATATGCCTGATTCCAAGGTTTAATCACAATATGAATTGAATCCTCTGATGTATCGAACTTGTAAATTTGTAAAAGAAAGTTGATCCCTCTACTACTAAGTCGATCGATTCGATGGTATGGTATAGTAACGTATAGTTAGGGCCGAAGTGATCATAGTAGTCAATTAGATAAAATATACAGCAGTCAAGTGGATAAAATCTATATAATTTAGTACACCTAAAATACCCAACGATCACAAGGCTGTGCTTAACAGTGCCATTAAACTAATATTGAACGAGATATTCTCCTGGGTGGCTTGAACTCCTAGGTACCACAGTAGGTTTTGATGATATTTTATTATAAAATTAGCAGCAGCCAGCACTCAATCTTCATAAATAAATAAAAAATAATACTTGGCAGGACGATGCTTAAGTATTGATACAAATTTTTAAAAATTTAAATGTTCTAATTTTTGACAGTTAAGCATCATTTTTTCGGTCTTTAATTCTCAACAAAAGCTGCATCAGTGCTTCCGCACCAGCGACAAAGTCAGGGCATGGGACTTAATCTAGTAAACGAAGAAGATAAAATTATTGAACGGCTAGAGAGAGAGAGAGAGAGGGGGGGGACAACACTCAATTTTCTCCTGTCCACAGGAAATGGTCCACGTAGTGGAGCCGAAGAAACAAATGCCTTTGTCACTTCCACTGTTCTCATCTCCAAAGACTCTTGACAACATTCAAAGCCTCTGATTTTCCTCGCTCCTAGTTTGTGTGTCTTGCATCTTTGTCTGTGTGCTCCTCCTCCTCTCCTCAGATTAGTAAAGGGGAGGCGTAGGGATGATGATGGTGACCAGAACGAAAACACCCTTTTACGTATATTTACCTTAGGAGGACCGTAACGCTCCTACTGATCTTTCAACCGGCTCCTTTTCCCTTTCATCTGCTATTCCTCGTGACCATTTCTGTATATTCTCTCTCTCTCTCTCTCGCACGAGCACGCGCGCACGCATTTTTGTCTTTGTTCTAAATTTCTGACTGACTGGCTCATCAGAGCCTCAAGTTCCATCTGGGTGTGCCCTCCAATTATAGAATTTATGCAGCGTGAAATTGCATGTCCTTCGTTCATTTCTGTATAAGCCTTTGCCTTTCTTGGCAGTGGTGGCCCTGTCGTGCTGTTCCTCATTAATTCGTTGGTTCTAGGCTCCCCTCCTTGTTCTTGTCAATCAAAATATTGTTTTATCCTTTACTTCTTGTTGGCGTATTCTCTCTGGGTTCAGGGTTTTAGGGGCCTCTCCTCCCCCACGAACTTGCCATGCCCTTCTCATAGTCATAGCCAAAGCCAAAGCCAAAGCCAAGAAACTAAAATAACCAGAGACCGAACCAATTCAAAGTCAGCCTCAGCTTTTCCAACCGACCCAATTCAAAGTTCTCACATGCAGATTTGGGATTCTTGCTTTCCGTAAAACTCAGAGAAAGCAGCAGTTTGGGTATTCTGCTCTGACCTTGAATTCTCCGTTCTTCGCCTCGCCTACTGCCGCGATGTCTTCGTGCTTGAGCGGGGGCGGAAGGACGTATCAGTTCGATCTGGAAATCATCCATGAGTCCCGTCGGATATCGGCTTCTCGAGCATCGTCGTCGCCTCCTCCTTCTTCTTCTTCGCCCGTTTCGACCCTTTCGGAATCGAGCAATTCTCCAATCTCGATCTCCACCAGAAGAGCACGCACCCCAAGAAAACGGCCTAATCAGATTTACAACGAAGCGGCTGCTCTGCTCTCCACCGTCTACCCCACTATATTCTCTACTAAGTATCTGGAGAATCCCCGGAAATTCTCCAATTTCGAGGACTATTTCTCCGATGAATCCTCCGATTTGCTGTTACCTCTTCCCGACATCGAGACGGCCAGCTTCTTACTCCGTCAGCCGATTCCGGCCAAACCAGATCCCCGAATCGAACCGAGGTATTCTCTACGGTTTCCTGAGAGTCAATGCGGCAACAACCAAAGCATATCGAAGTCGCCCCAACTGGACGATGAGCTCGACGCAGACGAGTTCGATGCGGAATCGATCCTCGACGAAGAGACCGGGGAAGGAATCGACAGTATCCTGGGGAAGCTGAGCGCGAGCGCCGCCGCCAGCGATGAAGCCGCCGAAGCGGCGGCGAGCTACGGGATTCCGGTCGGGCTGGGGTTCGGAACGAGGAGGGGTATCAGGCCGCTGAAGCGCGCCGACGAAGCGAACTGGTGGAATTTCTCCACCGTCGTCGACGTCATCGAAATCTCTCCAAAGCTCAACAACAGAGCATCGTATTCGAATTCCATCGATAAGAAGAAGAAGAAAAACAAGAAGAAAGCCGCGAAGACACCGTCGGAACCCAAAACCCAAACGTCGTCGGCGGCGCCGGCCGACGCAGCAGCGAGGGAGCGGCCGAAACCCGGCGGTTTGATGCTGAAATTGAACTACGACGGCGTGTTAGACGCTTGGTCCCGCCGCGGCAGGCCTTTTTCCGGCGAGAGGCCCGTCCCCGACGTGCCGGTGAGTTTCTCTCTCCTGTCCCGTCCGCCGGGAAACCGTGGAAAATTAGATGGATTAGTTCGTTGAAACAGTGAAATTTACCATAGTTTATAGCGCGTGTAAAGCACGCGACAAAGGGGGAGTGAGATTTCTAAAGTTGCTTGCAATTAATAGGTACGACAATAATTAGAGTTATTGACATTTGTTGCTTTTCTTTTCTCTTTTATATTACATACCAGCACGTGAAATCTATGGTCCCATTCTAGTTTAAAATGCAAGTCCACCTTGCAAATCGCTTTTACATTTTTAAAAGTGGCCAGAGAAAAAATCGTCGAACCAGATTGGGATAATAATATAATAAATTTTAAATTTTATTTAATATAAATGTGATATCTAAACTTTTAATTTATTCAACTCTATTCCAATGTGCAATTTCATTCTTGAATTTTTAATTTGTTCAATGTGATTTCTAAACTTTTGATTTATGCTCAACATAGTTCATGAACTATATGAAAGTATTTAATATTTTCTCTAAATTTAAATTGATAAAGTAACAACATTGAATATTTCCATATATTCTATGCACTAAATTGAGCACATATAAAAAAAATTCAGGATTACATTAAACAAACTTAAAATTCAAGAATAGCATTTCACATCAACCTAAAGTTCAATAACCATATCGAATAAATTAAAAATTCATAAATGATATTGCATATTTAGATAAAGTTTAGAGACCATTTATGTCATTTTTCTAACTATCAAATTTGGTAAAACAAGTCCTACATTTATTTTTAATTTTTCAATTTAAATTTTATCATCATTACATATTTTAAATTTTGAAGAGAAAATATAAAATATATTTTTTTTATTCTTTCTAAGTGCAAGCATGACACATCCAAAGTTTAGTTTAGAAGTCATGGCCTCCGGCCTCACCTCTATGGCTTTTGCTTCCAAGTGGGACCCGCAGATAGCCGGTTTCGGCTTTTGCGGTGTTTAGTTTGGACCTGATCATGCCGCCCCTCCCCAATCAGACGGCCTGTAACTTTCCCAGAATTCTGTTTACTTTTTTTGTTTTTGCCTATAAACCGGTAAACTTGTCTATTGTGTTTAGCTTTTCTATCTCTCTCTGTTTTTCTTTTTCTTTTTCTTTTTTTTAATGCTATGCTCGAGTGGTACGTCTGGGAATTTTGGAACATGAAAGAGTGAAACCTAAGACTAGCTTGGTCCCTAAAGAAATTGGCTCATATACTTACCTATGTGCCATGCCATACAAACTTAATTTCACATATTCAAATAATTTCATGTTTAGGTCATCTATCAAAGAGTTTCGATGCAGATTGTACTTAAGATGGAGTTACTTCTAAGATGAGAATTTCATGTCAAAAGAAATATTGTTATAAATATGCTTTGTGTCTGGTGTTCTGATAAAAATGTGGCGATGCCAAATAATTGCCTATCCAATATATTTCATTTTTTTGAATTGTATTGGGCAGGCCGACTTGGCGTATTTCGATTCATTTCCGAATAATGGAATAGAGAGGGAAGGCACGAGGTCACGCTATAAGGAAAAGCGTCATACGCGCCTCTTCTCCAAAAAGATCGAGTATCAAGTCAAGAAAGCACCCGCTTATGAAAGGCCTAGAGTCAAGGTACGTCTAATTACTGGTTCTTAGTTAATTGATTGATCAGCATGTATCAAGCATCTTGACGGCTTTACCGGCTTCGATTTCTTCGTTTACATATGTCGTGATTAGGTTACAACTTCACTGACAATCTATGATGCACTACATATCGTTGTATACCCGCAAATATTTTTTCTATCAAATAGAAGTATTTCAATAAAATATAATAAAACCAATGATGGAATAATTAATGCTTTTTTTATGATGTAATGATGACATGGTGGAATAGTCCAACCATATACAAGTAGAACTACCATAATCAAGAAAAAATGGTCATATATTACTCTTTTTTTTATCTCACTCTGCATCAAATAAACCCCTTCTCCTTCCAAACACCTCTTGGGAAAATGATGCTGATCAAGGCTCCGTCTGCGATTTAAAAAATATTTTCTAAGCGATCGCTTACATTAATTGAAATGATTGGTTAATAAAAAAATATTTTCATCATCGATAATAATTTATATTTACACACTTTCAAGAATGATAAAAATATATTTTTTTGTATAGTTCATTTTCGTATTAAATTATGCGAATAATTATTTTTTCAGGGGCGTTTTGTGAGAAGGCCAGATTCATGCTGTAGCGACCCAAAATGATGAACTAAGTCCAATTTGGCTGAGAATCATCCACAGTTTCGGGGCCCTCTTCACATCCCTATGTAATTCTCTTTCTCTTGTAGTTGTCATCGAGGGGTTGGAGTAACGTTCGTTGAGTTAAAAAAGAGACACAAATTCGTTGGTCGAGCAATTTCATTTTAGAAGCTCGTCATGTTTCTTGATGTCCCTATTATTATTTCTTTTGAATTTGAGATGAAGCTCAAATTGGATGCTCCGCCTACAAGGGAATCTAGTCTACGGCAACTCGGCGCCGTCGCCGTAGGCTGTAAAACTCGTCGCCCCAAAAGCAACGGCAAGGGAATATGTGCCGACGTTTGGTTGTGAATGCTCCATCGTGTCAGCCTGTGACAATGAATGCATACATTTCGTCAGCACAAATTGCGATGATGGCGATGCAAGATTAATGTCATCTCTATTATACCCAATTTTTGACAAAATGATAACGACAATGACAAATGTTACTTGGGAAGGCTGGATGAGAGTAACATTGCACTTTCAGCATTCTTAAGGCCAATGTTTGGCCGAAAGATACTTCGAAATTCTTGCCAAACACCTAAGCATTTGCCCAAGGGGCCTTAGAGGCTAGATTTCTCTTATGGGTCTTGGAGGCTGAAAGTCGCTCGAGAAAACTAAACTGAACATTTATTTGAAAAGAACGACTTGTTTTTATCTTCAGCCGAATAGACATTCAGGCCAGATAAGCACATGATGTTTTATTTGGGAACGAAAGATTTCAGCACAAAAGCAGTAAACGTAGATGCCAACTCGGTTTACTTTCTCACATGTCACTACAGGGAAATGGGAATACGGCGACGAAAATTTGGATGCGGCGTGGATATCCGACAGCAAAAGAAAACACAGTTGTTATGCCGGGGGGCCAAGCCATAGCGACGACGGAAGATATGTCGCCATTTCGATACCAAACGCAACGGAGCAAATATTTCGTCGGCTTTGCTCCAACCTGGAACAACGAAACATCAATGTTGTCGTCTTTGAGCAGATAAGAGCAGACTCTAGTCGACGAAACTTAATGTTTCATCAGGAGTGCAGCAATGGCGATGTAACCGTGAGGTTGATCCTTTTGATATGAGCATCAACGTCGACGACGCACTTTTGTTTTCAATGCCTTTGATAAGAAGGGGAGGAACTAACCAAAAGCAGCGAAACTCGTCGCCGTTGCTCCGCTGTGGAGCGACACAATATCGATCTTGCGATTGAGATCCCTTAAGATAGGAGTTCCTCTTTACTTTAAATAATAGTGTAGATATGCCTTTGTTTTTCACTCATATAAACGACCAAATTATGCGTCCACGTTTTGGCCCTGCATGAGATTTCTTTAGGGATACAAAAGGTGCGTCATTCATGAAAATCGACTGGAAAAGGAAACAATCTAAACAACCATCTGGTATCCATACTACAATCTTTTAAATTTTCAATCTTCTGTGTAGAGCTATACAAATTCGTTGCTCTCTTCAATGATACATACATACATACATACAAATTAACAAGAAAAAAGTAACTCTCCTATTTGCTTTCGCTACGACGTAATCAATGCCCCGCCCGTCCAACGTGGCTCCTTCGTTTACCTGAAGAAATAATTCCGAAGAGAGAAGAGGCGCCGCGGCGAGAACATTCCCGCGTGCCTCGGCGTAGCGAGGCCATTGATGGACTGGAAATCGGTCGCGACTAACCCTTCCCTATCTTCTCCATTAACCCACCTGTTGTTATTCCCATTAAATGTGCCGTACCTCACCAACTTCCCGATCCACGATTTCTTCTTCGGCGGGCTTTCGTAGCCGGCAGTCATCCGTTCACCCAGGTACTCCTTCACCACGTGCAAGCCTTGCTCCATGACCTCAGCCGGGGGCGAGACTAGAGGGTTCCCGTCGACGCAGAGCTTCTGGAGCTTCCTGAGGCACCCCATGGAGTCGGGCAGGGCCGCTATCCTGTTGTAGCTGATGTCGAGCTCCACGAGGGAGAGTAGGAGTCCGATGGAGTAAGGCAAAGCTTGGAGGTGGTGGAAGTTTTGGCTGATGTTGAGGGTTTGAAGGTTAACCAAGTTCTCGAGGTCGTCGGGGAGCGCGCGAAGGCAGTTGAGGCGGGCATCGAGGACGCGGAGAGAGGTGAGGCGGGAGGTGGAGCGAGGCAGGTGCGCGAGCTTGTTCGAGTTGACAGATAGCTTCTTGAGGTTGATGAGCTCAAGGCCGACCGCGTCCGGCAGCTTGCTCAGCTGGTTGAAGTTGGCATTCAGCTCTTCTAAGGATCTAAGGAACGGCCATAATTGATTAGAGAGCATAGGTGATAGAATTATTCTGCATAATGACCTTAATCTGTTGATGTAAATATTTTGTCTAATTTACTACCCTATCTAACATTAACACTCATTGAGTGAGCTCCACGAGGGAAACCACCGTACGGTCCGTAGACCTGCAGACCAAGTCCATCTAAACCGCTAATCATGTAAGCCCCATGATGGAAGCCACGCAGTTACAGAATAAGATGAGATCGGTCCTCGTGACCTGCAGACCATGAAATAATCGTCGATGAGAGATGACGGACCTGCAATTCAGAATAGTGGCCGGGAGGGATACGAGGAGGTTTCCAGCGACGTTCAAGAGCTTGAGCTTAGAGAGGCATCCGATTGAGCTTGGGAGGGCCTTCAGCTGATTCGAGTGCACATCCAACACCGCCACATTCGCCAGCCTCGCCACCAGCGGCTCTGGTATCATCTGTGTGTCCAAATGCAGAGCAATCCCATGTTTACTAACCTCAGGTTTTAGCAGGTCTTGTAAATCCAATTTTATCTTTTTTGAAAGATAACACAGGACAGTGCAATACAAACTTTCATGGGTCGAACCATGTTTAGTAAGAGGAATAAATAAATTCTAAATAACTTTAGGTGGTCGCCCGACGGTCGATAAGTGAATAAATCTACTTACTAATTTGAAGTAAATCTCATTCATCCAAAGAGAACCGTGTAAAGTTGTCTCTTCCGATGTTGATAGTCGAGTTGAATCTAGCATAAGTGAATATGAGTATTGTCCCACTTACACTTTTTAGAAGAAAAAAAAAATTAAAATCATTCATTTTTCGCAAAACAAACATAGCTTCAAAATCTTTAGTATTTGGAAAAGTATCAAAAATTGAATTTTCATCCAAAAAAAATTTTGCATTCTCCATTTTCAAAATTACATCTTTGGAAACTTTTTTTTGCTTTTTTTTTTTCTTAGACACCTCATTCCATCTCACAACAAACATTTATTGCCAAATTACTATTTCCCAACCCATGATGCCCTTATAGTCACTTTACTACATCCATCCACCAAGAATTCCTTTTGGATGCATCCACCTAAATATGCCAGACCCGCCTCTCAAACACCAACTCATAGCCGACTGCCGTGAGGACCGTACCGGCTAGCCCGCCCCCACGCCCCCTTACTCGTTGTAGCCACCACTCTCTCTCTCTCTCTCTCTCTCTCTCTCTCAACGACCTTGGTGAAGGTCATGTCACAGTGACGCCAACCTTGATCCAAGGCTGGGGCCTGCCATTGAGGTCTAGGAAGATCTCATGGCGGGGCCGGAAGCCGCATCTGATGACGATCTACAAAATGGAGGTCACGTGCCTCAGCCTTGCCTATGGATCGAGGTCATCCATGGGAGAAAATGGCGGCTCGAGGACGCCACTTAACGGTGGAGGCCATGGACATGGAAATTATTAGGAGATTGGAATTCTGTAAGTGATGGGGTTCGGTCCAGGATGCAAAGATGCAGTAACTTTTTCTTTGTTGCTTTCCTCTACTTGGTGCCACCACAGCACGTTTGAATGATGGAATGGAATAAATCAGAAATAGCATGGAAATGGAACTACAGGCGAATGAGAAGAAGTGAGTTATCATTTGCGAGAATATGATGATTGCTTCCAAAAGCGTCGAAACATCAAATATCTCTCTTAAAAAGATAGAACGAAATTGGGAACGAAGTAAACTTGATAGTTCTATATCTTATTGAGGGACGACTGCTTTATCCTCCCCTTCTTGAAAGGATAAGGGACTTTTTACAACCGTTACATTTATTTCTTGAAAAACTCAAGATTTGGAAAATAATTTCTGAAAAATGAGCTCTTGTTCTCTTACGAAAATGAATGAATGAAAAGCATTTTCACCACTCACGAAAATAATTATTTATAAATTGTTATCGATAATAAAAATATTTTCGTTGACTAATTTTTTTAAGCGATATAACCTATTATTTTTCTAAAAAATGTTTTCTAAATCTTGAGTTTTTTGTAAAACGAACGCACTTGAAATTAGGTTTTTTGTTAAAGAAAATCTTTCACGTAGGTCTACCACAAACGGTTGTCCAAATCCAATGAAAAATATTATCCATTGTATACTAGGATAATTCTCTATAACGTATGCCCTGTTATCTAAAGCACATAATCGACGTAGATATTGATGCTGAGATCTAATAAAAAGTTCAATTACAGTCTAAGCATGCTATCGAAGTACAAATAATAATGATTTAACATTGTACGAAAACAAAATAGCAATTTGAAATCATCAAATGATGATATAATCGCTACATATTATTCCCATTTCAAATTTAAACGCGTATGTTCTCAAATCTAACAAACATTCACATAAACTGGTAAATATTTAAAAATACTCACTTTTAAATTTTACCCGCATGTATGTAATGCCCTTTTTTTTTCCTTTTTCTTTGCAGTGGGCATGAGAGAGAGAGAGAGAGATGTTTGTGTTATGGCTGACCTGAAGATTGTTGTTGGAGAGGTCTAATTTGCCGATGATCCCCAAATCGAGAGAAGGGCTTGGAAGAGAATCCAGTGACAATCCGCTCAAGTCCACAATCTCCAACCTCTCTTCATCCACCGCCCTCTTCCTCCTCTCCGCCGCATTCAGCTCATCCTCCGCCGGTTGTTGCCGTTCGTACATCATCCTCACACGATCTCTTTCTTTTTCTTCTCTATCTTCCAAACAAAATAGGCTCGATGTGTCTGCGTGCGTAGAATGTCTTCGACATAGAAGACGATGATATAGAAAGGTTCATGTGATCTAGTGGAGTGGAGAGATGTCCGGAGATAACCCACCACGTGTACTTCAGGTATGAACCCTATTGATGAAGTCAACCCCAATCCAAATTTGCAAGTTCTTCTTGTGGACAGGGTGAATTACATTAGTGCGGCTGTGTAGCCCCACCGCATTGGAAATTTCAGGTGGTCTAAAAACAAGACGATCCTATCCGGTCGAATGGATTTGCTTAGTTAAGAAAACGTAAATCGCGTGTGGCAATTGATTTGAATGCAAAACAAAAGTAAAAGACGTTTTATAAAGGCGCATAAAATTTATGAACACATCTGAACTCGTACGCTGTAATATTAAGATGCAAATATTAGATGAATTATATTTTAATTTATGGTTGCAAGCATTCCTTCCCCAAATGTGTATATGCTTGTTGATACTATTAAAAAAAATTTCTCTACTTTATTGTGGGCTTCCAATTTGTAATTGAGGAATGCTAGAATTGATCCGACATAAAAATAAAATAAAATGATTTACAAGGTGATGCCATAAAATTGTATTGGATACTTAATGGGCTCACTTAGTTAGACTTTCACCTATAATTTGTCGCCCCACTTAATAAGTCGATTGTGTAACGGTGTTCGCTATAATCTTCTGCACACTTCCACGATTACTTTTGTTCGTACATTTCTTGTAGAAACTTACTATCATACTGATGCAAGAACAACGTATTCATCATGCTTCGAGCTCTCCTCTCACCATGGTGTGAGATCCTTCCCTATCCTTGTTGATATCTGAAACCCTAAAATCCAACTCTGTTGCTTCAATCCATTCCATGGCTACACCCACACTATTTCCTCCCGATTAGTTTACCTGGGCAGATGGATGATAACACCTTTCCCCGACAATGGTGATTCCTCCCTACTATCTGTGTAGCACCCTTCTATTATGTTGGGTAGGTATTACATCTGCAGAATCAAACCCTCGTCATCCTCCCATCCTTCATTCCACCTTTCTTCCATCTCAGTACCACCAATTTTGAGTTTCAGGATGGTGGAAAACCCTAACCCTATCCCTCTTCTTTCCCGATTGAAATAAAACCCTCCTTCTGTTTCTCGAGTTTATCCCCCCGATCCTCAAAGAGTACCACTTCCAATCGCCTCACCCATTACCATCATCCATCTGGTGCGATATCCTTCTGTCCCCACTGACAGACCCAGAGCTCCCTTCAACCACATTGGATTTCTTTGTCTCAAATCAGCTGGTTCCATCACATTCAGGCCAGCTTACCTTCACTATTTTGTTACAATTTCTGTACACAGGAAGATAGCAGATTAGCATGAAGAAGAGAGGAGGTTGGCGGCCCTCTGCAAGAGTCTGGGTAATCTATGGTCTGAGGAAGATGTGGTGGATATTCCAGGTGAAATTTTTGAAGAAAATCTGCAAGCATGCAAGAAAACACTAGTTGGGAAGTTCTACACTTAACCTAATGTGAACTTCAATACATTTATCAACACGATGAAAAAAGCCTGGCGTAATGAAACTTTTACCTGTGTTGTGATAGAGCTTGGATACTTCTCATTTTCTTTCCAGTCGAAGGCTGAAAAACAAAAAGTGTTAGATTCTGGGCTGTGGTCATTCTCAAGTAATTTATTAGTTCTAAAGCAGTGCAACCCTGATACCCCTGACATTCATTATGAATTTAACCACTGTGATTTCTGGGTGAACCTCTTTGGCCTACCTTTCGGGAGGGTTATATATGAAGTCGTCAGGGAAATAGCATCCAAAATCGGAGATGTAGTAGAGGTAAAATTAGAAGCAAAAGGGAATAGCAATTACAAGATTGGCAGGGCCAGAGTTAAGTTGAATTTGGAAACTCCTCTCAAAACTGGTGTTCTTGTGAACCTTGATAGAAAAAAATTATGGGTAGAGTTTAAGTATGAAAGACTCCCACACTATTGTTATTCTTGTGGCAAAATCGGGCATTATGCCACTTTCTGTAAAGAAATACCATATGAGCAGTTAGGGCTAGCAGAGAATTTACCATGTCGTTTTGGACATTGGCTAAGAGCGGAAACGCGGGAGCTTAGTCCATATGGGAAATTTTTTTATGGAAAACAAGAATTACAGCAGGAAGGAGAGGAGAGTGTGCCTGAAACCCTATTCCACCGGCCACTGACACAGAACAGCAGCAAGATGACCAACTTATGCGTCAAACCCAACAACTTGGCGAGCTGAATAATGAAGAAAACTCACGCTCAAAGGAATGCTACCATACCTCTACTTCTTCAGCACTAGTACTCTTGGGAGAGAAGGGCCCCTAAAAACGAGGAAGCAGCTACCTTGAAGATGAATCTGTCATGGTGCTATATCAGGAACAGATGAAGGAAGTTGAAGCATAAATGGTTGATAACTTAGCAGGGGAAAAAGGACCAAAAAGGGATAAAGCTAAAAGTGCCAGACTTTCCTCCTCAAAAAAAGGCAAAAGATTATGCCCTTATGGGGCACAAACATCTAAGACAGCAATAGTGGATACTACTCAGCTAGTGGAGACCCCTATCCATGTGGCAAACAAGTCTGCTTAGTGGGCTTTGGTGGCTAGCCCTAATAAGCCACCGACTCACCCATGAAGATTCTAAGCTGGAATTGTCAAGGGCTGGGCACTCCCTTGACAGTTCAAGCTTTGAGAGTCTTAGTGACTCAAAAAAGGCCCAATGTTCTTTTTATTATGGAAACTAAAAATCATGAGCAAAAGTTGTTAAGATTACGGCGGAGACTTAATTTTCAACACTGTTTCATAGTGAATCCAGAAGGTACTGTAGGGGGTTTAGCACTTTTTTGGGATGACCAGGTAATTCTATCTATTGATTCTTCTACGGAACATGTCATATTCACTCAATGCCAACTACAAGCCAACAACCAGCGAATGCACATCACATTTATACATGCTCCAAATGAATTTAAGGAGAGAATTATGTTATGGGAGAATATCCACAGAGAGAGTCTATGTTATCATTTGCCTTGGTTGTATATGGGTGATTTCAATGAAATCCTATATCACTGGGAAAAAGTGGGAAAGAAAAGGGCAGAAAACTACCGGCTTACGGCCTTCAGAGACTTCCTCCATCAATGTTCTTTGTTGGATTTGGAATGTAAAGGGTGTGCTTACACCTGGACAAATAACTGAGAATGAGAAAATCTGGTTAAAAAGCGTCTTGATAGAGTATTATGCAGCTCATAATGGTGTATTAAATATCCCACAGAAAAATCTATAGCCTTACCAGCCATTGGTTCTTATCACACCCCAATCATGCTATCAACTAGCCCACCGAAAAAAAGGAAGGGAAAGAGCTTTAAATACGAAGCCTTTTGGTCGGAGGAGGAGGAATGTGTAAACCTTGTCAAGGACACCTGGGCTGAATCTGACTTCCAGCAACTCAATGTGGTGGAGAAACTGCAGATTGTGTCAAGAAAGTTGTTAAAATGGATCTAGAACAGATTTTCAAATGCAAAAAAGAAAATTGCTTGGCTGAATAATGAACTGCAACACTTAATGAACAGCTCAAGAGTTCCTCAAGAAAGCAAGGCAACCAAGGAAATAACAAAAGAAATTGATCAATTGTGGAGACAAGAAAAAATGTACTAGGGAATGCGTTCAGAATTAATTGGTTAAAATGGGGGGATAAAAATACAAAATTCTTCCATGCTACTACCATTCAGAGGAGAACCATAAACCAAATTTCTTTGCTGAAAAATTCAGAAGCCGTATGGGTGCGTGAGGAACAGCAATTGAAAGAGATGACGGGTACATATTTCAAAAAGCTCTACGAGTCTACGGGGCCTCGAGATTTCCAACCCCTTCTACAACAGATTCTAGCTTCGGTGGATGCAAGAATGAACCAACGCCTAGTAGAATCTGTTGCTATGGAGGAGATCAAGACAACTATGCAACAATTAGGAGCCAATAAAGCTCCCGGACCATATGGCATGCATGGGCTTTTTTTCAAGAAGCATTAGCCAGACATTTGTCAAGATATATTTACAGAAATACAGAACTTCTTCACTACTGGCTACCTAAATCCTGACATGAACAGAACACTTATAACCCTTGTTCCCAAAATTCCAAATCCAAAAAAGCTGGAACAGTTTCGCCCCATCAGCCCTTGTAATTTTATTTATAAAATCATCTCCAAAGTGCTGACAAACAGATTAAAACCACTGCTGCCACACCTCATTGCAGAAGAACAGAGCGCTTTTGTGAGGGGAAGGCAAATACAAGACAACATATTGATTGTACAGGAGGTTCTTCACAGACTACAAACTCGGGAGAGGAAAACGAAGTTTCAAGCGGTCTTAAAATTAGATATGCAGAAGGCGTATGACCTTATTGAATGGGATTTCCTTAGAGCATGCTTAACTAGAATGGGATTCTACGAACAGTGGGTACAATGGGTAATGCAGTGTGTTTCAACAGTCACTTTCAGTGTAAACTTTAATGGGGAGGCTCTACCTTCTTTCAAGCCTACAAGAGGGATTCGACAATGTGACCCACTATCCCGATATCTCTTCATATTAGTGGCTAATGTCCTATCTTCCATGATGAAAGCAGTAGATGATGGCACACTTAAAGGAATTAAGATGAACACCAGCTGCCCTACTCTCTCACATTTGTTATTTGCGGATGATTCTATCTTTTTCCTTAATGGCACAATCTTAGAGTGTCAAAATTTGGCAGCTATCCTACATGAATATTGCTTCGCTTCTGGTCAGGCCATTAATCTCAATAAATCTGGCATATATTTTAGCAAATGCTGCCCTATTTCTTTAAGGAGGAACATGGCCACAGAATCGAGAGTTCCAGAAATTGAGAAAACAGGGAAATATTTAGGGATTCCCTTGAATTAGGGCACCTCGAAGAAAGACATGTTCGCTTGGATCCTAGCGAGAGTTAACAGAAAGCTAGAAAGCTGGAAGGAAAATCTGTTATCAAAAGTGGGGAAGGAGATTTTAATAAAATCAATGGTACAAGCTATCCCTCAATATGCTATGTCCATCTTTAAGATCATTGTTTCTGTTTGCAAAGCTATTGAGATGAGGATCGCTAATTTCTAGTGGAAAACGAATAGTATAAATGTTGGAATACACTGGAAGAAATGGGAATCCTTGAAACTCAGAAAGGATGAGGGGGGCCTAGGCTTTAAAGATCTAATAGCATTCAATACAGCTATGCTAGGGAAACAAGCATGGCGCATTTCACAGAATCCTCACTCCCTATTGAGCAAAGTAATGAAAGGTTTATATTACCCACAATGTGAGTTCTGGAAAGCTGGTAAAGGCTCCCAACCTTCATGGGGTTGGCAAAGTATAACTCGGGGTAGAGATTCTATACTTCCACATATTATGTACTCAATTGGGAATGGAAAAGAACTCTCGATAAGAGCGGATAAATGGTTAGAGAACGGTCCTATAGGCGGTCCAGCAACAAGAAACGAACCAATCTAGTGGCAGATCTCATAGAACAAGGGACTGGAAAATGGAATGTAGAGAGGGTGGAGTTGATGTTTGATGAAAGAATCGTCAGAGAAATACTCGCTACCCCTGTTGGTTTGCCTAATTCAAAAGACAAGCTGGTCTGGATACATACAAACTCTGGTACTTATTCTGTGAACAATGGCTACTTCACAACAAGAGAGAGTCCAGCTATCACACATACTACAACAGCAACCTCATCGCATCAAACAAATCCAGCTCTCTGGAAACACATTTGGCATTCTCAAACCCTACCCAAAATCAGATTTTTTTCTCTAGCAAGCATGTCACAATGCTCTACCTACAAGGGAAAATCTATATAGGAGGAAGATAGTACATGATCCCTTATGCTCCATCTGTAAAATGGAAGTTGAAACTACTAAACACATTCTATTGCTCTACCCATGGACAACTCAGATATGGAGAGCCGCTCCCCTGCAGATCGAAATATCTAGATTTGGATTAACTCAGCTCGACGAATGGTTATATAAGCTTAAAACCAACCCCATACATACCAAAAAGTTCGACCAAGTTACTGTCACTCTCTGGAGCATTTGGAAGAACCGGAACCAGCACATCTTCGGCCACCATCCCCTGCACCCGCAACAACCCTTATTCCAGGCAACTGCTCTATATGACAATCTCAATTATTCGAGCCATCCACCAGTAATTGACAAGAAGACTGAAGCCGAACCTGATCAATGGCAACCGCCACCCCCTGGTACACTGAAAATAAATATAGATGTATCTTTCGCCCAACACAGCGAAGCGGAAGCAAAGTACAAAGAAGAAACGCGACCGGGCGAAAGCAGAGCAGCAATCGCTTGCATCTGCAGGGATTATAGAAGCGGTCTTGTTGACGGCTTCGTGAAACTCGTGGAGGCTTCTTCGGCAACTCAGGCAAAAGCTCTTGCTCTCCTCGAAACCCTAGATATCCTTTCTAACCGAGCGGAACTCTCTCTGCAAGTACAATCAAATTGTCTTCCACTCGTGCAAGGGGTAAAGTCTTTGACCGAACTGAACTGGCAGGTACAACCTCTTCTGGACCGGGCCCAAGCGAAATTGCAGGAGTTCCAAAATATTTCCTTGGCCCATTGCAAAAGAAACGCAAACCGGTCAGCAGATTGGCTTGCAAAAGCTTGTCGTTTCAATTATCTCCCCTTTAATTGGTTGTCTAATCCCCCGCCCGTTCTACTAGACTTATTATGCACCGATGCTTTTGATGTATTTACTCGAAACTTGGTTAAGTAAATCAAAGTAATCCCATTTCCGATCAAAAAAAAAATCATGCTTCGAACAGTAGTATATTACTTAGGACAAACCGTCTACAAAAGCATATAATTGATGGAAAGAAATGCAGAACTTACAATTAAAAATTGGCCCTAATCTCCTAAATGTAGAATCCCAATTCTGTTTCCAACTTTTTTTATCTAAAAAAATCCTCAAATTTTAAGTCCAATCCAAATTTGCCCTTTACTTTTTTTGTCTAAACCCCCCCCCCAATTTTAAATTCATTCTCAAGTCTACCCCAAACTTTAACTTTAGTCTCAAATTTGCCCCTATTAGCCCTTTATCCAAAATCGTCATTAGTTGTCCCTAATTTTCCTAATTTACATATGAAAGAACAGTTTAGTTTTGCAAATATTTTCCACGTCACCTTGTTTATGCAGATTTGTTACCAACATTAGAAATGTCACATCAAACAACTAATGATGATTTTTAGATGAAGGGTTAATGAGGGTAGATTCGAGACTAAATTGAAAATTCGTGCTTTTTTTAGATGAAAAAAGCTCGAGGTAAATTTGGGACTAGAGTTGAAGTTGCTGATTTTTTTTTAGACAAAAAAATTTAGAGCAGATTTGAGACTGGACTCATAGTTTGGAGGTTTTTTAAGAAAAAATTTGAGGTAAAATTGGGATTGGACAATAAGTTGGGGTTTTTTCGGACAAAAAAAAAAGCTTAGGATGGAATCAAGACTGAATCTCGAGTTGAAAGCTTTTTAGGGATTAGTCCTTAAAAATTGAGCAAAAAAGAAACAACATCGATGCATTATGACGTGAATTACAAACAACCTCTCAATAAGATACCAAAGCCGCACAACCATGTATAAGTCTGTTATTTATGACATCTTGACAATTATGAGCACAATTAAAACCTGAACTGAAATTTTCTTGAAAATGGTTAAATCAAAAGTGCAAGATGGTGATAGTCAAAATGCTAAATTATGTCGCAATTTTCCCCATGCTTCATGTAAAGTTATCATTGGAATTCTTCAACATTTGCACGTTCTCCCTTCTACATGTGCAAAAAATCTGTAAGTTCAATAAAATTAAGATGAAAAGGTGCAACTGAAAACTTCCTGCAAGCATTAAGAAAACTTTATCACAATTTTAGTACTTGAATATGTATATATTGTAAGCTTCATCACAATTTTAGTATATACCACAAATAACGTGATAAACATGATATGTTGATTAATTTTTTAAGTATGACAAGAAAACTCATCTTATCTATATGAATCTCAAGTCTATGAAGCACCTCACTAACATCATGGACCTGGCAATGACAAGTGAGCTATCAAGCGGTCTAGACATGAAATTGTTTATTTTTAAGAAGGGAACTGCCATGTATAAATAGGTTAGGGAGACCTAATTCATTGGACTTTGGGTTTGTTAAGGTAGAGATGTTATTATATGTACCAAAACATGTCAGGAAAACTGTCAAAAAGTTCTAAACCTTTTGTGTTTGTGTCAATTTAGTCATAAACTTTTTATTGATGCCAATTTAGTCCTAAGTATTTTCATTTGGTGCCAATTCAGTCCTTTCAAGCTAGTTTTGGCCTGATTTTGCTAACTAGGCTTCAGTCAACTAACGTGGCACGATCGGCATTGACATTGACAATTTTTAATAATTTTTTAATATTTTCTTATTTTCTTTTTCTTTTTCTTTTTCCTTTTTTCTTTTCTTTTTCTTTTTTCCTTCTCCTCCTCCTTCCTCTAGTCGGTCACCAGACCTCGGCGACCAACCAAAGGCAATGACCAGCAAGGTCTCGGTCAACCTCGCCAGCCTCTAGCGAGGCTCGTCGACCACTTGCGAGAACTCAAGCAACCTCGCCAGAGGCTGGGCGAGGCTCGACCTCACCGAATATGGCGAGGTCAAGCCTCGGCCATGGCCAACAAGGCTTGACCAAGGGTGAACCTCGCCGCCCAGCGCAAGGCTGCCTCCGTGGCCACTAGCAAGGGCTCGAGCCTCGCTAGTGGCCAGCGAGGCTTGCCAAAGGCCGACGAGGTCAAGGTCGACCTCGCCAGTCGTCACCTTTGGCCGATCGCTGAGGTCCGGCAACCAGCTGGAGGAAGAAGAAGAAAAAAAGGAAAATGAAAGGGAAAGTAAAAAATTCAAAAAATAATTAAAATATTATTAAAAGTTGTCTACATTAGCGCTAATCGTGACACATCAGCCGACCAGTGCTCAGTCAACAAAATTTGGTCAAAATTAACCAGAATGATTGAATTGACACCAAATCAAAAGAATTAGAACTAAATTTGTACAACTACAAAAGATTTATGACTTTTTTAACACTTTTCCCAAACATGTCTAAATGTGTGTGAGCAATTTCATGGGTCTACAAACATATATAAATGGGTCTCAAAGGGCCAAATAGCACAAGACAAGCTTATTTCCTTGTAATAATTACTCAGCTTGTCCATAACATGAACAAGATTAATGAATTCAATCCAGACATGTACGGTATTTATAGAAGAGCAATTTCAATTCAAGCAACAAAGGGCACATTGGTAGTTTCTCTTCTTCGGACTGCAATTTTCGGCTTGTGAAATCATTTTCCTTTAGCTTTTGTGTCCACCGTGCATGACATCATTCTCATGAAAGAGACCTCAACATAAGAACCCACCTACTAAGAGTGTGTTTGATATCATTTCTATTCCTTGAAACGAATTCTGTTCAAAAATAGTTTATTTTATTTCTATTCTCTGGACAAATTTTTTAGCAAAAGAGCGTGTTTGTTAATTGTAGAAATTTTCTATTTTAGGAATAGAAAACAAAAACATAAATGTATTTGGTGTGACCCTAAAAGAAAATTTCCAGGTTTTTTTTTTATTTAATTATAAAAATTTAGTAGACTTAACAATTCATATTTGAATAAAACCGGATTTATGTAAGGATTGAATTGATTAAAATATTGTAAGATGCCCTCAAAAAATCCAATATAATAGTTAGTCAAAGATGGATGGCTAGAAATAGCAGTGGAGAGTTCCACCAGTCTATAACTCACAATGTGATAAGGTTGATAGTAGAACTTTAAGCATGACAATAAACAGGTGCCTAAATCTTTTAAGCTTTATTAGCTGCAAGAAGAAGAGCAAAGGTTGCTTTATAAAATGAGCAATGACAGAACAATTGAGGATGGAGGCGATCTTTGGTGCACTTCTTTGCACAAACTTATCAAACTCCAAGCAAATGACATTGGAAATTCATGGAGCACAAACTTATTCGACTTCTATGAACATAAAACAAATTGTAATGCAAAAGACTTGTTCAAAGCTATCTAATTTTCTATTAGAACAGAATTACAAATGATCTTAAATGATGTCTCCAATAGAATATTAAGGGAAGAAGACTAGAGTCGCCAAGTCTTCGCGACCTAACATTATCTCTAAAAGAAAACGGCATTTAAAAATCCTTAAGCTTATTTAATTTTGAATCCGATTTTCATTAAGAGACTTTCACATTTTTATTTTTTTTGCTAAATTAAACTAAACTAGAATTAACACTAAAATCTAGTAAAACTACTCAAAATCTAATTTCTAAATTGTTTCCTAAATTTTCTGAATTTTTTATTTTTTATTTATATTTATATTTATATTTTTTTTAATCTTTTTCCCAAAAAAGGGGACTCGGATTGGGTCAAGAGACTAAATCTTGTGTCAATTGTGTAAAGACAAGTATTAGGTTACGTTGAGCTTATTTTTCTAAAATTGCCTTGTTTCTCTTTATGTTCATGGGAACAAAAAAGAATATGTTTTATATTTTTTGTTTCTATTCCAAATCAATTCATTGGCCACTAATCTGTTGTTGGAAATAAAAAATTAGCTGACGTTACTAAATGAATTTATATTTTTTTTCTATTCGGAAGAATAAAATAATAGAAAAATTAAGAAACAGAAATTTTACTAAACAAACCTTAATAAGTTAATAGAATTACATGCTCAAGAATTGAAAGTCATCTGCACTTGATTCAATTTACTTGACCTGAAATAAGAAGAATTGAATTCTCAAAACCACTCCATCCTAGTGGGGAGGGCCTAAAGCATGTTGCATTTGTAACTGTCAACTCCATAGGAATTGTAAGGTCCAAATGTGATTGGTAGGAATGAAAAACAAAACATGAAATAGGGAAAAACTTTATGATTTTAGTTACCTTTTGACAATCTAATCCAATGTCTGTGAAACGGGGAAAAATCGATTAGAAATTGGACAGCCACGTCGAAGTGAAACTCTGTTGGATCATGTTGGGTAGTATTTTAGTAATGGGGTCGATTAGTAATTCATGATTTAGTAGGGTTAAGCATATATATTTGTAAAAGGTTTCTCTTGTATTACTTTCACTTCTACAAATGCCTTAAGTCTCCGATTAAACATTGAATATTGGACCAACGTTGGGATCGGTAAGCGTGGCAAGATTTATGTGTGGGATCCTCGTGGAGGAAGGACAGTGGGTGCTTTTCGAAATCCTATAGAGGTGCAAAATTCTACCAGGGGAAGAATGTTTTGTGATGATTTTTAAATGAAGACTAATTCTAGTTATTTCTCAATTGGAGTTGATTTAGGCGGCACTTTGGTATTGGTTATTACGATATGATATTGAATTGGATTTAGAAGAATTAATGTGCTTCATTTTGGAGGAGATTGATGGAATCATACGTTCTGGGGTTGTGTATCGATTCCAAGATTTTATGAAGTCTCGGTGAAGTACTGTGGATGAAGCCCTATCTTTTTCAGAAATTACTGAAGTTACATGTTGGTTGCTGCGAAGTTTTCATCTTTTTTCTTCTTCTTTTTTCTTCTTTTTTTGGCTCGATCACATTCATTATTCACCAATGCCGAATATTAGATCAACCTCTAGATCCCCTTTTGATCACTTTCAATTAACCACTATCAAGTTGGATGGAACTAATTATCCATCCTAGTCTAAAGCAGTCGTTACTGCCACAAGCAACTTGACTATCTTATATCTACAATACCATTTGAGAAGAAAAAAAAAAACTACCGATTGGATTGTGAGAGATGCAATAAATAGGACTTTGTTATGGAAAAGTATGGGCCTTGAGGTTAGTCCTCACTTTATTCAAGGCGCCTCTGCTAAGGTAGAGAAATGTGCATTGCTCCATTTTAAGCAGCATAATATGATGCAAGTGTCACGGTCCGTGAATCCTCCCGTATTCGTGACACTTGTGAGTGGTGCTTGGGGTTATTGAGTGAAGAGTGAGGATGCAGAGGGGACAAACACAACTGGTCCATGGGAGTGGCGTCAGGACGGTTGGCACTTGGAGTTCTAGGATAGAAAGATTATATCACTTAGGAGCTCTGAAGGCGGAGTTGGCTTCCCGTGCACAAACTGGTCAGGAGTTAATGCGGCTCTCCTGACGAGGTCATGGCAGGCCGAAACCAGTTGCTGAGCCTAAAGAGATTTGCTAACTCACTCGATGGACAAGACGCCCGAGTGAAGCTGGGCGTGGTACAATCTCGTACAGAAAAGTTATTCACCATATTGTTCGCTGGAACAACTATAGAAGGAAGGTTGGCCTAGTGAATTATGCTCGCCAGGCGCCACACGGGTTGTTCCGCGGCCGAGGAAACTGCCGGCCCATGACACATGGTATCAAAGTAGGAATCCCTCCAGTAAGTGGGTGAGTCGGAGAATCCAACTCCTCGCTCCAGTGTGGGTTGAGCTGGGAAGTACTAGTGGTCCACCCGGTCCTATGAGGGTGGAGAGTGAATCGTCGGGGCAAAAGGTGCTCAGACAAAGCGCGGCTCTCTAAAGCTCCTAGGATGACAATGGGGGCACTAGGAAGAGTCGGTTCCTCGCCGAGCGGATAGCGAGTTAGAGAAGAACCGAATCCTCGTTGAATAGGAATAACGTTCCTGGATCGATCGGTGAATTCAAAGAAGGGGTCTACTGCCACGTTTTCAACAAGGAAAGAACCTCCATTAAGTTTGCTAGGGTCAAGATGCCTAGTAGCCAAAAAATGGTGCTGCCAAAAGATGCGATTGGCGAAAAATGCCACACTTGCCAAAGAAAGTGCAGGTGACCAAGAAAGGCCCGAACAGCTGAGATCAAAAGAGGCTACCAACGGAGCAAAACCTGTTTTATTGAGCGAGCGTGACCATTCGATGTGAAATCCCAAAAGTGGCGCATCAATGGTTAAGGGACGCAAGGAAGCAACAAATTAGATAGCAACGCGGGCGTTGCAAAATTGAGTGGGGGAGAATGTCACGGTCGGTGAATCATCCCGTACTCGTGACACTTGTGAGTTGTGCTTGGGGTTATCGAGTGAAGAGTGAGGATGCAGAAGGGACGAACACAACTGATCTGTGGGAGTGGCGTCAAGACAATTGATGCTAAGAGTTCTAGGATAGAAGAATTATATCACTTAGGAGCTCTGAAGGCGGAGTTGGCCTCCCATGCACAAACTAGTCAGGAGCTGATACTGTTATCCTGACGAGGCAATGGCAGGTCGAAACCAATTGTTGAACCTAAAGAGATCTGCTATCTCACTCGATGGACTAGACGCCCGAGCGAAGTTGGGCGTGGTACAATCTTGTACAGAGAAGTACGATCTCGTATAGAGAAGCTATTCACTATATTGTTCGCTGGAAAAGCTATAGAAGAAAGGCTGGCCTAATGAATTCCGCTCGCCAGGTGCCGCACGAGTCGTTCCGCGGCCAAGGAAACTGTCGGCCCGTGACACAAGTATGTGACACATGTAAAGCGTTATTTGATATTTGATGAGGAGATCAATCTTTATCCAATCATTATGCTCGGTTCACAACCCGCTAGGAGCGATTAGATACTCATCTTCCTACATTGGTTGATCTAGCTATTTTAACACCAAAAGGATCATAGAGTGATATTAGAAAATCAAGTCACTGGGGCTAAGTTCATCTCTTTGTCAACATACCACATCTCAGAGCTCTCATCTTACTAATAAATGCAATCTTTTCTCAAGCACTTCATTCTACAATCACAAAAAAGATTTCTTACGCACCAACTTTGGAGATGAGTGCTATGATTTCCCATGGTCCGATAAATGTGGAGGACGCGATTGTGGTTACTGAGTTTGTGGAGGCAATTTCGTTCACAGTGAAGGCCGTGGAGGCCATGATGAGGGGTTGGCACTCATGGTATCCTTAATTCTAGGAATGGTTGTGGCTCATGCTATTGCAATCATTGTTAAAGAGCCGAGCATACAGAAGTCTAGTGCTATACTCTTCACCCAAAGCTTAGACCAAACCTTGCTGCCTTTCCAAAAGCTGAGAATTCTCTTGTCCCTCCCTTATCTATTCCACCAAGTTCCACTACTACGTAGAATACAAGCGATTTAGTTACATTGACACATGCTGAGTTATTACATTAGTTGGCTCTCAATGAATGACAGGATCTTCAGCTCCTATCGCTACTTTAGCACAAATCTCCAAAGGTAGTTCATTATGTTTGTTTCATGTAGTGTCTTAACTCTTGGGTTATAGACTCTGCAGCTACCAATCACATGACTGGTAACTCTAACCCATTGTCTTCATTTCATTCTACATCTCCTTTATTGCAAACTCGGTCACATTAGCGAATGGCTCACAATCTCAGGTTAGTGGTACCGAAGTTGCTCATTTAAGTCCCTCTCTTTCTTTGTCATTTGTCCTTCGCTTATCACAATCTCTTTATAATTTAATTATGTTAGCCCGTTAACTTAAGAATTGAATTCTTCAATAATCTTTTCTTCTCCTCTCTGTGTCTTTCAAGATCTAAGAACTAGGCAAATGATTGGTAGGTGACATAAATCAAATAGTTTGTACTATATTGAAAAGGTGTTATCAGCCATAGCTATGAAGCATACATCCGCCGATATACATCGGATGCATTGTCATACCAATCACCCAACATCAAACATACTTTGGCATCTATTTCTTGAGTCCGAGTCAGTGAGATTCTTTTAGTGTGAATCTTGTCAATTCTGTAAACATCATAGTCTCTTTTCCTTCCCGCATTCAAAGTCATATGTCTACTCCATTTGAGGTGGTTCACTAAGATGTTCTCTGGATTTAGATACTTTGTTACTTTCATGGATGATTTTACCCAAATGACTTGGTTATTCTTAATAAAAGACCATACATAGATTTTTCATTGCTTTTAGTTGTTCTATTTTGAAGTGTTGAATCAATATAATATATCTATCAAATATTTAGCTAGAGAATAGCTTGTCGCAACTTCTGGATTCTAGCCATTTCTTGATTCTTATGGTATTATTTACCAAACTTTCTGCTCACACACTTCACAACAAAATGGAGTTGTCAAATGTAAAAACCGAAATCTTATTGATGTTACTTGTTGCCTCATGCTTCATGTGCATCTTACCTAAAAAAAATTTGGGGCCATGCTATTTTTACAGCATGTTATTTAATTAATAAGCTTCCAACTCCTATTCTCTAAGGGGAGATCTCGTTCTCTATTTTACATCCAAATTATTTAATTAATAGGCTTCCAACTTTAATTCTCCGAGGAGAGACCTCGTTCTCTACTTTACATCCAAATTACCCGTTGCCTCATACTTCACATGCATCTACCTAAAATTTTTTGGGGTTATGTTGTTCTTACAATGTGTTATTTAATTAATAGGCTCTCAACTTCTATTCTCCACTATTCTCCAGGGGGAGACCTTGTTCTTTATCTTTCAGTGTGAAGCTTGTCAGTTTGGTAAACATCATAGAGTCTCTTTTCCTTCCCGCATTTAGAGTTGTGTGTCCAGTCCATTTGAGATGATTCACTTTCTTTGGATTCAGATTTTTTTTACATCATGGATGATTTTGCCCAAATGACTTGGTTATTCTTAATAAATATCGTATGAAGATTTTTCATTACTTTCAATTATTCTATTGTGAAGTGTTGAATCAATATAATATATCTGCCAAATATTTATGGTCAAATAATGCTAGAGAATATCTTGTCGCAACTTCTTGTTTTCAATCATTTCTTGATTCTCATGTTATTATTTATCAGACTTCCTGCCCATACACTTCACAACAAAATGCAGTCATCGAACGTAAAAATCGAAATCTTGTTGATGTTGCCCGTTGTCTCATGCTTCACATGCACCCACCTAAAATTTTTTTAGGCCATGCTGTTCTTACGACATGATATTTATTTAATAGGCTTCCAAGTTCTATTTTCTAAGAGGAGACCTCATTCTCTATTTTATATCCAAATTATCCTCTCTTTTCACTCTTCAAGTTTGTGGGTGTATTTGTTTTGTAAATTGTCTTGTATTACCCTAGGTCTTGATGAACTAGATACTCGTGCCGAAAAACATGTCTTTATGGGATACGCTCGGACTTAGAATGGATACAAATGTTACGGTCCTACTCATCGTTGCATGTTCACATCTGCGTATGTGACATTCTTTAAAGACCATCCATATTTTACTTCTCTGGTGGTTCCCATGGTGTCTTGTGATGGTGATGGTTGTGTCATACCAACAATTCCACTTCCTTTGCTTTCTCCAGCAACATCCATGGGATTTCAGTTTGTTGATCGCACCTATCATTGATGCAGTACAGTCCATACTAGAACAATAGTATTTACTAGCAGCTGATTCATATGTTCCCCCACTAATGACAATACCAAACTCTAATCTTGATTTTGATTTGCCAATTGATTTTCGAAAAGGTGTACACTATTGTGTTGGTCATCATGTTGATCGTTATGCTCCTTATTCTGGTTTTCATGCCTGTGTTCACAAGCGTCATACTATTTCTAATTTTCTATCTAAGATCATTTATCTCCTATATTATTTGTCTGGTCGTTGTCCTCTATACTATGCCTAGTAGTATAGTTGAAGCTCTTGCTCATTTGAGATGGTGTCATACCACGAAATATGAAATATAGGCACTAATTAAGAGCTGAACTTGGCGGCTTACTTTCTTGGGGTTTTATTGTTAAGGTTCATCGGACTGGCACTCTTGATCGATTAAAAGCACGATTGGTTACAAAAGGGTGTACATGAACTTATGGTGTCGACTATGATGACACTTTCTCTCCGATGGCCAAAATTCCATATGTTCATGTATTTATTTCATTGGTTGTGCAATTCGGCTGGCTACTTCAGTAGCTAAATGTGAAAAATGCCTTTTGGATGAATAGGTATGCATGGAGCAATCACTCGGGTTCATTGCTCAGGGGGTGCAGTATGTCGTTTACACAAGGCTTTGTATGGACTTAGATAATCTCCTCATACTTGTTTAGTAGATTTAGTGATGCGATTCTCAAATTTGGATTAAATTAATGTAAAATTAATCATTCAATTTTCAGCTCTCTTTAGTTGGTTGTACCATTTTAATTGTATGTGTGGATGATATCATTATTATTGACAGTAACTCAAATGGTATTAGAAAACTTAAGCAATTTCTATATATATTATTCAATACTAAAAATCTAGGACGTTTTCAATATTTTATTAGTATTAAAGTAGCCTACTCACACGTCGGTATCAACTAATCGCAGTGGAAATATATACTTAACATTTTTTGTGAGGTTAGATTTCTTGGAACAAAAGTAGTTGATAACCCTATAGACCCCAAAGTAAAACATGATGCAAAACGTGGATAATTACTCCATGATATAGTGAAGTATCGAAGATAGAAGGTAAGTTAAACTATCTTATCATTATAAGACTTTATATATCTTTTACCATTAGCGCAGTAAGCCACAAGTCGGAAGTTCTCCCCATATTACTCATTTGGATGTTGTCCCCATATTACTCATTTGAATGTTGTGCTTCAAATCGTCAAATATCTTAAGAGCGCCAAGCAAAGAACAATTGTTTAAAAATTATGGTCATCTAAATACTAAAGGCTTCTCTGATGCCGATTGGGTTAGATGTACATAGGAGATCTACTTCAAGTTATTATATGTTTCTTGAAGATAATTTAGTTGTGTGGAAGAATAAGAAACATGTAGTTTTCCAATCAAGCATTGAACTTGAACATCAAGATATAGCACATGTGAAGGGTACATTACCATGACTGAGGATGTTACTATTAGACATTGAAATGTCACTATCAAAATTCATCAATTTTATATTGTGATAATCAATCAGCTATTCATAGTACACCTAATCCTATTTCCAGGAGTGAACTAAGCACATTAAGATTAATTGTCATTTTGAGTGAAAAAAAAAAGTTCAAAAATGAGAGATTATACTTTAACATAGATAGAGGATCAACTCGTCGACATTTTTCCTAAATCCTATGGGGGGGGGAATAGAGTGAATTTCTTATGTACCAAATTAGGATTATTTGATATCTACATCCCAAATCGAGATTAGGTGATAAAAGTTTCTTCTTCTTTTTTCGCTAAACGTTAGAAAGTATTGTTAGCAATGAGGGTAGAATAGTAATTCATGTTTTAGTAGGGTCAAAGCATATAAATCTGTAACCCTATCCTGATTGAATTATAGAATACGATTATCTCTTATCACAATGAAATGAATTGTGAGAAATTGCACCCACGAATCTCACTGGCAGGGCCCAAATAGATGCTCACAGCACACAATACATCTGTCTCCACCAAAGGGCCTCTAGCCGTTGCTCTTATGCTGATGCTTTCAAATCTCCCTAGTTCCATAACTGTCTAAACTATCCAGTTACTGACAGAAAGTAACAGACAAGGGCCCAAGTGGAATGAATACTCACACATCTCGTTCCAATTATTGACTCAAAGGAGTAAGCACACTTTCTTGGCAAGAACCAATGCATTGAAGATCAAAATATTCTTCGCTTTGTTTGTTCACTGTCCTCTAGATTTAGCAGGCTCCTTCCTCAAAAGTCGAGGACAAGCAGGACACGTCCTTGACAAACAGACTGCAATACAAAATTTACATTAGTGTCTTTTGCGAACGAGAGATGAACCCAGACAGAAAGGGAATCAAACTGAGATTTACCTGTAACAGCAAGGTCCGCCATATAATATTAGTAATGAAAGGTTCTCTGGTCATAAAATATTCAACCAAAGGCACACACATCTTACCATAAAATATCTACATGGCTAAACCGACTACAGCAATTAGAAAAGAAAAATAAAAGATATCGAGGGATTATGGGTGCAAAAGTGGACATGACCAAGGCAAAAGCTTTGCCGAAGAAAAGCATAAAAAGTTCACATCAATTGTGTCACCCACACACACACGAACACAAAGCTGCCTTAATTGATATATTAACAGCCACCAACAAATTTTAACCTCCAACTGACACGTGGCCTATGCATCAGGTGATCTGTAGGGGCTTCTGAGGCCAAAAGGAGTGTTCCAAGAATGTCTCTGATGAGATTGACCATGAGAAGCTGGTCAAAGAAAAAGCAGACCAAACATTGAATGCATACTGAGACAACTAGGTAACGGAATAAATAACAGAATGTCACCAAGAGAGAGAGAGTGTGTAATGGGCAAAACCTGCACCACTTTTAGCGGAACATCACACAGCAGTGGCAACGACATTTATCACAGGAGCTGCAACTTTAACTGTATTTGCATATAAAGGTGAACTGATCTATGGAATCACAATCAGATCGACAGCCATACCACCTCTAACAAGGAAATCATAAAGTTACCCTCCAAATTCTACATAATGTCTCAAAGAGAAGAGATGCCATGTTCAACGAGCTCCTTAAAGAACGGAGAGAGCAACAAGATGATAGGATGAACATAACAAAGAGATGCCAGAATTGTGAGGCACAGACGGGTTTGCATCTAAGCACAAACATTGTCACCAATGTCTTCCTGAGTAATGTTCATGCTTTCGCTAAAGCAGCCATGAAAGTACACACTTCATATTGCTCAAAACTGAAATCAAGTATTGGGCAAATCACAAAATCTTGCTTGATAATCAACTGATTCACGACATTTTTCATCCTTCAACAACTGGTCAAAACTCAATTAGCAAGACTTCTGTGTAATGAACTGCCAGACTGAACACATCATAGGAAGCAATAGACATGTGAAGTCTAAACCAAGCCTGATATCAAAAGTTGGAGTTGAAGCACAGAATAGCATACTTGAATAGCAAATCTTTAAAAAGCACAATCACCAAGTACTTATGCAATTAACTTGTGATTTCTTGATGCGCGCCATTTATTTCCCCCGGAGCATCAAGAACCAGAATATGAAACTTTAATGTTTTTCAACACTAAAAGACTGGTTCTAAAACAAATGCGTTTCAGCACTCCATGATGAGCATACACACAATCTCCAAGCAGAATCGTAGCTCTTTCATCTGCTGAATAGAGAGCATGTTCTACCCTTTGGTTATAACAAAATTCATCACCTCTCCATGGTGGTGACATTTTCAATCAACAAACATTGCACCTAGAATTTGGTTCTAATGAGAGGCACCATGTGGACTCTTCATCTTATCATATGGTATGGACAAATCAGCATAAAATTATAGAGTTACTAGAAATAACTGACCAGAACCAGGGCGATGTAAGATATAAGTCCAAACTTACCAAGAAAGGACAATAAAAAAGATAATAGCATTCAATTTTCTTGTCAAACCATTATCATGTTCGGCTACTGTCAGAGTTCCCAACAGACTGCACTTAGTCCAGAAGGAAGGGCAAATTGCAGTAATAATAAGCACACTGCAGACAATGGTCATGTTGTTGAGGTACTAGACTCCATGAAAGCACCTATAACCATCTATAAACCAACAACACTCACTGACATAGCAGAGCTTCAACCATGAGGCATTTTTTTTCTAACAAAAGCTTCAACAACATTAAGAGATGTGCAAAATCCCCAAGACAAATCCTCAACAAAAAGAAAGCAACCATCCATGAGGCCAACACCCAAAAAGCTACAGGTTCATGAGCATGGGCAATCAACAAGCAGCTAGTTTAACAACAATGTCAATGCTATTTGATTTCATTCTTTGAATTTGTTTCTGGTTCAATTTCATTGTCCATTTTTCACAATATTTCCCTATCAATGTTCTATTCAAGAATTCAAAATCAGCACAAATAAGGCAATGAAGTAAGAGATGGTTGGGAAAGTTGAGTCCAAGGCCAACATTCAAACATCAAGCATTAAAACTGAATCTGTGTTTCCCTAAAACCTGATCATACAAAATTAAATCAACTAGGTAGATATCCCCAAGAGTCCAAGGAAGACAATCCAACATCAAATTAAAACTGAATCTGTGTTTCCTAAAACTTGATCTTACAAAGTTAAACCCACTAGGGAGATAGCGCCTTCAACTTCTTCAGACGTTTGACAGCAGGTGAAATGCTCTTTATCGTCTTTCGGACCTTCTTTATTGTTCTAGCTCGCTGTCTTGCTTTTTTCCCCAAGGGGGGCATCTCCATGATGGGCCCAGGAGACAGCCCCTTCTTGAGTGCACTTCCTCTAGGAGTAGCAGAAGGTGGCAACCTTAGATCTTGTGGAGGTAAGGGAGTGTGAGGCTTCCACACCAAGTTGTTCTTCATCGCAAATCTGACTCGCTTAACACTCTTGTCCCCACTCTTCGCAGAGGGTGCACCTCCATCATCTCCTCTCTCAGTCATTTCACATTTGAGAGATCGCTGCCTATCTCTAGTCTTCTCTCTCTTTCTCTTTTTGGAGCTATCACCATTTACTGCGGCCTTTTCCGCATCCCAGTCAGTAGGAACATCTATTCTTAGACCCTCTGCAGCAGCAACCCTCTCAAATTCCATTTGGAGGTTAGACATCATAGATTCATCGAAGATCATGTTTCCATTACTGTTAAGTTCATCCGCCGTGAACTCCGACATCAAATAGCCAGGATCAGCATTCTCCACATCAAAAGTGCTATTATCAAGATTCACATCCTTCTTATTCTTTTTATTCTTCTTCTTCTTCTTCTTCTTCTTTGCTTCTGCCTCCATGCCACCAAGAGCCTTGTTAGCTTTCTTTAGCTTCTTGGTAATCTTAACTCCATTCGTAACGTTCTCTTGAAAACCCAAGTCAGCATCATCCATTTTAGTCTCACCACCGATGGGAATCAAGTCTGGCACTTCCTCATCATTGGCACAAATATAAGGAATGGGAATCTCAAACTCCAAAGAAGCCAAATCCTTCTCCAACTTCAAGAACTCCTCGTGCATGCCAAACAGCAGCTTCCTGTTCCCCTGATTGCACTCAGCTGAAGATCCCAATTCGAAGAATTTACTCGAAAATCTCATATTCAAGGCTATGGTCCCATAAACAACTAAATCATCACCCAAATCAATCTCAACCCCCGACTTCTTCGCATCCAATAGACCCTTCCCCATCCTGAGCAACACATCAAACACATTAGCCTTGATCTTACCGAGCAACACTTTATCCGACGACCTCCCCATCACATTCAAGAAGGGATTGAGCAGAACCTCCAGGGTCTCCGCTTTGGCAGGCAGAAAAGGCCTGAGTTCTTCGAGATACACGGTGGCAATATGGTAATTAACGCCATTTCCCTGGAACTTATCGTCAGCAAGCAAAGCCCTCTCTTCCAAGACCCCCACCAACCTCCCCACGAGCCCCAAATCCCACGAGTACTTCCTCATGAGGGCGAAGGACGAGCTCAAGAACCTGCGGATCAAGACGTAGAACTTGTCCAGCCGGAGCGCGTCGATGCCGACCCACTCGCGGCGCATGGTGAGGACGAAGGCCGAGAAGTACTGGATGGAGAGGGGCAAATCGAGGGAGAGGAGGAGGGACGAGAGGCGGTCCGCCAGGTGGGTCTGGTACGGGGCCTTGTCGGCGTGCCAGACGCAGTAGAAGAGGCCCTTCCAGAGCTTCCTCATGCCCTCCTCGGACAGGCCGGACTGCGCGGGCAGCCACGTCTTGAGGAGGACGCGGAGCGAGCGGTCGCGGGTCGACTGGTTGCAGGACGCGAGCTGCTTGATCAGCGACGACGGCCCTTTCTGGGCGCCGGCCATCGTCAGAGCGCGGAGGCGGAGGCGGAGGCGATCGACGACGGCGGGGTGGCGGAGGACCTGGTCGCGTCGGAGGAAGCTGGAATGCTCCTGAGCGAAGAGGAATTTAGTAGAGAGAGCGAGAGGGAGGGAAGGAAAAAACCCTAGGGTCAGTTTTGGAAATGGAAAAAAATGTCGTGGCAGAAAAAGAAAGAGTACTAGGTATTCTTCTTTATTTTATACAAATACACTATTATATTTGGAAAAAAATTTAAACTAATGATATGAACTACCATCATTTTCTCAAATAAAAATTTGAAATGATTCTTATTTCAGTTAGGGGTCTCAATTAATATGTTAATCTCACGAAAGACTTGACCTCACTAGCTAATTGATGGTATTTCAGTCATTTACTTGTTAATTTACTTTTTCTTTTTCTTTTTTCCTTCTTTTCTTTCTTTCCACGAAAAACTCAAAAAAAGAAGAAAATAAAACTTAAAGAAACACAAATTTAAAATATATATATATACACAAGCAAGGGGCCCAACCCTTCTGCCTATTTTTTAATTCAAAAAATTAAATGACAAAAATGCCCTTGATTAGCTTATTTTTAAAAATTGATATAACTATTTCGAATTTTTATTTGAAACTAAATCCACTTCAAGCCTTTATTTAAAATAAGATTCACTTCAAGTCCTTATTTAAAAAAACGGTGCCACTATATACACTTTTATTTGGAATTATCCCTTATATTTATGAGTTCATAATTTCATATAATTATAATTGCTGATATTCCATCATGAACAAGGAATAGTAATACTCTCACAAATCAAATATCCAAATGAGAGGTGTTGAGCGTAGACAAAAATTATGTCATACTTTGAAGTTGACAAAAGTTATGTCATACCTTTTATTTTTCATTATCACTCGATAAATGTAGATTCATTCTATTTCAAGTGATATAAATGATGTTCTATCGTCATTAATGAGATTCAAAGGCCATAGCAAAAGGACCAATACAAACTACAAATATGAGAGTGAGTGTTAGAGTAAGATTAGCGTAGGACTGACAAAAAAAAAATACATAAACCTTGATGAAGGGTGAAAAATTAAAAATAATGAGAAGTTCATGGAGACTAGGAGGGAAAATTGTCCAAAAAGTCTTAAACCTATTGCACTTTTGTCAATTCAGTCATAAACATTTTTAACTTTGCCAATTGAGCCCTAAATCTTTTCACTTTTTGCCAATTCAGTCCATCCAGCTAATTTTGGCTGGAAAATGCTGACGTGGATGCCGGCGGTGCCACGTAGGACTGCCGACGCTGATGTAAACAATTTTTAATAATATTTTAATATTTTTTTGAAGTTTTTGAATTTTGTTTCTGTTCCCCCCCCCCTTTTTTTTTTTTTTTTTTGGCCTTTTCCAATGGTCGGCCACTAGCCACAGCCGGCTAGCTAGTCTCGCCCGCCACAGGCGAGACCCGGCCGAGCAAGGAGGAGCACCGGCAAGGGGAGAACTCACCCAGGTCGCGGCTCGGCAAGGGTCGCCTAGGCGAGGCCCACCCTCCCCCAGGCTAGGGCGGCCTTGCCGAGCATTGGCCGGACGACGGCGACACCGGGCGAGGCTGCCCTGGCCTCGGCGAGGGCCGGCTTTGCCATCTGGCGAGGGGAGCCCTCGCCGGGGCTCCCCTCGCCCAAGCGAGCATCGGCCTCGCCCCTGGCTAGGCGGGCGACAGTCGACCACCAGCCACAGGCCGACGCTCGCCCGACCAGGGGCAAGGGCCGACCTCACCAAATCTGGTCTGGGCGAGGCCGACACTCGCCCAGGCGAGGACGAGCCCCGGCAAGGGCTCCCCTCGCCAGATCTGGCGAGGCCGGCCCTCGCCGAGGCCACCTTGGCCTGGGGGAGGGTCGGCCTCGCCCATGTGACCCTTGCCAAGCCGCGCCTGGGCGAGGGCTCCCCTCGCCGGTGCTTCTCCTTGCCCGGCCGAGCCTCACCTGTGGCAAGCAATGCCAGCCGAAAAAGGCCAAGGAAAAAGAAAAAAAGAAAGCAGAAAAAAAAATCAAAAAAATCAAAAAAATATTAAAATATTATTAAAAATTATCCACATCAGCGCTGACAGTCCTATGTGGCACTGTTGGCATCCACGTCAGCATTTTCCAGCCAAAATTGGCTGAACGGACTAAATTGGTAAAAAGTGAAAAGGTTTAGGACTCAATTGACAAAGTTAAAAGGTTTAAGACTGAATTAGCAAAAGTGCAATAGGTTTAGGACTTTTTGGATAATTTTCCCGAGACTATGAAGTATAAGGTGAACAAATTAGGAATCTCGATTGCTAATGTGCTTGAGAAGATCAAATGGAAAGCATCACATAAATTAATTGCTAGTGGAAAGCTTTGATAGATTCCCGGATTGTTGATAGAAACAACTCTCTATATCAACGGTGAAAAACTTGCTCAAGCATTTGTGCAATCTAGATAAAAAGACACGGATATCTTTTTAACTATCCTTCTAATATAAAAGAATTTGACAGCTAGCATCAGGTCTAGAACTCAGAAAAGATATTTGAAGAAGAATCAAATCAATTGTCATTCATTGGGAGAAATGGATTTTTTTTTTCCGCATGGCCAACTCTATTTGTGGAAAATATGCCATTATTAGGAAGATTTGATTGAATGGGCAAACAAATCTTCGGTGATTGTGTTAATTAATAGCTAAGTCAATGCTCTTATTGTGTGTTGAGTTCAATATTTTGACACCTCATTGGGGAAATATGAAGACTTTTAGCCTAATGGGTTTTGGGCAAATGCAAATCGCATTTGATTAAAAATTCTTTGTAAAGCAACTTTGATTGAAGTAGTGTTTGGTAAAAAAAAAATTGTAAAGGGCTTTGCTTGTAATTTTTGTATTTTTTTTTATAAAAATAAATCAAACCCTTTGTTGGCTCTAACGAAGAGTTCAAGCCACCATTGATTGTCAACCAAGGTCGCACGACCTCGGGTGCCTAGCAAGGGTCATGTAACCTCAAGTGGCCATTACATGGATCGCATGACCTCTTTGACCTTTCATCAATCTCCTATCAGTCATTCACCAATCAAATTTAACCTTGTCGACCATCGCTAGCTACCCTCGCAAAGAAGATGAACAATAGCAACGAGGGGCAAAATTAAAAAATTGAAGAATTGGTAAGGTAGTTTTTGAAAAAAAAAAAATTCTTTAACATCAGTTTCAACATTCTACAAAATTTACCTTGAAAGGCTGGTCTCTAGTTACTTGGACTTCTAGCATTTTCAAAACCAACATTTAGTCAAAACTATTTAGAAAGGCTAGTTTGACTTGCCAAACACCCTAACATTTCCCCAAAAGACTTTAGAGGCAAAAAAACCTTTGAAAAAACTGAACAAAACACACCTAGACATCATCTGACTGCTGTTTGGGAGATTGAAGACTACATAACAAGATCAAGACATGCTGAAAAAGATACAACTACAAAATAGAAAAAGCTTAAAAATATTGATACATTGATATTCTAACTATTGTGAGCGAGAAGTTCATTTTGCCATGGAGACTACTTGTCCAAGATTGTAATTTAATTTGAGGAGTGCTCAAGCGTTCTAGTGGTGCTTGAATTTTGATTATGTGATGTAACAACTTCGGGAAGAAGTAATATCTACTACACTGCAACTACTCAAGAAATTACTAGTGAATTTAAGCCCATTTATGTCGATTTAATTTGTAAGACTGAACGTAGGCATTAATCACAAATCAAATCACCATAAACTCTGTGTACATGGTTTTCTCTCTTTTAAATTTGATGGAAACAAAGTGCCCTTTATATTGTCAATTTCAAGCACGTTCCGCGTATCTTAGACTTTACTTATCTTATTCCACAAAATTTGTTTACATAAGTCAACCTATTCATCCCTTATAGGTTGTATAGTTAATCACAAGAATTAGTATTAGAGCCAAGTTGTTCATTTTTTTTTTTAAAGTGTTATATTTCAAGAGCATAAAAATCTTCCATGATTAGAAGAAAAGAAAAAAAATCAAAAAAAAATTATTATCAAAAATCATCTGTCATTGCCAGCCACACAATAAAGAACAACCGGCGTCGAGTCAAAATTGATCGAATAAATTCAAATAACAAATTTAAAAGGATTTAAGACTCAATTGGCAAATTTGAATAGAATTAGAACTCAATTAATAAAATTAAAATGTTTCAGATTGAATTGACAAAAATGATTTAGAACTTTTTAGACAATTTTTTCCCTATGGCCCTAATGTATTTCAAGTTCATAACTATAAAAGCTAATTCTGATATGATAAACTAGGCTGACAAATATGTTGTCTGATAGCGCGACCCTTCTCACCATTTCAAGAGAGACTGCCTTTGTATCTCCTAACACATAAGGCTATTAGGCCTTAGAAACTTGAATCCACAATAGAATGACTAGTCAAGAGCTTAATCACATAACAATTTATCCCATCAGACTAAGAATATAATTATAACCTTCACAAACATGAATCTTCAAGTTCAGGTAACGTGAATAAATGGAAACTCGCCGACTAAAATATGCAACAATTATAAAAGAATACCAATTTTTTAGGCAAATAAAAATTCATTTTAATTCACAACAATCACAACGTTTTGGATTATTTTGTTAACCAATACCATTTCCCTGGGTTTGTACTAGAAACGCCATCAAATTCGAAATTGGTATATCTAAAGCAAAAACGCCATCAAATTCGCAACTGGTATATCTGAAGCAAAGCCGAAAAGACATAACCATGCTTAAAAGAGGGATTGTCAGGGAAATAGTTAGGAGGGGAAGCATGTTTTCAAGTCAAAGCAATGACAAGAATATTTTGAGAACATCAAAATGCTATCATGTTTGGCAAATTGTAACTCCAAAGTACATTGAAAGATAACTTTGACTTACATGTCGTTATATATTTACAAAATAACTTTATTTTTATTTTTTTTGAAAAATCCAAATTAATCCAGCGGAGCTCAATTACTAGGCATCCTAACCTAAGGTCGCCAACGCCAACCTTAGGCAAGGCAACCGGAGGTTGCACGACCTCAAGCTCCCACGCAGCAGTCGCTTAGGTGAACGTGCTCGTGAAGGAAATGATCTTTACATGGAAATTAAAGTACCTTGAGTAATTAATGCTCAGCTCAACGGTATTGCAAACTCAAGCAATCGTCACCTAGGTTGCTCTAGTTTGCTCGACCTCGACCACTGCCTAGCCTAGGTTGACCACCTCAGGCTATGCCCTAGGTCGCACGACCTCCAGCAACACCCTAGATCGCACGACCCAAGCGACAACCTCACCTAGGTCGCTTGACCTCACTTGCCATTGGGACCAATGTTATGCCCTGGGTCGCACGACCTAGGCGGCAATCGTAGGGGACGCGTAACCCCTTAGCTACGGTTGTCGGCCTCCTATAGCTCTTCGATGCAAATTGAGGAAGACGAACAATAATGGTTTAGAGATGAATAGTGTCCATGGGACTTGCATTCTCAAAATGTTGAAAACCCAAAGTATCTCAAGACCTACTTTGGGCCTTCCCAATATAAGCATTTGGCCAATGGGGTCTCAAAAATACTAACTGATCACTTTATATTTTCCCAAAAGTCCATTTTGGGGCTCAAAGCCTTTTGAAAAAGCTGAACCAAACAAGACCTAAACCGAAAAGATTCTGCAATTCTCTAGGGAGAGGTCCCTATGATATGCAAATTTAGTCCACAAACCCAATGGAAAATCACAATCTCGCACGTCATGAGAAATAGACCTCAAAACAATGGTTTTGCAATGCCAAACCACATTTAGAATCGTTCCAGGGACATGTTATATCCTTCCACATCACGTTTAGTGAGAAAAAACAAATTGCAAAAATAAACACATAAACAAGCCAGCCCCACGTTTCATAGGTAACCCCACCTTCGCATAGAAAAATCCTCGAGCAAAATCAACACTTCTCTTTCTTGCAGAGCATAAGGCCTATGTCCCCCTAGCTAGTGCTGCAATCTGTGTGAAAATCTATTTGAATTAAAATGAACACCATTAGATGCAAATTAGATTATTTGAAAGATCCAAACCTTACAATATCAAGCATTTGACCAAACGTTCCTTAAAATGAACTATTGCCTCAACTCAGGCTTCAAAATTTGTGAAGTCAGTAAAATATATGATTCAAAAGCCCTAAACCTCACAATATTAACTTCCCTAGATTTGAGTTCGTCAAAAATAGGGGTGAGTGGTTCTAGGTTCCGTACAAATTCCACCTGGAACTTAAAACCTATCCCAAAAGATAGGATTTTCTTTTTTGGAAACTAGAACCTACCCTAGAACCTGAAACCTATCCTATCAAAGGTTCCAGAGTCAATACCAGAGTCTATCCAGGTTCCACTTGAAACCTGGAACCTATCCGTTAGAACAAGTCTTCTTTTTTTTGGAAATTGGAACCTACCCTACATACCCTAAAACCCGAAACCTATCTTGTCACAGGTTCCAAAGTCGATACTAGGGTCTATGTAGGTTCCACCCATATTATTATTTGAACGATTACAATTCACTAGCCATCACTTATATTTAGACATAAAAAATATAAATATTAATAAGGTTAAAATCTTAATCATAAAATGAAAATTTAGACTAGTGCTTTCAAATTATACACTCCTCATAGAACGACATAAAATATTGAAGGATCGCACAGAGACATGGACCAAGAAAAACATTAAAACTTATTCTGAGTTCTAAGTTCTAGGTTCTAAGTTTCTCCATCTAAGAACCTAAAACCTATCAACCAAAACAGACTCCTCATTTTTTTGGAACTTAGAACCTACCCTGTATACCTTAGAACTTGGAAACCTACAGATTTTAACCAGTCTGGTTATCAGGTTCCAGGTTTTACCTTTGAACCATGCTAACCCCTATTTAAAAGGGAGTATGGCTGAAAGAGAATTGACATGGAGCCTAGCAGCTATATATGTTTCTCGCCATCCATGAGCTAACCTGAAGAGCAAAATGTCACAATCTTAGACAGGCTCAAAATAAAAAGCAAGCACAAGACTCCATGACAAATTCTCCCATCATACCTCAGCTACGGCAGCATACTATCCTGGCAAAATAGTCGCTCAGGGGAGTCGTTGGAACAGGTATTAGTTTCCCAACAATGGCAAGAGGCCAACTGATCACAAACAAGAACAAAAACAAGAAAGTAGACAACACATTAGTGGTAGTATAGATGGGACATGACCAAAGATTACTTACTCTCGGACGTATGTTCATCGATTAAGCAAGGTTCAATGCTCCAAAAAACACAACACAAAAAATTAAAAGGAAAAAGAATTCCATCATTAGGCAAACAAAATCAGTCATGACCAGCCCTGAGGATATTGACTCAGGAAATTCACAAAACTGCCAGCTTGGCACTAAGGCAGCCAGGAAAAGAAAGGCAAAAGAAAAATCTGTCACTATTCAGGAATCAAACACGGAATCAGTTCACCAAAAAGAATGACAAGAATTTTGGACAAAGCATGAGAGAGATACACCCAACCATGGACAGGATAGAAAGAGGAGGAAACCAAAGAATCTTTTCACCATATAAGTTGAAATCTATGTCAGTTAACCTGAACAAAGCATGAGATACACCCAACCTTGGACAGAATAAAAGGAGGAGGAAATCAACAAACTTTTTCACCATATTTGTTGAAATCTATGTCAGTTAACCTGATGAGAGCAATAATGATCGATATGAGCCACTGCTTCCAATTAAGCTTTACTGTTGAAGTAAATGTTCCAAGAAACTCGACTATAATGACCTGAAGGAATCCAGAGAGAAAAATTGGATCATAATGGTTTACAGAGAAAAACCAAACAAATCTAAGAAGACAAAGCATGACTGACCTGCAGAATAAGTGTTAGACCCACTATTCCCATGAAGAGGTGGTTTCTGGTGATTCCTTTGAACACATTTAATTCATCTGGTTTCCGAGCATTGAATTCGTTGAAAATCTGCAGTTCAAATGATGTGCTATTTGACAGATGTTTTAAGGTAAAAAATTTATTACCCTCTTTTTCAAGCAAAGAGAGCAGGTCACTAAAAGCCTCCCTGTCCAACATATATAACGACTCAAGCATACATTTCATCCCACCATTATATTGACTCAAAGAATGATGCTTACTTGGCAAAGGACAAATGCATTGAAGATCAAAGTATTTTTCACTTGGTTCACATGATCACTGCCATGATTCTTTAAATTTAGCAGGCTCCTTCCTCGAAAATTAAGGACAAGCAGGACACAAACTTGATAAACGGCCTGCAATACAAAATTTACATTTGTAACTTTTGGCAAACAATAGATGAGCCTAGCACAGAGGAAATTACATTGATCTTTTACCTGTATCAGTAAGTTCCGCCACATAATATTGGTTATGAGAGGTTCTCTGGTCATAAAAGATACAACTAAATGCATGAAATTTATAAATGGGTGAGCCACTTGCAACATTCAGAAAAGGAAAATCAAGATATCAAGAACTATGGGCACAAGAGTGGAAAAGCTTTACTGTTGAAAAACAAAAATATTTGATTGACCCCGTGCCCCCTCCCCCTTCTTTTTTGCCCCTTTTTTCTCCCTCTCTCCCCACTGTGGGCACAAAAGTGGAAAAGATTTACTGTAGAAAAACAAGACAATATTTGCATGACCTCCCCCCCCCCCCCCCCCCCCCCCCCCCCCCCCCCCCCCCCCCCCCCTCTCTCTCTCTCTCTCTCTCTCTCTCTCTCTCTCTCTCTCACTCAAAGCTCAACTGCTGATAAATCACCAATAAATGTGAGCTGCTGATAAATCACCAATAAATCCTTACCTCCGGCCAACAGGTGGCCTATGCATCAGATGATCTGTAGGGGGCTCTGTGGCCAAAGCCAGTGCTCCAAGAGTGTCCATAATGAGATTGACCCAGAGAAGCTGCCCAAAGAGGAAGCCAGCCAAGCATGGGAGTCATGCGGAAAGATATAGGCATAGGAATAAATTAAACAATCTCTGACAGATAAGAGTGGGGGAATCAAACCTGGACTGCATTTAGTGGAACATTGCCGGAGGAAACAGCAGCGACGACGTTTATCACTAGAGCTGCAACATTAACTGTAAGCTGGAACTGGATGAATTTCTGGATATTTGCATATACAGATCGTCCCCACCTGACAACCTGCATGGCGTACATAAAAGCTAAAGATTATTTCAAGAACTTCAAGTTCTTAGAACTTAAAACATATAAGTGACTTCCTTTAAACTTCTTTTGCATCAACAGGGTTGTCGACAAGATAGATCTCAAAATTACGAACAAGAGAAAAACTAATATGATAATAACAACCATATCATTTTCTTCATCCTCCTTCCACACCATAAACCATCATATGCAACTGCATGCTGCATTTTGTAGTCATCTATTTAAATGCATACAGCCAAAAATAAAAATAAAAATACAAAGCACTCAAAACAATAAAACAAAGCAGAAGAAACACACAAAATCATGACCAAAAAGAAGCAATCTTACATCATAGACCATGCAATTCAGCACATATCATACATGTGGTGGAACCTTAGTTGGTGGAACAAGGACAACATTCATTTCCATATTTGACCAGAAATTATCTAGAAACTACTTTTCCCTAGTGAGAGGATATAAGAATGAAAATTTCCAGGAACATCACTCTCTGACGGTGAGATACAAGGTGGCAAGTACTAACCTTCACAACAGAGGCAAAATCATCATCCAAGATAATGATATCAGAGCTCTCCTTAGCAACTTCTGTCCCTTGAATACCCATTGCAAGGCCAATATCTGCCTAAACACCATAAAAAGTTTACATCCCAACAACAATATCAGAGAGAAAACGTATCCAGTCTATGGATATTACACCACGAACAGGAAACATAAAATATATATGTAATGTTTTAATGATAACGATACCATAAGATATCAAGATCACAACAAGGTGTACAAACCAATTTGAGAACACTTATTGCACCACAATTACTCTGACTGTCCACCTGTCAACTATAGGATTTAGGAGCCTATGGATATGTGAGAAGGGTCATGTCATTGAATCCACTGAGGTTGCCAGTAATGCAAATGCGGCAGCCAGCATAATCATATTCATACGTAGATCCAAACCTTCCCATAAAAAAGAGTAAAAACAAACCTCATGTAGAGCAGGAGCATCATTCGTGCCATCTCCAGTGACAGCAACTACATGTCCTCGTTTCTTCAGAGCTTGCACAAGCAGAAGCTTGTCATTAGGCGAGGATCGTCCCATCACCTACATATGCAAAGGCATTATCAAATTTCATTCTACACCAGAAGAGGGGAAACAACTAATTAGTCAGAACATACGGATATCTTTTCTGCAGTTTCTTCCCTTTCAAAATCAGATAAGGCACGAAAGGCTTTTCCTTCAATGAGGTTAGGCTCAGCAGCATCTGCATCAGAACCTAATATCCCACATTCCAAAGCAATTGCTTTAGCAGTTTGAAGATTGTCGCCCGTAACCATGCGTACCTATGTATCGAGAAAAAGGATACATATCACACAAAAGACATATTAGATGACCTAATTTTTCCAGCCATATTCTAAACTTAGGAAGGATGCTTTGTGGCAGTTTGTTTTTATAATTTGCATAAAGATGAATAAGAAGTGTTTAAAAGCTTAACAGGGTAGATGGAGTGATCTCATTATAAGGGAAAAAAGAAAATTATTCTTTATGAATAGCAATACTCCACCCGTTTCCTCTAATATAAGAGACAACACAAAGTATCCCAATGAGTTGCATGTAAAGAACTTTTTTAAGACTGCAGGATAATGCCCAAACATAGCAGTGGCAATGAGCCAAGCTTGGTTTTAGTAGCAGGGCCTTGACAATCACCTTCATGGTTTGTCACCAATGAAAATGACGAAGCAAACTGCCTTATTAGATTAGTATGAGCAACCATCACATCCCACATATCAGTCAAGCAGACCAAAATGGTTCACATGGTTAACTTGGCAATTCCCAGTATTTGGACCTGGACACAGTCTTAACTCTCTGATTGAAGTCCAAAAGGAATATTCTGTACCTCTTATCAATCAGACAATGTAAGGACTCAGTTATCTGTGGCTATCAAGGTGGAAATACCAAGATAATACATTCGAAACATATGTGAACGAGAAAATATTACAATGCATTTGGAAGGAGGGCGTGTGGGGATTTTTCGTTTTCACAGATGCAAGTTGCATAATCTTAGAGGAAATCGATGTGCTATACTTTGAGTCATATAACATATATATATCACATTTATCCATAACACCATATCTCAGTCTTCATAGAGGTCTAGATCTAACAAAACTATGAATGTTCATCCATGAAAATCTTAAACATGACAAATCTAAGATTCTAAATGAGAAAAGAACGTACTTTAACACCAGCTTTTTGGCATAATCGTACAGCATCCTTTACACCAGGCCGACATGGATCCTACAATGCAGTGAAAAATAAACAAAAAACAGAAGTTATCAATCTGTTGTTGAAATTGCCAAAAAGTTGGAAGAAACACAAATCATTTAGATGCAAGACTTCTTGTCACAAGTCTGTTTTATAAGAAGAATCACTAAATAAAAAATAGTGCCCTTGGGAACATTATTCTTATTAGAGTTCCCCATTTAGCATCAGTTACAATGCTAAGTCACTATCATTCATCATGAGTGCCCTTGGAAACCAGAATCTCCACCTATTTTATGAACTGAAGCTATAATCATCAATACAATGATGAAATAGCAGTCTTTCAACATTGGCAATCAAAGCATGGTGAAAGTGTTACATGTTGCAATGCAAAATTTGTTCTCAGGTGAAAGCACATACTCAAAGATGCAAGGGAAAAGTACAATGAAAATGATGACGACAACAGTGACAACAACAATGATAACCACTAATTCATTGCACACTATAATTGCTACAAAAATCATTTCTCATGATATATGTTTAGAGCAGAGAACACTCTCATTGTTGATAACCATTTGCTCGCTGTGATATCTATCAAAATCATTTTACATCATATTTGTCTAAGAGAGAACATTCTCATTATAGCATTTCATGCAAATGTCTCAAAGAAAATATCGGAATGAAAAAATAAGTAAACCCAACCGAAGTATACGTGCCTTCAAGCCAACAATAGCCAGTAATATAAGCTCATCCTCAGGCAGTGCCCACTCAGTTAATTGTTCTTCGTCGGTTGGAATGTCTTCAAAGTCATAGGTCCTATATGCAATGGCAACACAGCGTAGACTACTAGCAGCCATATCTTCAATAGCCTTTTTAAAAACCACCACCTACAACCATGGTTTATGATCAGGAAATGTTATATCATATAGAGTTCAATTATGAGAAAACGATATACAATGACAATCATTAACAACATCAGTGAGAAGCACAATTAAAATTGTGCATGCATAACTGCATGCGACTGATCTTTATTTTCTTCCTTGTTGGTGGTATAACAATATTCACATATCTTCAAGTGGCAGCAGCACCGCTCCAATTTGAGAAGGGAGGATATAAGCCATATGATATCACTGGAGATATTACCAAGAAAAATTGAGATCAAAGTTCCTGATGTTCAAGAAAAAGCAGATCCTATGGTGTTTTCTGATTGGATAAAATCTATGGATGAGTACTTCAACAGGTATGACAGGATAGATGCTCACAAGGTCCAATTCGCAGAGCTAGAATTTTTGTTGGCTTGGCTAAAATATGGTGGCAGGACATTGAGGTTGATATAAGTAAATTGTGGTAACCACCTCCCAGCACTTGGCAAGAGACGAAAGCAAAGATGAAAGAGAAGTACGTGCCATGCAATTATTTAGAGCGGATGTGCAAAAGAGTCAAAATCTTTGAAGCAAAATTGTTCGGTGGTGGCTGAGTATGTGCAAAAGTTGGATGAATTGAGGATTCAGAGCCAAGTAGCATGCAAGTCAATCAATGTGCTGATTTGAGGCTGGTCTAAGGCCTGATATTTAATGGTGATCGCTTAGACAGCCTCTTATAGTGTGGAGCATGCATTCCAAGCTGCAATTGATGTGGAGGAACACTGCAATTATTCTACTCCAGAGAAGGATAAAATCCAAGTTGGGAAGCCCGCCTCAAAGCCAGTTAACAGTGATTTTCAGGAGACAGTCAGTTTTTCCCCACTCTTTATCCTGCAAACCATTCCAAAACTTGCTTCTTCAAGTAAGCGCAGAAATTCAGCTCTCAATGATCAAGTGGGAAGGGCTGCAAGACTTGTTTCAAGACTTGTTCCAAAACTTGCATCTTGGGAAAGTTAAGATGAAGAAGATGAACATGGAGGCAGCAAAGAGGAAAACTCATTCAATTACTGTACTTATGAGGCTGATGATTTAAAAGATCATGAAGTTGTGGATTATTCTTTTCTCTCTATTGTTCAATATATTCTTATAGCTCATAAGGTGGAGAAAGAAGATTGGAAAGAACTTCCATCTTTCACATGTTTATTAAGTGCAGCAATCAAGCTAAAAAGCTTATCGTATAAGGCGGAAGTTGCATGAACGTGATCTCAGCCTCTAGATAGAACGCCTTAAACTTCCAACTACTCACATCTGCAACCATACAAAGTGGCTTGGATTGACGACACTACTATTCCTGTGATCTAGCAGTGCCTTCTTTCCTGTAAGTGTGCAGCTTATAGTGACTCTAAACTTTGCGATGTCATCTTTATGCAAGTTGCACCTATTCTTCTTGGTCAGCCTTGGCGTTATGGTCAAAAGATGAATCATAATGGAAGGAACACACAGTTTCTCTTTTAGAAACAAAGTTGTCATTTTAAGACCAATGAGTTGATTGAGGTCAACAAATACCAAGAGAAAGGATCATTCAAACAAACAGCTGTTGGTGAAGGCGTGCGCTGAATTCAGAGGAAAGCTTGCTGAAAATAAAAGTGAACAGATGACTCGAAGAGATATCAGGCTTGCATGCCCAGCTGCAAGCGAACTCGACGCAGGGAGAGATGATGCAGCATGACTGATAGACTATTTGAATACCTTCATAAGTATATTGAAGTTCATGGCTAGATAATAACTAGAGTTCCCTAGTTAAATTAGGAATTTGGCAAGTTCCCTTTTCTTATTTTAAATAGGATTTTACACACTATATTTAGAGGCTTCCTAGTTTGATTATGTTTCTAGATCTGAGATTCCTATTTCAATTAGGAGTACAACTTTTAGAAAGTCCATATACAAGGTTGTAAATAATTCTTTTTTATTAGAGTCGACATTGTCCTGGGATTGTGCGACCACAATGCTTCTCTTACATGTGATGCTTAAGAAACCCTAGGTATGAAGCTGAGGAAGCTTTGGATGTGAAGCCTAAAGATTTATTCTTTGTTCTAGGACTCGTCGCCCTACATCAGAACTGCTCATACAGTAAATAGAGAACAGGAAAGTTACAGTTAAAGAATTATAACCTATGTGAATACATGGGTTGATGCATATAACTGTAAATTAATTCCATTTGCTTTCTTAATCCAGGTAACTTGATGAGTTAGCTTGTTTTGTTGTGTTCTTTCTATGTTGGAGTTCTAAAATGATCCCAAGATCTGTTAAAGAATTATGCAATGCTAAGTCCAGTCCTAAGGCTAGAGCTGAAAAATCAAATGTTTAAGCACCTAAGCACTTCAAGTAGGTGTTGTAGCAACCAGCATCCCAGCAACACTGTGGTCTGGAACATTACCACAGGGAAGCAGAGTAGAAATACGCCTTCCACTGAGGCATTTACCTGTTCTTACAATTCATCCACTCTATGGTGGATTCCATGCAGACTTCATATAGAAGTAGCAGTTTAACTAATATTGGAATCTACACATTCTTAATCCTCTATTTATACAAGGAAAATCATGATATATCTAATAAGACATTGCACAGGCATTTGTTTTACATACCTAAGGAAATCTGTCTCCATTACTAGCGAGTAGTCTCATGTCTTCTAAGCACATACAATTGGATGATTTCCTAAGATGGTCACTGTCATTTGCTTATATCAACTTTTCTTCTTTAAAAACATGTACAAGCACTACAATTCTTCATGACAAAGTAAAGCATGTCTACACGTACTGTACTTCAAAAATTAGGTATTTTGAAAGGTTTTTATTATTAGAGTCGTTGCTCTGTGGAGAAGTAAATGATCTCAAGTTGCAACTGCACCATGATTATGCACTAAATCTATTAATTGCTTTTCCAAAAAAAGTCATTTCTTATTATTCCTAGGTGTAATATTTTAAGAATCACAAGAGAGAAGGAAAGAGAACTGCACAAAGGACTATTTAAACTAATGGCTTACTGTAAAATCACATGAGAGCTCTATTTCTAATGCATTGAGAGACCCACAAACCCTAATTACCTTATTTAAATAATTAACAACTAATTCCTGACATTATAATTACAATTCAACACTCTCGTTCTACCTGAATACATCCAGCTTGCCACTAACAAGACAAAAGGTGCCCGGCATGAACAATAATAATAGTACGTCCAACTTGCTTCTTTTGTAGAGTTTCACTGTGACAACAAATTGTGTCATGGAAACCTTATGTAGAACACTAGACTTGTTCTGATCATACTGAATTTAACAAAGAAAGGGTGTAAGCCGGACCTTACACCATCAACTGGAAATTACCAACATCAGAATTGACTTTTAGCAAAGGGAGCACCCAATGAACAAAAGCTGACACCTATAATTTTCTGACAACCCTGCTAGAATTGTGAGAACCTGATACTATGAAATCTAGCAAATAAAACGATAAGCATCAACTATAGCAGCACAATGGTGTGTCTGACTCACATGCTCATGGAGGTGTGTTTTGACTCGCATGCTCACGGTTGCCTACAAAGTAGGAACTTGACAGCAACTTTGCTCATTCAATAATGCTGACAATAGATGGAGAGTCTCACATTGGATAAGGTCCACAATAGCCATTGTTTAGAGTTCACATAACCAAAATTGGGGGACTTTGCTGAAGATCAATTCTTGTAGAGGAAACATTGCAACTTATTTTTTGGGGGACGGGGGGGAATGGGGCAGGATTGCCAAGATCAAGGTTAGAGAGTAGCTAACCCGAACATCAGACAATATGCTCAGACTAGTGACTCCAAGGACACAGAGACAAGACGCCAATAGAGGAGAAGATCAATGGCAACCTCTGATAGCTCAAAGATGTGACCATGATGGATGAGCTCAATTAAAGACAACCACAACACAGCTCAACTGAGACTAATGGTCAAGACAGGACAGACAGTAATTGAGATTGATGAAGTGGCCAGCCACCAAGACACGCTAGAACTTGTAATTATTCCCGACAAAGGAGAAGGCAACAGCAGGGAATGGTGAGAGGCCAACCAAGACAGCAACAGAACAACATTAACATTGAGCAGTTGACAGAGACACCAGCAAGGCAGACAAGGGGACGAACAGAAAGACAAGACCAGAGGTTGACTTATGATGACTGTGACAAATGTCACCAGCAGCGAAGATGCCAGCTACAAGATCTGATGAGACAACCCAACAGCAAAAGGTCAGTGGAGATTATCAATGTGAAAGTGGCTAGGAATAACAATCAAAGAGTGAGGAACCTACAACAAGCAAAGAGGATCTCAAGGGAGGATGGGAAGAAATTGAGAACGAAACCAAGGAATAGGAAACTTGAGGCTGAAGCTGCAAATGATGCTATTGAACGATGATTAAAGGATGACAGAGGAGCTCACTGACAACAGGGGTTGTCCCCTCAGGCTGAACTCAACACACTTGATCAGGCTCTAGCAGGACTTATGATAAAGAAACCAACAAGGATTGAAGTGGTATTGATTACTGAGTAGAGAAACTAGGGTAATTATTTCTTCCCTTATGTGTGGCTAGCAAAGGATTTAGGGTCTGGTTGGATTCTTCTCACTTTCCCCGCTCTGATACCATGTACCTTTTTAGCGACCACAAGAGAGGAGAGAGAATACACAAAAGAGTAAAGACTACCTCCTTACAAAAGAGACATCCAAAACCCTAATTGCCTTGTATAATACTATTTAACAGCTAATTATTAACATCACTATTTATACCTCAAAACCAAGGTTGGATTATTAGTAGTCAAAAGTAAGGATCCTATGCAACACACAAGTCAGCATCAGTGTCTAGTTAGAGTATGCAAACAGGGAAACAGCAGTTACCATTCAACAAATGCTGAAAGACATCCATGGCATAAAGGCTTAATGTCACATACCTTTGTTTCATCCAATGCAGCCACCTGACCATTCAAATCCAAGTATCGGGTACATGAGGACAAGACTATTTCAGCAGCTCCTTTCCAATGTACATGAACCTCTGAGTTTGTCTGTGCATACAATATATTGTAAAATTACTTAATCCCACAAAAACTGCGCAACTATGTCATGATGCAACATTCTGAACCAGCAGAAAAAGTATCCTTGGAACAGAACAGGAGAAAAAGGGTTAAAGAGAAATATGTAGAGAGACTGCAATCATTCTTCTAGATATAAGGCATCAGGTGGTCAAAGAGAACCCTGAGCTCTGTTGGATCAAAAGCAAAGTAAAATAAGGATAAGACAAGACAGAATTATCATCCAAAAGCATTAAATAAGGACATGTAACGATTAGAAAAGGAAACCTCCGATCTCAATGACTAGTGTTGACCATAGTCAACAAAATCTTTCAGTGCACACAATATGATCAGCGACATGATTGGGAAGAAAGCCTTTCGGCACATTGGAAGTACAAAGTCAGCTGTCATCATTGGGCAAGCAAAGTGACTTTTTTCAGAAAATTCTCAGCTTAGCTCCGCTTGTTTTGCGGAAAATGAATGATTTGGAAAACATTTTCCTAAAAATGATCACTTGCGGCACTTAAAATAATTAATCAATCGAAAATGTATTCATTATTGACAACAATTTAGTCTAATTACGTGGACAATGAAAGTATTATTCGTTCATTTATTTTTGTAAGCAATACAACCGATTGTTTTTAAGAAAATGCTTTCCATATTAATCATTTTTCGTGAAACAAACAGAGCCTTAATTTACTATCATTAAGCTGGCAGAATGTACAACAAGATCAGAGGGACTGCTTTGGATGTAAAATAAGATATTTCTGGGGCTACGGCAATAAGTGTTATTGGAAATCTTCTAGTGATTGATGAATGCAAATTATTCTCTTTAATCTCAACATAGTCGCTTGGGTACCTTGTTAAAATGATTCATGACAATCATATTCCAATTTTTCAATCAATAAAATAACAATATTGGTCGCTAATTCCTCGGTACGCTTTATTAGTTGCTGATCTCGAAGTTTATCAACAACATATCAATGGGAGGTTATTTTGAACAACTTCCTTGGTTATTTGATGAAGTCTTGGGATATTTATCTTCTGGTCAAGGTGGGAGCACGAATTTTGCGAGGCTGAAGAATCAAGAATGCAAGTTCCCAAGTCATTAAACGCATCTCTATTTTCCTAGGAGTCTTTATTGTTATGTAAGTTTAAAGAGTCAAAGTTCTAAGTTCCTAGGTCTTTAATGATAGGCTAATTCCCACGTCTATTTATTACTTTTCTATTTCCTAAGTTGTATTCCTCCTATATATATTGGAGGTGTAGGTGTGAGTCAAGTTATCAAGAGAAATTGTCAACCAATAGTTTTTTTTGCCCATCCTTGGATCTATCTTTTGGAATTTTAGTGGCTTACATAGCTTTTCCAGTTCAGCTGGAGCTCACTAATACTTGAGTTAAGAAGCTGTCATGGTGGGTTGTGCAGCAGCCCCATCATGCCAGAAGAGAACAGTACTCTCGCTCCAAATTGAATGAATGGTTTCGTTTAAGAAACCATTAGCATCTGCTAATACCTTCCAAACAACCTTTAACACTATTTCATGCGACTAAAGAAGCATAAATATTCTTACCTTACATATGTCAAGAAAAACAAATTAGCATGCACATTGCTAATGCAGATTTTTGATGAATCAAAACATTACCAACTTTAATGCAACGCCCCCTCGTTTCTTCTCAGAATTAAATGGAAAAACATGAATTATTGAGGCCTCCAATCGGGTAGCTTCAAAGTTCATCCCAAGCTACAAAAGAGAAAACAATAAAAATCAGTTTAAACTTCAGAATCCAACCTACAAATGGTTATTGCACAGAAGGTAAAGGCAGGAGGAATTGCAGATGTAGCATATTTAAGTTGAGGTTGAAAACCTCAAGTCCCCAACGGAGGATGGCCTTCTCTGTTGGTGAGCCAGAAACCTCAACATCTTTCCCACCCTAGAGATGTCAGAAAACAGATGATAACTGTGCGTCCAATGTCAAATACTCTGCCTCTGATACCTCAAGACTGTTAGACATACCTCAGGGGTGAAAACACTGCCATTGGTATTCTGTGCAATACCTTCAATGAGTAACGAAACCATTGTCATGGGTTGCTGTGAACTGCTATAAGGAGAGTCCATTTTGACCCCACCAACATAAGCTTCAACCACTGTCATCTGTCAGATTATGAAGAACCATCATCAAACAGAACCTTCTTCTTGACAACAAAGCTAGAATTTAATAAATTAGTTGAGAAAGATTACGCTTGCTTTAAAATCTCAATCTTGAAGACAATGAAATTTGGATAAGGGAAAGAGCCAAATGCAATCAGAGATTATAAAGCTGAAGGTCATGTCTAGATAGACATTTTACTTTTTATTGTATGCTTAATCAAAATATTTGACAACCATATTTTGACCATTTATTAGCCCAAAACACCATAAACTTCTGCAATATGTGAAAGTTGACACGTAAATTTTCACATATAATTTTTCATAATTTCTGCAATCTAGATAATATCTTAAGTTTTGACAGGAAGCAGAAAGTCACCTTTCTCATTTTAAAAAGTATAAACTAACAAACCCTAAGTTAAGAAGTTGCACCACAAAGGGGAAAAAATATCTCAAATTAAAATCTTATATTTTAACATTACAAAAGAAATCAAGTAATGCAGGAGCATCAGATTCGACGGAACAATTCTCAAGCCCAACTCCGAATTCATTGATTGGCCTTGCTCAATCATTACTCATGCAAGCAAAAACAAATTTCGGCCATAGCATAATTCAATGGGTCCAAGTTTGCAGAAATCAATTCTCCTTGCTAGTTGTCAACTCGCAATACTAGTTGTTGATTTCACCGTCGCCAATCAACTAACAAGATGTCGATTTACAAGTTTTGTGTCGACTTCAGAGCTGCTAATCAACTATCTAATGACTAGAGGCTGTTTTGGTCAATTTCCATGGCTATTTGTTAAATTTCTAAGGTGGCTATTCGGCTTCGACGAATTTGGAGGGTCTAATATTAGATACATGCATTTGTTCTTCGTTAATGCATTAAGTTCTAGTTTTTATAAGTCTTTATTATGATGTCAGTCTAAATTACGTGAATACTCTAAAATTCATTTCCGTTTCTAGGATTTCCAGATCCCTCTACAAATAAAGGTGTAATCTCATTTGTAATCAGATGACTTGCATTCAAATATACTTGAGACTTTCCTCCAGTGAGCAAATTTCTTATTTTGGTTCTTTATCCAAATTTCTTTGATCAACACCAAGTCCTTTACTTGGTGGGTTTCCTTTAGGCCTTGGTGATAAACTTCTCATATCCTGAAGTTCTTTGGCTGGTAGCATTCCTTTAGACTCAATATCAATCAAATTCCTATTATCACTCAAGACACATCCCCATCACGCATCACCAAGAATATGAACAAGAATGCACCTGGTTCAAAGTCAAGGTACCAGTCTTGTCACTACATATGGTCGTGGCCGATCCCATAGTTTCACAAGCTGAAAGTCTTCGCACCTGCAAATTCACTACTTCTAGACCTCATTCCATTTTTGTAAATGATATTCCATAAGGGAGGTTGAATTTTTCAAGAATTTGTACCAATGCCTTGTCCGCCATCATTTTTCTCATTGAGTAAGCAAGTCTGCAATGTGGGGGAAAGAATATATGAAACAAATGGAGAGACAGTAAAATGCACATCATCAGAATTGCAATATTTTCACTTCTCTAATGAAATTAAGCACCTCTCGATGGTAGAACTATATCACAATCAGTCTTTAAATTCAAAAGTACGTAACCTAAGTTTGTCAATATTGTGGAAGACAGATATAGACATTATGTTAATGTCTTCCCAACATATCGAAAGGACAATCTCCGTTCCCTAGAATCGTTCAGAAGTACATATCTATATATTTGTTTATATCATTGCATAGCATATTTCAAGTTTAAACATTCCTTGGGTTAAAAGGATAATGAAAAGATCAAAGAAGATGAACAAGAAAATAAGGAAATTATGGAGCGCCTAGAACTTACAGAAGACTTCATAAAGTGGAGAGGAATGCATATTCGTAAAGCACATTTAATAAGATATGGCTGAGTCAGCTGCTCTTGTAACCCCCTTTCCTTTTCTCTCTCTTCCTCTTTCCAAAATTTAAAAGAACAGAGAAATGTACCAAGTAAGCCATCAAATATGGTCTGTTCTAGATCAATTCCTCATTGACCTGGCAAATGCCATGACCAAGTTGAACATTCGGAAAATAACTAAGCAATTTTGATCCTTCCCTTCAAGCCCGCATGTTATATGGTTCCAAATAAGAGAGAGTTCAGCATCTTGTTCTCTAGACTTGGACAAACTAACTCAAAGGGCTAGAAAGAAACCAAATGGTTGAGGAGCTCTTCTTACAAGGAATGACAAGGATCCACTTATTTGGACTTCTACATATTACTTCCAATTTCCCCCTCGAAAACTTTGAAAAAAAAAAAAAGTTTCAGGAAATTACGAAAAGAATTATATGATTTGACATGTCAAGATTTGCATATTCTGAATGGTTTTAGACATTTCCTATTAAATAAGTGTCAAAATATGTGGAAAAGAACAAAGTTCAAAGTTCAAAGTTCAAAGGAAAGTCACTTCAAAATATTGAAAATGAAAACTGAAAAAAAAAATAATAATAATGGAGACAAGTTTGCTGCCACAACTTATTCTCTTCTTCTTTCTTCTGAAATACTTGGCCAATCCACAAGATGGCAATAATGGAAGTCGACTCTATTGCCCAAGGGACACGGCTGACACTGAGTCTATGGAGTCCTCAACAAGGCATGCAAACACACCAACCCGATCCTCGTGCACCAATTCCAAGTTATAAAATGCAAAATGAAAAGATACATAATGTAGTAGTATGGTCCTCATTAACTATATTAAGTACGATTTTTATGTAAATGAACCCAGAAGAAACAAAGATTGGTTGAAAGTGCTTACGTCAGCGTAACAGCTAAAGGGAGCCCTTCAGGCACTGCAACCACCACAATTGTAACCTGGCATTCCATTGTCAGTTATGACAAGGACAGAGAAAGGAAAATCTGGTTGCACAAATACAAAAGAAGAATGCACCTACAGCAATCGTGAAAATTTTTATGGCTCCATCAAGAGCACGACTAAAATTGGTCTTCCCTGCCTTAAACTGAGGACTGCCATCTGAATTATTTGTATGGCCAGTAAAGTATCTGCACATACACAGGTTGTCAATCCAAATAAATTCGATCTCCACACGCATATATGCACTTGAGTATGCATGCTGAGAGAGAGAGAGAGAGAGAGAATATGTATTCTTTCAAAAGACAGTCATCATCTAAATGGTACTTGCCTTGCCAAAAGTACAATCAAAACTGCTACAGCTACAGTCAGCCCAACAATCCCAATAAACGTAGCGACCCCATTTAAGCGTACCTATTCATGAATAGGCAACCTTATTCAGTGTCAAGTAAATACAACAAGGAAATGATTTGAGCCAAAACACATAAAAGCACATGCTTATCATAGACAAGTACAAAAATTATATCAGACCGAATATGGACCTAGTCACAATCAATCTCCTCTTCACTCTGACTGGATGGATCTCACACTTAAACCCTATCCTATTACTATCTAGCCTATATTCCACATAATGCCGTGACAAAGAGTGCTGCTACTAACTTTTCCGTTAATCTGTCGGATAATGCCTAAATTCACCTGTTTTCCCTGCCTCCTTATATAACAGACCAATCTATGATGACGAACTAACCTCTTTCCATAAACTGCCTTCCCTAGATGATGTTCTCATGAAGAAAGCAACCTTGCTTCCAGCACTTCCTCCAATTTCCACAGAAATTACAAGTAATATCTCCTTTTAGGGCAATGTAAATAAGATTTCATGGCGAAAGCTGTACCACCCATTGCCCTATCAAACATTAGGTTGTCTTTTCTAAAGTAAAAATAAATTCTCTGTGAGAGACCAAGGGAGTGTCGATCCTTCTACAAGAAGAGCCAAAAGCCGAAAGAGAGCTCATTGATGATAAAAGAAATCCAGTCAATCAAAAGGTCTGTCTATTGGTCATTGACACTGAAAAAGTCTAGATAAGTAATTACATTCATTCCAACTACCGATAATGAGCTTCCCCAGTAAATGTGTGGTGAAACCAAGGTAATTTACCATTCACTCATGGCATCACAGTTTCAAAAGGAACAAATTTGAAAAAGAGCCCACCAGACCAAATATCAAGCTAAAATCTAACTCCGTTACCAAGTCCAACTTGAGAAAAGTGCCATTACAAAATTCATTCCACAGCATTCATTTCCATTTCCAGAGACTGGTCCCATGAGAATAATGACTTTTCGCAGTAAGCCAGCCACTGTCTACTTTCAAATAAAAGCTGCTTTCCACAAGCTTATATTCACCAGGTAGTCATAACAATTTGCAAAAATATATGTTAAGACTTCTTAAATCCATCTTTTTGCACAAGATTGTCGATACCATGCCAGTTAACCAAATGAAAATTACAGATTGCACTATCTTCCCGTAGAAGGTCTACAACTCTCCAGCTTTTGTGCAACTGAAGATGGAAAAAGGATATAAAGAGAACCAAAGGACGATTTGATGACACACTCTCAATCAACAGACCAACAACCATCTCCTCATTCCCACACACCCACACCCACACCCACACCCACCCACCCACACACACACACACACACACACACACACACACACACACAGAATCTGATATTCAGACCTGTTCTTCCTTTCCACCATCACCAAAATGCCATTCCAAACCAAAGGTTTTGCCAGATAACCCAAAGTAAGACCCATCAGTTTATCGGCAATGAATCAATATTACAATGCAAACAGCATCTTAAATATCTTAGTTGATCTCCTTCCATCACCAGCAAAATAAAGGTAAGGGATTTGAACAAGGCTGATATCACTCAGTTCAACCTTAAACCAGCCAGAAGAATCTCATTTCTACTGCTTTCAAATCTTATTAAGAACTTTCTCGACAATAATAAAGGAGAAGGTGAACCCTGGAAATTACAAAAGATCCCAGCAAGTATTCCAGAACCTGATCCTGCTACACAGCACCCAAGCACTCATAGAAAATAATCCTTTTCTAAATCGAATAAGTGAATGAGTCCAGGAATACTAGCCTTGATCCAGCTAGAGTACCCAAGCACTCATTAGCAATGGCATCCTCAAAATATCTTCCAAGGATAAAGCATTTGGATAGAAAAAATGATCTTTTTTTAAATGCAATAGGGGGAATGACCTTTGCCATAACAATATAGATTATGAACCAAAACACTAGAGATAAACAATTTATGAACCATACCAATCCTCAGTACCTGCCACATTCAGAAACAATGCAACAACAGAAGCATTCAGACTTTTCTCTAAAAAGAAAAAGTTAGAATTAATTAAAAACAGCTTCTCTAAGCAGCCTAGCACACTTCCATAACTCCAATTGTCAAACGTCAAATAGGGAGCTTTGTCTCCATATCTCCAAGGAAACTTGGCTTTCTTGGCTAATCTTTGTCATCTTGACTGCAATCCATCATTTCAATTTTTCACCTCCACATCTCAATCTGGCCTCTACCTCATTATAGCCAATGCACATCAATTTATCCCAGAATCTCATTATTCACTAAAACAGACACCTTTCCAATTTTCAGAATACCAAAGCAATTTATTGAATAGTATCAATTTATCTTTTAAGTCTTTAAATGCTTGCCAACACAATACTTGGAGAAGAAATAGAGAAAGTATTTCACCAATCAACATGTTCACATAAAGTACACAGAATAAAAAAAATACAACTCAAGATAAATTAGAGAAGGACCTGCAAGGGTGTCTCTTCACCAGTGTCTTCTGAAATGCTGGCCATAAGCATTCCCCATTCAGTATTAATTCCAACACTCGTTACCTAGAAGAAAGAAGATCTCGTAGGCAATCTGAACACAAATCAAGGGAACAACATGTGCATGTGTCCGTGCATATGAGAAACAGCAATCACTATCTCAAGCTCACTAAACACTTCACAATATGCAATTATGAGAAATATCTTCAACACTAGTATGTGCAGCTAAAGCTACATCAAATAAATAAGCTGCCAGTGGAAAATAATGCATATTACTTGACCAAAGCCACTCCCATGTACAATAAAATATCACCCAGGAAGCATATGCAAGAGAATACAGCAAAAAGGACAGTCTAATACTAGACTTGGAGCTTAACTATATTTCCATATTTATTACTCCCACTGGGGTTGCACTAAACAAGTTACCAAATTCTATTGTTTTGAACTCTTGATATCATAAGTCATAAACCTTTTGATCAACGTAAGAAAGGACATTCAGATGCAAAAGTTTATGGGAACATCTTAAAACACAAGGCACAAATCATCAGTCTATAAACAGGACTTAATTTCAAGCCAATGTATCTAGAGATTTTGTAAGTTACTACATCAAATAGAATGGAAGGGCATGACAATATTTTTGCGGCCAACAGCACCCATTAAAATGGATATTTTTGTTGTGTGTCTTGAGAATTGGCAGTCAACAACGAGGTAGCATAACGAGGGACTTTTACAATCACAGGGGCGACTGGCGAGTGAAGGGTGCAACTGGACTTAACCCGACCCACTTAGCAGAGGAGTATTGATTATGCACTTTAACAACTAACATTAGACTCCAAAGATGTCACAGAAATGATTTATGAAGATTAAGAAGATTAAAACAAAAGAAACTGCGAAAGAATTCATTTTACCAGCATGATACCACTACCATCAGCAACTTTGCATCCAGACAAAAGAAAAGGATGCCTCGAATCTTTTTGAACCTGAAAAAAAAAATAATAATAATGAATTACTAATCAGATTGCATAATATAACACTCAGAAAAACCAAAAGTGAGCGATACAATTTTGCTCTCTCCAGTCATGCTAGATTCATCGATTGCGAGAGAATGACCAGAAACCAAAACTCCATCAGCAGGTACCTGAGGATGATCGAATGAAAATCAGGTTGAAATACTTCTAAACACCAAGTAGAAATCTCAAAGAATATGAAGCAGCTTACCTGATCGCCAATATTAAGGGGTACAATGTCACCAACAACTATATCATATATTGACACCTCAACTCTTCGACCACCTCTAACGACCTACAATTATGTTCCACCATATTGAAACCAAGAGAAAAGAAGTATACTTTCACAAACACAAACTAAGTGTAAATAGCATACCTCCATGTGAATGTTTCTCTTTTCTTCATTTAAGTTCTGAAATTGAAGGGACTGTCTATAGTCACTTATAGCTGCAAAGTATTCACAAAGGTATTAAATATCCTTTTAGATCAACTGCTACCTTTTTTAGTATCATTCAGTTGCCACATACTTCCATTAAAAAAACTCTAGTGTAAAGTTGACCAGAACTTAGTCTAACCACCATTGCTTCTGTCAGAATATCTAAATATTAAATGATTATTTAATCTAACAACTGCAAAAAGCACTCGCCTAAGCACTCAGGCCAGGCGGCAAAGCACAGGCTCAGTGCTTTGCTTGGTCTTAGGAAAAGTGCCATCGCGTAGAAGCTGCCTAGATTACGCACTTCAAGGTGCGGCACTTCACTGCTGAGGCAACGCCTCCATAAAGTAGATTCTTTTCACTAAAGCTTTTCGCTTTTGACCTTTTAATACTTGTTCTGATAAAAGCAAAGGAAATGTGGGAATCATAAAGAGGGTAATAAATGTTTGAAAAAGAGAAAAGTGGTGGACAACTTTTGTCTTTGGCAGGAATAAGTGAGATGCTTTTCTGCTGCCCCTCTTTCTCTCTTGGTATACCCTATATCATACCTCAAAGTACGACTTGATTGCTCCATCCAACTGTATTTTCCAACAAACATCCAATTAAAGATTACAGAACTTCCTCGATGAGTTTGAAATGGCTTCCAGTTGCCCTTCTCAAAGTCCAACTTGACTGCTCTATCCAATTCGAAGCCATGTTCACTTTAGTGGCTAGTACATATGCACCTTACCCCAGCATCCGATAGCTAGAATCGAGCCAAATAAACCTGAAGTAGATTTGGGTCTAAACTACTAGCTAGATAAACCTAGAGAGATCCGATCACAAGATCAAACACCTCAATTCCCACATCTATCACTGCCAACCATGGCTCAGCACTTGTCCATTCACCAACTACGCATGTACTCACAATCAATTAAGGCTGTTCAATCTCTGCTGAAATCGCCAAGTTGTCAACCTCCCATTAGACTACTATGTCACGGTACTCTCTCTCCCCACCCCCCCCCCCTTTTTCTCTTTTTCTTCCCCTCCCCTTTTCACCTTTCATCTCTTCTGCCCAATCGACCCACTGCTTGAAAAAGCACCAAGGATTATAGCAAACCAGAAAGCTTTAAGCTATCTGATTTTTTTTTCCCCTGCTTTTCTTTGGAGTAGTTCGTAAAAGAAAATTCACAAGGCAATTAGCATCATTAGGGAAAACAAATTCCAAAACAATATTGGCCCTACTGATCCTAGTAACAAACCCAATTTACCATTTGATCATCATTCAAATGCCCATGAAGATAGAGATATATATTTGCAAGATGAAAGAGTATAGAGCTGTCATGAAACATGACTAACAAGTTTTACAAAAACACCAGAAAAACTCATACCAGTGACAAAAATCACGAGGAGAACTGCAAAAGCAATGCTTGCACCATCATACCATCCTTCTTTAATACCCTAGATAAAAATTGTAAGCACAAAACAAATAATTCAACATCACAGATAGCACATATAAATTTATTAGACTCTAGGGGCTTCTCTAAAAGATAGGGGAAAATAGGACAAAAGAACAAAGAGAGCAACAATCAAAAGCATAAACTGACAAAACACTGTGGGGCCATCAGGGGAGACTGATTACTCAACTTGCGCAATGTCATTTACTTTTCAAATGATGACAAATACCAACAACATGTGACAGAAATTTTGAGACTAAAATAACCCATCCTGACTTAGCCTCTGAGAAATGAAAAATTACAACAAAGCCGATAGCTTCATAATCGTTAAGAGTTGAGCCCAGTGAACTTATAATTTGTGGTCATGCCTGGTAAAGAATCAAAAGTCATGGTACATGACAAGGACTTGCTCTATTATAGCAGGCCAGCAGCACAAACATTGAAACTATAACAAAATTTACAATCTATCTGGATCTTTGGCTTTTTACTCTTTGCTTAATCCAAATCTTCCACACACTTTGACTTTTCTTAAATGCAAAACACTTGAAACTTTCACAACATACAAACATTGACACATACATTCATATATAATTTTTAAGTTTTGGTGGGAAAACAGAAAAGTACATTTTGATTTTCTAAAATTTAAATAAACAAACCCTTAGTCAGAACAGTTTGCACTTTTAATGCACTGGCTGTTAAGTATTCTTAACTAATGTCCACTGGATACTAATTAACATGATTCTTTCATAAAATCTAAGAGATGTCCCCACAATACCTAAATACATGTACTGTTTCAGTAATACCATCATTTTTTTAGGCAGAAGAGGCAATTTGACATCTATGGTTTGAATTAATATGCTTTCTCCACCTTACCTCTGTTTTTATACCCAGTGCCAGAGAAGCCACTGCAGCAATGATTAATATAATCAGCGTGAGATCTTGCCAAGCTTCCCAGAGGAACATCTGAAAATTGGGGACAAAACAGTGAAACAAACCATTAAAACATAATTTCCATCTTCAATGAGAAGCTTCAGCAACTTCGTGTGGATAAATAGTACATTCAGATATTTACATACGTCTACAAAACTACTCACCCAAAAACTTCTTCCTTTTTTACGAGGATACGTGTTTGACCCAAATGCATTTCTCCGTGAATGTAAATCAGCATCATCACCACAAATACCCTTCTCTAAGTTTGTTTTTAATAAATTTGACAGCTCCTTAACCTGAAGCAAAAGTGGCAAACATTAAGATGACGATATCTAATTGTTCATGAACTTAAGGAAATGACATTTTTTACTAAATTTACCCCCCCATATTCCTCAAGTGCAGAATAATTATGATCTTTGGCCATCAGAACAAGTTGGTCTTGAGTAATTTTAAAATCACCACTTGGGATTGGAGATGTTGTACTTCCTGCCATTAGCACCATGAGTTCATTTACAACGCATGCAACATAGGAGTAAGAGCGAAATGAGAAACTTCTAGCCGTCAAAACACTGAATGAAAAGAAAATTGATCTCTTAGTTCTTATGCAACAAAAAGAAAAAAGATGCGATATATGACTCAACATCAGCTTCTCATTCATCTTCAAATAGGTGCTGACATCATTAAGACTCCAATTGTGCAATAATGATAAGGGAGGTAAGCAGGTGACCAAGGATATATTCTAAAATGAGCTGACGAAGAGGGAAAATTACTGCAAAGATTCTCCCCGTGTAAGTTAGAAGGAAAACCAACAATGGGAAATCAACAAAATGTATTTATAAAAAGAAGGGTAGATTAAGAAGCTGTTTAACAGAAAGAACAATAAACCAGAGCGACTAGCAAGAGCAGGGGGTGAGAGCAGAGAGGATTCCATTCAGTCATTCCCCTCTCTAAGCACAATGACATACCCACCACACAAACACAGGTTTATACCAACTTCAGGAACTGGTGGATGAGAACCTAAAAGCTCGCATATATAACTAGCCCCAGCTAATTTTGACACCTTTTGTTCTCTAGTAGCATAAACTGAGAAAAGAAAAGCTCAACTGCGGATGCTCATAACATGACAACTTCACCTTTTACTTAGGTAAAAGTAAAATAACCATAGGGTAGCAAGGGAGGGCAAATCTGGAGCTCAAAACACCAAAAACAAAGAGCTCAATTATGGGGTGACACTTAACATTTATACAGTCAAAGTAAAAGAACAAGGCAAGGAAGGCTGATTGTCGACTACAGTAATTCATTGTAAGGCTCCAAGCTTCTTTTTCTTGACTAAACAAAACATTATAAAAGCTTCAAATTCCAGATTGGTTGAGTTATTGAGAAGCATAAACTGTGAAGGAGAAACATATCAGGCAAATAACACCTCACATCGCTGTGCTTTGGAACACAACCAGTGAGAAGAATAATAACAGCTAGATACTCAGACAAAGACCCACTGTTCAATAATAATATCATTAAGTTACTACGTGGTCAGCTGTTTACATCAACACGCAAAAATCTACTACAGTTTGATTAACTGAGGCCTCAGCTATTACACTTAAGCAATCCAAAGCTGTACACTACACACATTCAGCTAGTTAACTAAGTTGAGAACAAAACGCCACATTGAATGAGGGATAAGACCTTGAGATACCAGGAGAGGAATGCTTTCTCATAAGGAGCTTCTCATGATCATAATGAGAACAGATATGTCAAGGATAATTTGCCAGAGCATCTAAGAATATACGTAGATCAAACAATATCTTTCCATTCATCCTCTAGGTTTGGAGATAGCATTTTCATTAATGTGTTAGATGACCCTTTGAAGTCTATCCTTCTGACCCCACACAAGAAGACTAAGTCTTCAGTTTATTTATTGAACAGCTAGCCTACTTGAGCTCTCCTTCATCAGAATCTGCTTTTCACCCAGAGCCAGTGTTGTATTTGACCAAGATCCAATGGAAGTCACAAAATCTAGACGTAGACTTACTGACGAAATCAAGTGCTAATTACCATCATTTCATATATCACCTAACAAACCATGATTGACTCCCACAATGTACATATGTCTACATAGATTTAAATGATGTATTGCAACCGCAGCACAATTTAGGAGATTTTAGTACACAGTTGCATCTATAATTACGTAAAAAAACTCAGTCAAATGAAACATCAATTAGCGACATCTAACAAAGATAAAGGCCATATAGTTCCACAGATTCATGTCTAAGTGATGCCTATATCCATGCAACTTCAATAAAGTAAGGATCTTTTAAATAAAAATCTTTCAAACACATCCAATACAGGATTCTCAAGACTCACTAGGTTCAAGTTGATTTCTCACAAAACCAACAGAGGACCACTGCACATAGAAATTACTCTCAAACTCTCTGTACTTTCAGACTCTGCTAAATTTTGACCTCATGTTTGTATCAAAATCAAACACTAAGACAATGATTCTTGTCCTTATTAACATAGGAGATTTTCCGAAATTGTTGATTCCCTATGAGTCTGCTATTAAACACAAGTCTGTTAATTATCTAGGATTGCTATTGCTTCGTAGAAGGATCTCAGAAGAGTCAAGACTTGGCACAACGGATGAAGCATGATGAAGTACAAGCAATAGTCTTCATTTTAAACCATCTTATGCATTTCCATTCTCAAGCATGCTCCTCAAAGGCAATGCTTAAGATCTAAAGAATTTACTCTTCACAAGTTAATCTTTGCAGCATTTTCCTTCAAAATATCAAAAAAACTAAGGCTCTCCTTGACCAAAGAAACTTTAAGCCCTAAACAAAATCTAACAAACACAAAATTTACCATCGTTAGAACCTCATAACCATGAATCTTTCTTTTTGGCTTATAGTTCAATCTACAACTCACCCTAAGTAGAAAAAATCTCTCTGTCAATAATCAAATATGGGCAACCATCAATATTAGCAAGATGACAGAAGTCCCGTAATATAGTTTCTAAAGAAAACAAATGTTCCACCCAGAGAGAGAGAGAGAGAGAGAGAGAGAAGTGATTTGGATTATTTAATAATCAAAGTCGATTTGCTTTATGAAAAGATGATATCAATTAACTTCTATGAAATGGTTAACATCTATCATCAGCTCCAACCCAATTGCCGTGACTCAAGCAGAAGTTAAGGTGGAAAGTACCATTAACATGCTCACCAGCAGCTTGAAAGAGATGCGCAGCCTAATTCCAAGAAAACAAACTCCAAATTATTACTTATATCACAGAAATGGCACAAAACTATCAAAGTTATCCACAGAGAAATTTGTACTCGTAGAGCTTGAACATTGGCTCTAATTTTTCTCAGCATTTGCTTTTGCTCTTCCTCCTTCGTCAAGTCCAGGGTGTATCGAAAGCGGCGAGAGGCATTTAGAACAAGAGCCGCTTGCTGCATTAGACATTCAACCAATTTGCATTTAGTAATTGTTTGACAGCAAATTAGGAGTGTAGTACAAAAGAATAGCCCCAACAGGCGGAACAGAAACAAGAAAATGACACATTATGCATCAAAGAATCAGCCTCAGGTATAGAAATAAGCTCTTGAAGAAGAATCAGTTAAAACAAAGAGATATATTCGCATTCACAAATTTTAAGAAAGCATTGTTAGATAGAAATAAATGATCACATAAAAAGAAGGCGCCACATATCACACTCATTACGTGACATGACAAATGCAATATGCACGTGTGCTTTAGCTAATACATCAGTATTAAGGAACTTTACCTTTCCCAAACAAAGTGATTAATCACAAGCCAATGAGCACAAGATAATGGGACATGAGCATATCAGAGACATTCGGTTAATTAGACAAGTAATTTTTAAGCAAAAAGTAACTTACTGATTTTCCAGCCAAAACTTTATAATATTATTCAGACTACAAAACATTATGAAAAACGCAAGTGTATATGATTCGATGTATCGATTTAGTACATTTTTCAAAGGTCACGAGTGTTTTACACTAAATTAAAATCAAACTAGTCACAAGATTTGAAAAAGAAAAACACTAAAACTAGAAGATGCTGCGAACATACCCCTCAGCTGCTGAAGGTATCAATGAAGTCACCACATTGGCAGGTTAATCCTTTTCAAAAGGCCTTTGTTGTACTACGCTAGAGTTGACCCGGTTGCCACTGACTACATTAAGGCCTTGGCGTTCATGCCCGAAGTCAATTTTTTTATGTTTAATATGGCCTTTTCTTCATGACTTAGCACCATATTCGCATGGCACTCACTAACTGTGCTTCAACGTGCTAGGGGCTATAGGATGTGTTCCATGCCATTTTTAGAAGGGTGTAAACTAATAGCATAAAATATTCGTTCATGACATATAAGCCAATTAACTTCTCCAAGGCTATGAGCTCCCCTAAACAGATCCTAAACTCAAAACCAATAAAGTTATAAAGAAGCTTCAGCAGCAAAAGTTTGAAAACACCCAAAAAAAAAAAATAATAAAAATAATAATAATAATAATAATAATCCACCAAAGACTCTACAGCAGCAACCCAACTTTTGAAATCAGGACCACCTGCCCCAAGGCACTACTTACTAACAAAGAAACACACAGGTTTTGCCATGCAAATGCTCCGTCGCATGCAATCGGCGGAATCGAAACTTCAGTAAAGCAAGAGGCGCACTCAAAAATCCCCCATCATCAACCAAATAACGAAGGGGCAGAATGCAGCGAGAGAGAGAGAGAGAGAGAACGCGTACCCGCCAGCGCTTGAGGCGATCGGCCGGAGCATTCTTCGTGCTGGCGATGTCAAACGGATCTAGGGACACGCCGTCGCCGGAAACGCTGAAGACCCCGCCTCCAGCTTCCACGTCGCTCCGCACCCGGTACGGGGAGCTCCGGGTCGAGTAGTCCATTATTGCTGTTAGCATAAATTTGTCGCAGGAGAGATGGCACCGTCAGAAGCTGGCAGCGTTGCCGAGCACACGACCATAGCAACGCAGGCGCATATCGCAGGCTCGACTCGAAGAGGAAGGAATCACTGCGAGAGCTCACTCGACTCGACCTCGACAGAGTAAAGAAAAGCGTGTGGGAGGGAGACAGCTCCAACGCGAAGACGACCTTAGGGTTCGTGGTGGGGTCTCACTCCTATCTCCTCAGGAAAAAAAAATGGGAAAAAGGAAAAAAACAAAAAAAACAAATTCCACTTTCTTTTTTTTATTTGCTTTCGATTTTACTTTATTTATTTCCGGATTACGCGATTATATAATTCGACAATATAAGTCCGCATGAATACCGAAACACTGCGTTACTCGTGCTCATTTTTTCATGGTAAATTGCCCGGTAATCATTCATTTACTATCAATGGGAAAAAATTTATATTTTTAATTTATCGAACTTGTCACTAGTAGCTAATAATTTCCTGCCTCTTTATAAGATTCGAGGATGTATTTATTATAAACGTGATTAAACTGGTTTCATTTCAACTGGTCTCAATCCTCTTTATTCTTGAAAAGGAAAAAAAATAGTGAAAAGTGGAAAGGATAAGGAAAATAAGCAAGCCATGAATGAGATAAATTCGAAAATAAAGGAAGATAAAAAAAGAGGAAGGAAAAGGAAAAAGAATGACGTGTTAAGATCCGAAAGTTAACCCCCAATTTCAAGACATTGTGCGAAAAGAAAAGGACAAAAAAGCAAAATAAGATAAATTCAACCACTGGGATTCGCCCTAGTGGCCACCCTTCCAACATGGAAGGAGGAGTGAATGGTTCAAATCTCCACCTTCTCAGGGGGTGGGGTGGGGACGCGTAAGTTTCAAGAGTGGATTTCGACTCCCACGCCTTGTAAGAGGCGGAGCAAAAGTCTGAGAGTAAGTGTAGAATAGGAATAGGGTAGGACTGACAAAAAAAAAAAAATTCAAAAATAAGGGAAGGAAAAGAAAAACATGCGTGAAGACATGGAACTTCACCGGTGTATTTTATTCGTGAGCGAAGGGAGGAAGAGAGAGAGAGAGGGGAAATAAGCAGTGGTAGAAAAATTAAAATTAAAAAGTGACTTTTTAAGGGAGTAAATTAATTTTAAATTCAATAAAGAAAGAAAAAATCTTACCTGAGAGATTCGCAGCCGATTCAGATTGAAAAGGATTGTAACCAAGGGGACAAATCTTTTTTCTTTTTCTTACCTTTATATTGACTGATTAATTTAATCTAAGTCGTCGCATCAACGTCAAAAGTGCTTGACAGACTTCTTTAAAAAAGGCGCGTCTTTTTTCTAAAGTGCTTTTCACTTTCAGGGCCTCGGAAGTCAAATTGAAGAAACATCAGAGGAAATTGCTTGACATGAAAGAATAAGCTCCGTGATTCCCGCCTGACGTCATCCCAAAATAGTGAATTTCGAAAATGCCCATCATCCTGTAAATAAAATTTTGGGCCATGTATGTGGACCGTATAGTTTGCGCGTATAAAAAAAAATTAGGGTAAGTGAAAAGTCCAATGAGGTAGTTTTTTTTTTGTCAGTCCTACGCTAATCCTACTCTAACACTCATTCTCAGACTTTTGCCCTGCCTCCTACTCTAACACTCACTCTTAGACTTTTGCCCTGCCTCTTTGCAGGGCGTGGGAGTCGAAACCCACTCCTGAAATGAAATCTTCCCCACCCCCAATCCCCCCGAGAAGATGGGGATTTGAACCCCTAACCTCCCCCTTTCAAGATGGAAGGGTGGCCACTAGGGCGAAATGAAGGAGATGGTAAAAATAAAGATCATGTCAAATTATTTCTTATCGATGACACGATTGAACTTGAATCTCACATTGGAAAAGGGCTTTTAATAGGTTAATTGTGCTTTTCGTCTTTCTTTTCATTAAGCATTTGTTATTCATAATCCAGCAAAAATAAGCTATGTCACGCCCTCAGATAAAATATGTAAATTCAACAAAAAGAGGTTGGGAAAATGCATACTTGCCATGGCATATGGTTGGCTTGGAACTTTCAACACTATCCTTGGTCATCATATTAGCATAAATTTCAATTAAAATAGTGGCCCAATAAGTGGTTCATTTATTGACAACCCACAGCTTCAGTGACGTGTATGATCTTAAACTTAGCTGCACTTTTTTTCTTGGTGAGAATTAAACTCAGTTTATATTATGTAAACTATATATTAAGCAAATCTAATTGCCACTACAATCATATGTGACCATAGATGAACAAAAGCCAAATTGGCAAATAATCAATGAATCTCTTACCTGTTAGAAAGTCCAATTCAAAAGTATAAGTGAGGAGATGGAATTTGGCGAATTGGGAAGGACTCGTGGAATTAAACACCTTCTCTCATGCGAAAGCCGAATTAGAGATGAATGTGATGTTTGACGAACGGCGGTCTCCACGCATGAAGTAAACTGGGTAGAATTTAATTATGATACCATATTAGATTATCCAACGGAAAACTTAGATTTATAGACATAGATTCATAACAAGCGTAGAAACATGTATTTTAGCATTACCCTTCAAATTTTGAATTAAAAAAAAAACAATTCCATAGATCTCTCATTTTTTTTAATACTAATAACAATTATATTCAAACAACAGGTGAAAAAATTTCCACACTATTTTATTCTTTATTTACTTATTTTTTTCATTTTTGTTCTTCACATTTAGCTTGTGTGCTCTGTCTAGTACTACATGTACTCCTTTATGAACTTTAAGAACAAATTTCATTTGCAACCTTCATAGAAAATTACAGACTTTTAATTTATTAAAGGTGATCTGTAATTTTACAAAACATTCAAATGTGGACTATGTTTGGCATGTGGCAATCCAACATGATTCAAGTGTCGAGCATAAGCATAAACATTTCCTCAATGTTGACTTTCAACCTCTTTTCGATGTTAAAGGATTTCGATCCTCTCAATTCAATAAGTTATTTTACTTAAATTAACACTTTGGGATCATGAAAAAAACAATGAGTCATTGTACATTAGTCGAATGAAGACTTGAAGATATCCAAATTCGTTATTGATTGAACTCATATTAATTATCGGACCTAGCAAGAGATAACAATGCAGCTTTGTTGTAAGTACCATAAATTCGGTAATATATGTTTTGGGTTTTGTATGTTTGGCGTAAAATGAATCATCTGGAGAATATTTTCCTAAAAATGATTGCTTGTATTGCTTATAAAATTGAATGAATGTAAAATATTTTTATCATCCACGAAAATAATTCAGCATAAATTGATGTCGACGATAAAAAAAAATTATTTTCTAATTATTTCAAGTAATTAAAGCGATTATATTTAGATTTTTTTTTTCAAACCATCTATTTTCCATGAAACAAACAAAATATTAAGATTTGCAACAATTTAAAGGCACGATAACCACTTGGTGCTATAGTTATGAGAAGTATGCTAAAGAGTCTCGCTAAGAGGACGGTCTCGGTCATTTGGCAAATGATGGATCATACCTACCCAAAACTCTGAGATTAGAGAAGAGAGAAACTTAAGTGAATTTTTAAGACCTCATTCTTGATCTAGTGAGAGAGATGCATACAACTTAAAGTGAATTTTTGGTGTGTCCAATTAAAATATATATAGTTTGATAAGTATGAGTAAAAATCACCACATTTATCCTTTTTCTCATAAAAATTTTCGGCTACCATACTCTATCCTTTCTCTCATAAAAGCTTTCGGCTACTATTCTTTTTAGTTACAGAGTATTGTTCCTCGTATATTCCCCAAGTATCTTTATGAAAAATGCTTATCTATACCAAATTCAAACAACAAAGTAAAGAGGGATTCCTACTTTTAAAGAAAAGAAAATTCTCTACCCATTAGTGCACATGGTGAATTGTATATCTCACAAAGAAAATAAATAATATATAGAAGACAATCATTCACAATTAATTAGAAATAACCTCTGGAGCTACATTTAGGATCTCATCGAATGCTTAGCATATTATAATCCATTTTTCCTTATTTTTCCATCATTTTAAATCATATCAATATGTAAATTATACTTTGACTATAAAGCTAATCCCAGTTAGAATTTAAAAATTCCTTAAATCACACAATTTCCCTTTAATATTGTATCATAACTACTAAGTTTTCATCACAAATCCATTCTCCCAAAGACTTCACCGATGGAGATTCACAACACGGCACCTCTTCCCCATTCATTGCCTATTCTCCTTCAAATTGATTGGAATTTGATTTTCGTACTATTTTCATACATTATTTTTTACTTTTTTATAGAGTGACTAAAATTTAATTTTCATTTTATTTGTGGATTAGACGGTGCAGATCTAAATGTTGACAAATCAAATTGCTATGCCTAGCTAATAGTAAATCATATAAAAATCAATCGTATGAATCAATGTCTCATAAAGTTCAAACTTATGGTCCTAATTTGAATAATGTTTTCATTTACCTCACAAGGTAATGTATTGAAAAACAATCTGAAAAATATATGCATAAACTTTCGCATGAAAACACAAATCAGGTGCATGGAGACTAGTTTATTCAGATTTAATGTCCATTTCTTTTATAATTCAGGGCAAGGTATAGAGACGTGACCACTTGAAAGTCCTTCGAACACTCTATAAGCACATAAATTGGCTTAACACCAAACTCTTGGTCAATGCTAGTGACCCCAATTAAGAGAAATATCGTTTGAATGGATGATCTCCAATTACCGAGCTGAGAATTTTTAATCATATGAGATTAGTTTTATGTCCATTACTGATTTGAGAGCGGGAATTTTATATTTCAACTATGTTGAAAAGTTTTAGATACAGTTCTGTTAACTCTTTTGAAGTCATCCAAATTTCTCAATTCATTCAATGAAATCACTCTATTAGCCACCACACTCACTTGTTGATGTGAGAGTTCATGTAGCCGATTTTTTTTTTTTTTTTTGAGGGAAAGAGACCAAGAGAATCACTGCTTAATTACTGTGAAGGATTCAAGAGCCTCTGTCTAGACTCTCTCTCTCTCTCCTTCCCCCCACTCTTTCGCTCTCTTTCTGCAACCACCGTCAACTGGTGGTGAACTTGAGTTGCAAACGCACTCAAATCGCTCTCCCTCCCTCCTCCCATCGCCATGGACAATGGGGGTGACCTGAGTTTTATAAGCACACTCATTGAAATTGGTGTGCAATTTGAGAATGCTTCTTATGTAGATTTCTCTCCTTTCCACCATTAACATTGGTGGTGTTTCAGTTTTGCTACATTATAACGGAACGCCTAATTGGCTCTGATATAGCTGATGCAACGCATCCCATCCGTGCTTCGACAATATTAATAATTCTAGTTGATGAAAGGACTTGATTCTATGCATTTAAAAAATGGAGTGCTCGTTGGAAAAACAAAAATGAGAGGGCAATATCACAATCACGAAACGGAGCCAGATGATTAAAGTCGTAATTGAACCATTTATGTTTCACGCGCAGTCAAGGAACCTTCAAGTCCATTTAAAATCTTAGTATCCATGAAATAATCCATAGAATGGTAAAAGATATGGTTAAAACACTTGAGTAGTTATTTTGCCTTTTCTTGAGGATAAAAGAAAAGATGTCTATCCAAAAACGAATTAGAGTAAATTATGTCTGAACCTCAATTATTTTGGGCCACTTTTAAAATAACGTCATGTACGACCTTATATAACTCCATACACTCAAGAATTGAAAAGAGACTCCGGTGCCCATTTTCTTGTCATATTTTATCAATATCTTACGGGATAATCACAACCTAATTTGACCAGAATTTATGTTTTAAACCCACCAAATTGTATAATACTCTGTCAACAATCGACAGAGATGCATACTTTAAGCTAAAGGTGGTGATTATGATTTATTCGAAGATAAAAGGATGGAAACTGAGCATAATGACCTTTTCTTATCAGTTGCAAAAGGAGATTAGCGCACTTAAGGTCTTACAACTTGTCGAGAAAATCCAATCAAGTTTTAAAATTTTCAGATACTGCAATCAAATTATAAACTTTCAAATTGATACAATCCATTATCTCTTTCCAATTTGTTTAATAAAAAAATTGATGTGACTTTTTAAAGATATGTGGTACTGATATGGCGTCTATCGAGATATTTCAGAACAAATTGAAGATTTAAAAATGAAAAAGAAAAAGGGACAAAAAAAAAGCAAAAGGAAATAAAGGTTAAGGATTAAAAAAATAGCAAGGCTAATTTAAAAAAGAAAAAAAAAGAGGCAAAATCAATAGGCTATTTTACCCCATTGGCAAGGCCAAACAACCTTCATTGGGGGTGTCGGTGAGGGTTGGCAACCCTTGTTGAGGTTTCTAAAAGGGTCGACAAGTAGGCAATGGCCACTAGCAGGCAAGGGATTGGAAGTCCTCATCTACATCACACAGTGTTGGCGCCACCATCCCCACCATTGTGCGACAAGGGTGGGCCTTTAATCACCCCGATCTAGGAGAGGGTCCATAGGTCCTTACCAGTTAGGGAAGGGTCACCGACCCTTGCTAGTACTAGGGACCCTAGTGAGCAGGGTTGGCCCTCACTGATGAAGGTAGGGATATAGGGCCCCTCGTTATGTCCTTTTCATTTTATTTTTATATTTTTGGCATCGGTTCACTTTTGAATTAACATTAATAGCCACATAGGAAATAATAGAAGACAATAAAAAAGACTCGTTAATTATTTTTGTTAGGCATATCATACGAAATTAACAAAGAAACAACATTATATCAATTTGATAAGTTTTATAACTTGTTTACACCATCTAAAAGTTTTAGAACTCTATTACACTTTGATAAGTTTTATAACTTTCGGTGCCCTTATTCCATTGAAAGAATAGAGGTATCTTATAAAAAGTTTAGTGTAGGAATCACTTCGTATATTATAATGATTTAAGCATGATCGAGACTCAATAAGTTAATAATAGTGAGATTCTTACCTTCAAGCTGTTAAAATCGATTTTTAATTCACAAAATCATGTCATTTTATGATTTTAAACTTAATCACTATACAATTGGACCTCGTATTAAAATCGGATGTTGGTAGAACCGTAGTAAAATTACTTGCTAAGGTCATTTATGATCCATGGTGAAATCATTAGAGTTTGAGATATACCTTTGGCTTTTCAATCTAAAAGGAAAAAAAGAAGTGTGAAAGGAAGAAGATGTAAAAGCGCATACACACGAATATTTTGCCTTACCCTTTCGTCCACATCCCAGTTCTAAAGCAAATGTGACACTGAAGTTGACCCAAAAGACAATTGATAGCCATTAAAAGTTTCAAAATGTTTGAATATTATGACTCGGACAATGGAAAAATGAAATGATTGATTTCGCCTCGTTGTAAATCAACGCAGGATCAAAATATTTTCTATTCTGGCCGAAATTTTTTGTAAGTTCAACGAGAACAAAATTTATAGAAATTGATGAGACACAATAGCTTTTAAGAATATATCACACGAGAGAAAAATTTCTGCTTACCTTACCGCAGGATAAGTGCACTGGAATCCCTTCGCCGGAGCAGGAACAGGCAAACGCCACGCGTCGCAGAAGTAGAGAGAGAGGGAGAAAAGAAAAATGCAGGGCAAATGAGTCCCGGGAGACTGTGGAGCAAAGGGTAGGCGGAGGAGGGCTTCAAGATGTGAATGGGATGGGAGCAGAGCATGAGATGGAGTCGAGAGGGCAGGTACAAAGTGACATAAATACTGAAAGTAATGGGCAATTTCCTGGCAGCTGCGCCCAGACCTTTCCGCATTAGTATTTTTTTTTATTATAAGAAAGGCCCATTATGATGAGACCGAAGCTTCCCGGAAATGTCCATCTTGACCCCTCGAAACACGCAAGACTAATTAAAGATTCAACTTTGGAAATAAAAACCCTAGTCATTGCTTTTTTTTTTTTTTTTTTTGGGTAGGCGAGTCCAATGGCAAGAGAATCGAAGGGAATCCTCTAGAGAGCCGAGAAGAGCTGAGACGTCGAGGGAAACTATGCATGCATATTGATTTTTCGTTGAGGTTAAAGGAATTACTGGCTCTTGAAAATTCACTCGATGTCAGTGATCACCATCGCAATCATTGTTGATGTAGTCCCACCACTACTAGGGTCGAGGACCTCAGTGCTAGCCTCACTCTCCCTATCCCTCCTCGACTAGCCGATATTATAAGTTGTCACTGGTGCTTGAGATGCATGATCTCATATTTAAAACGCACACAAATTCCTAAAAGTTAATATATTAAATTAAATACATAATATTCAAAGACCATATTGAATTACGAGGAAATAAGCACATGAGATGGAGTCATTTTGTTAAAGGGTATGAGATGGTTATCGTCATAAATAAGGATTAAAGTGGTCAAACTTAGACTCAAGTGAGGCCCTAACTCGCTAGATGATGAAATAGTACTTGCAGTCAAGCACATTTTGGTCAAGAGCTTTTTTTTTTTATATTTTCTTTAATTTTCATTTTCATTTTTTCCTTTCTTCTTTTTCCTTCGTCTTCTTTACGTATGGTGCTCCGCTGGACACCACCATCGAACTCCCCACCAGCGAGCTCCTGAGATTCGTGTTCTCGCGCAGGCTCTCGCCGATCTCGGCGACGAGGAGCCGGGTTGAAGTAATGCGCCGCCGGTCACCCCCGACGACGACGAAATCCTCAGGACGCCTGGGACTGCTGGTAGAGCAGCGTCCTGAGCTGTGACTTAGGGGCTAAAGGACAGCCTCAGTGATTTCTCGGGTTTTCAGAAGTTAGAGAGCTAAAGCATCAATTTATGTGAGGAGTCGGAACAATTTCATCCTTCGATTGAGAGAATTTCGACCCTTCATTTCCTTGAATTGAGGTGATGTCGGAAAGTGAAGTTTCTTCCGACCCATCGACAATGATTCTCAAGTTCGTCATCGCGGGCCTTTCCTGTCGATATTAAGAAGCCGATACTGAAGTCATGGGCAAGGAGGATTTCATCGTCGAAGAAGGCGATCGACGGTGAACGATGGTGCCCAAGAGGGAGCTGATGCAGAGCGAAGGACCAGGCACGAGGAGGAAGATAGAAAAAAAAAAAACAGAGAGAGAGAGAAAGAAAAGAAAAGAAATAAAAAAGGAGAGAAAAGAAAAAAAGAAAAAGAAAAGAAAGAATAAAAAATGACTTTTAACAGTAATGTCTCCGACGGTCAAAAAGATTTGTACATGCAGCGAGTTTGAAGTCTTATATGGGACAAATTGGTCAATTCAATTTCTTATTTGGAACAATGTTATTATCAAACTTTTTTTTAAAAAGCGACCTCGCTTTGGGCCTTTACCTAGAATTTTTACTATTGTTATGGTGAATTAAATCCATCACAATACATAATATATATCACTATCTATACATTTATGGGATCCAATATTATGTGACAAGATGACTTCAGAAAATAATAATAACTCTACTCTTTCTTGCTATCATATTATTTCCATTTACAAAATCAAGTGAATTCATATGGATAAATTTTATCAAACGCCTCGATAGTAATGTACTTCGTGAATTCATACTCTTGAAATAACATAGCAATGATAATTTAAATCAAAATGTAAGAATGTCAAAAAATGAAGTTTGGGGACAAATGTAAAGTTTATGACAAAGTTGAGGGAGCAAAAATGAAGTTAAACCCTATTATTTGCTTCCAAGTTTGGACTGAAGTGCAATTTATAAAATCAATTATAAAATTATTTTTTCCTTTTCTTTTTCTTTTCTTTGTTTACCTCTTCTTCTTCTTGGTCGGTCGCTAGCCATAGGCGAGCCTTGAGTTCTTCGGCAAGCACGAGGCTCGCCCACCTCTTGTGATCTCAGGCTTTGCTCGCTAGATTGGCGAGCGCGAGCATTGACCTTGAGGCAAGCGAGCTCGGAGCTCGCCCATTTGAAGAGCCTCGAGCCTTGCCAAATTGGTAAGTCTCGAGCTCGACGCTCACTTGGTGAGCTTGAGGTTCGCTTGTGGCCAATCGCCGACAGCTGTCGTAACCAGCAACCGGCCAAAGAAAGAAGAAGAGGGAAAGCAAAGAAAAGAAAAATAAAAAAAGTAATTTGAATTTAAAAAATATATTAAAAAAAAAAAGGACGAGGAGGAGGAGGAGGGGGAGGAGGAAATGAGGGCTTATAGAGATGTGAGACAAGAGAGATCAAGTAAGGAAAATTTTTCAACTTTTCAAAAGTTGAAAACATTTTCCTCTAGTTTAGTAGACTTTTTTCCCTTCATGAAAAATGTTTTCCTTCAGCAATTCATTTTCCATAAAACAAACGCCAAAAAATCCAGAATTTTTTTTTCCTAGAGGTTACTTTTTGTGAAACGAATGAAGTCCTATATGGCATGCAAATTCCGAAGATGAATGGAGTCTTGTGCTAGTGCCCTGCGTGGTAAACACAAGATAAAGACAGCCATTTTAGATGGGATTTTCAATTAGCTTTTGACGTTTGACTAAGTTGAGCGACTACTAAAGGGAAACTTGAACTAACAAAGCCTAAAGAGTTGAAGGTGCATGGGTTAGAGGAAATTTCCACTTCATTTACTTGGAAAAAAAGGAGAGTTGCCCTTTCAAAGGTTCTTTAGGACGTTTTATAACCTCGATTCAAAATGAGCATGCTAAAAGCTAACTAGTAAATTAATGGCTCAAGTTTCAGCCATTTTTGGAATCCAATTCGCTTAAAGATTTTAATTTGTTCAAAATCTAGTATTGCACCTATTTAAATCATATTTGATTTCGTAATTATCGAGGAGTGCAATGTTACATGTACAAATCCAAGTTTGACATGGAAAATGGTTTTGTACTAAAAGACAAAATAAAGGGTGGTGAGGTCTTTTGTCAAGAAAGGAGGTTACTACTGTCTCTCCTGTAGAAGCCGTATAAAAGAAAATAAATGATTCTCTTTTCACACATAGCCGAGAAACCTAGTGAAGATCCACACGAGCCGAGAAGCACTATATAGTGAAGCCATTGGAAAACATGAGCTGCGTACAAAGAAGGAAAATATTCAAGAATGCGCAATGTTCTTGATTTTCGGCCATACAAGAAAAGCTTTTACTTGGGTTGAACATTGGTGTTTTTATGCTATGAGTTTACATATTTATTTATAAATACTTTAGGTTTGGGCTTAAATCTAGGTGATGAAAACATTTGAGCAAATAAGCAATTATAACTCTGATTTTCAAATTATAGTAAATTATTTGCTGCTGGCTCTCTTCATGGATATATGTATCAATACTCGGACTGAATCACATACATATCTGATGTCCTATTATTCCTCATTTATTTCTTTGGCATTTCGCATTGACTTAATTTGCAAGTTGCTTCCACGTTAATATTACCACAATTGGTATTCGAGCATTAGATAAGATTTCTTGATTGTGATTTGGGGCTTTTACTTGTCTGGTATTGCAATTATATTTGAGGTAAAAGTTGAAATTGAGAAGTTTAACGCAAGGAATAACTTTGGATTATGAAGCATCAAAATGCATGCGCTAACGCACTATTGACAACCTAAGATTTGGCCAATGCATTAAAGCCTCTGATAGGGCAGAGTTAATGGAAAGAGCAAAGCGCACAATCCTGTTGAATTTGTCGGATGAGGTGTTAATAGAAGTGGCTGAGGAGAAGGATGCCACAACATTATGAGCAAAACTTCGGGCGCTTTATGTAACAAAAGATTTGAGGAATCACTTGTCCATGTTGAAGAGGATGTTTCCATTTAGATGTATTGAAGGTACGTCTATCAAATCCCATCTAGATGAATTCAGTAAATTCGTGATGGATTTGAAAAACGACGGTAAGATACTTGATGATAAAGAATGGCACATGATGTTGTTAGCTTCTTTACTAGAGTTATGGGAGCATTTTACTGATTTACTGTTAAAGGGGCATACTACGATCATCTCATAAGAGGTAAAGTCCACTTTATTCTTTAAGGAGTGGCAGATAAAATTGTGAGATAACAGTCTAGTACAAGGGGTAGCGTAAACTACTCATGATAAAGATCAACATCGAGGACTTAGTAGCAGTAGAGGTAAAAGCAGGTCGAAATCATGCCATAGAAAGTCCAAAGGACATGTGAAGTGTTTTGAGTGTCACGAAGAAATGCATATTAGGAGGGATTGTTCAAAGTAGAGAATAAAGGTGATAGGTAAGACGCCACGAGCATAGTGACGAATGTTATCGAGTAAAGCACTAATGATGCAGAAGCTTTTTTTTTATGTGTAACTACTAGTTCGTTAGGAGATGAATGGGTGCTAGATTCGGGGTGTTCTTATTATATGACACCTTGTAAGAATTGATTTACTACTTACTAGACTGTATATAGTGATAGAGTTCTTTTGGGAAATAACATAGCTTGCAAGGCTGTAGGGATAGGGACAATTCGAATTTGGATGCACAATAGGGTGGTGCGTACATTGATACACATGAGGCACATACTGAAGCTCAAGAAGAACATTTTTTCTCTGGGGATACTCGATGAAATTGGCTGTAGGTACACCGCTGAAGGTAGAGTACAGAAAATCTCTCAAAATGCTATAATAGTGATGAATGGAAGAAAGTGAATGCTCTCTATCATCTATTGAGAGAGACCGTGACTAGAATTGCTACAGTTTCATCAAGTGAGTCAAACTTAAACTTGATTCAATTATGGCATATGTGCTTAAGGAACATGAGTGAGGCAAGTATGACAATACTAAGTGAGAGGAGGTTGTTGAAAGATCAGAAGACAAGGAAGCTAGACTTATGTGAGCACTACATCTATGGGAAACAATGCCTAATTAAGTTTACTACAGCTATTCATTCAACTAAGCGACCAGTTGAATACATTCATTTAGATGTTTAAGGTCTGTCTCCAATTCCTTTTAAAGGAGGTGTCCGATATATGCTGACATTTGTTGACGACTATTCGATGAAAGTATATGTATACTTTCTGAAACATAAATATAATGTGTTCAATCGGTTCAAGAAATTTAAGGCATTGATAGTGAAGTAGTTAGATGATAGTGAAGCAATTAGATAAATAGACCAAGTGCTTGAGAATCAATATGGCATGGATTTTTATGGTAAAGATTTTACTAAGTTCAATGAGAAAAAGAGGGGGATTGTGAGACACCGCATAGTACTTGAGACAACACAACCGAATGGCATAATAGAATGGAAGAACGGAACTTTACTTAAGCGAGCTCAATGCATGCCTTTATAAGTAGGATTGGGTAAAGAATTTTGGGCCGAAACAGTGAACATGACATGTTACCAAATTAATCGATCTCCATCATCTATTATCTGTTGGAGAAAACTTCCTTATTTATTTTGAAGTTGACAAAACGTTTCCATCAGTTTAGTCTGAAGACTCATAGACTTTATCGTCAAAATCTGAAGACCTCTAGAGTCAAGATTCAAAGTCTACCCTCACTGATAGTTTTCAGATCGACGAAGAGAAGACTTATCTAGATGAAAGTATATTCTTAAGGATTTGGTTCATACGATTGAAGAAGATCTCACAGCTGGAGATAGCATCTCGTGATCAAATTATTCTCATTGAAATCAATTTGGATAAATTGATCTGGTGATTGTCGAAGTATACTTGGAATGTTCTACTTATGGAAACCTAGATCCCGATTGTATTGGTAAGCAGGATTAGTGGGCTATCATCACATTCCTTATATAAACTCGAGATCTTCCTAATTGATTCTGTCCAACGGTATGATTGGAAGAACTCATTTGGAAGGTGCCAACGAATATGAATGCATGGAGGAGTATATAAGGAAGACACTCAAGTTGTTCAAGTGTGTGCGTGATAGAAGAATTCTAAAGTCTGAAACTCCTAGTTCTTTGTTATTTCATTTGCTAAGCTTATACTGTATTCGAAAGAGAGATAAATACTTGTGAGACCTTGAGGAAGTGTAGTAGAGTTTTTACACTATGGAATCAGGGACATGAGACTGTAATATCTCTTTTGGATCTTAGTGAAATCCAGTCGGTGGGCTGTCAGTGCGGGAGAGTGGACGTAGGCTTGGTCTAAGCCGAACCACTATAAACTCTGTGTTCCAATTCTCTTTCCATAAACTCTTTACTTTAACTTTTAGTTTATATATCTGTTTACTTTCTTCTACATCTTCAGTCTATCTTTATCAAAAGATGAATTAAGTTGTTAAGTTTTTGTAAAGATCACCTTAACACATATTCACCCCCTCTAGGAGTTCTTACTAGCCCTCTCACTATCGAGTAGAAGACTCCTGAGGAAGTTTGGTTGGAGAAACCTATTGATTACTCTGGATTACGAATATTTGAATGTCTAGCATATGCTTATTCAAATAATGGTAAGCTTGAGTCGAGGGTGAAGAAGTGCTTATTTCTCAATTATGCACATGGGGTAAAAGCTTATTAGTTGTGGTGGACTGATCTAGATCACTTGGTTTTGTAATCAGTAAAGATGTTGTTGTGACCAAATTTTCAGGTGTACCATCTAAAATCAGGCTAATAGACTACTAAGTTTAACTTAGCTCAGGCTCTCCTAAGCCCATACCAATTCGTGACTTAGGTTCAAATATTTTAACATGCAAATATTTTTTATTTAGAAGTCGCCACTAATAAGTTTATGGTAGGTCGATTAGACACCTAAGTAAAATAATGGGAGAATTATTTTACTTCTACGAACTAGAGATTTATGAGTTCGGAGACTTGACACTAGATTTCTCTAACGCCCTGTCGATACCTTTCTCTTTTATTTTGAAAAAATGTCTTGCAGGTAGGTTGAATTAATTTTAATTTACTTCCCTAACATGTGAGGTGATCATATGTAAACCACCAATTTAACACTCAAGAAAGCAAATATAAAAAATGCAGGACTTACCTTATAGCAACGAAAACATCTGCATTGTTAGATTAGAATTCATAGCAACAGTCCTAGATATGATTTTTAATTAACACGCAATTTCTTTTTCTTTTTTCTTTTTCATATATTTAATGAGAATCATGCTTTATGCAAGGCTACTAATCTAACATGACATGACATAGCAACATGACCTAAGCTATATGACGAAAGTGAAATATGAGCATGCAACCTATCCTAAAGAGTGAAATTGATTTATTCTAAGACAATTTTTTGGTATTTTTCATGAAATTCGAAATTAAAGAAATGCAATAATTAAATGTGCAATCTAAATTAACCTAATGACTTAATTCTAATGGCGAACAATTTTTAATTAAATGAACCTAGCAACAATCACTAGATGACGGGCATTTCATGAACCTAATCCTATATGACATGCGCATGATTTTTTTTTTTTGTATTTTTTATAAAAATTTGTAATTAAAATCACTAAAAATAAAAATCTAACTAAAGTGAAATGTTATCTATTCTAAATGCCTTATAAACATGCATTTAAAAAAAAATAACTAACCTATCATGCAATCAATCCTAATTTACATGGAAAGTAAAATGCAATTTTTTTGTATTTTTGGGATAAACAAAACAATTAAGAGATAAACATCAAACCATCCATGATCATCAAAAATGTTATTTACCATTCGAATTGAAATTCAAACTTGATTATTTCGCTAATAAAATCGATGAATTGATCTTAAGCTTTAAAGATTAAGATATCAATTTTATTCTCGCGTGAATAATTATTCCATTTTAAGTCTTATAGGTGGGATAAACATTTGCGCGGTTGCGAATTGGATGCTCTATCAGGGATTTCAATTAGGCATTGAGAAATATTTTCAAACAATGAGACAAAATATCAAAAACTAAATAAGATAAAATAAATCTACCTAAAAATAAAGTAAATCTCTACCTAAATTGATTTTTTTCCTTTTTGTTTTTCCTTTGTTTTCCTCCAAATAGGGCTTGGCAGCTTTGTTCAGTCATTGTCGGTCGCTGGTCGTCGGAGCTCTAGCGAGTGGGACCAACAACGAGCAGGGGGACGTCGGATGCCGGGTGTTGTAACAGTGTCACTCGGGAGAAGTTGCGGGCTTTGGGGCACAGCGAAGGCAGAGCAGCGGCGTCAGGGGATCACAGTGGCGTGGTTGAGCAGCAGCGTCAAGCAGCAGCTTTAGTGCGGCAGATCAGGGGTGGAGATCGGCTGAGGCGCGGTGGGCTTCGTCGAGCTAGCGTCAAGTTGGAGCAGAGGAGGACCCAGCAGCAGGGGGGCTCGGCGAGAGGCAAAGCTTTGGGCTTGCAGGAGTCTCGGCGGCGAGGTGAGGGAGCTAGGCCAGATCACGAGCAAAGCAAGGGGCGTCGCTCGGGCAGAGGTAGATTGGCAGTAGGGGAGCTCAGGAAGCAGTGTCGCCGGCAGAGCAGCGTCAGTCAGTAGCTCAGAGGTTGCAGCTTCTGGCAAGACGGAGTAGAGGTGTCGTTGCTGGTGCAATGGTAGTGGAGCGGCGGTGACGTTGCGGTGCGAGCTCGTGGGTGAGCACGACGGATCAACGGAGGCAAGTTGGCAGAGGCACAAGTGCTCGTGGAGGTGTGGCAGAGGCGGATCAGCAGGCGCATGTGCTCGTAGGCTACTGGCGACGCGAGGGGGGTGGCGTTGGCACGGTGGTGGTCGGCGGCAACGGCGGGTGTGCGACCAACTTGGGCGGCGAGGGCTTCATCGAAGAAGAAGAACAGTTAATTTGATTTGCTTTCTTTTTTTCTTTTCTTTTTTCTTTTCTTTTTTCTTTTCTCCCTCCTCTATTGTTGCACGTCTCTTCCCTCTGTTTTCTTGTCTTTTTCTTCTTCTTTTTCCAACAGCACGTCACTTCCCCTCCCTGTCGCACGTCCTCTCTTTGTTTCTTCTTTGCACACTTTCAAAACCCCATCTTTTTTGTGTTGACTTTTTTTTAAAAAAGAACTCTCTCTAGAGAAAAACCTAAATCCAAAAAGAAGTCCCCCCCCTCCTTTCCCTTTTGTTTTTTTTTTCTCTCTTTTCTCTCTCTCTCTCTCACGTCTCTCTGTACCCTCTCTGCAGAAGCAAAAGCTTATGTTCACTTTTCCCCTTTCCCAAAAGGCTATTCTCTTCTTTTTTTAAGGAACAAACGGAGAAGCCCTTAGCTTTTCTTTTTTCTTTCGTGTTGAGTTTTTCTTGACCTAGAAACCAAGAGAAAGAAAAAACCCCATTTTGTGCTGCCGTATATTCAATGTGTGGCCTCCCAAAAACCCTACGTGTTTAACCTATTTATAAGCCACGGATTACGATTTTAATTTTTTTAAAATTTATATCCACGGAGATTTCTTTTCCAAACGCAATATTTGCTTTTGAATTCTCATAAAGATAAATCCGTAATATCTCCCCACTTGGGCAATTTGCTCTCTTTATGGGCTTAGCCCAACTTATCAAATTGAAGTTCTGAACCATCAATTCGAACCCATCTGTCACCAGCCCATTATAAATAAATGCAAATTAAAATAAATGCACCTAAATCTATATGCTATACAATTAATATTTTTTTAGAGATAAAATTACCCCTTAATTTTTAATGCGATAAATGATTAAATGGGTCGTCAAAATTTAGGTGTCAACAGACGTGATCTTCGACGAGATTGTAATGCTTCAGTAGAGGAGTTCTGAGACACAACTAGCATAGCAAATAGTTCATAGTGTCATTAGGGTGCGTTTGGAAAGACTTTTGGGAAAAGTGCTTGAGAAAATGTAAAGACCCTTGACTTAAAAGAGTTTTTCAAAATGCAAAATGTGTTTGGTAAATTTATTTGTGAAAGCCCATTGTGAAGTATCTTTGAGTAAAATAGTGTTTGGGTAAATTAAATTTGCAAAAGGCTTTTATTATTAAAAATAAAGAGTTGGCTGGCCAAGGCTTCACTGGTTACCACCGGCCAAGGGCTTCGCCGATCACCGCCGGTGAAGGGTAGGCGGTCCGACGAGGGGGAGGCGGCGTGGTGAAGGGTAGCGTCCGGCTAGGGTCATCGTGCGGCGAGGGTCTCGGCAACCCTCGCCGCGCCGTCACGCGACCCACCGCACTGTGAAGGTCGCCTAGGTCATTGTCGGTGACCCAGATCTGGGTTGCAGACGTCGCATGCCGCAACCTAGGTGACCTCCACGACCCAGATCTGGGTCGCGGCGAGGTCGTGGGTTGCCGCGACCTTCGATGACCTCCACGACCTAGATCTGGGTCGCGGCGAGGTTGTGGTCGCCTGAGGTCGCTGCGACAGACCTCGCCGTAGGCAACCTCCACATCTGGGTCGAGGCGCTGTTGCAGTGAGTGGCTTGGATTGCCGTGACCTCCGGCGACCTCCGCGACCAAGAACTGGATCGCGGCAAGGTCATGGGTCGCTGGAGGTTGCGGCGACCGACCTCGCCGCGACCTAGGTGACCGACGCGACCCAGAACTGGGTCGCGGCAAGGTTGTGCCACCCAGATCTGGGTTGCGTGACTAGTCGATGACGGTCGCTGGGGTGCTGCGACCACGCCGGCCTCTCTCCAGCCCTCACTGACCAATCGTAGCCTCACCGGCTGACATCTGAGGCTGATGAAGAAGAAGATGAACAGTGGTGTCGGGCCTTCCGAAATTGCCGAAAGCCCAAGGCAGCCTAGGACCTGCCTTGGGCTTTCAGCCTTTGGAAGGCTAGCATTTCTTCAAGGCAGGTCTCAAAAATATTCCCAAACACCAAATATTTGCCCAAATGGGCTTTGGACACCCAAAGTTACTTGGCAAAGCTGATGCCAAGTAAGGTGGAGCTTCAGGTGGAGACTCCAAAGACCTTGGAGGTAACACAAGTAGAGACTATATATGAGATCATAATTCCTGAAGTTGGTGATACTGAATAACTAGCGTAATTGTAGCACACTATAGTCGCAGAAAGATAAAGCAGACAAATTAAATCACATATACATTATGGTTATACAGATATTGTTTATGCATTGACTATAGGTGACGAGGTGGAAACGGATGAGCCTTCGTCTTACACTAATGCAATGGGTAATAGTGAGTCGTCACAGTTGCTAAAGGCCATGAGTGAAGAGATGGAATTATTCCATTGGGATCAAACATGGGAGTTGGTCAGAGTACCCAACAGCCAAAAGATTGTAGGAAGTAAATAGGACTTCAAACAAAAGGAGGACAATTCTAGTGTCGAGGTAGTAAGGTATAAGGCGAGACTTATGGTGAAGGGGTATACATAGCAAGAGGGAATTGACTACAATGAGTTGTTCTCTTTTGTGGTAAGACATACTTTGATTTGTGTTTTACTTGCCTTAGTTGCTATATAGGATCTCGAGCTAGAGCAGCTACATGTGAAAACGACCTTTCTTCACAGTGAGTTGAAGGAGCAAATTTATATGAGGTAGCTAGAGAAATTTGCTATTCCAAGTAAGGAAAGAAATCTTTGTTTAAGTAAAACAGTCTCCTAGGTAATAGTATAAACGTTTTGATGTTTTGATGACTAGTCAAGACTATTCGAAAAGTCAGATGGATAACTGTATTTACTTTAGAAGATTGGAGGATGGTTCTTTGATTTATCTACTCTAATATGTTGATGACGTTGATAGTAGTTAAAAATATGTTTGATATTGATGTATTGAATAGGCAATTGGATGTTGAGTTTGAGATGAAAAACTTAGGTGTTACAAAGAAAATATTGGGTATGGAGGTTTTGTGTGACAGGACTACATGACTTTCATGTCTATCTCAAAAGAATTATATTAAGAAGATTATGGCACATTTTAATATACAATCAGCGAAATCTGTAAATATACCTTTAGTGAAGCACTTTAAATTTTCGGATAAATCACCGCAAACTGAGGAGGAGGAGCGGCATGTCTTGCGTTCCTTATTGTAGTGCCGTGGATAGTATTATGTATGCTATGGTATGCACTAAGCTTGATATTTCACAAGTTGTGAGTGTAGTCAGGCCCCGTTTGGTTCAGCATTTGGGAAAAGGTTTTTCCCAAATGCAAAGGTCTTTAGCCCAAAAAGCTTTGAGGAAATGCAAGACTGTTTGGTAAACATATATTTGAAAAGCCCTTTGGTGTAACCAAATTAAGTTTGTTAGTTTTAGTATTTTTAAAATTGCAAAGAAGAAACAATTGTTGTAAAATATTGTGTTGCGAATATATAATAGATAAGAGATTGAGAAGAGAAAGCAAGTAAACACCAGAGATAGTAGAGAAAGCCAGAGAAGAGAGTTTTATTTCCAATGTATCACTATATTTTACTATTGTGATTGTGTTCTATTGTACATCATAACTAAACTCCTATTTATAGGAGAACAAGAATGTACTTATTATTAATATCAATGTATCGAATGATACATGTACTGGATATGGGAGATGAACGCTCATTGTATAGGGATATGTACTTAGAATGTATGATACAAATATATTATAATAAGTACATTAGATAAGATGAATATGATGAATATTTATTCATGTATTTCATTCATTCATATATTTTATAACACTCCCCCTTGAATATTTATTGTATTAATTACAAATATGCATCGAATGATACTGCCTCATTAAAAACCTTAAACTGGAAAACTCAGTGGGACAAAAATCGGACAAAAGGGAAAAAAAGTGCAAAGCACAAATGTTATGATCTCTCCCTTTTATGGATGCATTAATTGCCTCGTTAAAAATTTTAAGCCGGAAAAACCCTGTGGGAAAAAACCGGACAAAAAGAAAAAAAAGAGCGCAATGCATATATAGCCACTACAGGGGCTAATCAATCTTGTATCTTGTGAACTCGCCGCATATCAATACTGCAGTGCATAATTCATAATATCTCCCCCTCAATTGAGCCATATAGCCACTTTTGAGGCTAATCAATCTTGCATCTTAGTTATAGAGTCAAATAAATATTATATAAGGTTCATAAGCATTTCATAACCATATGAAAGAACAATGAGAAGTAATACATTTAAAGCGAAACAACTAAAATAAATTATTAGAATCATAAAATTCGAAGTTCAAATCATTATCCACCAATCTGATGCTTCATCGAAGTAATTAGAGGTTCTCACATTTGCTACTTCAGGAGTAAGAGGAGTCTCACCAATGGAAATATTGTTGGTCTCAACAGTGGTTATGGCAGTAGAATTGATTTCAATGATATGAGATTTACCACGCTTGCCTGTATTTTTTAAAGATGCATGGTATAGGTCAACAAAGTGCTTTGGCGTACGACAAGTACGTGACCATAGCCCAGTCATGCCATAGCGATGACAAATACTTTCATTAATCACCTCATTTGGCTTCTTTTCTTTGTCATGATTTAAGCCAAAGTTAGATTTACCAAGGCCGGTAAAATTCCCTGCCATCCATTCTAGGATTATGTTATTGCCTGCGCTTATAGCCCTTAAAATGACCAGTATTTTTCTCAAAGTTAGCATGTGCTTCAGGCAATGCTTTTGAGCCAACAGGTCTAAGATTATAATTTTTAAGCAGTAATTCATTAGTTTGCTCGGCAGTAAGGAGCACATAAATTAATTCAGAGTATGTGGTAAACTGACGTTGCCGGTATTGCTGTTGCAATACAATATTCGAAGCATGGAAGGTGGAGAAAGTTTTCTCTAACAATTCCACATCAGCAAGTTTGATACTGCATAACTCAAGCCAAGAAATAATATCAAATAAAGCGGAGTTATAGTTAGACATTGATTTAAAATCTTGCAGTCTGAGATTTTGCCAGTCATATTGTGTTTGAGGGAGGATAACAGTCTTAGTATGATCATACCTATTCTTCAACCTCCTCCATAAAATATACGGGTATCGAATGGATAAATATTGAGTCTGCAGGCTCTCATACAAATGACGGCGAACAAAAATCAGCGCATTTGCTTTATCCTTTTCATTTGAGGTTCCATCCTCTGTAATTGTATTAGTGAGACCTTGTCCTTGGAGATGCATTTCCATGTCAAGGCACTAGGATAGATAATTCTTTTCACTCACTTCTAGGATGTTGAATTTGGGCTTTTCAATATTTGCCATAATCCTTGCAAAAATAAATCCTTATTAATTAAAAGGATTTTCAAATATTCAATGCCACTTCAGGAGTAGAATGATACTTTTAAATTTGAAATTTGGTTTCGAGCGGCAGAAGAACAGCCCAAGTGCCATAACTTGACACGGGGGGACACTTAAGTGCCATAACTTCGAAAAGGTACACTTAAGTGCCACCTCCGGCGACCCTTGCCGGAAATCCTACGTGGCATTATTTTATTATTTTTTATTGCCTACGTGGCTCGCCGGAGAGCTGAGTCGGCTCTAACTCACCAGAAACGACGTCCTCTGCATAATAAAAGCCCTAAATCTTCCAAAAACGACGTCGTCTCCCCAAATGCCCCAAATCTAAAACCCTAAATTGGCCAAATACCCTATTGAAGTGCTCGAATCTAAGTCTCGAACCCTAATTTTCATTTGCCCAAAATTCCTTCGTCGAATCTTGGAAATGGAGAGCAGGAGTCGCAGCAGCGCCTCAATTTCCTCTCACCGAAGCGAAGGAGAAGGCCAGCGTTTCTGTTTTTGTGGGTTACCGAGTCCAAGAAGAACATCGTGGACTCGAAGCAATCATGGGAGAAGATTTTATGGATGCGCCCAATATAAAGAAGCGTCGAAGTGCAAATACTTCAAATGGGTCGATGCGAAGTTCTCTGACCGAGCCACAGAGGTGATATTGGATCTACTTCATAAAAGACAACAATCTTCATCTGTGTTCGTGGACGACTTGGACGATGTTGACTCAATGCAAGCTCAAGCGTCTTCAGTTAAACTTTTCAAGAATGAAGTCTCAATGCATGCTCAAGCATCTTCAACTAAACCTTTCAAGAATGAAGTTTCAATGATGAAAATTGAACGAAAGTGTTACCAAGCATTTGTTATGGTGTTGTTTTGTTGTCTATTATACTTTCTGATGAAATGTAAAGCACTTGAAAATGAGAAAAAGTTTCGCCAACTGCCATAGTTAAAAATGGTGTTGTTCTGGATTAAACGTAGGCTTTTTTCTTTTTGAAAGATGTGAAGAAGTTTGTGTTGTTCCACAAGATCATTATGGCTTTGTTGTTGTTTGTGCTGTCATATGAGTTGCTAGAAGTTAAATTACCATCATCTTCTCTGTTTTGATGCAGACCAACATATACACAACACAAACATGAGTGATTATCCGAGTGCCATAAGTTGTATTTAGTAATCACTTAAGTGCTAGTCGCGATGAAAAAAGGAGCACTTAAGTGTCAAGTTATTATTAAAGTGATCAGTTAAGTGTCACTTGTAGTTAAAAGTAAACAGTTAAGTGCCAAGTTTTTTAAAATATGACCAATTAAGTGCCAATTTTTTTGTGGGTTTTCTTTAAAAATTGCGCTAGCCACCACCACTGGCTGTGCCACCAACCATCACCACTAGCCACACTACACACTAGGCACTCCAGCCACCACCATGCTGGTGGTGTTGCTGCATAGGGTACTAGTGCAAGCTGAGCCTTGCATTGGCTTGCACCAGTACACATGGTGTAAGATGTGCAAACTGCACACTTGCACCAGGTGCAAGTGCAGCATAAGTCTATAACCCCACCACAAACCCATAATCATCGGGCATCACCACCAGCCACACCAACACCCCCCAACCACCACATTAGCACCCCAACAACAAACTCACTACCACCAAACATCACCATCCACCACCACCAGCCACACCAGCACTCCAGGTACTACCACTGAACACCAACAGCAGTAGCAACAAGTAAATGCCGAATCCATGACAACAGCAAAAATTGACAAGCAGCGCAAGATCATTTCATTAATATTGAAATTAAGTCTCACAGCATCAATGACAAACTAAAGAAAAAAGAAATAGCAAGTGTTATTATAACGTTAACGTTTACATAACTGTTTTGACTCATAAGTTCCACAAATCCTATCACGTCCCATCTCATCAATCAATATGCACGACACCCCCTGTTCGTGCTCCTTTCGATGGGCCTTTCACTTGATTCATAATTCTTGCACTCTTTCTAACTGGACGTGCAACTTCTTCTTCAACATTCTCGGTATCCACTGACTCAGATGGAGCTGCAAATGTCCCAGGCCGAATTGATTCAAAAGGAGCTGCAACTGCAACTGGGTTCTTTCTCTTCTTTCTTGTTGGCACAGTTGATGTTTTCTTTTTTGTGGGTGCAGCCGTTGATTCTTGAGTTGGGCCTGAGATAAGAACCTCTGAACTTCTCCCAGGCTACAAAAAAAAACAATAAATTATCAGCAAAAGTCTACAGCATAAACTAAATTAAATGCACCCATATAACTTACATTCAGAATAACTGTTCCAGTACGCTCATCTGTATAAAGGCCATAGCCATATTGTCTTAACCTCTTCCCAAGTGCCCCTCTTGTTTGAATAGGGGCGTCACTTTCAGGAACTTGTGATTTGTTGGCTCTTTTTCTTGCTTTCTTGGGCCCTTCAGCTACAGCCGGGGCTTCTTCGACCAATTCTTCAGTTGGGTGTCTTCTAGATGGCCTTTGTGTCGGTGCCACTTCACCTGGCCTTCTTCTAGTTGTCCTTCTGTGTAGCCCTTCAACTTCAGTAACACCTTCTTCTGTTGGGCCTTCTGGTGGTACTGGTGGTGATACTTGTGGTGCCCCTTGTAGTGGTTCTCCTAGTGGGCCATGTAGTGACCCTTGAGGTGGCTCTTGTGATGGCCCTTCATTTGGCAATTGAGTTCCAACTTGCTTTCTTTGAGCCTGAGAAAGAGACAAAAGACACCATAAATATAACATTGGGACATATAATAATGTAAAGAAAATGAAAAACTGAATACAAATGGTTGAATTTACCACTGGGTATTTCTTTCGCTGCTGAAGAACAGTCGACTGAACTGGCCGTGATGCTGCTTGGGCCAATCCTTCAGCTAGCCGTCTTCTACCTTGCCTTCTTCGAACAAGCTGTTCAGTTTCATGACTTACTGGGGTTCTTCTTGTGACCTAACAAACACATTACATACAATGCCAAATAGGATATTATGTACATTTTTATGATAAACGACAAAGCAACATAAACATAAAATAAATTTCATGACTTACCGGGGTTCTAGTTGTCGACTGAAGAACAGTCGACTCACTTGGCCCTGTTGTTTGCATTTCTCCAATTGTCTCTTTACTAGGCCCTTCACCTTGCCTCAACGGTTGTTGTTGTTGCTTCCTCAATTGACAACCTTTAATATTGTGGCCTGCTAGGCGACAATAAGAACACGTTATCTTTGCACCATGCCTGCTCATTCTTTGCTGTCCCGAGACCTCTCCCTCTGCCATTCTTCGTCTTCGTTTTGTCCTTCCAATTTTCTTCTTCAGTGGCAAAGGTTGAGGTGCTTCATGATCTATGGGCTCCCAAAACTTGCTACTTCTAATTGGCTGCATCATGAACTGATAGGAAGCAAGGTATTTTGATTTATGGTACCAATCATCGATGTAATCATCTGTATTGTCACCCTTCAACTGGATAGCACATATGGCATGTGCACATGGAATTCCACTTACTTGCCATGCTCTACATGAACACTTCCTGCTTCCTAGATTGACAACATACTTATCAGCACCCTTCATTATCTCATATCCGTCATCTTCATTCCAAATGGGATGACAATGCCTACTTGCAGCCAAGTTCTCATCCAATTTCTTGGCAATCCTAGGACCATATTGTCTTGTCCACTTTGCAGCCTCATCTCTTTGTTTCTGCAGCCGAGTCATAACTGCAACTCGTATATCTTCAAGCATTGAGATGACTGGTTTGCATCTGGCATCTATTATCTTCGAATTAAATACTTCACAAATGTTGTTGTCGACGTTATTGCACTTGAACTCCTCACTGAAGAATGCCCTGCACCAATGCTTCGGTTCTAGTTGAAATAGGGTAGCACAACCTTCCTTTGTCAACTGAAGCAGTCCTTCTTTGGCTATCCTAAAGTCAGCCATGTTTGCACTCTTTGCTAATTGCCAAAATTGCAACTGCAGCTTATCCCCTTTGTAGGTCTTTGCCCAATTTCCGTATATGTGCCGCGCGCACATTCGATGTTCAGCATGGGGCAACAACTCGGCTATTGCCGGAACCAATCCCTACAATAATTCAAAGTAAGAAATACTAGAGCAAATTACATGTTCATTTACAAAGCAAACTATTGACTAAATTTTTCAAAAAGCAAGCATTACCTTTTGTTGGTCGCTCATGAATGCGCCCACCCTTCCCCATTTGTTATCTCCAAGTCAGCCATCAAATTTTTCAAGAACCATGACCAATTGTCCTTGTTCTCAATCTTTACAATAGCCCAAGCTAGTGGGAACATTTGGTTATTCGCATCTCTTCCAATCGCCGCCAACAATTCTCCCTTGCACAAGCCCTTCAAGAAACAACCGTCCAATCCTATAATCCGTCTACAACCAGCTAAAAATCCCCGTTTGCATGCATCAAAGCACACATAGAACTTATCGAACTTGGTCCCATGATCAGGAAGCGGTCTCTCAACCACCTCTACATACACTCTACTTGTAGGGTTTTGCAGTCTGCACTCCTAAGCATACTCCCACACCTGTCCATATTCCTTAGCATACTGACCAATAATTATCTTTATCACCTTTTGCTTTGCTCTTTTGCACTGAGTCCTAGATACATTGATGCCTACACGCTCCTTCACCAGCATCCTAAAGTTACTAATTTTCATCTCGGGCATCAGCTTGATCAGATCGAAGAAGTGCTTGGACAACAATGCACTTGTTACCCTTTTGTTTTGAAAATTAATGGAACAAGTGTGTTCCTCTTGGTAGGCTCTAATATGGAAAGACTCACTCTTCTTAACAAACGCGCCGTAAATCTTCCATGGACAATTTTGCTGCGAACACCTAGCTCTTACAAATTTCTTAGTGTTTCTAATGAAATCAATATTTCTTTGTGCAGCAATGGAATTCTTCAGTATAGCTTCCCTAAATTGTATCGCATTATGGAATTTCATACCTACTGACAAAGTAGGAGAGGCAACGGATGGATCATAGGAAGGAAACTTAATTTTCTTTCTACGCACAGCTTGTCGATCTTTTTCAAGTTCGTCCTGGGAAGTAGCGGTGTCAATGCTTTCTTCATAATCTGTCTCCTGGCCAGCAACACCAACATCTGCAGGGCCTCCGTCTCTGTTTGGAACTTCATCAGCTACCTGCAAAGTTGCAAATCTATTTGACAAAAAGTCCCTTTGTATTTTCCTTGACTGTGTAAGCTCCTCATCGTCGTCGTCACTTAAGATTAATAAATTTTCAGCAGCCAACCCTTCATCGTCATCGTCATCATCACCATCACTGATTCAGCTACTTCCCAATCTAATTCAGTGATGGTGACATCACCTATGTCACCATCGCTCTGGTGAACAGCATCTGCACCCCTCTCCTCCCTGTCCTGTCCATCATGCCCTGCTTCATCCCTAACCTCATTACTAGCTTGAATACCATCTCCTCCTTCTCCTACTTGGGTGCTATCTCTGTCATCGTCTTCGTCCTCACTATCACTATTGTTTTCAACAAATACTTTCACCTCTTTGCCATGAAGATAATGATATAGGACATCCCTAAAACCATTATCATCATCCAAAACTCTCAAACCATCTTTCAAACCTTTCCCAGGAACACAGTACAACAACTTTTGTACTCTACAAGGCAAAAATGTCAATATATCCCTAACAAATCCAATATAAGATGCCTTCTTTATATCTACAAAGATAGTACCCTCATTCCCTCCCTCATACTCCCACTCATCCTCCCCAATCAGAAAAATCCCCACCGTAGTAAACAATGATAGCAACATGGTCCTTATCATGAGCCATTTCTGCAACAAAAGAGAAAAAAACAATTAACTTTTGGGACCACATTCACAAAGGACAATAGACAATTGCAAGTGGAGGTCCCTACACTCTTTATTAAAGAAAAGAAGAAAGAGGGAAGATGCATAGGTCGTCCGACAGCTGCAGCTTGAAAAAAGGCCTTAGGACAAATAGAGATGGGACCCGACAACTACTTTGATTATGTCGTCGCATTCCTTTAAAATATGGAGAGATCCCTCAGATAAGCATGGGTCCTCATGACACCAATTTCAACAATGCAATTTATTAAAAAAATACCCAAAAGTCCCCATCCCCACGACAACAAGAGATTCGATTCGAACATGTCCAAGGTCCAATACTCCGAACCCTAACAATCACCAATCATCATCGCACATTTTACATCCGACCACTACAAATTACTTTCGCACATCACAATTCAACATTAGAGCCCTAAATCACACATCACAGTGAATGGGGCGACGTCGAGCCCTACACCGAGCCCTAATTTTCCCCCCATCAAGCCCTACATTTTGAGGCCGATCCTAAACTGTCAATTCGAACCTCATAATAGGATTCTAGCACCACATCCGAGCCATATATCTCACATCAATACCATCCAAGCCTAAGCTTTCCCAGCCGACCCCCAAATTTCAAGTCCGAGCCCTAATAAATAAGTCGTAGCCCTAATTTCACCATAGGGGAGAGGAAAATGAGAAAAAACTTGAGCAAATCGACGACAGGGAGCGACAACGGCGAGCGATGACCTGCGAACGGCGACCTACGAACGGCGACCTGCGAACGATGAACTGTGAACGGTGATGGAGAGGATGTCTGATCTGGTGTGAACCGATGGACGAACGGTTAAAATCCAAATAAGCTAAACGACGTCGTTTAGCACTAAGGAAAAACGACGTCGTTTAGTTTAGCCAAAGGCACAGTGGATGGGGGCGACGTCGTTTTCCTCCTCCACGTGTGCTTTTTTTTTTTTACAAAATTGCCACGTCGATTAAGCATGTTGCCGGAAAATGCCACGTCTGCATTTTGGCCGGTTTTTGGCCAGATTGGCACTTAAGTGTTCCATTTTACTCCGATAGTGGCACTTAAGTGTACCTTTTTAAAGTTATGGCACTTAAGTGTCCCTCCGTGCCAAGTTATGGCACTCCAGGTGTCCCATAGTCGGTTTCGGGCCAAGAAAAAATAAAAATGAAGAATTGATAGAAGAAGATGAAGTATAAGTTGATTAATAAAAAGAATACCTACCTTGCAAAAATTACTTACTTAGTCGGTAGATCTTCGTGCTGATAACTTGTTGTAAAATATTGTGTTGCGAATATATAATAGAGAAGAGATTGAGAAGAGAAAGCAAGTAAACACCAAAGATAGTAGAGAAAGCCAAAAAAGAGAGTTTTATTTCCAGTGTATCACTATATTTTACTATTGTGATTGTGTTCTATTATACATCATAACTAAACTCTTATTTATAGGAGAACAAGAATGTACTTATCATTAATATCAATGTATCGAATGATACATGTACCGGATAAGGGAGATGAACACTCATTGTATAGGGAAATGCATTTAGAATGTATGATACAAATGTACCATAATAAGTACATTAAATAAGATGAATATAATGAATATTCATTCATATATTTCATTCATTCATGTATTTTATAACAACAATGACTATATAACATTTTACATTTTCATGTTGAGAGTAATGTAAAAGATACATATTAGTAAATTTATTTAAAAATTATATTAAAAGAATTTGATTATAGATTAAATGCAAAACTCAACTTTTGGCCTATGGTTCATTTAGCTTTGTTTTCAACTTTGAATAATTTTTTTAAAATTATTGTAGTATTAATCATCTTTGTTAATTAATGATCATTCTAGTGTATTGATAAAAAGTTGGGCTATTGATTGTCAAAAGATAAAAATGATATAGAAAAAAAAAGGTAAACTTATTCGGTGGATGGTGAAGCGATCGATTGTGGATGCTAATTTTTTTGAGTAAGCACCACATATAAAAATGAGGTTCTCATTAAGAAAAATAAAACCAAATTCATCTCATACAAATTTGATTAGAAATAGTCATTTCATGATAGTAAACATGGTCATATATGTCCGGAAAAAAGAAATACATTATACTTAGTATTACAAACCTCAACGACTTTGTAAACTTATGGTTATTTCATCACGTAAACCTGCCATGTCTGGAGATGCATACAAATTTGAAGCACCCACCCCTTCATTTAAATCATCATGGTCCACTGAATATTCATAATTGGGATCCAATTCTATTTGTTCAAAATCCATATCAGTCACGTTATTTCTCCGTATATAATTGTGCAAAGTCATTGCCGCTACGACAATTTGCACTTGCTTTTCACATGGATAACTTGGCATATGAGTTTAAATCCCCCACTTTTGTTTTAATACACCAAAGGCTCGCTCAATTGTCGAGCGTAGCAAGGAATGGCACGGTTAAACACTTCTCGATATCCTGTAGGTGAAGGACCTTCTCGAAACTCTGGCAAATGATATCTAACTTCTTTATATGGCCCCAAATAACCAGTTGGATTTGGATATCTAGCATCTACTAAGTAATATTTACCTATATAAATATATTGTAAATTTAATCCACATATGCCAATTAGATTCATGGATGTATCTAAACCATTGAATAACATACCTGGGGGAGGATGGGGAATATGTGCGTCATGTCTTCCAATAGCTTCATAAAAGATACGGGTATCATGAGCTTGTCCCTCCTAACTGGCCCAAACATAGACAAATTCCATATTAAAATTATATATGGCTAACACATTTTGCGTTGTTGTTCATTTTCGACCAATAAAACGAATTTGATCAAACATAGGTACAACTGCTGGAATATGTGTACCGTCAATAGCTCCAACACAATCCTTAAAATATGGATAAAATCGTCGATCTTTCTTAATCTTCTCTAGAACTTTTTTATATTGTGGATCAGTTGGTTGGATCAAATCTTTTTCCATATTACATACTTTATCTAAAACTAAGCTAAAATGCCTATTTATGGTTTCCCCGGAGTGTTGAAAATGCTCTTGTGCTAATCTATTACCTATACCATGTCCTAGAATATGGAGAAACATATCAACAATTTCTCTAACATCGGTATTCCTAGATCCTCGAATGTCATAATGTGTTACTAAATCATACGTTAAATTGTTAAATACAATCTTATGCATTATAAACATATTGTAGCACCTTATTGGATTAGCATCTTCACCAATCAACTCTTTTAACCATACATAATCTGTATATGTTGAGGTCATGCAAGGTTGTTTGCAAAGGTTGGTCGCTTGATAAAGAATTGCAGCTTGAGTGACTGAGATAAGATCCCATAATTCATTTTCCTTTTGCTCATGATTTTCCATTGTATATGAATCATCCGTAATTGCTTCAAGTAATAAAATATAAAGCGAAACAATGTATTAACCATCGCATATATGCAAACTATCATATTAAGAGAACATTAAATGAAAACAATTCTAACATCAAACATTAATTGAAATTGGGTTCACAATAACTACAAATAAAGATCTATAGATAGAAACAAAGTGGAATGACTAAACTTGAAACATGAAAACAATAAGATGCTAACATCCTATCTATGAAGACTTGATTCTCTTCTCAACTCATATTTGAGATACTTTACTTTCTTTGCATCATCCTTTAAGCTCATGAAAACTTGCCTATTGTCTATCTTTTCCTTTAAATGAGAAATTGCAAAAAGTACAAGTCTTCATCTTTCACAATCTCAGATATAGAATCCAATATCTCTATGAGGTCCTCATAAGGACCAACTAAACTGGTTGCTTTGGATGCAGCACTGATAGTGCTCCTACTCTCAACAACTATAAGCAGTCTGTTAATTTGTGTTATGAGCTCCTCTCTTGTGTTCAATTTCTTATATTTCTTTCATCGAGCTTGCATCTTTGAAGTCTATGCGGCTCTCTTACGAGTTTGAGTTCTAGTTGGTTCAACAACGGTTTCATCCACATGATCCTCCAAGTTTTCATCAGTAAACCCTACAACATCATTGATACCAGGTTGTGTGGTCTCCACATCATTATCAACACATAAACCTTGTACAAGATTCCATGTGATTCCTCTAGTAGCAACTATATCTCTGAACATCATATCTAACTTTACTTCAAGATCAGGATGTATGTCTTTTATCCTAAAAGCCTTAAACTTTGGATTAGCCTGTTATAATAAAGCATTTGCATAAGTTGTATCATTAAAGGTGAGCTTAAAATGAAAGTAAAAAAAGAAGTGAGGAAAACTTGAATTTTATTCTCCCATCATTCGTCACTCGCATCAATGGTTTTCTTCCTTGAATCCCATCCTAATCCAGTTTCATTGTAAAGCAATGACCTCCATCTTTTCCATTCTTCCTTGAGGTTATCCCACTTACTCTTCATTTTTTGTTTATCATACTTTTTGCTCGTTAGCTCCTTAAACTTACTAATTATGACTATCCATCCATCTTTTTTGTTGTTTGCAGGACGATTGCCTTTTTCAATTTGTTTGATGCACAACTTACAAAAGATTTCTATATCATCTGAGCTCCAAAATGCCTTTTCCATTGATGAACCCATCTACTAGTAAAGTGACATGAACAAATTTAAGAGACAAACATACAAGATCAACCATGAGCCAATCCAAATGAATAATATAAACAAATGAGTACAAACGAGTGTAAACCGTCAATTCACATTTGACAATTTGAGAATAGCACACAATTTTTCTCCTCCAACAATTCCCCTAAAAAACAAATTGCTAGAGTTCTGACTTTTTATTAGTCAAAAACCTACCAGACCCTCTTTTATTAAAAAACTAGAAGATATTCACTTAAAGAAAAGAAAACCAACATTGAGAAAAAATAAGGACACACAAAAACATTATACTTGCATAAAAAATCCTTGATTACAATTGGCTTTCAGCAATAATATTAGGTCGTCCAAATAATGAAGAAACTATAGAGCGAGTGACTATCTTGTTCGTCACTAATGTGTATTAGATGGTAAAGTAAGACCAAGCTCGTGAAAGAGCTGTTATGGTCCAAATAATGAAGAAATTACAAGGCAAGTGGATGCCTTCTTTTGGTTGCGTTCACAAAGTCGAAGGATTTCGAAAGAATTCCAAAAAATGCATCAAATAATCTATCATTAAGGATCTTAAATAAAAATGTCCATATCCTGAAGCATCAAGTTACGCCACTTAGTCTAAATAAAGCAGTAGTAGTAGACTTAATCGTACAATCCCAATCAGTACCTGGCTCACAATTCATTCCCCGTTTATACCCAACTAACGTCACATTTTGTTATGTTAAGATATGTACGAATAGAAATTATAATCAATTTGCAAGCATAAAATATTGGAGTATGGATTCCAACACAACAACGATTCTTTTTACACTTAAAAAGTAGAAATCAGCCGGTGTTGTGGTCAAACAAAGAAACGCATCAAGAACCAATAAAAGTCCAATATTGCACAATTAACACTACAGCCCTGCTTGTAATTTGACAAAACAGAACTAGAAAGAACACAATTTTTCTCCTCCAACAATTCCCCTAAAAAATAGAAGATAGAAATCACTAGAAATGTGATACTTTCTCAGTTGTTAAATTTCAATGACGGGACTGATTGTGGTAATGACGAATCTTGTGGACAAACTCGACCGGGCGCTCATTAGGAGAGAGAGGATGGACAAGAACATCAAGTTGTCTTACTGTTATTTGTACCAACTCTCAAGGTAATAAACTCGGAAGCTATCGTCGGGTGAACGAACATCAAAAGCAGCAAAGGCACAAGATTCCAGATCCTACAACACAGAAAAGACTCAATTAACGGATAGGCGAAACCGCAGGAGAGCATCAAAAAACACGCAAGCATCAAATCCAAACAAGTGAAACCGTAGGAGAGGCTCCAACGGTCGATCCGACCCATATAACCACACAACACACCGCATAACACAGAGGAAGGAAAAGAGGCCAAACCAACATATTCAATCACTGAAGCAAAAAACACGCCACAAACAAACAATCGGAATAGATCGAGAAGACCCAAATAACAGGCATATCTGTTTACCATCCGACGACGAAAAGGAAGTAAAGAGGGAGGAAGAGAGAGAGAGAGAGAGAGGCGTACTAGGTAGAAGAGAGAGGAGAGAGAAAGAGGCGGCGAGAGTGGAGGTAATGCTGTGAGCCATAGGGTGGATATTGGCGAGAGCGGATGTGCTGTGAGACGAAGAAGAGAGCCATTGCGTGATGGACTGCAGAACAGAGGAAAGAGCGTTGAGAAAGGTAGGGTTTTGTTGTATTGGGTAAAATTGGACTTTTAATAAAATTTTGAGGGTAAAATAGGCAATTGGCAAAAATTCATTAATAAGAGGACCAACATACCGAAAATGCTGAAATGTCCAAAGTAGGTCCCCACCTGCTTTGGGCTTTCAGCATTTCAAAGGCAAGCATTTGGGGAAGGGAAGCTCCAAATGTTGAACCAAATATCAAAAATTTTTCCCAAGGGACTTTGGGGGCCCAAAGCCCCTTGGAAAAGCCAAACCAAATGGGGCCTTAGTCACTCTATGAAGCATCTTGGTAAAGCTCAAGCGTCCTGATAAAGTTCATTAGGATGACGTGAAGTAGACCCTCAAATTTTTTAAAGGGATAACAAATGTAGATATAATGTACCGGAGGGACAATAATGACAATGAAACCACTAGTTATGTGAATTCAAATCATGCCGGTGACTTGGGATGATTGCAAATCTTTAACAGGGTACATGTTTATACTAGCAGATGGTGCAACTAGTTGGAAAGCATCCTTATAGAATCATGTTTGCTTGTCTTCGACTGAGACAGAGTATATAGCATTAACCTTTATAGCAAATGAGGCAATATGGTTACAAAATTTGCTCTCGGACTTTGGATTAGATTATAAAAGTGTTGATATACACTGTGATAATTAATGTGCAATATACTAGCTTATAATCCAATTTATCATAAGCGAACGAAAGATATCAATATTGAGTACCGGTTTATCCAAGATGTTTTAACAGGATAACATTATTGTGAAAAAGATTAATACTACAAAGAACCAAGCAAACATGATGACAAAGCCTATTCCTTTGGCGAAACTCAAGCTTTGCTTGAGCACAATTGATGTATGTGGAGTATGAGTGCATGTGGGGATGTTGGCAGAGCAACATGGATGATGAGCGCTATGACTTGGCCTCAAATATCAAACCAATATGGAGAATTGTTAAATTAATGTCTCAAGTTTTAGCTCTTTACGAAATCCAATTCGCTAGAAGATTTTAATTTGTTCAAAATATAGTATTGCACCTATCCAAATCAAATTTGATTTCATAATTCTCCAGGAAGGCAATGTTACATGTATGAATCCAAGTTTGTCTTGTAAAAGGTTTTTCAGTAAAAGAAAAAAAAGGAGAATGCTTATCAAACTGTACTGTTAGCTTGGAAAAAGGACGGTCAATCCTTAGCGACACATTTTGGATGAGAGAGAAGGAGACTAGTGTCTTGCTTGGAAACTTCCTAGTGCATGTGTTTGAGAAAAGGAAATTTTTGTGGACATCCTCTAGATTGTCACACCATGAGATCTTTTGTCAAGAAAGAAAGTTACTCCTCTATCTTCGGCAAAAGCCATATAAAAGAAATGAAAGGATTCCTTGTGGGTCCCTCTCCGTTTACATATAGCTGAGATGCACTGCACAATGAAGCCTTTGGAAAACGAGAGCTGTGTACGAAAAAGGGAAAAAAATTCAAGAGCACGCGATGTTCTTGATTTTCCGCCATACAAGAAAAGCTTTTACTTGGGCTGAACACCAATAATTTTGCGCTATGAATTTACATCTTTTTCAGTAAACATTTTAGAAATGAGTTTAAATTTAGGTATGGAAAATATTCGAGCGTGTGAACGATTGTAACTCTGAGTCTTCGGATTATAGTGGACTATTTACTGCTGGCTCTTCTCGTGAGTGTAGGTACCGATAGTCAAACCGAACTATGTAAATCTCTAGTGTCCGATTATTCCTCGTTTATTTCTCTGATATTTTTATATAGATTTAATTTGCAAGATCCTGTCATTTCAGCGTTAATATTACAACATTAAACCAGCAATTGGAATGGCTTTATGCTGCTATGAATCCACCGTACCCTTTCAAGATTAATTGCTATGACTAGATTTTTATGCCTTCTCCTAATGTTTGTGTCAAATGATTTTAAGGCCGAATTATACTCTTGGCGAACTCTCAACAAGTGCTTACCTCGCCGAGATACTCAGAGACATCGGAGCCGGAGGCAAGTGTCGTTGCACAACACCGTCCATAGAGGTGCAGCTACTTCAGGAAAGATCCAGCTGCCTCTAAGCCAGATCACAGTTACCCACCAACCACAACAGGGAGTCGTCGAGACAATAAGGTCTGTAAAACGAAGCCTCTTTGACGAACGGGCTTTAGATTAAACTCCCTTGGTGGAAATTGGGTCTGTGGGGGCAGCAAAAATCGATGCCCAAATTTAAACGCTTTGCAGGGTCCGCGATAGAACCATGCGGGTCCCTCCTTGCCTTGTGGAAAACTTCAGCAGCTTTGCTTCACAAGGAAGGAAAGACCAAGACTTTCACTAGCCTTCCCCTACCTCCCAAGGACAGCCTGGTCAGCTTTACAACAATGTCGAGACGGTGGGGGGCCTTTGACAGTGTCGGGGCCTCGATCTAGCCTGGGGCACGATCGTACCGAGGCCGACCTCATGCCCATCCTGATCCTTCAGGGATGTATTTGACCATACAAGGATTAAACGGAACAAAAGAGAGCGTTTCCCAAGAGAAAAGAACAAAAAAGACGAAGAAGCAGGCTGCGGTGAATACTATTGAATGCATACACGTCCGGGTACATTACAACCATCTGATGAAGCATTTGTGTCAAAAAAAAAAAAAAAAACAAGTACAGTAAGTCCACTAAGGCCAAGAATAGAACACAACAAAAATGATTATTCTGCTGATCGGATATTAACCCAAAACGCAGAAGAAGCCTGCCGTCCACAGAGAAACTCCTCGGTTTGCTGATCCTCGTAAACTTTAATTTCCCCAGCAGGATCTCAAAATCAATAAGGCCTCCATAAATTCAACCGAAAACTCTTTGTTTACTCATCATCGGAATAATTAAACTTCACCGAGTGAGATTGCAGATCAATCTGTCCACCTCTGTAACTTCCGCGCTTCTTCTTTGTCTTTTCATGCCGAAAGTCCCTGCCAGAGAGAGAATCTCAGACGAAGGAATTGCTAAAGTCAATAGTACGTTTTTTTTTTTTTTTTTTTATTTGTAGGGGGGGATTTCTACTATACTTGGTACTTGTATTATATCTTAGTAGTGAGCTTAGCAATTATAGCAACTTACTATAGACTTTTTCTAGCCAAAAAAAAAAAAAAACTTAAACAGTTGGTTTAGGTTATATGTTTGGCTCATCTATGATCGTGCTCCAAAATGAGGAAGCACCATCCATCCAACTTGACAAAAGAATTTATGATTACTAGACAGGAATTTCTCAGCAACTATAACTCGTCTCGGTTTTCATTCGAACGGGGTCAACTTGGGGGAAGCTCCCCCCCAAAAACAAAGAAAAATTCCAACTTGACAAAAGAATTTGTATTTACTAGACAGGTCTTTGTCATAAACTATAACTCATCTCGGATTTTCATCTGAACAGGGTCCACTTGGGTGAAGCTTGACAGACAAATCGTGAAATAGGGCAAACTGCCTCTCTGTACCAATCCCCCCTTTCCCACCCTCTCAATTTGAAGTATGTGTTTCATACGAGATTAAATCTTTGTAAACAAGAAATATAATTTTCAGTTTTTCAGCATCCTCATTTGAATCATTTTTCATGTTCTGACCAAATTTGTTGCACAGGGCCTTTTTCTTCTCAAATGAAACTAAAAAAAGATTCTGAAAATTTTCCACAAACCAAGCAGGCCCCATGATTCGTCAAGAGAAGCAAAATCCAACCCTACAAAGACTAAGGGCAATGCCAGGAGAGGACTTGATACCCATGCATTTCTAGCTGCACTTTAGGTAAGGGCAATTAGTCCTTGAAAATTAGCTGATGCATGCATAATGATATATGTACAATACTAAATGCATTTTATCTGTAATTAGTCTTCTCTCTGTTGTTAGGCTGGTCGTTTGATAGGCATCAAACCTTTTAATGAAATTGGATGGCTAACATTAGCAATCATTTATGTCTGATCAAAGGTTGAGTATTGAATGGTACTATGTCTTAATCTTAGTTTATATAGGTCTTTAAGTCACTTTGTCATTGATCTTTCCACTAAACATTTTCCTCAAAACTATAGAATATCAAATTCTGGTTCCAGCTTCGATTATACTCAGCTAGCCCTAGATTTAATTATCGTCTTTTACTTCTCCAACTAAGTGGTATCACGGCGGGGGAAAAATTTCCATTTGTAAAAGTTTCCCTCATTCAAGAAAAAAGAGAAAGATCAGTCAGCCTTCATCTAAAATAACTAAATAGATATTCTTCCAGAGATTTAATCTAAGTTGAGAAGGTAGCAAACTAGCACCACTTTAGTCAACTTGCGACATACCTTCCTCTAACTTGTCCAAGAACTTCTTGTGCTTTTGCACCATAGCCAGTGTCTGCACCATCCTGGGGAATTATAATAAATGGTTGAGATACTAGCACGCATTAAGAGACCGAGTTTCCATGTCCAACAAGCAGTAGAGGATATCGACCCAAAAAGATAAAGAAAACAACAACAACAACAATAGGTTGATAGAATGAAACAGAAAATCACCTTAGCCCAATAGGAATTATCCTTAAGTCTATCATCAGCATATAACACTTCATCAACTTTTATCCTTTGGAACGCCTTTGCTGTTGTAGGCTGAAATATACACCGATTCAGCAAATTTTATTCATAGAGAAGGGTTAAGTAAGTCTTTCAGTCAAGAAATTACATCTAATACAAATTCAAAATGGAGATGCTTAAGAACTAAAGGAAAAATAGTCTCTTGGGCCTCCAAAAATATTGTCCTAGGAGGAAAAAACATAAGCCCCTATAATTAAGAAAGCACAATTTACAAACAGATATTTAAAGATATGAATACTCACCAAGGGTTGTAGTCGTGCTTCCCTGGCCAACCAAATTCTAATACATTCGGAGAATCAAAATGTTTCTAGGACCCAAATACCTCAAAGACCCAAACAACAAGCCTTGTCCACTGAGTGGGATCAGCTCAATGAATCTATATGCATAGTGCAATAAAAAAAGATAATGTTCTAGATTTACACTTCTATAAATTGGAAAGGTAGTTTTCATATGGGTCATTGGTGTTCATTGAAAATCCATTATCTGAATTTCATTTGAGCTAGACTAATTGAGTTGGAAGGCTTCACAGACCAACATGGAGACAATATCAAACATATAATGTGCTTCTGCCCAAGGTATTACAAAGAGCGACAATAATTTTAAGGAACAACTTGTCGGCCAAACACTACGAAATTATTAACATGATTGTGTAAATACTCTCCTAATATTTGGATAGAGAATTTGATCGGTGATCAGTCAACCTTTTTCCCAGCATTGGAAAAAATGTTAATAGAGATATCATTTGATCACAGATTCATCTTGATATGTAGGAGAATTTAGTTAAACTGGACTCCACCTTACAAAGCTTCAATCTGGAAGCATTTTAGCAAAAGAAAATTTAAATTCTTATTCAATCATCTGCCTGTGCTGCAAACCACCCTCCCAATATATGCTTCAACAGGAATTATCTATTAAGCTACATAAAACCAAGTGCATGGACACATAGAGAGATCATGGGTGATGTGTTTTATGCCTATACATAATTTTATGCATAGGTCAACTCTAAGAAAAATGCACACATAGGTAGATCATGCGGCTACATTGGTTATGAAAACTCCTTAATCTCTTCAAATACGAATAGACAAAAAAGGAAGAAGAGGGGCTTTATCCTGGATATACTTCTAATGAGGGCAGCCACGCCACAAATATACTTTCCAGAAGAGCAATTCTAGCATGAGTAAAAAACGTGGATATCACTATGAAGTTGGAAATGACCTTAAGACAGAAATCAGGATGCAATAATAACATTAGATCTCCAATCATACCTCTGCAGAGCCATTACGTTGCTTTTTCATGTTTTCGCTCTTAGCAGATTCTTCTCCATCATTCCCTTTGACATTGTCTGGATCATTGAGGTGCTTAGTAGGAGTCTTCTCAGTAAGATTGCACTGACCATTTTGTCCATTACTTCCCATGTTGTTAGCTCCTTTACTGTTTCCTGATGCATTTGATTTTGCAAGTTGCCTGTCAACCTTGTCATCCTTAACATCACCACTCTTTCTCCGTTTGGGTTCATCAAGTGCATCCTGATCAACAGGTTTACATTCATTCTCTTCGGACTCAAGCCTTTTTCGTTTCTTGGAACCTTTTTTCACTTTGATGCCCTCATCTGAAGTCTTAGTATCACCGTCCTTAGAGGATACCCCATTGGCATTCTCTGCTTTTGTTTGCTCCTCATCATCTGATTTATGCTTAGATTTCTCTTTCTTATTTTTAGACTTCTTCACATCTTTGGAGGAAACAATGTCATTTCCCTCAAAAGAGGATAAATCTTGAGGAAGAAGAGATTCAGAAACCAGTTCTTTTTTCTTACTTCTTTTATCCTTTCCCTTCACAGTAATCTCATCTGACTGCAATCCACAAGTCACATCAGTAGCAGACTCTTCTAGCTCTTTCAAGCTCGCAATTTTACTGTCTTTACTGGAAAATTCAGAATCCTTTTTGCCTTTCTTCTTTTCTTTGCCTTTTAAATTTTCATCTACTGCACCATTCTTCATTTCCTGAGAATGATGATTTGCAGCAACAACATTGCTCTCGCCAGTTCTCTTCTTCTTTTTCTTATCAAGAGCTTCCAGCAAGGAACCTGAGTCTCCTTCACCAATCATGTGTGCACCACCTGAGTAAATATATTTAACATGTAAGAACACAGCTCTTAATAAATAAGTATCCATTCAGAAGCTACTGCACAAAACACACCCATGCACATATGCACAGAGAGAGAGAGAGAGAGAGAGAGAGAGAGATGTACTCAAGAGTCAAACTGGCACAAATTACACAGACAACTTGTGGCTCAAAGTTAGCATACCTTTCTCTAGGCCATTCTTCGTTGCAGCATGACCACTGCACAGAACGTCAAAAAAACATTAAGAATGAAAGAGAACCCCTGCAGGGAATTGAAAAGAACACCACAATTTGAAGGGCAACTATGAGAGATGGCATTTTTCCATTTAAAAATCAAAGAGATTGAACTCCATTTGATCTGCACAAGTAGGCAATAGGCTGGAACCCATGAAGTTTTGGTAAGGCTGGAACACTCCTAGGCCGATTCTTACTATGGAGTTATGAGCTCTATCACCCGATGATGAAGCAAACAAAATTACTTACAAAGAGACCTCTTCATAGCTTTAAGCATTTTCTCACATTGTCCATCACACACAGGATGCAAACCTATGAAATTTAGACAAGCTACAAAGCAATTTGTTGCCAAAACTTGCGAATATCAAGTAGCAAAAAGCAGCTCTAACAAAGTATCAACCCAATGTTCTCACAGAAGAATTTATATCTTTAACAAAAGGAATGCTTTTAGCACATTTAAGCTGGCACAGAAAAATGTGCCGCCCATATTATTTCCCAGCTAGAGAAAACTATATCTCATCAACGAGAAAAAACTTCTGCATACAACAGGATTATCATGGAATAAAAGAAGAATCCCCTACACTGTTTTCAAGTAGTTGAGACATATTTCTTCCAAATCCAATGTCGAACCCTTAGAACTAATTTCCTGCACCAAAAGATAAAAAAGAAAGAAATTCAGCAAGGAACCTTAGAGCGCTTAATGGCCTAAAAGCATCGTTATCACAGTAGCAATAGATCAAGACGCAGCATCAAAATATTTAAACCTGAAAGGCAACCTTAGAGATAGCAAGGTTCATTCAACACGCGAACTTTTCCTTTCTTAAATAAGTATTTCAATCAGGTAATTTAAAAGCATAACAAAGATCAATTGTGGCAAGCATAGTAAACATAAAGCGGATGACACAGAGCATTGCACACAATGAAGTGCCCTCCAGATAGTCAGAGAGCAGAAAGCAAGATTTTCTTCGAGAGTTGCTTGCTCTAGAAGCTTCTGAACATTGACAACTTTTAGAGAAGGAATGCACATTACTCCACAGGGCCTTCTTTGTAAAGATATGCCGAGTGTCATTGTTTGTTCTTGCGCTTTTTAAATAAGTAAGACATAAATTGAATTCAGACCATAAACAGTCGCATTTTAGAAAGTTGGTTGCTGACAAAGTCTTCAGATACCTTTGTTCCTCTAAGTGGAAATATCGAGATCCTCTTGGCAAAATTTTTTATTGTTAATCCCTTCTGGGAACCAAGAGTCCGACCTTTGATACAAATCTCCTCTACAGCTCATCATTTAAAGATGCATAAAATCTCCAACTTGGCATATAAAGAAATAGCAACCAAATAACCTCCGACGAACACTCTTTAGAATGCATGCCACCTTAGCAAAGTAAAGCTAGTGATATACAAAGTGGACACTAAAAAGATTCAAACCCCGTGTCGCCTTTTTCTCTTCTTCTTTTTTTTTCCCTTTTTTTGGTTCAAACTTGTACGGGAGGAATGCCCACAAATTCTTGCTCCCACCATTATATCGATCCTTTCAACTGCATAACCGAGCTTCCTTCCCTCACAGGACTTCGTTCCTATGGCGATGATCTCTCTCCCTAAATCAGTCAAAACTGTGCCAACCCCTCACAACCACCCCAAAAGAAATGCCCAATCCACGAAAACTGTGCCAACGCGCGAGAACGAGGCGCGTACCTCGAGCTGGGCCTCGGAGCGGAACTTCTTGAGAGTCTTGGAGAATCCATTGCCCTGCAGATACCGAGCTATGGAGAGGAGGAGGAGGGTCTTGGTCTCCATGGGGGACGCCGCCGTCGGTGCTCGCTGCTTCGTCTCTTTCTTCGCTAGCGAAACTTGGCGAGGCGTGAGGGCGAGTAGCTTAGGGTTTATGGCGATTGCGGTAGCGAGGGTTTTGGTCTCGGGCATGGGGGGTAGACGGCGCCAGCCTCCGTCGCCGCATGGGGAGCTTTTGAGCGTTGTCGGGCTTTGGACTAGGAAAACAGATTTTTCAATCTCGCCCTTGCAGTTATCCCAAATTGTAGTTACACCCGGTATTTGTCACAAATTGTAGTCCGTAACCGCCTGTGCATAATCTGACACATGTGATTTATATGTATCCTCTAAACTTTAAATTTGTTCAATATAGTTCTTGAACTTTAATCTCATGTACAATATCATCTCTGAACTTTTTAATTTGTTTAATGAGGCTCCTGGACTTTCAATACATATTTAATTTATAAACTATATGAAAATGATCGATATTGTCTTTGAATTTGAATTCGTGTGAAGACTATATCGAACATTTTCACACAGTTTAAAGACTAAATTGAATATGTATTAAAAGTTCATAGACCATATTGAATAAATTAAAATTTTACGGATAACTTGCACATCAAACTAAAGTTTGTGAACCACATTGCACAAGTTTAAAGTTCAGGAGTACATATTGAGTTAAAGTTCATGAACATGTTGTGTCATTATCCCACATATATATGGTTTAATCTTCTAAAAAACCCAAACTTTAGATTTAATCTCAAATCTGCTCGTGTCTAAAAATCGCCATCGATTTCTTCAAAATTATAGATGTCAAGAGGTTGTTGTGCACCATACGTGGGGATATCGATATAGATGCAGGTTCTAATAATATATCCCTAACCGGCTTTGAAGTTGATAATTTTCAAGAAACTAGTTGTAATTTTTGGACGTTTGGGCAAATTTTAGATTGTAATGAAAGTTAATTATATTTTTTAGATAAGAATGTTTGGGACATAACTGAAATTAAATGTAAAGTTATAAATTATTTAAGGAAGTAAGCCGGAGAGTATATTGAAGAGTTTCTTAATCTTTGCATCGCTGAACATATGATCTCATATGTACTAGTGAAAATCCATTATCCCCATCACGTTGTTGATAAAACGAGAAAAGAAAAAAGGAAAAGTTTATAACATGATTTGCAAGTTGTGCCCGGTTTTCTTTAGATCAAACTCTGGTGTAACACCTTGTTCTTCTTAGGAAGACTATGATTGAAATCTCATTTCTTGTCAAGCAAAATGTGAAATCATATTTACTCATCTAAGTCAACTTCGACACGACCATAGCATAAAAATTGGGAAGTCTCTTAAAAAATGCACATGCGAGTAATATTGCTGCAAATTATATAAAACAACCGAAGTCCATTCCTTTTTAGAGATTGGATATAGAAAAAAATGCTAAGACATTAATAATATAAAAGATTAATACCACCTAAAAACAAATCGATGCATTTGTACCATATTTAACCCAAATTATTACAAAATAGGCCAAACTAATGAATTTGTGCCATGTTTGCCACCAAATTAATTTTCATGTTATAAAAATCTCTTAAATTGATATACATGTGCCAAAATTTACTTTAAATTGGTACATTTATGCTATATTTATCCAAATCTTTGATTTTTGTAATGCGAAAATCAATTTAGGTAAATGTGGTACTAACGCACCAACTTAATATTTTTTGTGACAAAAAAAGTATTTTAGGATAAATATGGCAAGGCTTGTACTGGCATGAAGTTTTTTACAACGTACAATTTTGGAATTTTTTTATGGGCATTAACCCCAATATAAATTGTTGGGATTCATGATATTACGCAACACTATTTCCTCGAGATCTAAGTTTATTTGCTTCATCTTCCAATTCAAAATGGCATGAGCAGGATCAATATGTATAGTGCGTCAACACACTAATAGAAAACCCGCACGTGAAGAGACGTGTAAATGTGAAATAAGACCCAATTAAGCATTCGTGGATATAGTGAGCAAACACAACCTTGTGATGAAAAATATGGAAAAACATTGCAAATGATTATTGTTAACACCTGAATTTTAGTCAATACATCAAAATTGATGATAAGACAATAATAATAAAAGTGAAACTAAATGAAAATGAAAGAAATAATAATGAAGACCAAACGAGGATCTTATGGATTTGAGTATGTCCTAAAATTGCTTCATTTGAATTTTGGAACGTAAAATTTGAGAGTATTCCTAGGGGCGAGGGAAGAAAAAACTCTCTCAAATTGGGAAGACAGAATCTACAGGTACGGACACGTTAAAATAAAGAACACATCCAGGCTGGGCGTTGGGTTATTAGACTATCATTGAAAGCCTTTGTTGGAAGCTCGTGAACTCTCGGCCCGTGACACTTGCTTCTAACTGGTTAGACACGTGCTTTGCTTAGTATCTAGAAGTGATTGGTATCCTTGTTTTGGACACGTGATAAGAAATGATAATAAAAATGAAACGAAAGGAAAATGAAAGAAATAATAATGATGACAAAATGAAGTTACTCACTTGAAGTTTTTACTCTCGCTAAATTGAATGGAGATAGTCACCTAGTGCTTTAAGGTTGTGATGGTTGATTATGATTATCGAGTGATGAATATAGAGGGTTAACAGTGAATAGTACATATGTCATATTGGTGGCTTGAGATTTTTGCTGTGTTGATGTTAGATTGGAAGTCTGGAAGTTCTTGGGTTAGGGAGCATAATCTGGTGTGAGTATAGAAATAAAAGTTAATAAAGGAGAAGAAAATGGGTATGAGAATGACAAATGCGTTTAAGTTGGGCTTGTTTAGTTCTGGTCGGATCACTAAGTTTTGGATTAACTGCATGAAAGGCGTAACAATCTGGGCCCTATGTACGCTTAATGAGCTTTGGGCTTGAATAGGTTTGATAAATTTGGATTGGCTTCGGCTTTAGGACATTCGGGCTTGACTCTGGTTAGAATTGAATTGGATTTGAACAACTAAGCCCATTTCATTTATAAAGCCTTTCATGTTTTTTTTTACCTAGACTCGCGAGATCCAAGCTAGGTCCAGATTCGGGACTAGGCCCAGGGGCCTAGCCTAAGTCTTTAGGTTGCTAGATTTTAGCACAAGAAATAATTTAGTTTCATTTTGATAGTATACATATGATTTAAGAAAATTCATGCTTTTCTCTAGTTAGATTAATTTCTTTAGAAAATTGAGTTTGGAGTGAACTAAGCTCATAGGGTTGTTGTCTTGGAGCCAAGGTTGTATTGTATTTTTTTGCCCAACTTTGTATCGGGTTACTTTACTATACTTTACTCTTTACTTTTTCTATCATTACTATTTTTTATGAATTGATTATATTGCTTTTTCAGTGTTGTTTTTGCTTATGTTAGTTAAATGGTTAGTTTACACTTTAGGACCATGACAAAGACAAAAAGCATTGTATGGGGACACATAGTGGACAAGAACCTTAGGACTCATTGAATAAGAAGACTATGTGGACACCTTAGTTGACAAATAATCATATTTAGGTAATGAAAAGGCACTGGTTAGATTACTAGTGTAATTAAGTTCACGACCTTAAATCTCTAGTTGCGTAAGAAATGAGGTATATTCCCATACTTTCTAGTCGAGTTCAATAAGTTAGTGTCGGCTCTTCATATAGAATTCTTAGAGTTCATCGAATTTAGATGAAAATTCAACATTGCGTGAGGTAGGGTTTGACAAAACTCGCGTTGATTGAGGATCGTTGGTCTTCAACTCGACATCACCTCTAAACTTGTCTTTTTCCCCGACCTCGCGTTTGAGAGAGTCGTGACAATTGTGAAATTTTATTTTAGAAAAAGCTATGCGAGGAAAAACCGATGGCGTGGGTTCTAGAAGTTATGTATGGAATGCAATGGAGTCTTAATTCTTGTAATTGCACTATTAAGTCCTAATATATCAACTGGTCAAACAAATTCCTAAATCTTTAATGAAAAAGGCAATTAAGTCCTGTAATATGTATTAAATGCAATTTAAGAATGCCATGAATGGAACTTTTTAATGGCACATAGGCATTTTATCTTTTTAGGTACTTTTCATGAACTTGATTACACTTTTTAAAGATGGTTGCTAAACTTAATTAAATTAGTTGAAAGATTTTATACAAAGTTCACGATTTTCGGTGCACTCTTCCCAAAGACTGATACGGAGAAGCAATCGGCAAGGACGTTATGGTGGAAAAATAAACCATGAGCAGATTCTTATCCTCATAAGAAAAGAATACGCTGTGAAAGTCAGACAAATAATCTAATTGCTTGTTTAACTTTTGAACGTCCATCCAATTAAAGGGGTTATTACTCTCTTAATTTCCAAGATAATATCCTATCAAAGGTTATTCAAGTGCTCAAATTTTTGTTTTAATTTTTTATAATTTCGAAACTCATGTTAGATTGTTGAATGAGACCGTCTATATCTTTTAGGAAGGCGAGTGAACAAAAAATGTCTTCATTATTAATAGGTGTAGATTTTTGTTAATAATATAATATTTTATCGTCTCATTTTTCTAAATAAAAAGACGATTAACATTAAATAAAAATATTTCAAATTGTGATGTTTTGCGAAACAAACAAGTAACATTTTATTTTGGATATCTGATATATGAAAGAGGACTTTTGTACATAAATGAGATATGTAATAGATGAATAGATGAGAAAAACAACGATTACACACGGAAATGAATAGATGACTTTGTTATATACCCCTTGAGACCACATTGTTTGGAAGAAAAAGCAAGTCTACTTTGAAGAAATTCCAATGTAAGATTTTTTTTTTTAAGCATTTGCAATGGTTAACAACTTTGAAGAGAAATAAGTTATTCCATCCTTCTATCAAACAAATAGGAGTTACTTTCCATATCAAGAATGTGAGTTTTCGAGTTGAAGAAAAAGCGTCTTGGACCTAAGCCATTGAAAACTCGGTAAAGGTTTAAATAATATACCCAACTGCACACTATAATTATAAAGAAAAACACCTTAGAAAATCTTAAACTATGCTCATTGTGTGTACCACCAAAAAACCTTAAGTATGTACATTGACTACTAATATCCTTTTTTTTTTTTTGCGTCACTAAGATACCCAAATTTTATTTTCCAATCACCAATACCCAAACTTGTATCGATATGATAAATTAATTCCAGTATTGATATTGTAGTGGGCATAATTTAAAGGCCTTGGTAATACAAAAAAAAGTTTGGAATATTTAGTGTTATGGTAGGCATATTTACAAGTTTTTAGTGACATAAAAAGAGTTTTGTGTATTGATTTCATTGTTTAAAATTTTTCGTGGCGTCAACAGTAATTATAGTTACAAGAACGACAATGTATCTTATAAGGCAAAAGGGCCAAAAAATAATTTGGAATATCGGTGTTATAATGGGCATATTTTCGAATTTTTTGTGATAATTTTTTTTTTTTTTTGGTTATCGACACTACCGTGGGTATTTTTTTAATGTTTTCGGTGGGATTGACCGTAATTGCAAATATAAGAGCGACAATGTATATTGTAAGGCGAAAAGACAGGAGCTTTCCACGCGTGGCACGCCAAAAAGGCTTGCGTGGGAGGCAGACAGTCCCTCGAGCTCCTCCATCATCCCACACCTGTCCGCCGCTCACTTAAGAGGAGAAGCCCTCCAAACGCTGCTGCTACTGCAGCCCAACAATTCGTCTCCAACCGGCAACAAACAGTGCCAGGAAAAAGCAAGACGCGCCATGGAAGCTCACAAGGAAAGGAGAGAGCAGCTACGAAAGGACAAGGAGGAAACCGATGAATCTAGAGAAGACGACCATCGACGCGGAGAGATCAAGGGCGCAGTTGGTTCTGATGGCGTGAGGGCTGGGCCGCCGATCGATCCGATCGCGAAGGCCGTGATTCGAGAGTCCATCGTCGAGGCATCGGATGGCACCGGAGAAGGTCGCCGCCCCAATGACGTGCTCGCCTTCTCTCGGTCCGTTAACAAGATCGACTCCTCTCTGGAGTAGAACTTTTGTGCGCAAATTGCTGGTAACACGCACACGCAGACCGTTGCGTATGATGCATTTCTGATGTTTCACCATAGCTGGAATAATTGATAGCGTGTCTGGATCCTTCGTGCGGGCTTTCATTTCTGTTTTAGCTGCGATGTATTTCATGTCCTGGGGAACTCGTTTGCTTAAAGTTGTCGGAGATGGCCATGTTGACGTGATTATGAAATACTTTTTTACCTTTATGATTATACGCGTACGGTGCAATATAATCCCGTATAATTATACGAAGTTTTGTCGGATAAAAGCGTGAAAACGTTGTACATTATGCTATGTATATATTTTTACTATTATGTAATGTGTTATCATATCTCTAAGTGTTAAAGCATCCACGAAGAAAAATGCGAGGGACAAATGACACGTGCGCCCCAAAAGCTGAAATAATATTTATAGTGCAATGGCTTTATTTGATAATCCCGGAGACGATTGTGGAGATCCCGACTGCTTGAAAGCTCATGAAACACTATTTAATATAAGTGGTCTTGACTCACGCGTAGTAATTGATAAAATTCGAATGTACAATTGCCATTTTTTCAAACGGGTTGGTATAATCCGTTTCGACTCATTTATGGGGAATGCAACTTTCTCGACTCATACTGTACCATCTCGGATCTATTTTTAGCATTTTTCTCTCCTCATATTGTTACCTTTGAAGAATGGATGAGTGGCCGAACCCGCGTTGAGTTAGTGAAGGAGAAGGAGCTTGGAAGTCGGGTTATTGACAATGGCGTGATGGTGAAACTCTGTTCCAAGAAGGAGCTTGGAAGTCGGGTTATTGACAATGGCGTGATGGTGAAACTCTGTTCCAAGCCATCCACAAATCATGAAACAGGTTTAGGCTCTACTTTTTGAGTCCTATATAAAGGGGATTTAATATATTGATTAACGCCCGTTTAATAATGTATAATGTGATGTTTGTTGTTTTTAATTATTGATTATGCAGTTCTAATAATTGTACCATGTCTCAAAATCCGCAATTCGCGTGGACATTTCCGGTTGTCGATCAGAAACAGGTCCCAAATTCAAATCCAGGTTCATATAGCATCAGATGTCTCCTCTCCCATGGATGGAACTATACTCCTCACAAGCCGAATAACCCTGAATAGTCCTTTCCGTACTGCACGAGCGAAGCAAAGAGCAGCAGATCAAAACACTAGGCCATAGAATTCCTTTCTTAATAAAAAACAGAACATCAGCGTAATTATTGCATAAGTCGCTACTCGCGTTGATTCAGAAAGCGCACAACCAAAACCTTAGAAAGGAAAGTTTCCTAAGACGTTAACAAAGGTAGTCTCTCCCGATCGGCAGCGAAGAGGAAAGAGAGAGAGCGATGGGGTGGTCCTCACAATACTGAAGAAGAAGAAGAAGAAGACGATGGCCATGTGTGCGTGAGAACTGAGACGTGAGAGTGAGTCTAAGGCTCGTTTGTTTTGCGGACCCGCATTTGGTTTGCTTAAGTAAATGAATCAATGCCACCAAAACTTAAATTCAACAAAATGATTCACTTTTTAAAAAGTTGGAATGCATTTTTCAAAATATGATTAAATATTAGTGCTTGAATTCGAAATCTTTGGGACTAGTTCCCAGGTTGCGATGATTAGACTAGGTTTTTGACGATTGGGCTCGGGTCCATTGAGATAGGGCTTAAATCCCTAGTGCCCATGCCCAATGCCCCAACACTTTAGCTTGGGTCCATAGAGGCTATGCTTGGATTCTCGATCCTCAAGCTCTGGTCCCCGACAATCAGGCTTGGGTACACAAAGGCTGTGCACGAGTCCTCAGCACCTTGGTTCGAGTGCTTGGTTAATGAAAGTTCATTCTTAAAAAAAAATATATTTTTTAAAATTCGAATTTTAATTATTTTATTATATTTTAAAAATCAAATTTTAATTATTTTTATTTTATTTTTTAATTTTTGCTTCTTCCTCGGCCGGCTACAGTGACAGCCGACAATTGGCTACATGTGAGGCTTGAGCCTTGAGCTCATGATTTGGTGAGGTTGACCTCGCCTCGCCTTGAGCTCATGCCTCAACCTAGCCTCGTCGAGCTCACGCCTTGAGCTTGTGCCTCAACCTAGCCTCATCAAGCTCACTCCTTGAGCTCACGTTGACCTCATCATATCTTGGTGAGCTTGAGCTTGACATATCTCAATGAGGCCGGCCCTCGCTTGTGGCTTATTGTCCGTTGTTTTGTCATTTCTGCACATTTCTCAACCATCAATGCCTCTCCCTTAGGACTTACATAAATGACAATGCTCACACAATAGAACAAGTTACTTTACTCCACTGGTAGCTTCCCTCAATTAAAGTTGTTTGTGCATTTTTTGGTTACTTGTGCTTTACTCGATAAGTGTCGCATCCTAGCTAACTGCACTTCCTTGACAACACATTCTTCATCCTATTAAGCTTCTCCCGATTTTAGCATACCAATGGAGGATTCTCCCCTTTTTGGAAACGTGATAACATACCTCCCTCTTGAGATGAGCCAATTAATCCATGAACTTTATTCTATCTGTTGAACAATTTGGTTCATTCTTGTGCCCCATTGTCATCCTATAGGCTAGACGAGTCATACTTTGTTTGAGCCCTTTTTACTCCAGCGATTCACTCTCCACCCTTATGGGACCAGGTAGAGCACAGGCTTTCTCCAAATCACCCACTTATTGGAGGGATTCTACTCTAATACCATTTGTCATGGATCAATAATTTCTTAATTCTAGAATAGCCCATGTGGTGGTTGATGACTCAAGAACATGTTGAGCTAGCCTTCCTTCTATAATTGTTCCTAAGAGTAGTACGATGAATAACATTCTCCTATCATATCATGCCACGCCTAGAATAGCATTCTTGTATCCTATCATACCATGCCTAACTTAACCCGGGCATCTAGTCCCTTGAGCAAGACAAGAAGAACACCTTGGGCACAACAACTAGTTTTGGTCCTACCATGGCCTCATCAGAAGAGTGACATAATTTTGTGATCTATTTGTGTACGAGATGCCAACCCTGCCTTTAGAGTTCTGTAGAGACTAAGTAGCATCAACACTCAACACGCGACATAACATGACACGATATGATACGATGCGTTGATATGTTATTTCTTAAAAAATAGAGAATTTCGATACGTTGGGACACGTTGTATATAAATGTATATTTTTATATATACATGATGAATTAAAATTTTTATGATTATTTAAATTAAATTAATTTGATTCAAATTCATAAATAAATAAATAAATAAATAAATAAATAATAAAAAAAGAGTCTAGAATGAATTATACTAAAAATATCAATAGAGTATTTGTTGATATCATTCATTAATTCAATTTGATAGATTCAATTACATTCCATTCCCCTAATCCATAAAACTTGGAGAAAAAAAAAATAAGCAATCCACATTCTACTATTAAATTTAACATTTAACAATAAGTAAAAAAAACAATTTACATTTCTCCATCAAATATGATAAGAAGTCTTTCTATCCCTCTTTAGAAAATTTGCCTATGATACGAGTAAGGGAAAATGAGAACATAATTTGTGGCAAGTATGCTATCCCACACGCACGGCCCTTTCTCGGCCTTAAATTAGGGAATGCTTGTTAGCCATCAAATTCCTTTTCTTTCTTTGACTCATATCATATAAAATTTTAAAGTAGTAGAATTTTGATACACAAATTCCACATTTATGGCAAGTGTAGAGCATACTACCATGATTGTTTAGAACATTTCTAGTTTTAAAAGGATCATACTAGACAAAAAGGAAGAAAGGAGAGTTTTGAGGGATTCATAGCAAATAACACAATATTATTTCTAGGGAGGGTGCGCTTTGCCCCTTAACGTTTACATATATCGCCTTATATAGGCATGAAACAACACAATAGAATTTTATAGACCCTGTTTGGCCGACAAAGGCTAATTATTTGCATATGTTGAGTTTCCCACTGATAGACTGACTTTTTCACTCATTATCTTGCTTTGTTGGCTTTCGCTACAGTGCTACAGTACTAAAAACAACACCAAATAGTACATGAACAATACACTACATTATTAAATAGTACGTGAACAATATGCTATGGTATAAAACAATATGTGAACAGTACGCTATAGTACTTTGAGTCAAACTTTTCAGCTCATTCACGTAAATCCTTTGCTTCTTTTGTTTTGTTTTGAACAAGTTCTAGGCAGAATCTTCAGTTCCTTCACTTATTATGCCTATGAATAGGCTCCTTAGAGTTGTCGTCTAAATTGTCCGAGACTTCTCCATCTTTCTACCTCCGGTATTCCTTGATGATTCTTTCAGTTTCTAGAGCTTCAAGATGTTTAGTACCTGTATCATCTATAGGCTAGTATGCGCTGGATGGAATGTCAATAGGATTGAGAGTGCTTTTCTCTTGATACTGTTGTCTAAATGCTTCAAGGAGCTCCTCCACTTCTTCAATTGCTGGAGAAAATTTTGTATTTAATTTAGATGGCCTTTGTCTTTTGGATGACTGATGAGAGCTTGTCGAAGTATCAATGGAACTTTCCGAGATGCTTGGTTTGGGTAGATACCAAAGTTGAAGTTATGGACTTTCTTTGTCAAGACCTAATTTGAGTGCAATTTGCAATTCACCATGATAAAAAAGATCCTGTGACAATGGTCCTCCCCATGGGTCTTGTGATAATGATAAAGCGAGATTTTGTGAATCTGTTGGTGACTCACAAGTATTCGATACATCCAGTTGAACATTTTCCCAGGCAAGCATTGATTGCTGGACGGGTTGCGCGATAATCATCACAGTAATCCCAAGAAACATGATCATCTCTTGTCGTTCATGTTTTCGATAGAATAACTTGATTGTGCTGGCACAATATCCTCTGCAATTCCCAATACTATCAAGTATAAGCTAAGATTCTACAAGGAAGTGTTGTAAAAATCTCATTTGGAACATGTTATGGTTTATATGTGGATACTTCAACGTCTGTTGGATTTTTGCACATATCTCCACTAGGTTGGACAAATATCAAGGGCCTGAAAGATAAAACAATTGTATAAAGTTATGGGTCAAGCTTGCACGCTTTGAGTTGGGTCATGAAAATACTTTTCCACGCACTTAATGATTTGAACCAACTAAACATTTTCCCAAAATATTCACACTTGGCTTTTCCTTGGATAGTTCTACTAATGATAAGAGATATCTTGGCTGTCAGAAACTCAATTGCAATGTTATAAAGATTAAACAAATACTAATAAAACCATTTGAGGTTTTTTGAAAATTCCTTTTCCGGGAAGAAAGTTAGAGGTTGAATCAATGGATAACATGATAAATGCTCATCTTCTTCTAGGGTGACATGATGCTATGCTTTCACACCAAGTTTGCAAATTGGGCTAATAATTTACAATGAGAATCCTCATTTGAATTGTAAAGGAGTATATTGTCAATGTAAATTTGAGCATTGGCCAAAATAAGTTGAAAGATTCTATACATAACCTTCTAAAACAACAAAGGAGTTGATTTAAGGCCAAAAGGGAGTACTGTCCATTGGAAATATTGATTCGGAATATGAAATCCAATTTTATATCTATCTTTAGGGTGAACAACTGCCAAAATCCAGTTTTAAGGTCAAACTTGGAATACACTTTAGCTTGGGTGAGGCTAAGGAGTAAAGAATTCCAATGAGGTAGAGGATATTTATCATCTTGTAAAAATTGATTGAGAGGCTGATAATTGATAACCAGTCTCATATTTCCTTTGCTTTGTCTGCTTGCTTGTTGATATAAAATGCTTCACAAGTCCATTAAGAATTTGAGGGCTCTATTAACCCTTGATAAAGCAAATTCAAACATTCCTTTTGCACTAAAAGCAAATGTTCTAGATTCATTCTAAAGTAACCAGCTTTGGTGGGATTGACATCCTTATTTTTCTTGAAAGGAAGATTGATGAAGAAATTAAGATTTTTCTATAAAGGGTTGGAGCATTTTTGGACAAAGTCTGAGTGAGAGTCTATACATGCCCCAAGAAGGGTTTGCATAGTTAAATCCAATATGCTCTTCTAAATAGTGAAGAATATTTGGATGTCAACAAATTCTTGGAATTGCCCTTTGAATCTAGCCCATTATGCCCAATTCTAAGTTTAGGAATTTATGTACTGATATCCCAATCAATAATGATATCTTTATCTAGTGAGCTAGAGCTAAGGATCTTGGTAGTAACTAAACACTGGGGAAAGAATTGTGTGGTGATAGGTTTACTTTGAACACTAGTAGCAAAGGTATCTCTAGAAACGGAGTTAAAATATCGGGTGTATGACATCCAACATTTTTTAAAAAATATCTTTGCATCAAGAATAGAAGCATTGGCTCCAGTGTCAATGAGGGCAATAAGAGAAATAGACTTGTCATACTTGGGTAAAAATACATATACAAGGAAATATGGGAGGATATAAGAGGTATATGCACAAAGGCTTCTTAAAATATTGGGTGTATGACATCCAACATTTTTCTGGAAGTATTTTTGTGTTAATAATAGAAGCATTGGCTCCAGTGTCAATGAGGGCAATAGGAGAAATAGGCTTGTTATACTTGGATAGATATATTTTTATAGGGCAATCTGAGAGGATAGAAGAAGTATATGCACGGAGATCTTGGATTGTGAGAGGTTCAGAGAAGAAGAAGTATTAGTCTGTGACCACGTTTGGATGGCAAACATAGTGTGTTTGGTTGGTTCATCTTCCGAGGAGAAGACTGATTCAATATCACCATCCTGGAGTGATACTCCACTTTGTTTCTCTATCTTTTGAATTAAATGAGAATTTCTTTCTTTGGCCTTTGGACAATTCTTGGCAAAATGGCCTTTCTTGTTGCAAATGTAACACCTATAAGATTTTCTACTCCTTCCACAGGAGCTCTGTCTAGAGTGTCTCTTTCTCAAGAATCGTCATTTGCACTTTTTCTTCGTATGTTCGAAGGAGACATTTTTGGAGTGTCTTCATTGTTTACATCGATCCCCACAAGAAGGATCATCACATGAATCTTTCTTTGAACAATTGATTCTTAACTTAGGCTTTTGACAAGCCCAATCAAGTTCTTTGTTACTCTTAAGGTAACTTCAGAAAGCATTCCTTCGGATGCAAAGATCATCAAGAGTAAGAAGTATCTCCCCCAGGAGTTCTCCAAGAGGAACATTAGCAACCATTTTCTACTTATTTTGTATGGATCTCTCCATAGTTTGGCCAATCTTTTTTGGAATGGAGCCCATAAATACCTATTTTAGGTTAGGATCAGCTCCAAGAGCATAGAATAGTTTAAACATTTCTTAGAAATGCCTATTGAGATGCTTTCTTTGTGGAGAGCAGCACTTCCTTTTAAAAAATTCTTTTCTTTTGAGCTCAAGAAGATTTCTGGTTTACTAATGAAGAAGTGATGAATCACATAGATCGTTTGATGGAAATCTGTTTGGAGTAAAAAAGTCATTTGATTCTGGTTAGAAATAGTTCTCCATTAGTGTTTTAAGTTTATAGTAAATCTGCTCACAAATTTAGTCAGCATTTCGTATCGACTTTCAACAACAAATGCTTTGGTGTTGAGCCAAGCATGAAACTCTTGTAATCTATTTGGCCATCTGGAATATGAGATATCATTGAGTGTGAAATAGTATTTTGAGGTTGAAGATTTATGTTTAGGGTTTGAGTCATGAAGGTGTACTACTTCTAGCTTGGATGGATTTGATTCCATTTCTATTTCAAGGGGGTCAACCATGGTGTTTGTGGCTCAGAGGTTGAATTATTTTTGGAGGAAAAGGAGTCCATACTGAGGTTGATTCAGAGGTATTTTGTTTGGCAGAGTCAAATGCAACAATAGTTGGCATCTTTTGTCTGCTTTGATCTCCTGAAAAAGCCTCAAATGAGTTTGAGACCATTTGAGTAGAAGGGAGTTTCAGAAAAGGTCTAGGAGCGAGCTTCTTTTCTTTACTAATTTTCCTTTGCTTTTCCATTTCTCTAATACGGTTTTGGAGCATATCTATACCCCTTTGGTCCTACTCTAGAGCTTCGTCAATAATTGAGGCAATTGATGTTGCCCTGGGGGGGGGGTGTCCACTTCCATTGGAATCATTTGCCAAGGTTGGGAAAATTGATTTGGAGGAGGAATAGATTTTCCATCTGTAGGAGGTTGATTTGTCTCCTTGATCTTTTCATTTAAGCTATTTGGTCTTCCAAATAATGATGAGAAACATATCTTCCAGATTCCATATGTTGAAGTTTCTTTTGGAATGTCTCAAGCAATTTATTTGTGACTAAAGCTGTTTGATTAACTTTTTGGTCAACATGATCAAGATGAGCTTGGACAGTTGAAAGCTTAGTGTCAATTGTTTTGAGAATATTATTCTAGGCCAAGGCATTTTATGATTACCAAAATTCTGGACAGTTTCAGTAGTCGTGACTTTCTTTTGTCTTCCATGGTTGTCAATATCTATAGGATTTGGGACCATAAGGATATGATGAAATTGATTGTGAACATCTGTAAACTCGTCTAATGCTGGCAATGGGGCACTAGAGTTATATCTTTCCAAAGGTCGAAAGCCTAAGGAAACATACAAACAATTGGAAGGACATGTGGTGGTTTTGGTTTTGGGAAACATCAGGGCTAAGGTGCTTGGGATACTTCTAGAGTAAAAGAGTTCTTCTTAACCCATTTGTGTACGGTTTTATAGAATGGTGAGACACTTGGCTTTTGGGTTGAAGGTTTGTTTTTGGGTGGTGGTTGAGGAGATGGAGGAGGTTCACATGTTTCAGGGATTTTTGGAGGAGGGTGTGATCGAGGTGGTCCATATGAGACCATGAATTGGTATTTTCCTCCGTCTTCACTGAAAGGTCCAACGGTAGGGTCTCCATTAAGGTACTTCTGGTAAAGTTCATCTTTTCAGCGCTTCTTTCTTTTGGATGACCTATCATCTTCTTCTTCATTCGGAGGATTTGTATAGAGGGAACATTGACAATCAAGATCCCAAAAACAGTGTCATGTACGGGGATCTTTGTACTAATGAATAGGGCGTCCCTCTTGGTCAAAAGACTCAATCATGAATTTTGGATGCGGGTGGTCATTGTCAGCCGGAATATGAGCTGCACATGATTGCGTCATAAAAATAGTAGAAAAGATAGAACAAGTGGTCTCTTCCTTTTCTTTACTAAATTTAATGACAACCGTGCCATCTTTCTTCTTGGTAAACTGGGACTCTATGGATTGGATAGGCGTAGAATTTTGATGGTTCATATAGTGCAGAAAGGGGGGGGGGGAATTTCCATACCATGATAGAGTCCTCTAAAATCTCCACACCAACCACTGTAAATGCCCTAGTTTCTCTTAACCCACCTTTAGAACTTCGCACTTCCAATTTCTCTTAGATTGACTATCTTTATGAGATTTTCTACCTCAATGAAGATAGTAAAATTTCAGAGACTCACGTTCCACTTATAAATCCGTATTTTGCTTTTGCTAAACCATCCTCTTTTTCACCTATCCGTTCTATTAAGCATACTCCTAAAGAAGTCAAAGAATATGTTTAGTCCTCAAAATTTGACCAACATCCTATCCCAACTACTCAACAAAAACACTTTGTTGCCCTTCAAATCCCTTTTGACTTTCCAAGACAATGGATACAAGAGGGATACACACATCTTCACTTTGGTGCATTTTGACTATTCATTTATTGAAAACTTTTAAAATTGACCTTGGACATGTCAAAATCGCGTGTCAGAATTTCGGATTCGTATGTTGGAGTGTGTCGGGAGAGTTGACCATATGTTTGATTTTCTGACACATGTTGATCGCATGTTGGAATGTGTCGGAGTGTGTCGGACACGTATCGGAGTATTTGACACAACATAAAGACTTCTGGAGAGTGTCGGTGCTTCCTAGTGTAGAGATATGATCGTTCTATCCTAGAACTCTTAGTATAAACCCTTCGACGCTGCTCTTAAGAACTAATTGTATCTTACCGTCAACATCATTAACTCTTCACCCTGATGAAACCAAGCTCCACTCATAAGAGTACTAGAATATGGAAAATCCAATCCTTGACACATGGCCATGTTGAGCTAAGTGAGAAAGTAGGCAGACATTTGATCCAAAACTTGAACCTCAACATAATGGATGCTATAATTTTTAGGCCAATATATTCTAAGTTGGGCAATTGGGATTATGTTTTGCAGCTTAGGAAAACTATGAAGGAAAATAAAGTAGTTACAATTTATGCTTCGAGTTTCATTTAGATTGATGGGATTGTCCAGTCTAGGTCCTTCTTATCGGTTTGGGGTTTTTACTTAATTTTCTATTATTTCCTCTCTTTTTCTAATTCTTTTTTATTCTCTTCCATCATTCCTTAATAAAAAAATTATTAACTAATAAACTATTTATAATATACATTATAAACTAGAAGGAAATTCAAATACACAAATAAAAATAGGAAAAAACTAAAACAAAATTGATGTTAATCGTTTTTAAATTTTATCTTTAATCAGAATTTAGATAGTATTTATGTTTTATTTTTTTAAATAAGTTAGTTTTGTTATTTGAGAAAAAAAATAGCTTATATACCATAGAAATAAGAAATCCTAGCCATCTTTATCTCATCCCCTATATAGGATATTTTTATCTAAGTTATATCCCATTATATCTGACTTTATCTTATATTGAACGAAATCAAAACATATGTTAGGCTTTTATCTTGAATAACAAATGTAGTATAATAGATTTCTAAGTGTGAGGCTTAATAAGGTTAATTAATTATGGTTTTCCTTTCTACATCTGAGCTTTAAAGATTTAATGAAAATTATGTGGCTAGAAAATAAGACAAGGGAAAATTCCATATAAGGGTTCGAAATACTCTCATTTTTTCAAATGAGGGCCTGAAGTAGATATTATTTCAAATAAAGGCTTGAAATGGCCATATCAGTCTCAAAGAAGGCCCGTATGAATATGGCTATTTCATATAAAGGCCTAACCTCGCTAGCTGGCAAAAAATTCTAGCCAATCAGGGATATTTTCGTTTAAACATAATTTAAATTTAATTTAAATTAGAATTAGAATAAAAAAAATTAAAAGAAAAGGCAATGATGGTAGGTGCCCCATCACCCGTGGGGCGGCAACAATGTCTGATAGGGTCACTGGTGCCTGGGCAAGGGCCGCCCACCCTCACCTAGGTCTGTGCGAGGGTCACTGGTCCTTACGTAGGCCTAGCAACCCTCACCCAACGCCCCTAAACTTGGGCGGCAAGGTTCGAAGGCATTGTGCGAGGGCTGACGACCATCGCCCAAATCTGGGAGAGGGTCATCGCTCTCGCCCCACCCTCTCTAGTTTCTGGCGAGGGTTGCTGGCCTTTGCTTAGGCGTTGGTGGCCTTGCCAGCCATCGCCATTGTCGCTCCACTAGCAATGGAGCAGTAGCCATAGGCAAGAGGGAGATGCCTCTCCCGTGTGTTTTTTTTTTTCTTTTTTTACGAAAAGAAAAAAGAAAAAAAAGAAAAAAAAGAAAAAAAGGAAAAAATTTAAAAGACAAAATTGCCCTTCACCAACCAGTAAGTTTAGACCATTCTTCGAGAAAATTAGGGCACTTCATGTTTTTATTTGAAAAAAGATTCACTTCATATCCTTATTTAAGAAAGTGAGGATATTTCGGGCCTTTATTTAAGAAAATGATAGCACATTATGCTCTTATTTGGGATTTTCCTTAAAAATAATGAAAATTTTGCATAACTCAATGCATAACTGGACGGATTGTGATTAGCATGACTGAAATTATAAAAATCCATGTGAAAAAAAAGAATTAGACAAAACCACAGTGGTGGCTCATCTCTCCGTGGATCGGAAAACGCCAGCATTTCTTACATGTACACGCGCGTACCTTTTTTATTCACCCATGGCTTACCTGCCTAAATCCCAAAAAATGGTGATAAGATCATTTCTATTAGTTCTATAATTTATTTAATGATTTTGAGCATCATCATTACAATATAAAATGAGAAATAAAATTGATCCTAGAGGTTGCTTGATAGGGAAATTTTATTAATAAGGGTTAATGTCACAGAAATTCCAAACTGGTATATTTGTAACAAACTTATCATAAACTAATTTTTGAGTTATCAAAAAATCTAAATTGGTATACTTGTAACATATTTACTCCTGTAAGTTTCCATCAAATTTTATCATGAAAATACTGAGTTGGATGGCTCATAGTAATAACTCAATTGACATAGTAAGTCCATGTGAAAATTCATACTAGTTTGGGTTCTTTTTTTTTTTTTTGGTTATAAAAAATTAGTTTGTAGTAAATTTTTCGCAGGTGAATTAATTTGGGTTTTTTTTTTCATGTTATTGACCCTATTAATAAAAGTGTAACATGTGCAACAATTTTACCGATCAATGGCGAAGTAAACTAGATTAGTAAAACATAAAGAAAGTAGGAAGTCGTTGATTATGGATGTATAGTAAAATTCATTAATATAAAGTACCCAGATATATTGTTTTAAGTTCCTACCATTTTTTTGTTTAACGGATTATGTGTTGTAATCCTTTTGCCATAAGGCATGTCATTATTTAATTCACATTGAATTTTTATTAATTAATAGTAGAGATATATTAAGGAGGGCAAGATAGTTTTTTTAGCAAGATTTATATTAGTCCTGTTCAGGAAATATTTCAAATTAGATATGTTTCAAATTAAATTAGAATGGATGTTTTTAGTTGGAAAAAGGGTCTTTTAAAGAGATCCCTTCTCTAGTACATGAACATTTCTCGATATCATGTCAATAATATCTTTTTCATTAATTAATAGTTTAGATATTTGTTAATAAATTGATCTTACAATCAAACGACATTTTTTTTTTTTTTTTTGCATAATTACATGTAACTCTTGTGCGCTTTTTTTTAGTGGCTGTCTCCTATTTAGGAGAATAGTGAAGGGATCTCTCAGCTCAATGGCTCATATGGATGGGGATGAAAATTAGAATGCAGTCGTTAGAGCGAGCATTTTAAAGCACCAGGACCATATGGATCTTAAGCAGTATTTTATCAGCATCAGTGCGCAATGTTTTTAAGCAATTCAGCCAGTTTTGAAGTTGACAAACTTTGGCTTAGTGCTGGGAAGCTGGAAAGTATCAACTAAATTCTTATCACCTTGATTCCCAAAGTTGATTTTCCTGGAAGGATGGAGCAATTCCAGCCTATTATTATCTATAATGTTTCCTTGAAAATAATCACTAAGATTACCGTGAATCGCATGAAGAAAATTATGCCAAATTTGACTTTCCTAACCAAGTGAGCTTCGTTCTGGGTTGCCAAATCCAAGATATATCGTCATTGCTTGGGAAATCATTCATTCTATGCGCAAAATGAATGGAAAAAAAAGCCTGCTAGTCAAGATAGATTCGGAAAAGGCGTATGATAGGTGAGATGGGATTCGTGAAATCCTTCGCATGGCGGAACTTGTCTGCTTCATTGGTGGATCCACTTTTGCTTTACATCTTTGTCCTGTGTAGTGGTTCTCAATTAATCATGGATTTGGTTGAGAGGGGCGACTGGAAGCCATTTCAAAATTGTCGAGGAAGTTTCGTAATCTCTCATTCAATGTTTGTTGGAATATATGCATTTGAATTAGATAGAGCAATCACGTCAGACTTTGAGGCATTGTATCATTTTCTTTAAAATGATCACTAACCAATATTCTTCAGGATACATCAAAGTCTCAAATGAGATACTAGATAACAATTATAGTATTTCTCAACGGTTTCTCTAGGAAATAATTGCAATGATGATTGTAGTTTTGGATAGAAGACTTGAAATGACTTAATTCTCATTTATGTCAAAAAATATATATATATATCCGTCTTAAAGAACATAGGTAACCCTTTGGGAAAGGTTGCAAAGTGAACAAAGACAACTCTTTGAGAAAAGTTGCAAACTGAACAAAGGCAACCATTCGGAAAAGATTGCAAAGTGAATAAATGTAACCCTTCGAGAAAAATTGCAAATTGAACAAGTATAATTTCAAAAGTTATCTTGAAAAGACATAAATGAAATTTGGAATAATAAAAAAATATATTTTTAAATTTTTTAAAATAAAATTCCGAATTTCATAATTTCCAAAAATACTTAATTAGCAAAAAGCAACTTATTAACTAATAAATGTTACTAAGATAACCGTATGGAATAAAATAAAAATAAATGAGTTAATGCTAATTAAATTGTAGGTGCCTGTGCAAAGTGTTAAGTGTGCCTAATAATTGCCCACCCACACGTGAATCTAGCTCACACGCCAACCTTCTCTTTAAACACACTAGAAAAGGCTTACATCTATAAAGTAGTCCAATTTTCCTATGTGGGATAAGGAAAAACATATTTTGTTCTATTGACTAAAAATGTTTGTGAATGATCTCTTTTTTTTTTTTTTGGGGGGGGGGGTTTGAAGCCTTTAGTGATCAAATGCAGGTTATTAAATAGTGCCTTGACTTAACCACTAGGGGTCCGCCTCAGTGGCCATCCTTCCATCTTGGAAGGGGGAGGTTGGAGGTTCAAATCCCCACATTCTCAGGGGAGATTAGGGGTGGGGAAGATTTCATTTCAGGAGTGGGTTTAGACTCTCACGCCCTGTAAGGAGGCAGGGCAAAAGTCTGAGAGTGAGTGTTAGAGTAGGATTAGCGTAGGACTGACCAAAAAAAAAAAAAATAGTGCCTTGACTCCTATGATGCTCCAAGTCTGAAGTTTAGTGTTGCTAAATCTATATATATATTTTAAGAATGTCCCTCCGTACAAAATTCTCCAAATCAATACTATGGAAGGTATCTCTCTTGAAGTAATCTTGGCAAATACTTAGGAGTTCCTTTGCTTAGTAAACGAGATACTTAAAAGCTTACTATTGTATTGCCGATAAAGTGCCCAATAAATTAAGTGGGTGGAAAGCAAAAATTCTATCTCTTGTAGGAAGAACAACCCTGGTTCAATCTGTTGCTATGACTATGCTATTGTATGTGATGCAAGCAACGAAGTTGCGTCCTATAACATGTGAAGAAATTGAGCGAGATTGTCAAAATTTTGTCTTGGGAGACGTTGAAGATAAAAAGAAGATGCATTTAGTAGAATGGCAGAAGCTTTGCCAACTGAGGAATTGTGGAGGGTTAGGACTTCGTGGTTTAAGAAAAAGTGATAAAGCGATCCTTATGAAACTTGCTCGGTCCTTAACTTTGACATCAAAGTCCTTATGGGTGGCTCTTGCTCGAGACAAGTATAACTGTTTTGAACTATTACATGATTCTATTCCAAAACATACAGACCCATTCTTTACTTTGGAAAGCTCTCGATGAAGTATGGTGTGACATCTTACAAGTGCTTAGGGATTGTGGTAATTTTAGACAACTTATTCCACAGAAAATTTCTGTTGTTGTAGCCATAGTAATTGCTGTAGCTTTGGTTCGAATTGTTTTAATTAAATGACACATGAAGTTGTAATGGTATTGTTGACACCTAAATTTTATCGATTCAATCATTCATTTATTGCATAGAAAATTAGGGATTAATTTGAATTCTTAAACAAAAATATTAGAATTAAGTTGCATAGCATGTAGTTTTAGGAGTACTTATAATTTAGTTTATATTTTTATTAATTGCATTAACATTGAAATGGTGGTAGACGATCACGAACTTAAAAGTGAATGGATTGAGCCCACGTAGTGGGACAAAATTCGACTAGCACTAGGGGATCAAGTGGACAAAATTTCCATGAGAAGACGGGCCAAATTGAGGTTAATTTAATCTAATTTCAGCCCTTGAGAATTAATTAAAATAGGTCTTGACATTTTCTCAGCCCATTACATGAAAAAAAGGCCTACATTAAGCCCATTAGATCAAGTTTAAACCTAGTTTTGCACTATATATTGGATGTCATGCCTCTCAAATTAGGCTGGCAATTCTATTCTGAGAGCACAAAAGAGAAATCAGGTGAGAGACAGAGAGGATCTAGAGAGGAAAAGACGGCCACAAGAGAGAAATCGTGAGAAGAAACTGAGAGAGAAATATGGCAGCATCCTTGGAGATTGAAGATGAATGAAGTGGTGATGCCAGTATTCTTCCTGGCAAGTGTAGTTTGACAATTTGGTCAAACATTCACTTGCAGACAAGTCCGACAAAAGTGAAGTCCTTCACAGCCACAATAGGAGTACTTCGACGCTTCATCGACACGTTGCTTCTCCTTGGCCCGACATCTTCAATATTATTCACCAATTCAGAAGAGTAGCCTTAGCATTGCCGTCCCAGTCTCTGTGTACTGCAACATTCCTGATATACTAGGAGCACTCTTGAAGCTTTTCGTTGGTCTAGTTCATGGGTGATCATCTCATGTTAGCTGCCTTTCCGCAACTTGGAGAATTTCTATTTTTTCCACAGGTTATTTGAAGCTCTCACTGATCGCATCGTGAGCATCATCGAGTGCCACAAGGACCACGAGTGAGTCACCATCCAGCTGTGAGTATCGACGTGGTCTCGCTGCCCATTTGTGAACCGTCACCACTTGCCACCGTAAACCACTGCTCATTGTTCGTCGCCATGTTTGTAACATCCTCGATACCGATCCCGTGAGAATCGGCCCATAAAGTCCTGCATGGATCGACCATGGGCCATTGGCCACATAATCGATTGGTAAGGGATCAATGATCAGTCATGGTCCGACTGACCAACTGGCCATGAACTAGCCAAGGTGTCGGCCGTGAATTGCCTATCGACCATACTGGTGGGATCGGATCACTAGCTCATAAGATGACTTTTGGATTAGGAGAATTAGTCATGGGATGATTTTGGATCGCTGGATGTTCATGATCGAACATAGTGCCTGGCCACGAGTGATTTCACCTGGCTATGCACCGATACATGGACGATCCGACTTGATCAAATACGATCTCCTTCTGACAAAAAATGCGTCATTCCCTATTTAATTCTTAGTGATTGAAAATGATTCTTGAATTAGTGATGTCTGATTGTGGAATGGTAATGCATCGGCCACGAACCATACAGGTGGATCGTGTGTCGACCAGAATGAGTTCAGGGATAGATTTGACTATTCCATCACTAATTCTAAGGTCTATGAGTGCCTTGACTTAGTACTAGGCCATGGGTTGCCTTAGATTGACATTGAACTGATTGAAGGACAACTGATCCTTTAGGCTGATTGACCTTCCAAAGGAAGGGTTCGGGTGAGTATCGGGCGTGATGGCCGAACCTCGGATGTACGTGATTCGGTTTTTCGAGATTTACCTAATGATCCTTTTTCTGGCCCCAGAACCAATGTAGATGACGGAATTCTCTAGACCACATTCTTGATGAAGAAAATGACAAAATAAAGAAAACTCTAAAATACCCTTATTAATGAAGGGGTGATGTGTCTTTTGACTTTTCAAAAGTAATGATGAAGTTGTAGATATCCTTGATGGGCAAGAAGGGGTGGCGGTGTACACATGGACCAATCAAGGGAAGACATAGAAGATTCTAGAATGCCTCATTAAATGCAAGGATGTGTCATCCCGCTTAGGTGTCATTTGAAGATTTGGTAATGATGGCTCAAGATTTTCCTTGCGAAAGAAGCAAATGACTCAAGGCTTAAGTGGACCAATAAGAATAAAACTTGGTGGAATATTCTAGAAGGCCAAAACTAGAAAGCAAGTTCTTGAATTTATGTCATGTGCTAACTATCCAAAGCCCATGATTAACTAAATCTAAGCATTTAATGAGAATGGTGACTTATTGGCTTAGGTGTCTATGAAAGATATGGTCATCATTACCATAAAATTTTCTTTAGAGAACAAGTATGCCAAGTTATGATGGCATTGTACAAATGGTCCAATAGGAATGAAACAAGTAAGCCTCTAATCATTACATTAGGCCATTAGGTGTGCCTCGTTTTAAAATAGGCATGACACCTTACAACTTAGGCTTAGCCATGTTACTCTGAGAAAAATGATTGGGTCATTTGGATGAGTAATGATGAGGTTGATGCCTATAAATAGGAGGAGCCCCCATTCATTTCCATCATTGGAACCCCTTGCCATTCACGTCTACCCCATTCCCCTTTCTTCTTTCTCTTGGCCTTGCATCTTCAACCCACAAAGCTATCTAGGTTGGTTCTCAAGTTTGCCAAGGTAAGAAAGATTCCTCTTTTCCCTCTAAGAAGGTAGATCCCATTGTTGAGATTAGTTAAGTGTTCACTCATCAAGCTATGGATAGTGTGCAATGTTTTTGGTTTGATCTTGCTTCCTATGGGACATGGCTGCGTGCTTGAGTCATTTAAATCCAGAATGGAGCTAAGGTTTGTTCAGATTGAGTTCATCCAAGACAAAGTTACCCAAGCCATAAAGCCTAGGTTTTGGCATAAATAGGATGCCGGGTCCAAGTCTCGCTTGATGCGGGAATCGCCCGAGGCCGCAAGGTCCTAAGTCAACATTGAGGCGTGTCGATCTTATGCCTTGATCGGTATGGAATCGCCTAAATCCACGAGGTCTAGGTAAGGCACCAAACATACTGATTTCCATAGTACAAATGGACGTGGGTACTTTGTGCTTGGCGTTGAATGAAATTGCGAGCCAATGGTCATTCTTGATACATGTGTATTCACATTGGGTTGGAGCCGAGGTTCGTCAAGCTTGGGATCGTCACTAACACGAGATGTACCCAAGCCTTGAGGTCTTAGATCGGTATTGAGGCATACCGTTTCTAAGCCTTGTCCGGTGCGGGGATCGGCGCTAAGTGATTGATTCAAGTTACGGACCAAAGATTATTCTCGACATATTTGCTAGTGAAGTATAAGAAACTCATGACACACACGAATGAATGAACACACCTTCAGGCCATGCATATTTTGATTAAGAAAAGATAAGAACCGGCTTGTATGATGCATTTGTGCATGCACTTAAAGAGGAAAAAGCGCCCATCGCCATACAGCATTGGCAGCGATTCCGCGTTCATTAAACGGGATGCCTTGGTTGAGCCGGGATGCCTAGGTCTTGAACCCGTAAGCCTCGAGAAGCTAGCCCTGAGAAGCCTCGAGAAGCTTGCCCCGAGAAGCCTTTGGTCGAGCCGAGATGCCTTGGTTGAGCTGAGATGCCCTAATCGAGTCAGGGAGCCTAGCAAGAAACTGAAAGCCTCGGTCGAGCCGGGAGGGCCTGGTCGAGCCAGGACATCGCTAAATGAATTTGCATGAGTGCCGGTATATGCATAAGTATGATATGTTGATATATTTATTGATAAGCCAAAGGTAAGTATGCATTGAAAGATGTTGCGATGGACATTTGCATGCAGTCAAGGGTAGCAACAAGTTTGTTATTGATCTACCATCGACACTGTTTGCTAATGTTGTACTTGCTAGGTTTCGATGATGAGATGCTTTCCTAATAGAGAACTAAGAATTTTACTTACTGAGTTCCCCCAAAACTCATCTCTCATCTTTCAGTCTTGTAGGCATGGAAGTCTCACGTTAGTTTTGGGAGTTGCAGTCACACTAGAGGAAATATGATTTCCCTTGGCCTCTATGGAAAACTTGTACTGTGATGTGGAAAGGAAAGAGGGCCCATAGAGAAAGGGCTTGTAAAAGTACTATTATAATATAAATAAGTATGTTCTGTGTGATGTATGTCCTAGTCTTCCAGCTATTGGTTGTTTGGGGAGTTATTTGTTCACGTTTTCGCATGTGCATGATAACAAGATAAAAAGAATCGGGACGGCGATGAGCCTCGGATGTTGCGAAAATAACCCCTGTCGCTTGTGACCTTGGAGATGGAGTTGGGGTCGTTGTAGTGTTGCCCCGTGGTTGCGATCTCGATCCAATTGTGTGTGGTCCAAATTTGGAAAGAATATCCTCGAATTAGGTAAGTTGCTCATCTTCAATATATTCCACATATTTTACTACCTTTTTTGGGTGTTTTAGTATATTCGACGCATAGGATTATTAGGATGATACTGAGATCGTGGACACTTCGACTACAACCTCGTAGTATGAGTCGCCCTTCTCATGTCCTGAATTTCTTTCTAGTGTCCTAGAGTTACTACCCCGGTTTGCAACCATGTAACGTGGGTTGGCTCTTTGACGAAGTCGAAGTCATAGGAATCCCGACCAAATTGCGACCATGTCAGTTCAGTCCAGTAATCCTATGGTTTCATTTGCTAAGCTTGTGTAGAGTAGAAATCGAGCATCATATCTCATGTGCATGTCTATGTGATTGCCATGATTCAATTGGGTAAAGTAAGTTATATCACACCCCGAATCTCGAGCGCGCACGCATCTCTCGTTGGTCGATAAAATTTGCGACGTTCCAGGAAGTGTCGCCGACTCATTCATTTTATTGCACATGTGGAAGCATATAAACAATTCTCAAACAACACATAAGTGGGATAGAAAAGTAGGATGCAATTTTCACAAAACACACTTAACAAACAACTGAGTTTATACACAAAAGAGTTTATAACAAAAATGGCTAATTCAAAAAGAAGAGCTACTAGGCTATCTATGCACTAGGCTCCTCGTCCATGGGCTCAGGGGGCTCAGGGTCCACCACGACACCGTCAGGCATGTCAAGATCCATAGGGTGAGCTGCCTCCCACTGCCCGGTTCCGAGAGGAGGTCCGTCAAAACCCAAAAGGGGACCCTTCTGACCCCCTTGAGGGAAGTTGATGTACCACACTATGAATTTATGAGGTACTAACTCAGGTAGGCTCTCATTGACCCAAACCGTGGCCTCGACCAACTCCCGACTCAGGGTAGTCCCGGGAATGGGGAAGTAGGTAAATTTGAACTCCATCGTCTGTGGAACCCCGTATCGCACGTGACGTGCCTCCATCTAAGGACCTAAAAAGTTAAGCCCATGACGGGGTGAGACAAGGTCTCAGCCAGTTTACGCCATAAACCCTGATTAGGAAAGAAATACGCCTAAAAGACTTACCTCACCCCAGTCCCTTCCTGCACGTCAGTACAATTCATATCATATATAATTGCATTAAATTCACTCATCAATTGGGGCATCTCAACTTATATCACCACCAATTACAGGGGTCTCGATTATAAGGCTAAATCGTCATGCCACGTCCCATACTTTGCCAAACAATTTTGTCTCATAATTAGGCATTTTAGTTTCAACGATTCATGCATCCCAATTGATTACGGCCCATTGGTCACGGCCGACTCATCAGTCGGCGGTCTTTTGGCATAGCTGGGCGTTGTCTCGCACCATTCGAGTACAGCAACATCTACATCTAGACGGCATTCCATATAAGAGCATCGGCCTAGTCTCCACTACGACTAGCATTTGTTGACTTGGGGCATTCCCGAAGGAGCATCGTCCGGCCCCAAAGGCTCGTGACGGTTTCTCATATCATTCATGCACTCATCCATTCTTGGCCAAGACACCGTGCATTGTAGTCAATTGTCTCGATTAAAATAGTGAGCTTGGCTCATTTTCTTCTTATTAAAAACACATGGTAAAATAATCGTGTGTGGGTACATGGTTAGATCGAACTAGAAAAATTGATATTCTTCCTTTTAAAATCCCATTGTTTGATATAGTATTTAAAAAGCGTTTTTAGTGTCAAAACCCGACATCTGGTATTTTCTAATTAAATACCAAAAATTTCACAATCATCACTCAATTTCCCAATTTAACAATCGATCACATAAACTAAGCACATCACTGCAATCAACACGAAATTCCGGTTTCCGGCTATCCCGGTCTAATTTCCGGAATATAATAAATAAATAATTAAATAACAATTAAATTATTTAAATTAATTATTTAATTAATTAACAATAATTAAATTAAATTACTAAATTAAATTAACATAAGCTTAATTAAATACCTAAGTGCACTAACTAAATTACATTTACCAAACTAAACTAAATTACATTTACCAAACTAACTCCTTAAACTAACCATTCTAACTAATAAAATATAAATGCCTAACTAAATAGCCTAACTAAATCAACTAACTAAATTAACTACCTAATTCACTAAACTAACCTAACTAACTAACATTTACTCTAACCAAATTAGCCACTAAACATACTTAAGCTTAAACTAACCCTTAATAGGTGTAATTAACCCCTAAGCAAAGTTTAGGAGGATAACTCACTCAATTAGTGAACTAAAGAGTTCACGGCGATGGCGACGTGATAGCGAGCGAACCTTGGGTCTAGGGTGATGCCAAAGGAGGTCCAGTCGACCCAGAAAAGCCCACAAGGTTCTCAGCCTAAGGTTGAGGCGTGTTCCCTCTGGTTGGTTAGGGCTGGCCAGACACCACATGGGGGCAACGGGGGCGAGACGGCGGCCTGGTGGGAGCTGCTGACTGTCCGGATGGCTGGACCAAAGCTACTGGGGTCCCGGCAATGGAGCAGCAGCAGCAGAGGCGAAGGGGCTGTTGGTGACGGGGAGGCTGGTGGACCAAAATAGGTGGAGGGTTGGTAGCTGGCTACGGTGGAGGAACAATGGAGTGGTGGCGGCAGCAACTAGGTGTAGAGGAGTAGAACCTTTGGAGGAAAAATGGAGGTGGCGTGTTGGAGCTAGGGAGCGACGAGCTGTAGGTGGGTGAGGGCGTGTGGCGACTAGGTGAGACGAAAGAGAAAACCAGTACATGAGGAGGAAAAGTTCAAGGATTGGTGGTTTAAAGGTTGAGAACAAGCAGCACAAAACAGAGTTCCTGTTCTATTTTGGCGTGTTGGTTTGGTCGGCTAAACATGGGCATCGTCGAAGCAGCAAGGACCATAAGAAGAAAAGAAGGCTGGTGGGAAGAAAAGAAAAGGAAAGGAAAGGAAAGGAAAAGGAAGAAGGGGGTGAGTAGGAGAAAAAGAAACGCGCACGCGTAAGGGGAGGGGTGTTGGGGAAGAGGAGGAAGTCAAGGGAAAGAGGGTCCTACATCTTCGATGCCATGCCTCAAAGTCCTTGTGACTTGGAATTCCTTGGCCCACTTGTAGTCAAGTGTTCAACCAATCAAAATTAACCTTAACTTCCACAACCAAGACCCAATTGAAGGTGGAAATTTCCCTATTGTTCTGTCCTCCGAATTTTGCAGCCCCTTGTACTCAATTTCATCTTAAGAAATTGCAATTCGATGGCCTCGCATATTAATGGTAGGGCCAAAAATAATTTCTTGTATTTCCCTTCGCCAGTTGTTCCACTTTGAAGGCCAAAAACCCACTTAAAAGTGGTCATTCGAATTTTCTCTACTTAAATTGTTGAATTTGAATTTTCCGCCAAAAATTCGGGTTTGCCGAAAAATCTTCAGAGGATGAGTTGACTTTTTAAAAATAAATTGTGACATGATAGAATTTTCAATTTCTGAAATCAGGTTAAATTTTGCGATTAATTTCAACCGGACGCGATTTTAGGGTGACCTAGCCTACCAGGTAGCTTTTAGGAATTTTTAGTGCAATTGACCTGTGGTCGATTATTTTTTGAGCCACATTGTGCCTCTTCAACTAATTGGTGACTCTCGATTGTCGTAAAATCTTGAGGTTTCAATTACGGTCGCAAGGTATAGAAATGATAGAAAAATTGGTCTAATGCTGTTTGACAAGAATTTTGCAATTAGATAGAATCACCCACACTTTAATCACATACCTCAGTCGAACCGACCTATCTCTGATCTCTGATCGATTTTGATAGTGCCGTATTGACCCTAGCAGATTAGCACCGTCAAGCAGTTGGTTTCTAGTCGAATTCTTAAGTCTATTGCATTAAAGTCCCTTAACGGCTTCATCAGATAGACTAGTTACCTCGTGTGATCAGCTCAGAGAAAAAGACTATAGGCACGTCGATGAAAGGCCTGACTCATTCAATTGAAAACAGAACTTGAAAATCAGAATGTCACAAGTTATTTGAACCTTTGTCTTGCAATTTACTTACTTTTCGTATGTTTGGTCGGTTCATGACATTAGGTTGGTCAAGATTCTTGGTCTATATACAATGGGAGGTGTCGACATTCGAATCATTACTTCTCCTAAGGATGAGTTGAGCATATGGTGGAGCAGACTCAACTCAATTGGCCATATTTTTGTTGAATTGAAGATAGGGTGGTTGCTCCCTTTGTTAGAAGTGAAGCTTCGTTCTAGGCTCATCCGAGCATTGGCACATTTCTCGTGTTTGGAGACATCTACTTTCATTTTCGGTAAGCACGAACTTATGCCTACATTGGAAGAATATAACATTGTCATTAGAAAATCTTTGAACTTTGAATTGATTAGTTCACCTATCTGAATAGAGCCTACACTCGTTTTATCTGAATTTCTAATCATTGAACAAAATGAGGTTAAAAAAGTTTTGAAAAGTAGTCGCGGGACATGCCCTTTTTCATTTTTAAGCAAATGTTTTGAAAATGCATCCCTGATTCAAAATAGTAGGATTTTCTTATTAGCTTTATTTGGGTTCGTAGTTTTTCCTCACTATAGGAACACCTATAATCCAACTATTGCATGGCTAGTTCAACAAGTTTGCATGAAAAAGAACTTTGTCAACACTACTTTAGCTGAAACTTATATTTCCTTCACTAAATATGAGCAAAATGGTGACAAAACACTTTATGCCCCGCTTAAGCTTTTACAAATTTCGTTCATTTCTCACATAAAAGGGTGCGGTGATCTTTTGATAATACCTAAGGTTAATGACTCTAACCACCCCGGGAGAATCAAACTAATACTCCGGATTATCATTATTCTGAATGGTTAACTTTTATGGAAAATCCAAGTCCTAAAGATTTCCAATGGCATGCTAATTGGTTGTAAGTCCCAAAGGCTCATTTCACTTGTAATGGAGTCAAACTGATTCCTTTACTGGGCTTCACGGGTGCTACTGAGTATTATCCCCTCAGTAGCGAGGGCATTGCTGAAGCATCCGAGGATTCTGCTTCGGGACGAAGCCACGAATGCATTGGATTCACATTCCGAGAAGGCTGTTCAAGATGCCTCGAATGAGGCTTCGATAGGAAGAGGACTACATTTGTGGTAGTTCACCGTCTCTCTGCTCTCAGCAATGCCGACTTAATCGTGGTTATTCAGTCTGGGGAAGTAATAGAATCCGGTTCTCATTACAAACTGATGGAAAATGAGCATGGTCCGCATTCCACAATGGTTCAGCTTCAGAGAACTAGTGGAAGTGATGGAACCACGCCATCTTCTCAAGGAGTTGATTTCAAGAAACCTGCTTCCATCATAAGAAAGACCACTTTACTCGATGAACTGAACAACGATCCCTTAATAAGAAGTCCGGAAAGCAAACTAGACACAGGTGCAAAAGATCAAGGCGAATTGTCATCTTTTGGAGCATGGCGAGTTTGACTGTGCCCAAATGGAAGTCAACAGTATTGGGGTGTCTTGGTGTCATCTTTTATTGGTTTTGCTCAGCCATTGTACTTCTCTCGGCTTATGTTGTTGAAGATCACGACATGACCAGGTCTCAAACAAGAGTATATTGCCTCGCTTTCTTGGCGTTAGAAATATTTGGGGTCATGGGAGAGAATTTGACAGAAAAGATTGAGAGAAGCTCTTTTTGACAAACTCCTGACATTCGAGGTAGAATGGTTTGATCAAGAAGACAATAACAGCGGAGCTCTATGTTCAAGATTGGCCACGGATGCAGCGATAGTAAGAAATCTGGTTGGTGATCATGTAGCCTTTTTCACTCAAGCCAGCAGCAACTTTTGCTGTGATTCTAGGCCTCTTATTGTCTTGGAGACTTGCACTTGTAGCAACCGCTTTGCAGCCCCTAGTCATCGGAGCTTCTTACATTAGGATGATAATGATGAGGAGCATGTCCAAGAAAATTCTGAAAGCGCAGAACCACAGCAGTGAATTAGCGAGTGAAGCAGTTGCGAACCAGAGTCATTACCGTGTTTGACTCCGAGCAAAAGATGGGATACGCAACGTATTGTGGAGAAAGAGGGGTGCAACTCTCTGGGGGACAAAGGCAGAGGTTAGCACTTGCGAGAGCAATCTTAAAAGACCCGACCATACTACTCTTGGATGAGGCAACGAGTGCATTGGACAGCGAATCAGAGAGACTAATCCAGGAAGCACTAGAGAAAACCATGACGGGCAGGACCGGTGTGGTCGTGGCACACCGCCAGACCACCATCCAAAGATCAGATAAAATTACAGTACGACAAGGGGAAAATTGTCGAAGAAGGGTCCCACTCAGAGCTACTCGCAGAAGGAGAAAATGGGCTCTACTTTTCTCTTGTCAAAGTCCAACAGCTAGCTGCAATGACATGAGTTAGGTCTTCGAAAATCAAGGAAAAGAACAGTTCAAAGTCATAAGCATTAGCAGAATAGGACCTATCCTATCTCTTGGCATTATGGACTTAGATGGTTTTCATTGATAATGATAGGAGGCGTATCATCAAATTATGTTCAACCACAACGCCTCCTTCAATATGTCGAGTATTTTGCATAATTAAATCCAGCAAATTATTGTTCCTCAAGCAAAATTGTCAAGTATTTGGAAGTTCTCAAGACAGAGTATCAATTATCATACTTTAAGAAGACGTTTCTGAAGTACAGTCACGACTTGTGGCAACAAAATTTTTACAGAAGAATAGGCAACACAGTTACAGTCAATTCAGAAGCACTTGTATTAGTACCTCTGGTTGTCTTCATGAGGTTGATCCAGAGTCCCAGAGAACCTGTTTGTCTATCATGCTCAGCTCCTCATCATCTAGTCGTTTCCAAGTACTGATCCTCTCAACCCCTGTCCAGTCCCTATGACTCTTCCCAAGTTCCGCTGTAATGACCCTAGCTCTTCTCGGCCACCCGGCCTTACCATACCCATGGTATCCACAGCCTCCACCGTAGCAAACCCATATACCGTCTATGTTCCCACAGAAGTCGTTTGTATGATCATGGCCCACGAAAAAGGCTTTCACATCTCCCATCGAAAGAAATGTCTTTAGAACCCCTGAGTTGATAAACGAACAAGCAGCGGCCTCCTGGAACTGACCCACGATCTTTTGGTGAGAGAGCTGCCGTACCTCTGGGATTGGAATGTGGAAAAATGCAAGAGCTGGGGCTGAAGCATCAGTCTCCTCCAGTCGTCCACCCTGTTAGTGTTTAATCTGCAACATATTAATAAAATCTAAATCGAGACTAATTCATTCTTCGATGCTTGGATAACATGAGAACTGATGACAGTAACCAGAGTGTGCTTTTTCTTGCTAATGAAGAGCCAGAATGCAGATCAAGTTCTGATGGCACCTGATTGAATGTGGTGATATTACAGGGGCACCTTGTAAACTTACTAATGCAGCAAAATTTGTAATGCAACTGTCTAACATTAGAGGTGTAAAAACGGCTGTTCCTTAGATAAACAGAATAGGAATCAACCAAATAGATTTAGCATCCCAGGCTTCTAGGAGTGGGTAATCACACAATCAAAATGTCAAAAAAATTGTAAAATATAATAAGACCTGATTTTTTGCATTATATACCTAAAAATTATTCACCAGAGTTCTTGAGTTACCAAATAAAGTTGCTGGTCGACTTTAAAGATCAAATCACATAATTTTTAAACTAAATTGACAATTTGTAAAATAAACATGCATTGAGCGCATAAGTGTTATTTTGTGTACCCGGAGTTTCTCAGACAATCCAACCAGCCACCGAAGTTGTGATTCCTTAATCCAACCGTAAGTCCGTATTCCTTGAACAACTGCCCTATCTCCACTATCAAGAAAGAAAAGATTGAGGATGCTGCTATTCGCCCACTTAGAGCCGGGAGGACCATACACACCCAGATGGTAGTTTCCGTACCCATCAATGTCCGATGTAGCTAGATCATTGTGAGATGGATTAATCTGCGAGACTGAGTAATCCATTAGAGATATAAAAGACATCAGTTCTTCTCGATCCATTGTAGATTCTTGGTCATGATTTCCTAGAACTGCTGCCCATGGAAGCTTAGATTCCACTGCTGGAACAAAGGCTCCAAACAAAGATTCAGCAGCATCAGAAGTGCTTGGGCCAAAAATATTATCACCTACACAAAAGAACATAACCAACTAAGTCATTAACAGCACAAGGAGGGGTCATGCTCTATATAAACCTGGCATCATGAAGTTGAGATAAAGTTTCGCAGCATTAGCAAATGAATAATAACCACTTTAGTTAAGAAGATACACTTTACACCTTTTGACTGCCTACCCGAAATAAAAGCATGCATAGTTTCATCCGCTAGCTAGTCCACAGCAGACCATAGGTAGGAACCAGGTTGAGTTTTCTCATCTGTGAATTCACAACCATAAATTAATTTAACTTTTAGTTGAAGCCACTCTACCTACTAATTAAATTTTGAAAGGTTAGATTCTGACATCGTTGTTGTTCATTCATGCACATATTTTGGAAGACGTTGTAAAATCATACAAAAGAAGGTAGAAGCAACCATTTTCACAAAACTTTGACTGACTGTCACAAGTACAAGATGCACTTGCGTGAACACAAGATCCAGAGATTGTATTCAAATAAGGAAAACCATTATACGCAGGAAACACTTAACAGAACCAAAATGCCAGTTATGGTGGTGGATGCTGTAAGATCAAATATCATTTTGGAGCAAGAATTGCTGTCTTGCCTTCTAAAAGTATGTATTAACAATCATCAACATAATGTTTCTTTTCTCATTTTTGGTAAACAAGCAAGCTTTATTGACTTCATTTAAATGGACACATATTACTCTATTTACATCTCATTCAATCAGAAAAAATAAACAAAACAGCGCATATTTCATTAAAAGTGTGTTCATCAAATATATAGTGGGCATTTGAGCAGTCCTGAATAGTTGCATGATACCACAGAGAACAATATGAACATTACGGATCATTAACATAACCTGATCTTTAACGTCAAAGACCCATCTGCTTTGTTGAAGCATATTAGGTCATCATGAAAACTAATAGCATATTAATGTCTGCCACACTAAATAAAAAGCAAAGCCTTGGATATATCAAGTACAGACAAAATCCAACACAAGATGCAATCTAGATTCCCTTGAAAGGGAATGTTCACTCAGGAGAAAAAAATGGGCTAGCAAAACCTGAAGCTTGGAAACAATATAAGACCGAGCAGATTTCCATGGAAGTATTAATTAAACAAAGCAAACAGAGGGCAAGTGCGTTTCTGCTCAATAAACCACTAATCCAAAAAGAGAATACAATACAACCTTTTCACAGAAATCTTTAACCACCACCCAATCCAAGTTGGGAAATGGCCATGGATCACAAAAGAGAAGTACAAAAACACAAAATGTGATGCCAAGAGATGGTAGTTCGTCGTCCGCACAATTCGAGCTATTGAGATAACATTTAAAAAGTGGGAACAGATTCTCCAAGTAAATGAATCTGTTATGTTCCAATACCTAATATATGCATCCTTTGCACTCAAATATGAAATAACTACTAAGTTTCCATAAAGGAAAGCCAACACCAGATCAGAAGCTTGCGATCCTTAGAAGTCTACAGCATCAAATCAGGAGAATTTTGTTTTCTGCGCGAACCGCCTATGAAATTTTACACCTCCCCTTTGCCATTAACTACATAAGGTGACAATTCCTCTTTAGCAGACATATATGCTTTAAATGAAATCCGTTGCCTATCAAGGGTGTGTTGATGGGACTCTACAAAAAGCAAAATGTCATGAAGGGATACAAGCATGCTTCCAGATATATAATCTTAACAACATGCCCGTTTCATTGTTACATCTATAGACCATAACTGTTCCAGCAAACCTTTATGCTTCACAAGCTATCGAAACATAAATGTTTATGCTGTGAGAAGTCCCTACTACAAATACCAACTCCATAAACAGAATAGCAAGTAGCAACTCATCTGGCAATATTACTAGAGCAACTCCTCCCTCTATCTGTTTATACCCATTAAAAAGACAATCTTGGAAACAAACGTTAGAAAAGATAAAGCAATGACGATGAAGTCACCATCGAAATACCCGTGAAGGCAATGAAATCTGGCTTTTCGGATTCAATCATCCGTTTGACGAAGCGGGTCGTATTGATATCAGAGCACCCTTTGAACTCAGACGCCAACACGTCTCTGCACCGAGTCACGATCCCATTTGCATAGTGCATATCGGCCACCTTGCAAAAAAACCCCCGACACGAGATTCGGGATCAAGCCCACCAAAACTCAAAAGCAAGAAAGACGCCGGAAGTAGCCGAGAAGGAAGCAAACCTGCAGGATCTTGAAGGTGCCATCGGAGCGAAATCGGAGAGGAAGAACGGGGTTCCTCTTGATGTGGAGCTTCTCGTGGCCGAGCAAGAGCTTGTGGAGGATGGAGGAGTGGACGAGGTAGAGAACGGCATAGATGGAGGCCAAGTAGAGAATGGATTGTCTCCATTTTGATTCTGTCATCTGGATCTCCTCGCTCGTTTGATACACTACAGCCCCTCTTGGTAGTTTTTCCAGATTCAATTTCAAGAACAAGATCCGGCAATCAATGAACTGAAGATTGTTTCTTTACCTGTGCCGTTCACTTACACGGTTCAGCTTTTCATTGGGGGAAGGGGGAGTTTTGCTGTCCCAAGGGTCAAATGCACATTTTTGTCTATCTCGTTTTATAAAAGTGGAACGAGTGTGGAAATTTAAGAAACTATTTCACTTTTGCACAAACACGTCCGACATCATTCCTAATTTTAAATCCTCCAAAAATTATTTATTAAATCTAATTTTTAGTCGACACGTCAAAGAAAATAAACTTTAAAAATTGGGATTTTCAATTGCAACAAAAATCATTTCTCGAGCAAAAAGTGTCATTTTTCATTTTTTCATTGACATTTCGTTTGTGGATAATTTTCTAGTCATTTTTATTAAAAACTTGAAAAGTCAAAGAGTTTGACATTTAAGTTGACTTTTTGGTCAATCTTTTAATCAAAAGTTAACTCAGGTCAAAATTGGCTTTTTTACATAAAAAGTTTTCAATTGGTCATAATTTCACTTTGGCCGCAATAATTTTCAAATCATTCAAAGTTTTGATTACAAATCAACTTTTAAGTGATAAGCCATTGACCAAAAAAATTGAAAACTGTAAAAATTAAAAAAATCATCTAGTTTTAGCTTCAATTTGACTTTAACTTACAAATTTTACAAAAATTAATTAAGAACCTCTCGAATTTTTCAGATTTAGGTTCGGAATCAACCAAAATTATAATTACTTTCTTTCTAGTCGTATTTTGACTTAGCTCATATTACAACATTTGATCTAGAGGCCATTTCCAGATCACTCATGCAATCATTTTGGTTATTTGGCATATCTAGACAAAAATTGCCATTTTTAGCCCTAATTAGGAGTCTCGATTGGTTCTTCATGGTTTAATAGCTATAACCCCAAATCAACTCATTTTTTCAAACTAAATCCAAATTCTTGGTCCATTTTGGCAGATTCACTTGGGAAATTTCCAATTTGATGGATTTAGCTTACTTAAACTTTGGAAATCTAAGCTAATGAGCTTCAATTAGTGCAATTCAAATTGACCTATTTTAGACTAAGGTTTAATTTGACAGATTAAGGTTCAATTTTATCATTGACCCTCAATTGAATTTCGCCATAAAGTTTGTACCATCATTCTAGTGTTAATTTGAATGCATTAGGCCATTATAAATATGGGTAATTGAACCAATTGATATCTTATTGTATCAATTAAAGTTAATTACGATTAATTTGGTTTTTGAGGCTGTGAATTGTGCAAATTACGTTAATCAGCTAGAAATTCCAAATTCGTGCAACCATTGAGTTTAAGCATGATTTTCAATATTAAGTCAATTAAAATCAATTTAGATGTTTTTAAGAGATTTAAGTGGTTTAATTTCAGCAAATTTAGACTGTTTCCCTTTAAATTTGCCCATTTTCATTCTAATTGGACAATAATTCTTTTATAATTAGAACTTGATTGCATAAATTTTTTGAAAGAAGTGGCCAAAATCAGCCTAAAGTAGCCAAATTGGTTAGAACTAGTTCAAATTGGTCAAACCGGCCTTCGGGAGAAATGTCTGGTTTGGCGATTTTCCGGCGCCATTCCGACTGCTGGCAATTAGCCTTGGCTGGCTAGCACCATTGCCGACTCTCCCATACCCCTCTTACATAAAAATTATGGAATTGCCCTTGGTGAATTTACTAAATTGACCCAAAGAGCCATGTCACTAATCTAGTCATTAAGGTTAAGCCAATTAGGAGACATACTTGGGGATTAAACATTAAATCTTGGCCATTCATTGATGATTAATCCTAACCATTCATGTAAACATATCATTGATCCATGTGATCATCTTTAAACCGATATGATTAAGCCTTGATCAAGAGGGAATAATGTGAGCCTTTGGATCAATCCAAGGGTCCAAATTTGATCTTGAGAGGGGGTATAAAACCATTTTCCCCTCCAAAATTAAGAAGGTTGCATCATTTTCAAATCAAAATTCTCTCTCTCTCTCTCTCTCTCTCTCTCTCTCTCTCTCTCCTCTCTCTCATGATCGCTCTCTTTGCAGCCTCACACCGTTGCTTGCCAATGCCCCTCTAGCGGTCCATCGGTCTCTGACCACCACAAGTCTTCCCCCTGCCTAGTCACAAGATTCGCCAGCAACCATCCTCACTGGAGCACAACGATTGGCGTCTATTTACCTTTAGGCCGCGAAGACGGTATCCACGATAGTAGTCCATCTGATGGTCCCCCATCCCAAACCAATGGTCCGACATCGATCTTAGCCCCTTCGACCAATCTGATGATGATCCTTAGTGCGTCTTAAAGTGTTCATAGCCGGAATCCCCTCAGATCTTCAACGATCGACCTTTAATCCTCTAAACTTCACTCGCTTGTCATTTTTGTTCAATCGAGCTTGATCGATCACCTATTCACTTTATATTTCTTGCAATTATAATCTAGATCTTGCAAGGATCTTGGATTAGTCATTCCTCAAAGTTCATAGGTGGCTAGCCTAGCTCATTCGAGTTCGAAGAATAATCGCAACAAAGTAAACCTCCTAGAATCATGAATCCAATAAAATGAGGTTGCAATAAACAACTGGGGCTAAGATTCAAACTTAGGCTGTGATCTATGTTTGTATGTACTATATGAATGGTTGAAGATGATTTTTGGTGATATGGTGAGGTTTGATGATGATACTATGGCTTAATGATGCATTGGGAAATATTATGATCTGACTAACCTGATTGATGACTTGAAATGAGTTGTTAGATGAGGTTTTTCAACTTCGATGTCTTCATGAGATTTAAACTAGATTTGACAAGCTTTCTAATGATATATCTTATGCATGATTTGGTTGTCATTTGCCTTATCAAAAGATCATCATATCGTTGTTTGATTTTGGAAATTCAGATGATAGATTGGACTAGTTTGCTTAAAATCTTCGATTCAGCTTGTAGATGACTTCAATTGTCTTTGATGCCTTATAATGATTTGTAGAGGACTTCAAGAAGCTTTTGTGAACATCTTGTTTGTCAGATTTGGCCATTGTTAGCTAGGTCAAATGATTTTTACAATACCAAAGTCAGAACTGGAAAACATGTTATGTTTCAGTGTTCTGTTTCCGTGACCTTTACTATGTGACAATTTTCTATTACTTTTTGTGCATAATTCTCAAGTCGGTGCCTCAATGAAAGTTGTTCATTAGGTTTAGATATACATCATATAAAATTTCTATGATGATTAAAGCTCATTTACTTAAGTTGATTGCCTTTAGAACATTCATGCTCATTACTGTGATTTTGCTCTGCTGAATGACATGTTTGCATTCCTCGATTTTTGTAAAATCATACATTTGAAATTTGTGGTTGAAGTATCTCTTGGAAGTTATTCATTACCTCCTTGTCTACAACATATAAAATTTGCATAATAATTGGATAAGATTAGGTCAGGTCGATCATGCTTAAACCGAACGTACTTGTTATTGGAAATTGGTTGTTCCGACTGGCATGCATGCAAATAATAATTTTTGTGAAATCATACATTTGGAATTTGACGTCGAGCTCTTCATTAATGTTGTTTGTCACCCTAAGATTTACATTGCCTAGGTCGAAAGAGTGCATTGAATTGACATGAATGGCTTGAAACCAAAGAGATTAAGTTTGGAAATGGCTTATCCCTGAATGGCACTTGTTGTTTTGTGTTTTTCCTTTTATAAGTAAATTTATATGTTTTGAATCTGGATGTGATACCTTCATGAAAGTTGTAAGATACTTCTTGATCAATGGTTTAATTTTGTGATGCTGATTTTGCTGAATAATTGATGTTTGCTCATTGATTTTGTGATGATAATTGGATGATAGTGTCTTCTTTAAATTTGTTCGGGACATGTTGAACTTCATTATCAAAAAATTTTAAAAAATAAAAATATGATTTGCTATTTGTGCCGACCCTCTCAAAGTTGCAGGGCTTGCTTCAATCAATCTTACAGAATTGATTTGTGTACGTTGATTGACTTTTATAAATACATATGTTGCAAATCTCCGAATGCATGCTTTGTGAAAATTTTTAAAGGATTTTTCAATCTTTGATTTAGTACTAGTTTCGTTAAGTTTGAAATTCTTTAGGGTATTTGTCATGACCTGCCCTCCGTCAGGAGGGATGGCATTTAGTGGTATTTGCTAGTGAGTTCGTACTCGGGGTCATGTCCACCAAAGACGTCATTACCTCGCATTTGGTTTCGGACCATTGAGTTTGAGGTCTACACGAACCGCAGGTTCTCCCAAACCCATACCCTACACGGTGGCGAAAAGGTGTTGTGATTCGTTTTCACACATATGGTACACCTTAGAAAAGGAGATTGGATGTGAACGGCGAATTTAGAGGTACTTTGATCATAGTAGCCCTCTTGATGGTATTTTTGCCCAAAAAGATGTCATCACTTCATCTTTCGGATCATTGCCACGTCGAGTATGCTAAACCATGGTGAGTCTCCACAAGACCCATACCTTGCACGACGGGTTCATTTTATTATTAGTTGTATTAGACTACCTAAAATATAGTTCTAGGAGTCGCCATTCGCCTTGTTTTTGGGAGTTGGCAAGAAAACCCAATTGAGGATTGGGAGTAATCCCTCAATATCCATGCAATAGAGATTCTAAAGTTTGGGGACTTGGGTTACATTAATATTTCTATTAACATCCTTTCGATATCTAATAGTCGTCCTGTTTCCTAAGGTGACCATGCTTGTCTTTTTACTTTTTCATGTAACATGAAGTTAACAAGGTGATCATGCATGGATGATTGTTTTCATGCCATTCTACTTCTACTAAAGAAAAGGAAAAATAAAACAAATAATTGAAATTTAGAGGATGGTAAGGTAAGTAAACACCCATGACAGTTTAATGAAAGTAGTAAATCTAGCACGTAATCCTAAAATAGAAGTGAGGAAAGCAAAACAAGGAAGAGCCTGCAACTCCTCGGGTGTTTATGCAGCACATATAAGAAATTTTGCATGCTGACATGTGATGACCATTTGCCATTTATAAGACATAGGGTTGGAATGGTCATCGACAATCACCGTCTTTAGGAATGCCATATCTAGGGGACCGCCTTTTTAGACCTATTCTAATCCTAGACTAATGCTTGGAATAAAAGGGGCAATCCATGACAACCACAATCAATCATGGCAAATAAAGCACTCAGAAACATCGAGCAAAGCAATTAATCGAGGAACATTGAAAATGGGCCCGAGGTCGGCGTTTAATTGTTCATGCAATGAGTCATACTAAGACTCCTACCTAATCACTTTAATGGTTCGTAGTAATTAGCCATCATTTGTGTTCACAAATGGTGACTAATATTAACAAACCCCTAATTTCAAGCTCTAAGTGTCCACCAAAGTACCCTAGGAGTATGTGCACTGCACATATGCATACATCTAAAAATCATACGCATAGCTTGAAAGTAAACATGCGTGTAGGCCATTGAACCTTGGTTCTTAATCAATCAAACAAATTAATAAGTCGACATCAGATCACTTTACTCATTCATCAAGCGGCATATACAACCACAAGCATTCTATAAAGGTGAACACATCAAAACCTAAAAGATTCAAGTGGTTCCAAAAAAATCATTTAGGAGATAATCAACCAACGAGTTTAAAGAAAATTATTAACAACATGGCATAGTTATACCATGGCTATGAAACACATTTAGCCACCAAGGCTAACGTGGGTGCCTCAATGGCCACACTGATCGAGCTTCGTAGGAGCCCTAAATATGATCCATACTTTGACAATATCAATACCAAGTGAAAAATGTAGTTCGAAAGTTTGAATATAGAATGTAATGTGAAAGCTTGAATGAAAAGGAGGTGTGATTTCATCAAAACTATGGGGCACATTTAATTGCCAAGGCTAACTTGGGTGTATCAATGGGCACATTGATCGATCTTCGCAAGCATTTTAAATATAACTCAAACTTAAAGAAAATTCGTGTCAAGCCACTATTTAAACCATGCTAAAGCATTTTTAAGAAGAAAAACTTCTTGCATGATCATCACATGAATGAAAATTGGATTCAAGTTAATCAAAATATGAAATTTCAGATTGTCCTGCAACATTTGAGGGGTTTGAAAAGCATGTCAAAATGCCTTTTTTTTTTATAGAATTTTTGAGAATGAAGTGTAGAATGTGATGATCAAAATTCGTGAGACATAAGAAATTAATTCAGCATGCAAAATTTCCTAAAAATGCTATAATTGAGACAAGTTATAAAAGGAAAAACAGATCATGTCAGGACATGACATACAAAATTCAAGCAATTGAAGTATGACCATGGATAATTGATCCTAAAAAAAATTACTGCACATCAAGCACTCGGCAAAAACAACTTTCATGAAGGAAGTTTCCTAAGATAAGCTACAAATGAATTTCTAAAAATTAAAGAATACAAAACAACGGATCACCCGGTGCAGAGCATCAACATATTTGTGCAAATTAATGACAATTTGCCCTAGCAATGGATGTCTAAAAATTTCGAAAATTTACCATGACATAGATATATGAATGGCAATCAAATTTTGTTGGGAACCTGACTTTGGAATCCTCAAGGAAAAATCCACACAAAAAAGAAAGAAGGTCCGGTTCAGTAAATGCAGAAGTGCGCAAATTAGTGGCATTTCGAATTTATCACATGGCATATTTCAAGGTAAATTTCACAAAAATAGAAAGTTGGTCAAATGACATGCAAATGGGACAAAATTGGTGTCATTGAAAAGAGGGAAAATTCCAAATAAAGAGCCGAAGTGGATCAATTTTCTCAAATAATGACCCGAAATAAACTTTGTGTCAGATAAATACCTAAAGTGGACCCATTGTCTCAAATAAGGATCCAAAGTAATTTAATCAATTCCAAATAAGGACTTGAGCTTGCTGGTCAGCCAAATATTCGCCGGCTATCAAGCATGTGACATTTCCGACGACTAGAGTTTGGGCAATTTTGTCAAAAAAAATCTAGGGAAAAATTAACAAATCCTAAAACAGAAACAAAAAAAAACCCTAGGTTTTCTACGGTCTCCCCATTCCTTGTACCCATCCTTCGGAAAGTGGAAGACCCAAATTCTTTACTAGTTGAGGCAAGAATTCAAAAACAAGAAGAAAACCAGATGCTTCTTTCTTTGTTTGCGAAGACCCAAATCTTCTAATGGACTTTTCTCTGTTCGTGAATCACAAAGCTTGAGTAGGCTGACCTCCTTATCAACCGAGGTTAGTTTTGCCATCTGAGAATTTACTCACGTTAAACTGACAAAATGTAGACAAAGCTTGTGTACAAAGCCCGATTCTCCATCATCTTTTTCTAGGTTTTCCATTTATTTCAATTTGCACTCATGTTCAACTGTGGTTAGTTTCGTTCAAATTGGTGTAGCTGATCCTTCGTTCGTCGAATAGAAAGTGATTGTGGCTCATTGAAGCAACATGGTGACATGGTGTGGGCATGTGATGAAATTTCACATAGATGGCAGCTACGACCGTGATGGTACGAGAGAGTTTTGTTTAGTTTTGATGGATTTTTGAGTGAATGTCTCCTTTTGTCCGAATCAATGCATATGAGTTACGTTCACTATGATCTTTTTAATTGGATATGCTGTGTTGTGATCCTATGTGTTGGTGGCGGTGGTCTCTTTTTTGCAATTTTTTAATACTTTTCTGTTGTTTCTATTTTTTTGGTATATACTTTATCATTAATAGCTAGAGCTCATGGCATGTCCTAAAATCTAAATGTTAGTTTTTGATGATTTTTGAGCTATAATACATTGGCAATACCAAGGATAAATCACTAATAAAAGGTGCAGGTTTTTGATGATGCTCTTGCTATGAATGACCATACTTAGGGTATGGTCCGTCACCATAGCAGTAGCACTTCCATGCCCACATGAGTCCTAATGTGTATTAGAATATCATTAGCACAAAAAACATTTTAAGTCAATAATGCACAATTTTTTTTTTTGGTGACAAATGGTATCTAATAAAAGTGTGGTACGTGGTCACTAGCATGACTAATTTTCTTTCATTAATAGTAGTGTAGTACAGATGTATTGCAATTTTTTTTTCTAGTTATTGTTTTTTTTTCCCTAGTGCACATTATGGACAAGAATATATTGATGTTTTTTTTTGCTTCCACTTTGCACCAGTCAAGGGATGTGAAGAAGTGAAGTATTCCATGTATGATAGTAGGCGTGGTAAGGATGCTAAGGGTGCTGAAGAAGATGAGTTTCGCTTTATTGATCTTGATGAGTTATCTATATGAACTATAAGATGTGTAGACGATGATGGTTCAATGGAGAGGGATATGGAGATTGGAGATATCAGTCTATATGTAGATATGTTAGTTGATAGTGCATATTTTTTTTAACAAGAATAGCGAAAATGAGTATACGTATCCCAAGTTCAATGCTAAGGTTGATATGGAAAATCCTATCTTCAAGTTGGGGATGTGCTTTAGTAATGCGAAGGAGTTTAGAGAAGCTATTAAGAACCATGCCATAAAAAAATGGGAGAAATGTGAGGTTTGTTAAAAATACACCTAATAAATTGAGGGCAGTGTGTTCAGAGGGCTTTGATTGGCTCATATATGCCTCTAAAGTAGGGGTGATCGATTCCCAGTTCGGTCCGGTTCCACCTTGGAACCAGGAACCAGATCGGGAGCACTGGTTCCCAAAATTGTGAACCGTGGACCGGACCGGACCATCGGTTCTGGTCCGGTCCAACAAAATCGGCTCTATTTTTTTGCACTAAAGAGTGACCGCGCTCCGGACTGATCAATCCAATTCGGTTCTCGGGCGATTCAATGAAACTAATCACACATGTTCCCACGTGCAAAATATTGAAACTTCACTTGCGTGATTCACACTTCGTGTGTTTCACACTTAATTTTAACCATAAAGGCCATGAACAATTGGGCTAAGGGTTGGACTTGGCTTAAATTGTAATCCTATATACAAGTAACGTGGGGACATTTTAATCACTAGAAGTCAAAAAATTGTAATCTTATTGGCTAAAGAGTAAATCACCTAATTTCCTCAAGTAGGCAGAACAAAACACAAAGCAAGGATCATTCAACCATTCATCACAAAATCTCCAATAAATCAATTAAAAAAGAAAGAGTCTCTTACTTTCCCTCTTTCTATTGATAACTAACTTGCTGGTACCACTTGAGGAACCCTGAAAACCGAGAACTCAAGTCACAGCCCACGTTACTATACTAACAAGGAGATTTTTTCTATAAATAAAAGAGTAACAAAAATGGTTTTAATGGTCTCTTGGCCATATAAAATGTTCCTACCTCAAATTGCAATTTCGGTTGCAATAAGTTATCATGTTTATATATTTTATTAATTCTATGTATATAAATTATATATTAAAAAATTTGGTTCGGTCCGGTCGGTTCAGTTCAGTCCGGTTCCCACCTTGGAACCAGGAACCGGATTGACTGGCCACCGGTTCCAAGATTAGGAACCGGGAATCGGACCACCGATTGTGGGAACTGCCCAAAACTGGCCGGTTCTCGGTTCAGGCGGTTCCCGTTGCACACCCCTACTCTAAAGTGCAAATGAAGCATACTTTACAAGTCAAAACCTTCAACTACATACATGTAATAGAGCACTAAAAGTTCATCAGATAAGCACTAAATGGCTAGCAAATAAGTATTGTGATAGGTTGAGAAACAATCCTACATGGCCAGGTGCTTCAATGAAAAAAACAATGGAGTTTGAGAATATTTTGAAGTTGTCAAATGGTTTATAGAGCTAGGGCAATAGCAATGAGTATTATCATGGGGAATGAGGAGGAGTAATTTTGGATGCTTAAGAGTTATTGCGAAGCACTTCTCGATGCCAACCCAAGATCCACATGTATAATCAAGATTGAGCAATGTCAAGACCAATTCAAGTTTAGGGGAGTCTACATTTGTTTGGATGCATTATGGAGGGGCTTTGTAGAAGGATGTTGGTGCTTTGTGGGATTCGATGGTTGCCATTTGTCATCAGGCTATAAAGGGATACTTCTAGCAGTGGTGGGCGTAGATGGCAACAATCAAATGTATCTCTTTGCATGGGTAGTTGTTGAACAAGAAACATACAAGACATGGCATTGGTTTATTAGTTTGATTATAGAAGACTTGGGAATTATGGACCCTGAAAATTTAAAGTACTAGACTTTTTTGTGTGACAAACAAAAGGGATTGGTGCAAGCACTAGCACATCTAATGCTTGAAGCAGAACCGATTTTGCCTAGGCATCTTTATGAAAACTTTAAACTGCATCACAAAGGAGTAGAACTTAAAAGCTTATTTGGAAGGCTACCATCACAACTAGGCATGTGATTTTGACTTGGCAATGGCACAACTGAAGGCACTTGATGAGAAAGCTTATGATTGGTTTTCCCAAAGGCCTCCAGTGTAATGGAGCAAGTCCTACTTTTGGACAAGTTCAAAATGTGACATTTCCTTGAATAACTAATGTGAAAGTTTCAACAAAAGCATCATTGACGCAAGGGACAAGCCTATCATCACAATGCTTGAAACTATAAGAGCGCAACTCATGGATAGAATTCATAAGCAAATGGATGGGAATGACCAAATACATTGGTGTGATTTGTCCTAATATCCACAAGATATTAGATCTTCAAAAATAGTTTTCGGCATCATGGATTCCAACTTGGAATGGAGAGGATGAATTTGAATTAAGTGGGCCATATGGAGACAAGAGAGTTGTTAATATTAGACATAGATCTTGTAGCTGTAGAAGATGGGCCATCAATGGGATTCCTTGTTGTTATGCTGTGGCAGCTCTTATATACATGAGGAAAGAACCTGAAAAATGGGTTCACACAAGTTTTAGTAAGGAAACATTCATGCAAGTATATAGTCATGTTGTGCATGTTGTAGATTCTAAAGACATGTGGCTTGCTAGAGAGCCATTACTCCCACCAGATGTGCCCAAGTAAGTTGGTAGAAAGAAAAAAACAAAGAACATAATCATTAAATGAAACAACTAATAGAAATTTGAAGACAAGAAAGAAAAAAATTGTGCAAGAGCCGGTGGGAACAAAGTTGAAGAGACAGAATACCACAATTACTTGTGGAAAATGTGGTGGGTTAGGTCATAACAGGTATCATTGTAAGAACCCACCAGTAGCATCAATAGCAGCAGCATCAGCCCTGGTAGATTTTACAGTTGTCTCATGTTCACAAGATGTGGTAGAAAGTACTCCCTAAGACCCAACATGTTAACCTGAGATTGTTGAATTACTTGCGTCAATTTTTGGCAAAATTTCAAGCTCAATATTATCCAACGGAAGAGAGAAGATACATGTAGTTATTTGTGTTTGACTTTGTCATAAAATTGTTCTTACTTATACTTGACTTTATTTTGACTAATGATTTATTTTGTGTTTCAAGCTCAGGTAAAGAGGAGGATGTAAGAACCTCAACTTACAAGTGGTCAAAGATGAGCAACTTTTTTTTAGATACACAAGAGCAACAAGACCAATAAATACAAACTCTTTTTGTTTTACCATTGGTTGATATGGATGGATCTATTTTGGAAGCATCTTAAAATATTTGTAGATAAATTTTGTTGAAAAGATTTCTTGTGTTGGGATGTCTCAATTCAAGTTTATGTAGTGCTATTTACTTTGCTATGGATGTCCCAGCACTTCATTGTAATATGGTTGTACTAACAACAAATTTAAATGAGCTCATCAATCCAATGAGAAAAAAAGAATATAAAACAGCAGCATAAAAAAATGACCTACAAAGAGCAACAAACACTATAGCCAACAACACACCCAATTAAAATGCACCGTAGTATAGGCCAAAGAAATATATAGAATGTCAATGGACTCTATCGAAGCTTGAGCTCTATACACAACAAAATATAGAATATCCGACTTAAATGAAACCAAATACAGCTTGTAGTACCAAAAAGCATCATCATTAATTCATCATTGAACACTTGAGTTAATTGAACTTCAATATTTCCATTACAAAAAGAGGTAACACAATATGAGTTTACAACTTTAATACGTGCACATATAATGCACACAACGCTACAAGAAATAGAAGAAACAATTGAATTTACACAACAAACTCCCATTGATCATATGCAGTTATAGTTCTTTGGGTCTTATCTCTTTGGTCAAAGATGGCTATTCTGCTCATGACATAATAGGATGTTGCACCGTCGAGTCCACTAACTGGTTTCCTCGAGGAAGAGAAGCTCTAGGCAGGTGACAAGTTTCAGGCAAATGTTAACTCTTCTCTTTTGACCATCACTTAGGGTGCGTTTGGTTGGACTTTTGGGGAAAGCCTTTGGGGTTTTCCAAAAATGCAGTCCTTTGGTCCCTCAACCTCAAATTCTTATGTCCATGGCATTTGCAATCCCATTGCCCTTATTGTCGTTTTTTCCCTTTCCCTCTTCTGAGAGACTGGTATGGAGTTTGGCAATTGTAGCTGAACTATGTAGTAAACAACTTCTCTCACAGTAGCATTGAGATCAATACATCGTCTTACATCACATAAGCCTAAATTCATAAAAATAGAGAACCTTGATAAGTGATGAGAAGATAGTTGCTTATCATTTACCAATGAATATTAGATCACCTCAAAATATAGGATAGTTGAATTAGGTTCAATTATTTTTTTTATGTGAAGTCACAAATTATTTTTTTTTGTCCCTCTTCCTTCTGTGACGGCAACGACGACTGAGAAGAATTTGTAGCGGCCACATGCCCGAGCATGTCCTGCGCGCGCTTTGCTCTGGACTGAGGGGCCGCTAGTGGCTTTAGATCTGCGACGCCTCTTGCTTGCTTAGTGAGCTGGGCTAGTTCAAATCGGTAAGATTCTCCTTTGATCGCTCTGCATTCATCTTCCTCTACAAAGATCTCTTTTGCTCTTTTTCTTGGTGCTGTCGCTGGGTCGCATGTAGAGGGTATCTGGGTTTTTTTTTTTTTTTTTTTCCTTTTTTCTTGCTTTGCTCCATTTATTATGTTCTTTTAGATGTTTTATTGGTGGGTGTCGAGGCGCAGGTTTTGTTTTTTTGCTGCGATGTGAACTTTGATATGTGCTGCTGCGTTGGTTCCGAGGAACACTCTGTCCGTCTATCATTTTTGCTGTTTTCTTGTTTGCGGATTTTTGTTTTTCTGCTTCGGCTCTTCTTTTTTTCTTGTACAGAAGGATTTTCTGTGGATTTAGGTGAGATCCTCATTGTTGTTTCGCTTCCATTGGTGTGACAAGTGTTAATTTTGTTGTTGTGCTAAGTGGTACACAATGAAGATGGATTCTTTATCTGTTTTTTGGGGGAAATATTGAAAATAGATTTAGCCAGGAGTTCAATCTTCAGCTTGAGTTCTTGTTTCCAACAAAGTTCGGGTTTTTATTTAGACATGATTATCTATTTAGTTTGCCAATCTGTGGAAGTGAAGTGATACCCGTGCTGCTTTAGCTCTGGAAACATTGGAGGAGGGGGGGTGTTGTTGTAGCTGGAATGTCGATTTAAGCTTCTAGTTGTCTTATGCTGTTTGGCTGATATGCAAAATTGATGAGAAAATGAAGAAATATTTCGGTAAATGCTCGGCTCGATTGTTGACTTTCTTGGCTCCTTTAGATGGCCATGGTTGATTAAAACGCCTGCTTCATAAAATGATAATCTTATATTTACTTTGGTATCTTGATTTGATTGTTTGTTCATGCAATACTTTGATGAAGATGCCTTTTCTTCACTGGTGAATGTTAGCTCATGATAGACTTGATGTTTTGGCGTAATATTCAAGGCAGAACTCTTATTGGCCTGTTAATTTCCATCACTATTTATTCTCTTGTTGGGAATTTCTTTTTCGGTTTGGCTTATCTGGAACCAATCCCCAGAGGAGCCATGCTTCCCAGATGTTGAACGATCAAAGTATGAGCTTTCACTTTCTTCTCCGTTACTTGGTATTTGAAATTCACTTACTGTATAAGGGAGAGGATGCTGCATGATCAAATGAATGTTTCTTGGATTCAAAGTGTCAAACATGGATTATGGCGATAGTGTATGACGGGCCTCTTACATTGCAGTTTATAATATGGAAGCAGCCAATGCAACAAATATGATTCCTGTATAGCAGCAGCAGCAGCCGCCTGGTTCACAGGGCACATTTGGTAACATGGCTCCAAATGCTCAGGGTCTGTAGTCTGGTATGGTAACCCTACCAAATGCATCCGAGAATCACCCCAATTTCTCACAACAGAGGCAGCCAAATCAGTAGTGAGACACTGGTTTCGTGGTGATATTTGCTGTTGCTCGAGCATCTCAGTACTCTTGGATTGATGCAGGGGTTACCACTGCGATACTTGGAGGGTGGAACTTCTTGGCATAGTCCTGCTTATAGAAACTTGTTTTGGGGAGTATGGTGAGGGAAAAGCTTGATTAGGAAGACGCATGTTCTAATCTTCACTTTTGGCAAAATAGAGAAGAAATGGAAATCTTTGCTTCACAGTTTTGGGCCAATGTGTGTTTTTGTGATTTCCATTTCTTTGTTCTGCAAAGTGGGCCAAGTTATTGGTTGATAATGTAGAAACAAGACCGAATGTTTCAGCTATTGGTTGATTGGGAGCTTAAGCTTTTATTTTTGACAAATGATAATTTAAGGTTTCAAAAAAGCCTCAATTAAGTCTCAAGCTCATCTTTGATGGAATTTCATGATTGGAAATGGCACGTGGCAAGTAGCCAAATATTCCACATGGAAGCCACGTCGGATCTCCTACGCTTCAATTTTGCGAATCCCTCCTTCCTATACGAAAACTTTCCAAGGTCCGCCTCATGGCATCCAAGTTGAGAGAGATAAATATTCCACATGGAAGCCATGTCGGATCTCCTACGCTTCAATTTTACTGGTGGTGAGCACACGATTAAACAAGTCTTCTGTTGACCAAACCAAAACTTTCAAGTCTAGAATGGACTAAAAACCGGAAACTCTAAGATTTGTTTTAGCACTTACCAGTTACCAATATGTTATTCGGGAATGAGATGAAGTAAATACTTTTTGCCAATAGTTTTTTTAACACTTATAAACTTTTTTAGTAATCTATCAGTACGGAAAAAATTCTTTCTTTTTTTCAATTGAATAATAGAATTGTCTCTTAGAGAATCATCAAGAAAGATTATGTTAAATAATTGTTTAAATTGGATATCATTATTTGGCCAATGCTTAAAAAAGGGAATGAAGTATATGATCTAAATTGCAAAATCCTCTAAGCTTGAACTGCAGTAACATATTGAATTTAGATTATTTTGAGTTGAACAGGAAAAAAAAAAAAAAAAGAACCGAAAACCAAAAGCTGAAAACCAAAAATTGAAAAATTGAACGGAACCAAACCGAACCGAAATTTCGGTTCGTATTCGGTTCGGTTCGGTTCGGTTCGATTTTTCAAAAAAACTGAACCGTTGACACCCCTACGGGAGACGGCTGCGGATTGCCGGAATGGTGATTAAGACTCGCTGAATTGGTTACCGGCGTGAAAACCGATATTAAGCTGATCTGGCTTCGTGTCTGGACGAGGTCACCAGAGCATCGAGCTTCTATGGCAGGAGAGGAGAGGGACTGGAGTCTGGCGGAGATTGTGGACAGTGGCGCATCGCTAGCGGAGGCTTCGACGAGTAGTTGAGAGAGAGAGAGAGAGAGAGAGAGAGAGAGAGAGAGAGAGAGAGAGAGAGAGAGAGAGAGAGAGAGAGAGAGAGAGAGAGAGAGAGAGAGAGATTTTCTCTCCAATTCAAATCTTTTTTTTTTTTAGATTATGGCCCCCTAATTAGGGCTAAAAATGAGAATTCATATTTTGGCACGCTTGATGTCAAAATTGATTGAACGAGTGAATGGCTAATGACCTCTAGATTAAATGTTGTAAAAGGAACTAAACCTAATAATGACTAGAAAAAAAATAATTTTATTTCTAGCCAATTTTAAACCTAAAATAAAAAAATTCGGAAAATGAGGTTATTAATAGATTTTCACAAATTTTTTTATGCCAAAGTCAAATTGGGACTAAAAGGAATCTTTTTGTGTTAAAAGTCAAATTTTAATTCGAGGGTTTGACTTTGGTTCAAAGGATTGGCCAAAAGTCAATTTGAAAGTCAATCATTTGACTTTTTAGGTTTTCAATAAAAACGGTTAGAAATTGCTTGAAAATGATAGGCCGAAGAAAAAGAAATAACAATAGACATTTTTGTTTGAAAACGGATCCCGTCACGATCAGAAACCCTAAAATCGAGTTTTCTACCTTTATCGATATGTTGACTAAAAATCATGTATCAACAATATTTAAAAGAGAGCTTGATCAAAGTGCCGTTAATTCTGCACCCAAGTTCTCACGGAACACCTGAAGGTATTTCACAACTTTAATGAAGTTAATGACTCTCTTTGAAATTTTTCCAAACTCAAAAGTTTTAGACGTTGTTCTAAGCTTTCTATTGATGTCAAGTTTGTTAAATTCGAGTCATGTTTGATAGCTCAAAGGGCCCAATCAATGTGCGACATTATCTGCACCTGGATCCTGGAATTCATTTCCTAAGGACATCAAACTTGGCTCACAAGTCTAGCGAACTTAATATCCTTGTTTGATATCATTTGTAAAAGGACTCAATTATAATCTTTCAAAACTTGTGTCATTGACTACAATTTCTCAAAACTTGTGTCATCGATTGCAAATCTTTAAGATCTCATTAGATGCATACTTGAATGATTGAATTTCCCTTGATTATGCAAGTGACCCATTTCGGTTCACTTTCATTGGTTGACTAATTGAAAACTAAGGTCTTATGAACCAAGTGTATGAGCTTATATTCCATTTGCATGTGTTTGTAAGATGAATGGTTTAAGATTGATGCATGTACACAGGGTAAACCAAAGGGACACAACTAGATCCGAATTCTAGGAGTTGTTCGGTTTTGTCCACCATTTATGAACATAAGGGATGGCCAAAAACCAACGGCTAATAACTATCAATTAGTGGTCATAGGATGGCTCGAAATGCATGCACATCAAAGGCCGATCTTGAGGCCATGCCTTGTGTTTTGAATTGCTTTGAAATGTTTACATTTGTTTGGTTGTATTTGATTGCACCCTTGATTCTTATTTTAGCACTAGTTAATATTAGAATAGTTCCAAAAGTAACCCTTGGAGATGGTGGCTACAAGGACTTGAAGACAGTGGGATAGCCAATGTTCAATTTGGCTTTGATATTTTGTACACTTTCATTTTCTTGACTCGTCTTGGGTTTTTAGTTCAATTATATAAATACTCAATGAGTTACAAATATGCTTTTCTTGTACTTTGAATTGTTCTTCCTTACTCCTTTAGTTTGTTTTCTTAGGTGTCTATTTCCCGCAATGCAATTTCACTTTACTTGATTGATTTTTCTCTTCATTTTGATAGTTAGTATAGAATGACACGAATGAACCATCTATGTGTGATCACTCAGTATTAAGATTTGAACTTGCACGAGAATGTAAAAAGACTGCATGGCCACCTTAGATAACAACCATACTCATAGGTACCAAAATGGCGCTAATAGACATCCATTAGCATAATTGAGATCCCCGAACCCATGAAATCTCTGGTTTTCGTGGAAATCAAGAAAAGTCTCCCGACCCATCATTGGATTTCTAGTTGGCCCCTAACAAAGAGGCTAGTGGCAACTCTTAGATAATGTTTTTTAGGTTGTTTGGAAAACTCAAAATGAACCGTTGCACACGAGATATGGATTTAGGAGAACCCCGTTCTTGATTGATGGACCTCCTAGACAAACATTAAGGAAGATACTTTTGAACCTTCTTTGTGTGTTGCGCCTTGAGGACCGTCTTTGAAGAAGTATCTCTATATTTATTCCTTGGGATCAAAAGCCTAAAGGGTTAGGTCGCGACATCATCCACAGTTTTAGAATCCATTTTGAGTTTGTTTTTACCGATAATTAGTCTAGGTCCTCGATAAAACATAGTGTTCGAGTTTTAATCCTATTTACATATCTGCCATTTTTCTCTCAAATTTACCTATTTCATTGTCCTAATACCACCCACAGTAAATCCCACTTAACCTCACCTAACCAAACCCAAGCTCAACCACACTTGACCAGTGCCGCCCATGGCCGCCGCTTTGTCACTGTCGCCGCCTTGAGTGAAGCAACCACCTTGTTGCAATAGCCTCTCCCACCTGTGCCCTTCTCTCTCTTCCTGCACACCTCTCTCTCCATCTCTTCACCAGTTTTGTCATATGGTCTAGCTCGACGCCACACTTGTGAGCTCAATGGTGCACTTGGTCAAGCTCTACTCCCAATTTGGTGGAGCCCTACCACGGCGTCGCGTCAAGCTCGTCCCATGTGCGTGGGAGACGTCGGCGGAGGCTCTATGGAGAAGATAGAGAGATGCAAGGCCTGACTTGGAGATTGTCCATAACGGTATTGAGGGGCGCCGGCAGCTTAGGGAGGTGGCAACGTCAGTTTAGGATGGTCGTGGTCCACGGCCAGGCAAGAGAGAGAGAGAGAGAGAGAGAGAAGGGGCGGGGTGATGGATCATAAGTTAATAAGATAGAGGAGTGCCAAAGTTCGAGTATGATTTTTCTAACTAAAAAAAAAGAAAAAATTCTTCGAACAATAGGTTTAAATTGCATAAGTACATGTATTGATTAAAACTTGTCTCTATTACATTTTCAAATTACTGAGAAATACCCATATTGCAAATTTGATGATTGTTTAAGCCCGGTCTTTTGTTTTACGTAAGTAACACTATATGCATAGTTTGTACATAATATGGGAGACTTGAACATGTAAGTTTCGGTTCCTAAACTAAATATCTCGAACCTCAACTACTATACCAAAACTAATACTCGTACTTAAAGTTTTCCAAAAAAAAAAAAAAAATTCTCATACTTAAGGATTTATGCAAGGACAATTTGCATACCTTCCTTTTCGTATGGAAATCACTCGAATTTGAACTCGATTCTGAAATGTTTCTCAGCCACTTAATGATTTAATAGGTCAATTATTACTCATATTACTAGAAATTTGATGATATCATATAAATAAACACAATATCTATGGATTCATCATTAGATTACGATATCATAGTAAAGTACAATTGTTAAATGCAATTAACTTTTCAAGCACTTTCCAATTTACATGGTCCTAGTAGGTTGCAAATTTAGGTAATGTAAACTCATAACATCGGCAAATGATTGAGACTCCCCTTATAGACATTTTGTTTTTTGATCGGGCATTTAAAGGTAATACACATGCACCATATAATACATTTACTTTTGATTTTTGACTTCTACTTTTCGGTAGTGCCAATATTGTTCGACTATTTTTTGTTTTGTGTTGGACATTCTTATGTTCAAATTATATAGCTATGAACGATTAAAGTAATCAGAGCTATATTTTCATAATTTTCAAAGTTGTTTAGATGAGAAAATCATATATTTTAGAAAGTGCCTCCTGCCCTCCGGGCCTAGGCTCTAATGCTTTTAATATTTCTTTTTTTTTTTTAATCCGATGAAAATCCTGCTAACTTTACTTTGCTAGTTTGAAATTTCAATGCGGTTTGAAATATTCATCTTGCGTGTCTACTTCTGAAATTTCAGATGTTATTCAGAAAAAAACTTCACAATAAAGAAAAATAATTTTCAGGGAAATTTTTTTTTGCCTTTTTCAATTGGGGAATATATTTTCCTTAAACATACATATTTTCTTGGACCATGTATGGTTTTCTCTTGACCAATAATTTTTAGCAAAGCAAATGTATGAAAGTTTAAAAAAAACGTTAATATCACGAAAAACCCTAAACTGGTATACTCGTGATAAATCTATCAAAACCTAATTTTTTGACTATCAAAAACCCTAAACTGGTACACTTAAGACAAATTTATTCCAAACTAATTTTTTGATCATAAAAATCCCAAGCTAGTACTTTTATGACAATTTTACCCTCCATTAGTTCCATTAAATTAGATTAATACCACAAAAAAAAAAAATCAAAATGATACAATTATGACAAATAGAGGGTAAAACTCCAAACTAGTACACCCGTCAACTATTACATATCATTTAACTTAGCAATTTAATAGTAAAATTTAACAGAAAATCATATAGGGAAAATTTATTGCAAATGTATCAATTTGAGGTTTTTCGTGGTATTAACCCTTTAGAAAATTAATTCGTGGAAATTTTTTCGCTCAAACAAATACATCTTGCAATGCAATTCTAAATGACTCATTTAAAAAGAAAAAGTGAGATATTTTTTGTTTGAGTGGGAACTATCTTCGTAATCAGTGTATTGTTTTCAAATGTACACATGTACGATATCATCCGTGGGCTAGAGAATAATATAAAATTAGACATTATTTGAGGAAATGGACATGTGCGTGCTAATGGTTTACTATGCGAATCTTCATCAGTATAGACTTGGATTTGTTAGTGGGCCCAAATGAATCCATTTGATTGTTAGTGGATTAAATTGGAAAGAGTTCAATCTCTAGCTTGAGCCCATATAAATTGACTTGTAACTCAACTTACCGATGCAGTGCAGATCCGGGCGCTTTCTCCCCAGCAAGCAGAAGCCCTAGCTCTGCTGCAGGGATTGAAGCACTTGAGTTGAAGTGAAGCTACGCACGTAAGCACAGGCACCGGTCAAAACTGCAGATGGGTGATAGAAAGCGACAGTTCAAGTCTGGTGGAAGCTGTGATGGGCCGGGCCGAACCTTCATGGGACTTAAAGGAAATTGTGGAACAGTGCAAAGAAGAGCTACGCCTTATTAAATCAGCAATGGTCGTCTCGGCAAGGGTTGAATATAGTCCACGCGAGGCAAACCGAGCGGCAGATTGGCTAGCAAACTCTCACCGTTCCAAAAATCTTCCTGCAAATTGGGTGACTTTTCCTCCTCCCTCCCTTTCGGAAATTCTATGTTCAGAATTTTATCCATTGTTGCCTTGTAAGGCTCGTTTCGTTTCGTGAATGAATGCAATATCTATTTTCGACCAAAATAAAAAATAAAAAATGGATGATCAACTGTGTGGTGCAATGAAAACCACGAACTGCATGCAGTTATTTGGGTAGATCAATGGCCTCTTTTAACGTCCTTTCACAAAGTGTATTTAAATGTTATTTTCGATGAAAATTGACCTGACATGTTGCTTTATGTTTCTTATATGCATGCATCGATATTGATTCATGTGATTAATGAGATTGTGTGATGCATTGCCATATGGATTTTGCACTTGTACAAAGTGGTAATTAAGTGTGACATAGGATAAAGTGCTGCATCAATTATAAAAGTCACCTCCTTGAGTCTACATGAGACAAAGCGGTACATGGTGAGAGACTGAGCACTACCTTTTCAACCTTTATCCGTGAGGGTACATTTAGACTAAGTTTAGGCTATAAGATGAAAGCATGCATAGGTTTGTAGGTAGTCAAGACTAAAGCGCGGCATTAATAATAAGGGAGGCAAATGAGATACTCCAAAAGATTTGAATATAGAACTTCCTACTCTAATAAAATGTAAAATTTAATGGAATCATTGAAAACTATTAAAAAAATTTAAACTGTTAGATGGATATTAAATTGAATATTAAAATATTTTGTGGTGAGGGCACTTTTTAATAATAATATCCCTAAATAAACCGTAATTTTTGTTTGCAAGCAAAATTAGGCCAGATTAGGTTTTTTATTTTATTTTTTCAATTTGCAAATGATCAAAGAAGAAGAAAATGTGAAAGATGAGGAAGGTAATGAAGGCGATCACTTCAATCAAAGCCATATATGGGCTCGCGACCTCTAGGATCGGGCTCGATTCTCAACTTCCCGGCAATGAAGAGCTCCATCTCCATATCAAGAGGGGCACGCTGTTAGTCCTTCAGATCTGCAGCCATGGCAGGATGGTTCACTAGGGCTTCCTTGCTAACTCAATTTCCCCCTCCACAGTGCACCCAGTGGCAATGAAATTTGGCAGACAGCAATAGGAGGGGGAAAAAACTCGGCTTCATGGCTGGCTTGCAACGAGAAGAATGACTGAAGTTAAAAATCGGCTCATACGGCGTAGTTTACGGAGAGTCCAGCTACATCATAGTCCACATCGGACTTGTTTTTTAATTAGAGAGAAAATACATATGAATTATCATATAATTAAAAAAGCCAAGTAGAACTTTTGGCCAGAATTGAATTTCTTGACTAAGGCACTCATATGATTGTTTTTTCTCCGCTTCTACATTAAAGTGAGCCGGCAAAAAATTTTAGTATTAAAGTGAAGACCATGTGAATTTTTTGACAATTTTAGCATCCTTATACCTTCCTTTGGTGATCCCTTTAGAAAAAGATATCAAGTTTTTGTTGCATTTCCTAATAAAGATACTATGGAGGTATTAGCTAACATAAGCACCAGGGTAATAGCAACTGCAGTTATCTTTTTAAGCGGCTTGGATAAATACGAGAGGTCAACTACAGCTTCACAAGTATCCTTCTTCGTAGCAGACCAAGCAGAAGCGTAAAATGAAGCGAAGAAACCATCGGACACTGGGCCATATATGGGCCAAAGTGCCTCTTACCATTTGAACAAGACTTTGCTGAAGTTCGCCACGAATATCACCCAATAAGAAAAAGATTTGTCCGTGCAGAACGTCATCCAACTCTATTCTTAAGAGGTCGAATAATATACAAAATTGTCAGTCATCTGAGTGTGACACAAGCCTATTAATGTAATTTTTGTCGTAGAAGTAAGAAAGTGAGAAACGATGTGGTTTACTCTAGGGATAGTGACTTTATCTGCTAAAAGAGTATCGAAGCAACCGAGATCTACGGTTCAGACGATGGAGGAGTACCGCTCATGATTCCAGCGCTTGGTGAAGAAGTCCATGAGCAGACAGCTTGTATACTTTTTGTTTGTGTGACTGTTATATTCTAAATCTCAACTCACTTTCAGACATTTTTTTGTAGAACGTGAGGGTCGAGCCCCACACCTAAAACAAAACATTTTCACCTTCAGCCTCCCTGAGAAACCACCTCCCCCTTTCCATATGGGAATGGCGGCCACTAGGGGGTTTGACAGTTTTATATGCCAAGTTCAAAATAGGAAAACCCATTTGAATTTGCTTTCGGTGCGGTACTCCTTTCGGCGAAAATGCATACACAGGCAATCGGCAATTCAAACGGTGGAGGAGCGCCGCAAGTTCGGACAAATGCATGCGGGCCCAGACGATTTAGCACTAAAGTCTCCAACGAGCGTAGATAGGCAAAGATGAAACACGAACCGAGCACTCATCGTGCTGATTGCCCATAATCAATTGGCAGACCCGGACCACTCTAATCTAGAAAGACCAAATTTTCCAAGATCTTTTATGGAGATCAGTAGTGCAACGACCATCATGTTGAAACCCAGGGAAGTCAATGCAGATTAAGGCTGAGTTGAACGAGTGTGCATTCACACGTCACGCACGAGGTAAAGTCACGCCACGCCCAACCTCAAGGAAGTTGCTAGCACCGTGCTTGAACGAGCCCAATTTCGAGGAAATTAAGCATGAACTGACGTTATCATTCGCAAACCCCACGTGGAAACGCGGCTCCCGCCGACCACTTCTCCGTTTCAGACTTCGCGACTACACTTTCCAAGTCAATTCAAGTTTATCGCGAGGACGTCAGCCTTTTGTGCGCATTCTATCTTTCATCAGCTTCCTGGACGGAATGATGTGGTAATCCACTAAAGAGGGAAAAAAAGTATGAAACGGTACGAAAGTGGATTCTGTATTATTTGAAACTGTTGATTTTTTGGCCGGTGGTGCCGAATTATTCCAAACTCGATAACTGTAGATGGGATGGCCTTCATGTTTTGTATTTTCACAACACACCTTATCTATCATGGCAAGCGTCGCCCTTGCGGTCGTGATGATATTTAGGCTCGTTTTAGATTGGTCAGCTCGGATTGCGGATCTCCTGGGACATGCCTGGTCTGGACCCCGACATTTTGAGACAAATTTAAGAAATATGGCCCCAACGTTCTTAATTTTGACACCATACAACCTTCTTATTTATTGTTGATTTCGGATGATCTAACATAATGGGATAATTACCAAAAAAAAAAAATTGAAATTTACGAATGGCATAATTTTTTCAAATCGACCAATTTAATCCTTAGTCTCTTGATGATTTGACAACGTAGTCATTTTATCCGATTTTGATAAGCAAATGTTGAAGTGGATGCTTGGTGTCTAACATGGCATGACTAACACTAATGTGAACAATTTTTAAATTTTTTTAAAAAAATTATGAACTTTTTTCTTTTATTTTCCCTTTTTTAACTAAAGTCCAACAAGGGTTGCAAAGTCCTCGCTAGTTGGGGGCAATTGTCGAAAGGACTATATTGGAAGCGATTGTTACCAATCTGATTTCCGGTTTTGGACGCAGAATTGGACCAATAAATATATATATATTAATTTCTTTGTATATCTAATGAGTGAATATTTTGATAATCACTTTTTTTTTAAACAAGGATTGTCTTAACAAGGAGATTATCATTGATAAATAAAGTTTACCAATATGGTTTCCGGTTCTATTAATTGTTTAAGTTTAATGATTACAAAAATTAATTCAAAACTATTGTTAAGTGATCAATTATGTTTGTTGTTTTTTTTTTCCCCAATGGGGTTAGAATTTGAAGCAATCTTTTATAGATGGATAAGAAATAAGGTTCTATAATTCATGTTCCATGTTATGGGTTTTGAACTCTTTACTGTTTGTTTTATCTTACTCATTCATCTTTTATGGATTGTTGGTTTTGGTGGATGGGATATTTTGTTATTGTGTTTATATTTCATTTTGCATGACTAAGGGATGAGTTGGACACTTCTATAATTCTACTTGTTCTGTACCCTACTTGTGGCTGGCTTTTTGCTCTACTAATTTGCCGAATTGCTATTTGTCTCGATTGTAAATAATGGAATGTTTTACTAAAGTTTATCCTTTCAATGAATTAAAAAAAAAAGGAATTGACCAGTTCCTGGGTAGATCTTAAAATCAAATCGAATCAACAAGGTCAGTTTCTAGATTTACAAAGTAGGTTCCAAGTTCCAAAAATTATGAATCGATCTTGATAGGGAAGATTCCAAATTCCAAACCTACCCACCCTAGAACTACTCACTCCTAGTTACTTCATTTGGCCCATAAATTTTTTTCTAGATGGAAAAATTAGATAAACACTTCTAGAATGTCTATGTTAATTTTAACTTTAGTTCAAAAGAACTATTGCCTTGCATCATTATGATGGTATTTGCCTCTGACTTATTTACTTCATTTGAATTATTTTCCTAAAGGAGTTTTTATCGATGATTTGAATTGATGTTGACTTTGCCTAAATTGGTAGTTCTTTTTCTCCATCATAAAAAAAATTAGTTAAACACTTCTAGAATGTCCATGTCAATGTTTACTTTAGTTTAAAAGAACTATTAATTTGCATCATTATGATGGTATCTGCCTCTTAGTTTTCTACTTCATTTGAATTATTTTCCTAAAGGAGTGTTTTTCAATGATTTGGATTGATGTTGACTTTGTCTAAATTTGGTAATTCTTTTTCTCTATCATGCAAAATTTAGATAAACACTTCTAGATTGTCCATGTTAATTTTTACTTTAGTTCAAAAGAACTATTACCTTGCATCATTATGATGGTATATGCCTCTGACATATTTAGCTCATTTGAATTATTTTCCTAAGGGAGTGTTTATCAATGATTTGAATTGATGTTGACTTTGCCTAAATTGTGTGGTTCCTTTTCTCCATCAAGGACAATTTAGATGAACACTTCTAGACCGTTGCCTGACTTATTTACTTCATTTGAATTATCTTCCTAAAGGAGTTATTATGGATGATTTGAATTGATGTTGACATTGCCTAAATCGGTAGTTCCTTCTTTCAATCATGGGTTTGGATTTCTCTCTCTTTATCTTTTGTCTTTCTTCTGCAAATCTCTACTTTGATTTGCTTTATTACCACACATTTATGTCCACTTCTATCGATTGGTGTCAGAGCTAACTTCTCGGCTGATATTTATGTTCAAGTGTTCCATTACTATTCTGAGTAACATGGCATCATTGCATGGCGCACCTATTTTAGCCGAACATTGGTAGTTAATGACGTAGAGCCATGTTGGTGTTGTTTCTGTTAAGAGGGCCCGTCCCCGTAATGTCCCACCACAAACTAATCTAGTATGACCCTCCTTAAATATCTCCCTTGAATAACTTTATCTTATATTTTTTATTAGGCCGTTTTTTCCTCCTATCATATTTTTAACTAGTGAGTTATAAGTATGGATGTCATTCATATTTAGTTCTGAATAAATTTGCACATGAATGATATTCATAATTTGTAACCTATCAATAAAATGGATGTTTAGAAGAAATTTCTTTCAATTTTAGATTGGAGGATAATAATGTCCTTTTCCTACTTTGCTATATTTAGCACCAATCCCTATAGCCTGTTTGCAGGCTTTTAGTTACTTATGAATTTCTTTCCAAATTTTAAAAATGAAAATATCTGGAAATGCTTTGTGTATTTTAAATTAAACAAAAAAATCAAAATGTGAATGCTCTAGAACTTTTGACGAGTCAAAAGTCAAAAATAAAAATTACTTTAAATAGACCTTAAATCCTTCTTTCAAGTTAAAAGAAATTGGGAAAATTCCAAAAAGGGGCTCAAAGTGACTTCAATTTCTCAAATAAGGGTTTGAAGTGAATATGGTCTCAAATAAGGTATTAAAGTGCTGTCATTTTCTCAAAAAATGATCTAACCTTACTGGCTGATCAAGGGCATTTACGTCCTTTACATTTTCTTATTTTCTTCCCTTTTTCTATTTTTTTTTTATAAAAAAGACAAACTAAAAATATACTCAACTTTAAAAAAAAAAAAAAAGGTGGGAGGGCTAGCTTCCAATTTCGACAAGGGCCGACATTCGTTGCCTATAGGGGAGGGCTGGTGGCCCTCACCCAGACTTAGAAGAGGGCTTAGAAGAGGGTTGCAACCATCTCCTAGTTCTAGTGAGGGCCAACAGGCCCTTGCCTCTTGTCGGTGATGAGGCAATGGCCATAGGTCGTGGAGGGATGCCAGTCTTCTTGCCTATATTATTATTTTTTTTAAGAATTAGCCTTTTTTTTTTTTTTTCCTTTTGTGAGTTTTTTTTTTGAAAAAGAAAAGAAAAAGGAAAAAATAAAGTACAAAAGTGCCCTTAACCAGCTGATGAGGTCAAGTCCTTTTTTGAGATTAACATGGTTATTTTAGGCCATTAGTTTAAACAATGTCCATTTTAGGCCATATTTGAAAAAAATAAGGGCACTTAAGGTCTTCATTTGAGATAAGGTTTACTTCAAATCTTTATTTGAGAAATTGAGAGTACTTCAGGCCCTTATTTGGAATTTTCTCAAAGAAATTGAATTCCCAAAAGATCATTGGAGCATACATTGGGCCATTTTTGTTTGCTAGGGGTAAAGACAATATAGTAAAATTGAGCCTTCATTCTTTATCTTTACAGTGCTTGGTTTACTTGAAATGGAGAAAAATCAAATCCAAATCGGGAATAAAAGAATTTATTTTTTAAACATGGAATTAAAGAAACTTCGTGTAGCCGTTCTCTAATTAATGAGAAAGAAGTAAACATAAACTAAAAGGAATGGATGTGACTATATAGATATATATATTTATATATTTATATGGCATGAAAATTTGAATAATGACATGATATCTCTCTCCTTTTCTTCTTTATTCTTTGACAAGTATATAAAGTAAGTTTTTATTTATTTTCTCGAAATTTATGGTAAATTTTGACCATGTTTCGTGTAATAAAACTTTTTATTCTGATTTTATTTATATATTTGATTTTCTTTCTATTCTATTATATATATCTCGCATTTATATAGAATTTAGTATTTATTACATATTCTAGGTATATTAAATAGTATTTTAGGTATTTTAATTTATTTTATTAAATAAAATACCTATTAGTAAATATTTTTATTACTTTGTTCCATGGTATTACGAGATAGGGTAATTTATATATTATCTACCATTCTCTGGGCGTTAGGTTCCAACTTCCCAGCGAGTTTAATGTCCCTCGGTCTTTGTTGAGAGAGGCAGACGGACGAGGAGGGACAATGACAGTGATGCAAAGGCCAACGACGGTTGGGATGCAACAGCGACGGGGACAAGACAGGAAACAAGGCACGACGCGGGTAAAAGGGGGTTAGAATTTTGCGGATTTGCGGTGAGAATGCGCGAGTGTGATTTTTAGGAGTCCAAAAGTGGACAATATCAAGAATTAGAAAAAGGTTAATGGCATGAAAGGAACTAAAACGGGAACTATGACATGACATCTCTCTTCTTTTCTTCTTCATTCTTTTTGTAAGTTCAAGAGAATTTTCATTTACTTGCTCAATTTCCTGGTAAATTTAAATTGTGTTCTAATTATAAAACTTACCGTTCTAACCCCAAGGTGTCAAGAGATATCAGAAATTGCTATCATCTCTTATCTAAACTGTTGATTGCTTATATAAAATTATTTTGAATTATATTCAATTTTCAAATTTTGATTATCTCAGCAAGGTTAAAGGCTTTTTCCTTGTTAAGGGAGGGTTATCTTAGAGTATATTCAGTACAGTTCTCCCCTAATATCCACAGTTGTGAAAAGAGGTGTTGCAATTGTTGTAAGGTACTTGGCACATCGGTCATAGTAGTAGCGCCTTCATAATTACATGATAGGTTTCAGAAAATTATCCCACTCAACTTTAAGATGTTGCTGGTTCGAAATATATTGCCAAACATATTTGCTACAACACTGCTTTATAGCATTTACAATCAGTGGATTTATATAATAAAAAATTTATTAATTAAACTTATGGGTATTACTAACAATATCTAAAGAGATATGCAAGACAAATAATTATTTAAGTTTTTTGTCTCTAAGATTTTTGGATAATATAAATTATGAAACCAACCACTGCATCCTCCCTCATGTCTCTTTGTCTGTTAAATATACTTAAATGGTTACACCAATAAGATGAATTAGAGATGTTTATCAATAATGATTTTTTTAAAAGTGATTAAAGATTAAGTAAAATGCTATAATTGACTCTCAAAAAATAAATGTGTCGGAGGTATTGAATCATTTCTTGTTAAGCCATCGTTATCTCAATCAGTGGTGAAGGCAGCTCTTGCCCGACCAAGTTTTCTTTAGAACGCCTAAGACTGTCGAATCCTAATTAATTAGTATATGAACTTTCTTTTATTCAAATATGATCAATGTTCGTCCGAGTTAGTCGATTAATATAGCTATCATCTTAGGCAAAATAAGTACTTGACACGATTTTTGGAGAACGTTGAAAAGAGACTAGTTCTTCATATGAACATTTTCTTGGCGTTATTTAAATGAAAGGATAATCCATTAAAATAACTTATCAAACTCGATTAGAAGCGTAACTTATTAGTAAACAACCATGTATCTTCTTCTAAGTAACTTGAAAAAAGTTAGTCACTGAAAATAGAAAAATTGCATAGGACGGCCTAAAGTAAATGTGTGGGTGGAGAAAAGTACCAAAAAACTTATAAATTTATTGCATTGGTATCAATTTAATTTTAAAATTTTCAATTTGACTAATTTAAAATCTTTTCATATTGGTTTCAATTTAGTTTATCCAACCGATTTTGGTCTACCGGTGCTGACGTGGACGCTGGCAAGTGTCGGTCATTGGCCAATGCTAACGTGGCGATTTTTTAAATATTTTTTTTTCCTTTTTCTCTTCTTTTTCCTCTTTTTTTTTTTTTTTTTTTTTTTTTTTTTTTTTTTTTTTTTTTTTTTTTTTTTTTTTTTTTTTCTCTCTTCTTCTTTCTTGGACTTTCCCTATAGTGGTCGGTGAGGCTTCAGCAAGGCTTTTCGGCAAGGCTTTTCGGCCACTGGAGAGGTCCACGAAGCCTTTGCTAGCGCCTTGTGAGGGTTGTGGCCCTTGCTTGGCCTCGCCAGGATCGCAAGCTAAGTAACACCGACACTGACATGCGACATGCGACATGCGACACGACACGACACGACACGACACGATACGTTGGCATGTTGTTTCTTTAAAAATAGAAACTTTCAACACATTAGGACATGTTGTGTATTAAATGTATATTTTTATATATACATGATTTTTTTTATGATTATTTCAATCAAATTAATTTGATTCAAATTCACCAATAAATAAATAATAATAAAAATCTGGAAATAATTTACACTAAAAACATTAATCCGCCATTTATTAATATCATCCATTGTTTCAATTTGATAAATTCAACACCATTCCAATAATCCATATAAAACTTGGAAGAGAAAAATAAGCAATCCACATTAATCCACAGTCTGGACTCGCATGTCAAAATGTGTCAAAAGAGAAGTAGGAAAAAACAAACTTAGGAGTGAATTGTATGTCACAGGAAGTGAAAGTTAGAAAAGAAGAGAAAATTAGATTTTTCTTCTTTCCCCCTTTATTATTTTTGTTATTTTTTCACATATTTATATTTTGAACCTCCATTTATTGAAATTTTTTAAAATTGACATGTACATGTTGAAATTCCAAACTCGAGTAATGGGAAAGTTGATCAAGTGTTAGATTTTCTAACACGTGTTGACCGAGTGTTGGAAAGTGTCAGACACGTGTTGAAGTGTTCGACACAACACGAAGACTCTCGAAAAGTATTGGTACTTCCTAGGGCGTGGGCAAGGTAGCTTCGCCTAGATTTGGGTGAAGTTGCCTCGTTTGTAGCTTTGGGCAAAGCCGCTTGCCCATCGCCTTGGGCAAGGGCCACGATCTCGTCGAAGCTCACTGGCCAATGCGGGGACAAGAAAGAAGAATAGAGAAAAGAAAAGGAAAAAAGTAAAGAAAAGAAAAAGAAAAACTTAATAAAAAATTTAAAAATGAAAAATTATTTAAAAAAATTGCCATGTCCGCATTGGTTGAACGACCTACATTGGACGGCTAGCACCAGTCGGCATTCACATTAGTGCCTACCGGTCAAAATTGGCCGGATGAGCTGCATTGATACTAATGTGAAGAAGGTTTAAAATTGAATTGGCACCAATGTAATAGGTTTATGGTTTTTTTTTTTTATACTTTTCCCTGTGTGGGTGTAACCAAATCTTTTCGATGAACAATACCTAATAGCTTAGAACTTACTGCAACTTTTAATAAAAGGTTTATGACTTGATTAAACTAATTGAAAGGTTTATAATTCAACTGTACACTGTAGATAAGATTTAGGGCTTGTGGTGTGATTTTCTCTACTGAAAATGATTGATTGAGCCTCCTAACAAGAGGAGATAAATTTGAGTTGCAGAAAGTAAGTTCCTTTTAACCCTCAAAATACCACTATTGCCATTTTAATCAACCCAATTCGAGCTAGCTCCATGTCATATGGTAACTCTGAGAATTCCTTTTTCGTTTTTGTATTTTCATGCTTGTAAGTTGTTCTACGTATATCCCTTCACGATAGTATTAATAATTGCTTACATGAGATGACATAATGCATTAATAAGTGTCGTGCCCACTACTTTGTCGGTACTCAATGCATAGGTGTCCTTGAACATGCTACACGAGGAGGACCATCAACTGCATCCCCACTTTGTCCCATTACGCTTTGGAAAGTCTAAGTCAACTGAATAGGTATCCTCCCATCCCATTAATACGTGTGCTCCAATGTTTTTTTTTTTTTGCCTAAATAAAAAGTTTCATCTGTAAACGAAGTATATATATTTACTGAATTGAAACTTGTATATATATCAACGCCTAAATTTTACTTGTGTAACAATTTCTCCATAGCGTGCGTATGTGTATTGTATAAAAAGTACATCTATCTATTAAAATTGAAACTTGTATATAAATCTTTCTTGTGTAACGCTTTTTCCATTCCATCCGTATGTGTATCATATAAAAGAAAAGTCCCAATATAAACGCATTTACTTCAAAAGGGTGGCGCAATTTCCTCGGAATTTTGCGCGAAAACAACACGAAGGTGACCTACTTGGATTCATCCCCTAAGAAAGGGTTGTTCTCTTTCCAGTCGCTTCTTCTGAGTTTCGAAGAAACGTGTGGTAGTCGTTTCTCTTTCCCCATTATGTCCCTCAAGTCAATAAGAAGTCAACCATTACAAAAAATCTATGTCCACACCACGCCGATGAATATGGATGCCGATTCGGGCTCCAATTTTGAACGCTACAGCCAATTATCACCTCGTTTCGCTTTCATCCTCGCATGCGATTTCGAAGTCATCGATTCCGCCAATCATGAAGCGCGACGTGGGATCGCGAATTTGGGATTTCGATGGACGGTGGAGTGATCGCGAGCCACACATGTGCATCAGGCTGGGCTCGAGCATGCGAGATTTTTTCTTTTCCTGACGAATCACTTTGCTTCTGCGCAGCTGCTGATGCACGCATGAGGTGGAGAGGTGATGTCAGAGAAAGAGCAAGGCAAGTCAAAAGTTTTAAGTCTGGTAAAAAAAGGTCCTTGCCACAGAAACATGCTTCGTTTCCCATGGCGAAAGGTCTTGGCCTACAACTTTTATTCGAGATTCGACAGTTGCCACGAAAATGTGGGCATGGAATAAAGTAAGATAAAGGGGCGAATTGCCAGCGAATAAGAGAGGTGTTTGATTTATATTTTCATTTGAAATTGATATATTCAATAAAGTTCTATTACAAAATACTTTTTTCCGCCCTTTCCGAAGATGACACATGATAGTGATCTATAACTTTTTCATGATTTTCTTAAAACATTTTAATAATATTTTAAAATTTGATATGAAAGTAAAAATTTGTGTTTTGCTTTTGCCATAGTGAAAACAATCGCACTGTTAGAGTCATTACAACTCGCTTAATACAAATTGGGATTACACAATGCCAGTTTCCATTGTGGCTAACCTTCTTTGAATATTTTGTGCAATAAAATTACTCATGTTGGACGTCAAATGCGTGTATGATCTCATGTCATTCATCCATGAGTCATTACATGGGTGTTGCGATCCTCCCAATGTGATATTCCCGAGGGAGTTGACGAATTGTTAAGTGGGCGTAAATAGTCCATCTTGTGTGATGGCGCCTATGCATAGCACAGACCTTCTCAAAGCCTATCGATTCCAACTTTGTTTTGTCTTTCAAATAATTAATCAATTTGCTTTGAAGCTACCATTAACATTTTATGGGCTGGTTAGAGACCCGAATAGGATGTAAGAGTCCATCTTACTCTTACAAATTAGAGATTCCGAATATAGAGATTTGATTATGCTAGATAAATCCGACACTCTTTAAGTATCTCCTCTCTTTATGAAAACATTTAGCATGCAATTTCATCAATTTCATAACCTAAATCCTTTAACATGTGGAATATGATGATCGTGCATGATTCTCAAGCAATAATAACTACAAAGTAATATTCAACCAATAAGGGTACAAGATCTTAGATAGTAAGGCTACAGCTCAGCAGAAATTTCCTCCATAATTATTTCCCTGATTAGTCTTTATATATTTTCTGTATATTTTCTATAATTTGTTATAATAATCGGAGCCCTAGCACTGCTCCTCTTTCTTGTATTTATTCTCATTCATTCTCTTACAAAAAGATGTACAAAATATCATTAAACACAATATACGGAGCAATTATGGCTGCCTTTAGCCACCACTCTTGTTGTCTTAAGACATTAATTTCTTGAGGTTTTTCACAAGGAAAGTAGAACCGGGGTCATATTAGGCGAAGATTGAACAACTACGCATAATGCACATTGCCTTAATAAAAGAAAATCTAATCTTATCATAACTAAATTTTACCATGAAACTCACTAAAATTAGGAGATCAACCTAAACTAGGAAAACCTGCTTAGATCGGAAATCCTATTTGAATGAGGGATCCTATTTGAAATAGGAAACTTGTTTGAGTTATGAATCCTGTTTGAACTAGGAGTCTTACTTGAACTAGAAATCTTGTTTGGACTAGAAATCATACTTTAACTAAGAAACTTACTTAAACTAAGAATTCTAATTCACCTAGGAATTCTACTTAAATGAAGAGATCTATTTAGACTAGGAAATTTATTCAGACTAGGAATCATACTTAGATTAGGAAATCTATTCAAATTAGGAATTCTACTCGGATTAGGAAACCAATTTAGATTCAAAAACCTACTTAAGTTAAGAAACCTAATCAATACATGGATCACAACCTATCCTCACGACATCATGAATCAAAGGAAAGAATCAATAATCTCACTCTTATTAGGATTAGTCTATAAAAAAATCCCACATTTTGAAGGAATGAATTATGAGCAAGGATATGATGCCGGTGAGGGATTCTCGATCTAACACCCCTAAATTAACTCATTTAAAGTATTGTCCACTTTTGTCATTCAATATTGAGTCTCATAGCTTTATTCTTTGGTGGATCGGTAGGTATTTTTTTAGGAGGTCACCCATCTTGGTAGTGTCTTACATGAACATGCTTAACATTGAAGTTCTAATGCTAAACGTCATCTTTATGTGAAAAGATGCCTCTTATTATAAGTTAATCCCATTTTGCATATATAATTTAGGAGTGCTCTCTCTATGTTCAATATGCAATTTCATTCATTGCAATTCCCTTTACCATCTTAGAAACCCATCAGGAGCTGCTTCTTGTCTACACCCTCTTGGCTCGATGACCACTTCCCGCCATTGTTGGGCTAGGTCGTTACAAGCCCATAAGTTTTCGTGCAGTTTGTCCTTAAATCATATGCCTACTAGAGGTGGTCCCACTCTAATATTACATAATGCGATACCTCTAGATTAAGGGTGCGTTTGGTTTGACTTTTGGGGAAAGCATTTGGGAAAATGCAAAAGGACTTTAAGTTAAAGAGGTTTTCCAAAATACAAACTGTGTTGGGTAAATTATAGTTTGAAAGCTCATTGTGAAGTACCTTGGAGTAAAATAGTGTTTGGAAATATTACATTTACAAAGGACTTTGGTGATTAATAAAAAAAAGAAAAAAAATTATAAAAAAAAAAAGAGTTCGCCAGTGAGCCAAGCAGCCGTTGGCGGTCTCAGGTAGCCCTCGGAGACGACCGATGAGGGCCGCCTAGGGTCTAGCGACCTCCGGCAAGGTCGCCTAGGGTTGGGCGACCCCCGGCGGCCCTTCACGAAGGTCACCCAACCCAGATTTGGGTCCGCCGGAGGTCGCAGGACCTCACGGCGACCCAAATCTGGGTCGCCGGAGGTTATGTGACATTGCGGCGACCGGTGCGACCTAGATTTGGTTGCCGGAAGTCACACGACCTTGCGGCGACTAGATTTGGGTCACGCCTAAGGTCGCGTGACCTCGCGGCGACCAAATCTGGTCGTCGGAGGTCGCGCAACCTCACGGTGACCAGATCTGGGTCATGCCGATCGCTGCAAGGTCGCGTGACCTCTAGCGACCCAGATTTGGGTTGCACTTGAGGTTGCGTGACCTAGAGCTGGGTTGTGGCAACGCGACTCGTGAGCGGTTGCCAGGACTTGCGAGTGGTTGCGGCGACTTGTCGGGGTCGCACGACTGGCTAGTGACCGTCGTCGCGACCTCGCCGACCTTAGCCGTGACCTTGCTAGCCTCTCGAGCTTGTCTTTGACCAACCACACCACTGGAGAAGAAGATGAATAGTGGACACGAGGTATTCCGAGAATGTTGAAAGCCTTGCAAATGCCAGCTTTGCCTTAATGCCCCTTGAAAAGTAGTTCCCAAACACCTTCATTTTGGCTAAAAGGCCTTTAGTCCCCCAAAGCCCATTGGAAAGCGGTTCCCAAATGCACCCTAAACGTTTTAAGGTTTTGACATTTAGAGTACACGTAGGCACTTTTCTAGAACGTTACCCTATCTAAGTTTGCTCTCACCTTAATAAGCTTAATATTAGCATTCCAATGTTAAATGTTATCATTGAGTCAAAAATCACATTTTATGAGTTAATTTCAATTTCACATATATAATTTATGAACATTTTACCCTATTCAATGCACAATTAGGTTCAATCCTACCTCCTTTGCTATCTTAGAATTTTGCTGAGACTGGAGAGGGAAAAACTAACACAAGCAAACGAGCACATATATGGTCTGACATACACATAAAAACATTAATACAACTCTCTACCTGCCTTTGACCCCTCGCCGCTGCTTGTCGAGGTACGGCTGCAAGTTGTCGCCGCCACCACCCATTATGCCGCCCTTCATGGAGTTTTCGTAGCCTATTTTGTTCCTTAAATTTTTCTCATAACCTCAGTCACGGCCGTGACCGTGGCTAGGTTTGAGTGACCGAGTAGCGGCAACGATGAGGCCCTCATCACCAAGTAATGGCATGGCAAGATCTGAGGTACTAACTGTTGTAAAAATACTGCTTCGAATTGGGTAGAACAATGAAGACGGATCTTTTGAGTACTCGAGTCAGACTTTGAGGCGTGATATCACTTTCTTTAAGGATTTATTTGCCCCACAAAGTTGCTAATGGTTACCGGCAAAATATCCTCCAGGATACAACAAAGTCTCAATTTGAGAATACTAGATAGCAATTCTAGTATTTCTCCAGGATCTCTCTAGGAAACAATTGAAAGAATGGCTGTCGTATTTTCAGAAAGAAAAACTCGAAAAGAAGAAAAGATCACCAGACTTCTTTCTCAATCTGACAAGTATATATATAAACTAGTCTTAGAAAACGAAGACAACTCTTCGTGAAAAGTTGCGAAATGAAAAAACACATCCTTTCGAAATTTGTTCAAATGAACAAATGTGTCTATTCGTAAGAAATTAAAAACGAACCAATGCAACCCTTCGTGAAAGGTTGCAAACCGAACGGGTATCATATGCAAATGAAAAGACACGAATAAATTCGGAATAATAATTAATAATTAATAATTTATTTATTTAATAAATAAAATTTCGAATTTTCATTTTATATTTTATTTCTGAGAATTCTCAAAACAAAAATAAAATAAATAATAGAGGGATTAGTGCTAATTAAACCACGGATGCGCAAGCGTGCTAAGTGCTAAGTGCTCCAAAATCGCGCACCCGCACGCGGGTATGGTTACTTTAAATGTATAAAGTAAATCCCACACTTTTAAACTGGTTTACTTTTTCCCACCTTTCCCATGTGGGACAAGGTAAATGACACTCATTTTTGTTTTAACAAACAAAACTCCAACACTAACAAGACTAGACGACCTTGTTCATCACTGTTGCTTAGACCTGATATATGACCGTGACCAAGCGATTTCGATCGTGCCGTTTCTTTGGCTTGGTCACGATTGTGACTTGGCAAGCGACCAGGGTGTACCATGTCATGGTATTAGGTGGCTAGTTTATATTTTGACATCCGAAAAATTCCTACATCAATTAATATATAGAAATGAATACAATAAGTATCAAAATTGGAAATTTCAGTTGGATTAATAAGTTGTAGTACTCGGGGGATTCAAAATGTATTTTTCTGTCCGTTGTTTTTGGAAAGTGATTCCATTAGAATTAAATTTATAAATATTTGCTCTTGGGTCAATTATATTTAGTAGCATTGAAACATATATATTGGTTGTTAACGTAAACTAATACGCTCCGAGATTGTGTATCGGATGAGTAGTAGGTTGGAGATTTACTAAGTTGAGTCTCTCTTAGCGTTCGGTAATTTTTGCCAATCGTTATAGTGGGTTTACAGTATTTGTCCATAGGGTTAATACCTTAAAAAACCCCAAATTGGTACATTTGTGACAAATTTACCCAAAATTATTTTTTTGACCTCCAAAAACCCCAAACTGGTATACTTTTGACAAATTTACCCAAAACTGGTACACTTGTAACAAATTTACCCTCTGTTAGTTTTTGTTAAATTTTACAGTCAAATTATTAAGTTAGCGGAGGGTATATTTGTCACAAATTAACTAGTTTGAGGTTTTTTGAGATCAAATGAATTAGTTTGGGGGTAAATTTGTCATAAATGTACAATTTTAGGGTTTTTTTTTTTATGGTTAGTCGGGGTAAATTTGTCACAGATATACTAGTTTGGGGTTTTTCATGGTAAAAAAAATAACTTGGGGTAAATTTGTCATTTGTGTACCAGTTTGGGGTTTTTTAGGGTATTAACCCTTGTCCATATTATCAATGTTTAGAATGCGCATTGTTTTCCTTATTCACGTACTGATTTACATTGGAACCATATGGGTGAGTCATTTGTCCCTCTTTAATTTTTACCGCCTCTCTGTCCCTTTCCACCGATTGTTATAACCCACATGCAACATTGAACTTATCCTAGCAATGATATCATGTATTACGTTACCTATTATAACTTTATCCCATTAATGCTCTAGTTTAACTGTCAGCCATTCATCTTACTTGGTCGAAGAATAAGCTCTCTCTTTTTTCAATCAAAATATCTTCTCATTGCTACTCTTCTTAGGCCACTTGTATCCTACCTACTCTTAATAGACCACTTGAAGCTTTTGGATTAGAACACCTATACACCTAATGTTTTTAACCCAAGACCATTTATTACTTTAAGCTTGTTGTTTTGATTAAGCAAGCCAAATGTGGCCAAGTGTAATATTTTTTAAGTCACATTTCCTTCGATTCTTACCATGTGTCTTTTTAACTATTGTGTGGCTTGCTACATGCACTCTTTTCTTCTTGGCGGATAAATGAAGAATTATTGAACTCTGCTAGTTTTTATCAATGGGTTCTGTCGTTTTGAAGACAAGAGTTGTTAATTTTCTGTTTTGTTCGTTTTACCTGAAGTTGACTAAATTTTGGGTTGCTCAAGTCTTTTTCATGATAAGTGAAACTCTAGGGATTAAGTTAAATTGATCTACTTAGTACTCTTGACTTGGTAAATTAATTTTAGATTTTAATGTGCACACGACCTTAACTAGAAAGAAGAGAATAGAGCAGAAAAAGAAATAGAAGCATAACAATTGGTAAAAAAACATTAAAAGTGTCAAAAGTGTACACTGAATCACTTAAGTGCCAAATTGGAGAAAAACGATCACTTAAGTGCCAACATCGAAAAATTCGAACGAAAAAAAAATACGTGGCTTTCATAATTAAAAATTTTATATGACTTGGCATATCATTAAATAAATCCAGTCCATATAGCATTTTCAAGTGGTGTGCTTGACATTGAAGTAATCAATTTAAACAAAATTTGGTATTCAAACGATCATTATTTACAATTTTTAGACGACATCGTTTAGGGGTTATATGTTTACTGAGTATGCCGGCAAACCACGTAAGATTGGGAAATTAACAAAATATGGCAATGTCGAAATTCCGATGAACTAAATCGGAGTTAGCATTTAATTGATCGTTTGTTTTTTTTTTTAAAAGTTGAATTTAAGTAATCCGGAAAAAAACTTTTGACACTAAAGTGAGTTTCATAAATAACTTTTGGCACTTCTAGTATCCTTATCTCCATAAAAATCTATTTTGCATAATTTTAATCTAAGATTGTTTCTTGAAACAACACTTGAGAAGCCTTAAACTTTGTGCATGGAATGCCATCAAGTTGAAAGCCTCTTAACTTGGGCGATCAAGTTTTAGGTCTTTGTTTCTAAGTATTATAATTAGGTCTTTCCTATCTTCACTTTACCAGCGATATTTCAAGCTGAATAACTTGTATGCACTTTACTAGAAAAATTCGATTGGATCAATTGAAATCAAAATGAATTTAATTCAAGATGACTTTTATATTTCTAGCTGAATGACAATATGCTTTTTTGTCCTCATTGGAGCTCCGATGTGTGCGGACAACCGTCACTGCTAATTGGTACATAGCCGGACCTTCCTTTCCGAGCAAGAGATGAGGCTCGTGACCCTCATCTTAGATTTCGCAGGATTGCAACCCTCGCCTGCTTATGATAGTGAGGATTTCCGATCCTCACCGCAAACAAGGGTTTGCGGTCGTCGCCAGAGGACTTCGCTGATCGTCAGATGGCGATGGTTGGCACTACAGCTAGCGCCTCAAACAAGGCTTCTATCTATACATCTTTGGATATCTTGAATTTGCTTCCACGCATTTGCTACGCCTACGCAAATATTTTACTTTTGTACAGAAAGTCTTTCTTAAAATATGGATGTCTAAAACTCATCTTAGACAGAGGAGAACTCCATGTTTGATGTACCAATTGCATAGATGAGATCAGTTCTCTTTTCTCTTTTATTTTTAATTTGTTATTGCACGGGAATGTTAATGAGGTGCAATTTTTAGTGGTGATTAATGTAACCACTTGTAGTGGGCTTATTTGTAGAGAAAATGATTACATCCAACGTATAATTTTACCCCAAAATTCAGGATAACCTGTAATCTCTTTTATTTATTCAATAGCTATTATAGTCGTTTAGGGGGGTGGGCACCAGTTTTCATTATTGGTTTCATGTATATTATAGTATTTTTGCAAATGAATAACTGCTTAAAAAGTCATAAACCTATTACACGATGGTCAACTTAGCCATATATTTTTCAATTGTGCTAATTTAGTCTTAAACATTTTGACGATTTGCCAATTTAGTCATTCTAGCCAATTTTGGCCGGAAATCGTTAACATGGATGCCACTGTCCTAGTGACACGATTGTCGCTGACAAAGATAATTTTTACAAAATTTTAAAATTATTTCTTTTTATTACTTTCTTCCTTTTTTTGCCTTTCTTTTCTTTTTCTTTTTCTTTTTTTCCGTGTGGCTGGTCATGAGGGCCACCCAGGCGAAGGTAGCAATTGCCCAAATAAAGGTGGCCTTCGTTGACCCTCGCCTAAGTGAGGCTGCTCCCACTAGGCCTCGCTCTTGCTGGATTTGGGGAGGATAGCTGCCTTAACCCTCCCCTTGCTAGATTTGGACGAGAGGTAGCTGGCAGGGGCAAAAAGGAAAAAAGAAAAGAAAAAAATTAAGAAATTGTCCATGTCATTAATGTCTGGTCAAAATTGATTGGAATGATTAATTGGCAAATCGTCACAAAAAAAAAATTGCACTAAATCAGTACAATTGAAAATTTTAAACTTAATTAGTTATGATAGATTTAAGAACTTTTGGATAATTTTTACTCCTTACATTCATGCATGTTTTTAACATATCTCGTTTTCATTATCCGTCACATCGTTCTTTTTGTTTCTTTGTAGCCAATGTACCGCCTATATACTAGCATGGTGCCAATTAGGCCCCATAGACATCACATGTGCATCTCGTGTTAAACACCGAGCCGCCATCGCAATGTCATCAATTCAGTCAAACTGATTATGATGGGTGATGTTAAGTGTTCAACTGCGCTATTGAGTATACGTTTTCTTTCTTGGTAAATCTTGTTTCGAATAACAACACAAGGCATTTAGACTTTTCAACTCGATTAGTCCTTTAGAACAAACGCAAACCAAAAGTTGAAATTACCTGGAGAACTTAGGTCGTGAAAGGGACGATGGCAGTGTTCATGATCGGATTGTTCTTTGCGGCTCTCTTGGCAATTCTTGGCAAATTTTGAAATCGTGATAAGGACGACAGGAATGTTCTTTAATTTTCTTAAAGTGCCTTAGTTAGTAGCAGCAAATAGATCATTTGGCTAGTCATAGATCGGATTGTTTTTATTTTTATTTTTTAAGCACCAAGACGCAATGAATGGTACATTATCATTGTCCCTAATAAATCGCGGGCAACACACCGGAAAGGTGTAGCCCCAAGGGGTAAAGGACGGCACTGGTGGAGGACAATGTCTTTTTCTTTTCCAGGAAGCCTTGGGTTTTGATATTAATATGCTGATTTTTAGAGAGGAATGATTGGGTGATAAAAAAAAATCAAATAATTATAAATTATTATAGAATTCATTCATTGAAGAATTTATGACTTCTAACAAGTTATTATTCTCATAGTAAGAAAAAAGTTATTATGTTAGCAAAACCCACTTTTAAATAGATGTCTCCACTTTTAGAATATTTGACATTTTTTGTATCACTTCACGTTTTTTCTATTTATTCTTTATTTCTTTATTCTATATATTTAATATATTTATCTATCTATTTTAGATATTTTGAAACATATTATATTACCTAGGTCCACTTCATGTCTAGAGAAAATGCACCCGTTTAGAACGGCTTCCATCTAATTTCTAGAGAAGTACAACTATGTATTTTTTTTTTTTTTTTGGTACCCAGGGAACCCCGTACAGCCGGCGGGTAAACCTTGGGGGCGACACGCACGACCACCACGCACGTGCCACCGGGTAAATCACCAAATGACGCACTGGGGATTCGAACCCCTCCCCTTCGTGAGGGGGAGAAGGCCCGAAGCCAGCAACGCCACCACGGTGGGTGGTAAAGTACAACTATGTATTTGGCCAATCATAATAGAGAAAGTACAACTATGTGAAGATATTTTGGTTTTTGTCAATCCATGGGAAATTGCACACGATACTTCTAAAATTAGGGAGTAGCACACATTTCCTCTTAAACTTTCAATAGTTATAATCATCCCCTCAACTTTGAGTGCCGGACACCTGAAGTGCCAAAACTTGACACAGAGGGACACTTAAGTGTTAAAAGTTAGGAAAATGACACTTAAGTGCAAAAATAGAAGCAAAATAGATTACTTAAGTGCCACTCTAGTGAAAATTAGGCCAAATTGCTGACATGATAGCGATTTTCCGGCGAAATAAGTGTAAAACGGTGTCGTTTTGATGCAGACGTGGTAAAAAGTTAATATAAAAATTAATTAAATTAAATTTAAAACTAAATCTATTTAAAACATTTTAAAATAAAAATACAAATATTAAAAAAATTAAAAAGATTATAAATAAATAAATAAATAAATAATTTTTTTTTTTTAAATGAAGGGGCATTTGAGGGTTGAGCCCTTGCTGCCGCCGCCTCCCTGCCGCTGTCAGGAAGGGTTGGCGACAAAGGGGGGAGGGTTGGCTGGGGTTGCCGGCCCCTGGCCAAAGGCCGGCGACGAGGGCCCGTGAGCCCTCGTCCCCAATCTAGGCGAGGGTCGCGGCCCTCGCCTAGATCCGACAGGGGTTGGCGGCCCTCGGCCAACCGAGCCAAGGGTGTCACATCCCAAATTTTTAGTTCTGCTTTCAATTAAATTAATCGGGCCTTTCATCGACACATCTATAGTGCTGTTCTCAGAGTTGATCACTCTTGAGATAACTAGACTATCTGGGGAAGTCATTAGGGAATTTTAATGCAATAGACTTGGGAATTCGACCAGGAATTAATTACTCGACCGTGCTTATCTACAGAGATCATTACGGCATAGTTAAAAGTAAATTAGAGATTAGAGCTAGGTCGGTTCAATAGAGATGTGTGGCTAAACATGGGTGATTCTACTAAATTACAAAATTCTCGTCGACCAGCACTAAACTGATTTTTTTATTGTTTTGGTACCCTGTGTCCATATTTGAAACCTCGAGATTTTCACGACAACCGAGAGTCGCCAATGTGTCAAAGAGGTTCATTGTGGCTCGAAGAAAATCGACCACATGTCATTTGCACTAAATTTTTTTAAAAGTTACCTGGTAGCCTAGGTCACGCTAAAATCGCGCCAGATTGAAATTAACCGCGAATTTGAATCCGATTTCAGAAATTGAAAGTTATGTCATGTCACGATCATTTTAGGAATGTCGACTTAGTCTCGGAAGATTTTTCTGCAAACCGAGGTTTTGGCGGAAAAAGTTGAGATAGGGCCGTTTTGACCAGAAAAATCAGAGGACCTTTTTTTTATCGCAAATTTGGGATGCAAGTGGGTTCTAATGGTGAGAAAAAATGCCAAGATGATCGAGAGTTCAACGATTGAATTTTTAGAAATTTAATTTAATTATTTTTTATGATGTCAGCACCAAAATGACGTCGTTTTTATATTGTCTAGCCACATCAGAGTGCAAAACGACACCGTTTTGCACTTATTTCGCTGGAAAATCGCTATGTCAGCATTTTGGTCGGATTTTCGCCGGAGTAGCACTTAAGTGATCCATTTTGCTCCGATTTTGGCACTTAAGTATCACTTTCCTAACCCCCGTGCCAAGTTTTGGCACTTGGGCTGTACTTCTGTCCTCAACTTTCATTTTGCTACGGACTTTAATTTTTCATAATAGTTTTCGTTAGCACGTGCAATGGACTTGAGTTTTAAGGGGTAAATGTGTGTTTTCATCTCAATTTTTTTTGTAAGAAATCGATCTTTTACCGTTGATTTATGTAATTAATAAAAAAAAAACTGGAGAAAAAGAAATTAACTATAAAATTAGTATAAAAATAAATAATACTAATATTATTAAAGAATAAACATTTTACAATCAATGATTATATTAATAGAACTAGTATAATGCTTTAAGGAGAAACACAACTAAGTCAAAAACAAAAAGATCTTAATAACAAAAAGGTCAAATGACAAAAATTGGATACTCATTATATATTTTTAAATGGTTGATTAATGAAAAAACGAGTGATCAATAAAAAAGTATTTTAAAAACTTTAAAAAGTGGAGTGAAGTGTGTGTACTTGTAAAGCAAGTTACAATCCCTCGTTGAGAGGCAACTTCATTTGCAAATGCTGTCAAAAGCTTCAAATTTGGCAATAGTGGATTCCAACTTTATTGTTAGGCCATTAAAACAGGGAAGAGTAGAACAAGTGAAAAAGACAAACCATTAAAATTTTGTTTACAATATCTTCCATCCCTTATTCTCTTTACATTACTGTTTATTGAAGATATCTGTTTTGCATAACTCTACAATTGCATCCTCTACATGTTAGGTTGCACGAACATATATGAAAAAGGCCACCACAACCAATACCCTCTCTTGGTTGTTAAGTTCCAATACATTACAAGGAGTTTGTGTTGGGTCCAAACATGGTAAGGATGCTAAAACAAAGCCCCAAAGTGAAAATCAGATTGTCATTCACGTGGATTGCAACTGTTTTAAAGATCAGTCTTCAAGACATGATCATACAAAACTTTGTTCAAAGTCGATTCACGTCTCCCCCATTATGCATCTAGAAGTAAATAATAAAATACTAGGATAAGTGAATCGGAAGTCCTAAAATTTATCACGATAATTCAATTAAATCCTAAAATTTTCAAGAAGTACGATCGACTCTTAAAACTCATCAAATTTGTGCAATCAAATCATTCCATTGACTTCGTTAATATAACTAATAAAAAATGGTGATGCCGTCTTCTTTTATTACTATTTTGTTACACATGATGTTGATGTGGTGCCCACCAAGTGCCACATCGAGAAAAGAACTTAAATATTTAATAAATAATAAAATTAACAAGCTCGAAGCTTGCGACTGTGATCGTGAGCTCCGAAGTAGATCTGAGCTTGAACTCAAAGTCATCTAGGTCGACCTCTGCTTGTGGCTTTAAGATTAACCTCAAAACTAACAGTCAGGCTTCACTCATGGTGGTAGCTCAAACTTAGATCTAGAGGCCATGCTCCACCAAATGTCAAGGTCGACCCTGAATTTGGGCTTGAGCTTTGCTACAAATCCCTGATTCACTTGAAGAAAGAGATGAACAGCAACGATGGGTGCACAAGAAAGGAAAAAGGAAATAGAAGAAGAAGAAGAAGTAGACTTTTGTTGGTACCATGTGTATTTAAACAATTTGATTCCATCGATTTGATAAGTTTTAAAACTTAATCATACTTTTCGAAAATTTAATGATTTTAATTGTATTTTTGTAATAAGTCTTAAAGACTTCTAATACATTTATTACTAAAATCTTTATAATCTATCCACAGACTGTTGATCATAATCAGACACGCTTTGCATGCTTCCGACAGAATCTCAAATTCGTTTCGACGCGCCTTTTGTTCCACTCTTCGACGGAGCTCATCCCTTTCTGACGCGTCCTCGTTCCGTATCAAACCCTCCTAGCCATTGCCCTCGGCGCGAGGGGGGCGTGTCAAGATGCCGCTGGATAGCGCACCTAAAATCCATGCTCCCGCAATCTCTGGGGGAATGCGGTTAGCTCATAAAGCGAGGAGCACCATGACTGAAGGAGTCAAAACGAATGGCGGGCACCTCGAGTCTTTAATCAAGACGTGAATGGGGTCCGAGCCACCGGGCCTGTCCGAGTGGGGCTTACCCACGTGGTACTCGGGAAATCCAACGGGAGAGCATTCATGTTCTTTCTTAGTACCCTGAGGCAGACAGGCGTATGGCGACATGTGAAATTGCTATCCATGTCCCCAACGTCCACGCGGCTCGAAGACTAAAACTCCATTGGTCGTCCACATTTTTCTTTCTTTCTTTTCTTTTCTTTTTTTCTTTTATTTCTTTTTCACGATGTTTCACGGAAGAAGAAGAAGACGACGAAGGAGAAGAGCAATCAAGAAACAAATTTTAATTCCGCCACGTGAGGAAAGTTAGGGAGGATGGTGCGATCCTTCACTCCCCTTCCTTGGAGTCTTGCTCTCTCCCTGCGTATATATAAAGCCTGCCCTCCCTACTCTGGCGTCCACCTCATAGGCTCTCTCTCTCTCTCTCTCTCTCTCTCTCTCTGTCTCTCTGATACCCAAACAAAACACACGGAAAACAAAAACCCACAAGCACGCCATGGACAACAATGTTGAGGAGTACCAGAACTATTGGGAGACAACCATGTTCTACCAAAATGAAGAGCTCGACAGGTTTCATCTCTCTCCTTCTCTCTGTCTCTCTCTGTATACACACACCAGAGCACAAGCAGTCAATTAATCGAGGCCTACCCTATACTTGCCTAGATCATCACATCAGAAAAGTTTGGAAAATTATGGCAGTTGGGTGGACGAGGCGATATCCGGGTACTACGACTCGAGCTCCCCTGACGGGGCGGCGTCGACCGCTGCTTCCAAGAACATCGTGTCGGAGAGGAACCGAAGGAAGAAGCTCAACGAGAGGCTATTCGCATTGAGGGCGGTGGTGCCCAACATTAGCAAGGTGATGACCATGACCCCAATCGATTGCGGCCGCAAACTGCACAGCAATTTTTGGTCCCACGTCACGCCCCACCTCTCAATAATTGAGACTGGAGAGTGATGTTGCTCTGTTTTTTGCCGAACTCGAGACTGTAGTCGTGTCTAATTTTGGATTAAATCTGATGGGTATGGTGCTCTTTTTTTATTTTTGGGGTACAGATGGATAAGGCATCGATCATCAAGGATGCGATTGACTACATCCAAGAGTTGCACGATCAAGAGAGAAGGATCCAAGCTGAAATTATGGAGCTCGAATCCGGCAAATCGAAGAAGGGCTCCGGCGGCTACGACTTCGATCAAGATCTTCCTGCCTACTTGAGATCAAAGAAGAAGAGAACCGACGCGTTCTACGACTCCGGGGGCTCCCGAATCTCCCCCATCGAAGTGCTTGAAGTAATCTCTCTCTCTCTCTCTCTCTCTCTCTCTCTCCTCCCAAAAAAAAAAATCGCGATCTCGATGTTGTTGTCCAGGCTGATTCTAATTCTGGGCTCGCTTAATTTTCAATCTTGAGCGAGAATGATTAGTTGAATTCTCCCAAGCTTGGTGATCTGTCTCGATAGAGGAGCGAATCCGAGAGTTTGCCCCAATCGAAATCCTCGTGGGGAATTATAATAATCGGGTGGGACAACAGGCCAGCCGGAAGAACATTAACAAATACGATATGGCTGGATACGTAGGTGATGATGTCGGGTGATCGAATTGAATGGGTCTAATAAGGTCTTTAACAATATGCAGCTGAGGATCACATACATGGGAGAGAAGACGCTGGTGGTGAGCTTGACGTGCAGCAAAAGGACGGACACGATGGTGAAGCTGTGCGAAGTGTTCGAGTCTTTGAAGCTCAAGATCATCACCGCCAACATCACTGCCTTCTCAGGCCGGCTTTTGAAGACGGTCTTCATCGAGGTCACTCCTCTCTCTCTCTCTCTCTCCCTAGAATTTCAGATTTTAAATAGAGGAATGAATCGACCCGTTTAAGAATTTCAGATTTGAATTGCCTTCTCTTTTTTTTTTTTCCGATTTAATTGGTAATTTTTCACCCTTTATTAGTCTTCGAATTCGAATCCCGGCCCGGGCACTCCTCCCTCTATTTTCTGACAATGAATTAAAGTAGATCGTTGATGGTTTAGTTAATAGTCTGGTAAGAAGGATGACGTCATAGTTTACTATTGTCTTAGTGCTAAAATGAAAAGTTAGGGTAAATTTTGCTCCTTGTATTTCACAACCTACAATTACCGTCCTCATCTTTTAAATTGGATTTCAAATTGCATCTTCAATTCGTACACATTCGACCAAATTTCCATTTTCTTTCCCAAGTTATCCCCTTCTTCACGGTGGATATCGTTTTCAAGGTCTAAATGTGTATAAGAACAAATAAGTCCTTTTATGTCGTAGGGATGCAAATATAGGTTCTGAAATATAGGACAATAATTGATATGGAGATATCTCATGTCGGAAGAAATCCCAACTCATATGTGTAAAGACAAAAAAAAAAAAGAGAATTTTCTCGATTTGGAGAAAGATTTAATATAGATGTGATCTCAGTTTTTTTTTTTATTTATTTATTTAAAAGAAGAGTAATGAGCTTTGTTAACCGAGCACACTCTTTGTCCATTAACTTATGATGAAGTTCTTACCACAACTTACTAGAAACATAATGGGGCCACTTAGAAGTGGCACTGTTGATGTGAAGACAAACAGATTTTGGCCAGAAAGAAACAAAACCACCAGATTGTCACCATACCAACCTCTTCCTTACCTACATATTAATAAGCAACATATATATATGTGTGTGTGTGTGTATACGCAATACCCAACAAAAGAAATTCTAGATGGTTCTCATTCATAGAAAGGGGGTATCAATGAGGGATGGTGGGTCCGCTGAGTTGGGAACAGATAATGACTTTTACTTTATAGTAAAGTGGGAGCTCCATAATTGGATGTCCAATTTAGGGCAAGAACGCATTAGTTTATTTCGTATGGTCGGATGCTAGCTGGTCAGAGGAAAGAGAAAAAGGTTAATTTCTTCTGAAAAAGGAAATTTAACATGGCCCCCCATCTAATCACATTTCCACGTTAAACGGCAAGGTTCTCCCCTTTGCCTCTTTGCAAGCTCATCGCCTGTTGAGGTTGGAAATTCCTCCTCAATTGCTCTAAAGAGCACACGAGAAGGCGTTCCTCTGCTCCGGGGCAAGGGATCTTTCCAATCGTAATTCGTGATATAACGCACAAAAAATTTAAAAGATTTATAATCAGTGTGTGTGATTTATTCTTTTTTTTTTATGGGACGATTTTCGAGGGTTTGAAATGCATTCTCAAAGGATCATATAAAAAAAAAAAAAAACACCTTTTGATGCTCTATCGATCCGTGAAACATCATTTTAAACAACATATTTTGTCCTTTTGAATAGAATATGTATTTGGTGTTGGCACCTTTTCACGGTACCGTGACACAACGGACTAGTACCCAACATTAATAATTTGTTCACAATGTTTTTAATAATCTAGTGTTACTTAATATTATTCATTATTAAGTTTAGCAGCTTTTGAAGCATCTCAATTAAAAATGATGGCATAGAAACACTTATTTTTATTTATGAGATACAGAGATTTGGATAAAATATTGGATGCAAATGATGAGATTCACATCTTGCAGATTTCCACCTCTTAAGTAAGGTCCATAGCTTCTTTTTTTTTTTTTTTTGGGTTTTGAAGAAGAGATCTTGAATTTCCAAATCATTATTTTTGTGTCCGATGTCAGTCGAAAATATTCACGATAAACAACAATTACACATTTATTTATACATCAATTGTTTGCTTGATTGCTCATCTGGTGGGTTAGATTGATGTTGAGCTAGCTGCAAGACTTCAATACTCCATGTTTTTCTTTTAGAAGGATCAAATAATTACACGAAACGACCTCTGAATTTAAAAAGACAAACTAAGATTGTCAATCTACCTTATAAGATCACATGACTTATCATTAAAAAAATCATGAAATGGTTGAGATTTCAGCTTCATGATCTCTAACATAATATTATTATTATTATTATTTTGCCGTGACATTCCATTATAATTAAAATTTCATTGCCATACAAAATATTATCTCAAAATCAAGAGAGATGAGTCAGGATATCAAAGTCAACCGATATAAGAAAATTTTTGGTGCTTAACAAGTTGATCGAAACTTTTGAGAAAAGATAACGAGTTTTTGCGAGCCTTACACGGTCGCAAGAGGGACCAAGTCACATGTGAGAGAGAATGTAAACCCATATTTTTAAATAGTAAGAAGGAAGGAAAAATAATATTAATGTTAAATTCAAAGTTCCATCGGTTTAAATATGATTTATATGCGCACGAGGAGCTCGTGCTGGTACTAGAAACGCGTAGCGAAGCGTGTGACCAATTTACTTTTTGGTCATATTATGAGTGATTTCGCTATTTATTAATTTAACTCGAGTCCCACGCTGGTTATTACGTCTCTTCTTTATTTATTACGTCTCTTTCACACGCTTCTATTTCCCGCACGTTCTCCACATTATCTGGGTGCCCTCATCTATGAACCACCTAACTTTTATGCCAAATTGCCAATCATTTTCCCTAGTCTGTCTTCATCATTGCGCTACAATCAAATTTCATCTTCATTTGCTTTGTGAGGAGTGAGTAATTCAATTTTTTTTAAAAATTAATCACTTTTATCATTTGGGATAATTAGTCAATGAAAATATTTTTATTGTTGACAATAATTTTTGTTTGGGCACTTCTGTGAAGGACGAAATTATTTTTCGCGAAAAAAACAGCCCTTAGAAAAACTGAGCTGTGATCCACTCCGGCATTATTAGCTCTCCTCCGGGTCACCTAAGACATATAAGTGAATAATTTAATAAGTCATATGGGACACTTGCCTCTTTATCAAAAGAACTAGATGGTCCCGCTTGGATCCCGTGTTTATGTATTTTTGCGCTTTTTTACACTAGTCATTGCGCAACTGGAGGGCCCATTTCTGAACCATGCGAGTACATAAATAGAAGCAGAAAATAATCTAAAAGAATAGATTTTGATGCTTGGCCATGTAAGCATTAAATAATTAAGCCAGCTTGTGATATCTTATTGGCCCTATTGAAAAATGCGCAGGTAAGATCCACGTACCTGTATCTGTCAATAATTGAATGCTTGAGAATCCAATTATTGACTTAATACGACATTAAGGGCTCCTTAAGTATAATATATTTACCAACATCGTGTTTTCTGACCGCTCATGTTGGCCGGGGCTTCCCGCGGTTGACCCACTAGGATTAGAAAGCTTGAACGAGGCCGGTAGGACTTCGCAGGTCATCCGGTTCCATTTTCAACGCGCTTGATTTCAATGATTTAGATTGAGTTAGGTCGATATACGTATAAGAATTCGGGATTTTTAATTCACCCTGTTTTTATGCGTTCGTTTGATGCAGGCGGATGAGAATGAGAAAGAGAATCTGAAGACGAAGATCGAGACGGCCATCGCAGCGCTTAACGACCCACAGAGCCCTATGAGCATTTGATCGAATGGCATGAGAAAAATTGCCCGGGAAATTTCTAGGAGTTGCAAGTTTTTGCACTCATCTCTCTCTCTCTCTCTCTATCTCTGTGTGCGCGTCTGTTGTCATTGTTCCTTGGTATTCTAATCCGTGCCGCGATGAATGTATCACCAGTTCCGTTACTATAGTTACTCAGAGTCGAGACTACTTGTATGTTGCTCAGCTTGTCTTTGCAAATCACAAAGAAAAGAAAAGGCGAAAAAAGAGTGTTCCAATGAATACAGAGCGTGCGTTAGTTCTTCTTGACATCACATCTCTACTACTACTTCCCTTTGAGACACTCAACTTGCAAAACCTACCGCAAGGAGGCCCCAATAACTTCGTCTCCGGTTCGAGACTCAACAGAGAGTAAGAAATGAGAAACACTGCCTAATCCACAGAGGACTCAATAATACCCGATGCATAAAAGATGCGTCCAGACTCCAATGTCAACTGCGTGACAGACTGTCATGACCCTTTAGAGCAGATTGAGAGAAATGATTGACACAACTATCAAAATGAAGAAACTTGAATTCGCATAAAATGCCTTGACCGCTCAAGAATATGTTCCGCACTATGTATACTACTCTGAAGTTCATCCCTTCGTGCTTAAATAACACAAACCTGACGTGCATAACTACACTTTAACATGATAGCAAAAGTGGAGTAGTTTTTACAGCTACTGATCTTTGTAGATCGAGGAACAAACTCGAGTAAACTTTACACATACTTCCCCAAAACTACAAATAATTGAAGGGAAGACGGATCTGATAGGAAGCAACAAGGCAAATTCAATCCAACACTTCAAAGCCTGAAGCTACTGTAGCCTCCTAAACTAGAACCATAGCCTCCATATGGCTGTGAAGAGAATGACGAAGACGTGTAAGAAGTATCACCCAACTGAGAATATGACCTCAATCCACTGTCTACCTTGCCGTAGCTGCTGGTGACTGGCTCCTTATGACCATTAATAAATTCCTGAAGACAAATGAATTGATTTAGTCTTACATTTGACACCGTCATATTATTTGACTTGGAACATTTGAAACATCATCAAATGAGGATTTATGCAATCTTTCAAATTCCAAAAGCTCTATATAAGAGCACAAGACAAAAGAACAGAGGAAACAGAAATAGACAACATCAACATGGTTGGGCTATCAGGATTCCTACACGCCTAGCATAGGATCACAGCTGGTGCAAAAGGAAAGGGCATTCATATTCTATAAATAGGCAGATACATGCCAAATTTACCATACTATAGTTCTATATAAGATATATCGACCACAATTAGACAGCATTGTATTAACACGTCATATGCACACCTTTTTAAAAAGAACAACTTTAATAATGTGGGCAACTTAAGAACCAAATACAAGTTAATTAAAGAATAAAACAGGATGTAATTATCATATGCCACTTACCTGAATCAGTTGTTGTGCTGTCTGAACTTCAGATGTAGTGCCTTTTATTTCCACGGTTATTTCATCAGGTAGTCCTCTGCTCTCCTGCACAGTTAATATGGCCCCACTAGTTCGACGAATATATGCAATGTTAGCCCCACCAATGCCAATGATGTCCTCAGCATAAGTCAGTGGTATTTGCATTGTTTGCACAACCTAAAACAGGAGAAAACATTTAAACAATACAATACCAATAAAAAGGAAAACGAGAATAGCTTACTGACTTCAATATGAATTCAAAGTTTTAACTTTTTCAACCAGCCAAAGATTGAATCTATTATGCAGTAGATGTAGCTCACTAGTCATTATAATCTTAGATTTTCAGAAATCTAAGCCTTAAGCCACATAGAAGAGCGCAGTAAAAAACTCCATTTGGTCTTATCTGCTAGCACATACTCCTTCCATTAGAAGTCTGGACAACTCCACCTCTAAATATTAACTTAAGCATCAAAGCAGAAAGAAAGCCTTTGGCCTGGGAAAAAAGAGCAAGAGACAGAATTTTCAAGCAGGGATTCACTCTGAAGAACAACAAAAAGTATATCAAATAAGAAACTGAGATTTTCCAAAGCATGTGGATGTCACATGTCATAGCGAAACAATCCTTAAGCACTTCAGAGATGCTTCTAATGAGGAATAAGGTGAAAATGGCGTGAAGTAAATTGGAAGTGACATTAAGGTGGGCATGCCTGATGAGCACATCTAAGCGCGTACGCAAGAGAGAGAGAGAGAGAGAGTAGTTTGAGTAGTGTGTAGGATTGTGTGTGGGTGTCATTATAAGTATTTTGGTGGGCCTGTGTGTTTTAGTTCTTGTTACAGAGGGAACTGAAGAATATTCCAATATCTATATAGAAACTTATAAGAGAATCCTGACATCCAGAAATCCAAGAAATAAAAACATGTATAGAAAGGAATAGCTGGGAAAATGAGCTACTGCTTTTCAATTATTGTCAGTGAAGTGGCAGCACCATCTCAATCTTGCCGTAGACAAGATATGGAGGAGTGGAATTCACAGAATTTAGCCTGATGGACCTAGGCCAATACAGAGAACTTCACCCAACAGAAAGCAAGCATGTATATCAGGTGAACCCAAAAAGAGGCAAATAGAAGAAGCAACTATTTCATTGTGCCTTTCTTATATTTTTCCTTTTGCATGATACTGAGTATTTTGTCATCTTATGGTCAACCACGACCCATGTACTGACAGATCCTTGAGAAAAGCAATTTCCAACTGCTCAAACTCACCAGGGGGTTACAAACTGAAGTGCTTCACAAAGTATGTGAGGATGCACAAATCAGGAAGTACAAAAAATCTCCTAATCTCTAAGGTGTTCATGCAGTAAATCAAGCCTAAAAATGATGTCCACTATCAACATGGTGCATAACAGGGATGTCCATCAGTAATATATGATGAAGGGCTGGAAAATAGGTCCATGGAGGTGGATTATAATCAATCCCTGACAAAGCAGGATAACATTCTTCTATTTACTACAATGGACCAGTCAACATTAGGCCAACTCATGGAGTTTAGTATGTAGAGTCCATTATCTAGACTCTAGGCATCTCCTCATTGAGTCAGGCTTATAAAGAAATGGCTATTTTCAGCCAAATCTAGTAACTTGTTATCCTTCTTTTTCCGGTTATGGAGGTTTTGTATGAAGGAGAGGAAGAATTATCGAGAAACTGCGCACTTGTGGTGGAAATTTGTTGATGAATGGATGCCATGCTTTTAATACAGCAGATAAGACGTTTGTAATAGCATAAATCCTTTTAAATATGCTACATCTAGGTTCATTCATATAAAAAGAAAGAGATAACTAACTGAATGGGCTAATGCACCCCATTGGTGCCTAAAATACCACGAGTCCTAAAAAGTTATTGAAATTCAAGAATGATCACATAATGCTTCAGAATAGACTAGGTTTCATACATATCAGCATTACAAAAGAGTTTTTACAACAAATCAGGCAAAATTAACTAAAGAAGCCAAAACAGATAGAGAGAAGAATTTACCTGAGTGACAATAGGAGCACCTGCACGACCAAATCTTGCCGATCGGATTGCAGATATTGAGGGATCTTGTCCATAGAGTGAAACTCCAGAACGTGCAATCTGCGGCTCCAACTGACTTTCACGATCAATATAGAGCGATTCTCTCTTTGAAGAGAGTGGATAATCGGTTGTCATTCCAGTTGGAGCACTATGCAATACTGACTTGTCACTCCAAGACTCAGATGCACGATCTTGTTGGGCTGCATTATTGCACTAAACAGGTGGGGAAAAATTAGTACTTAAATGCAGAAAAATATAGGCAACAACTCAGCTTATAGGTAAATACAAAGTACAACTCAACATATGAGGACTTACGCTCTTCTCAAAAAGAGGAAGAACGCTATGATCAACCAAGAATTTCCTCAGGTGTTTAACTACTGCTTCTACGGCTTTAAGAACCTTTGATGCCTCTCCTTGCAACTCCACGATTCGCTCATCCGTAGAAGCATAAATTGGCAACTCACCTGCCATCCAAGATAATTCAGAATAATTGACAGTGCAAAAATCACTGTTCAAAACTCAGCCCGGAGATAATGATAAGAAAAAGGCACTTTAAAAAAAGGAAATACTTGGCCCATAACCATTAATTAAATTTCATCAAGGAAAAAGGAAACAAATGAGACAGTAAACAAAAAATGGGGGGAAATAGAGGGGGAGAAAAGAAGAAAACTGGTTGAGTTGCTGCACTACCTAATTGAAATTAGACAAGAATGACTTATCTATGAACTTTTATGGATCAGTTAGAAGGCAATTATAACATAACCAGATAACACTAACCTAAATCATCTATTAACTCCTCTCTAGTAACACTAGAATGTCCTCCGAAAGTTCTTGGCATCGTGCCGACAGTCGACTAACATGGAAGGATGATTACCACCAGAGGAAGGAAGGGGCAATTTATTTCACAATTCCATACTAAAGATCATGCTTCCAGAGAGAGTTTGACTAATATGGCATTGACATCCCAGAATGACCCATGTACATGCTCTGAATGTGTGAAAAAATCACAGCTTATACTTATGTGTCTCTAAATTCCAGCCCATTAATGAAAATCATGCTCTGCTTTCATAGTCTTAGGGAACAAAATATTATATAACTCCTCAGCCCAACGTATATTCCTCAGCCAGATACCATGTAAATACAAATAAACTACCCCTGCGGTTATAATCTCTATAAAATCAAACTCAAGTTTTGAAAATGCAAATAAAAGACCGAGAGGCAGATTGCTTCGTCATACAAAACATTTGACTAGACCACTTCACTCAGTCCACCAGAAGAGCTTTCTAGCACACAAGGTTTCCATAATTCAGGTGTTGGAGAGGTCCAAAAGAGAGGGAAGAGAAGGCCACTTTGGCAGGGCACATCGACGAATGAGCAAACAAAAAATATTGAAATGAAGCCTATGAAAGCTTAGAAGCAAGACATTTTGTGCAAAATGAATAGGTTGCTCATTTTCTTAGAAAAACAATAATCCTTGACCTAAGAAACGAACTCACTATCAAACCCAGGCCAATGAAGACACAAGAAAATGGCAAATGAAAACCTTTAGACAGATGAGATGTGACTGGCATCAGTATGATCCTTCTATACAATGGCATCGAGAACTGAGTTGAGCAAAATGCAAATCCAAAGACTTCTAATCTACTCTGTATTATATTTACCAGGTAATAATGCCACACTGACAAATTATGATCATACAGCAATATCTCCATTCCTGCCGTAACTGTGACACATGTTCCCCTTGACAAGATCAGGAAGATCTGGATGCTAGATACATCAATTGTACATTTCATATCAGATAAGTGTTCTTTTTATTTTCTCCCAAACCAAATTACCCCCTATTTAACATTCCTAAATGACTTAATGCTTCTTAATTACAACTAATTTTAACAGTGAAATTCATATTCAACATTTATTCAAGATATTTTATTCCAGATGTTTAAAAGAGAGATAGGAGTACAGCTAGACGTAAAAAATTGAAATGCCAAATAAAACACGCGGTCATAATTATCAAGTAAATTTTTTTTTCCCATTTTCCATTTAACATGAGTCACAACAAAGGTAGCACTGTCTAAAATTCACAGGTATGCACAACTATAAAAGCATACCTTCAGGTAATACTCTAACAGAAGCTCCAGTACCCTCTTGTATCGATTTGATTAGTGAACCTTGCTTTCCAATCAGATTTATTGCTTGAGTGGAAGCCACCAAGAACCGAATTGAACAAAATGCAACTCCAGCAGCTCCAGACAACTTAGCATCACCCTCATTCTCGGAAAGTCCACAGACACGTTTAAAAACTCTTATTACAGCGTCCATTGCAGGGGAAAGAGGCACCTCTGGCTCTTCTTTTCCAGATATCAACACCTGCAACACATTATATAGCAAAGGCAAGAGGGGGAAAAAAGTACTTTCCTTAGCAAAATTTGCCATGGTCTGCACTACAGAAATCTTAAAGTTGAAGCAGAATACATACAATGAAATTTATTCATAACAGGATGCAAGTAGCTTGAAAATGGAGTACTGCAGTCACACAACCAAATGTAATAGAACAAATGATGAAGAACACGGCAATGGAACCATGAAAATCAGATTGGCATGGAATAATCCAAGAAAACTGCCACTGTCTCAAGTAATTTCTACAACAAAAACCAAATAAAGAGTTACAAAGCCATACTACAAGATGCAAAGTGACAATATTGGAGTTCTTTACAATTGACTCCAAAAATGTGAGGCTATATGAAAACCCAAATCGTTTTCAGGATTGTGCTTCAGTTTAAGATAGGTTTAAATTAACAATCTCAAAAATCTAACTGCTAGTTCCTATCAGGAATAAGTAGAGCCTATCTCTGCACAAGCCTTCTTTTATCTACTAAGGTCATATTTGACTCATGCAAGGGAATGCATCCAGAAGAGGATAACTGTTCCTCTGGGATAGAATTAGTAGGATAGTAATGGAATAGGTATTCTATTAACAGCCTTCTCTATTTACTTGGTTCACATGCATAGTGGAAGCAAGGATATGTGAGGGTAAATTATTTTTGTATTCATCAAACTTTGTCCTGAGTTTCATGTACCTTCCTGGTACTTCTTATTTTTATCCCAACTCACTCAACTTTGATTATCTCTCAACCAAGTCACTTCTTTAGGTTCTGCCAAATTTCTCTATGATTTTTGCCAGTTACTTACTTATCCATGAGTTTGCTAACCATGAGGCTATTATCCATGAGCCAAAAATCAAATCATAGGAACTCTAAGCCCCATATTCACCAATTCAATACATGACATGCCTCATAACCAGTATGGCAAGCAATGGACCACTGGCTTCCATTGAGAAGCTCCTCCACTGTGGAAGGCAACATTTTGGACATGATCATTGAAGAACAGAAAGCTGGAGGCTATAATGATGATTGTGATAGTCAACTTAAAGAACAGCAATAGAATTGTAGGCTGATGGCACTCTAATCAAGTTCACATTGTGAATTTTTAAGTAAAAGTTGAGGACCGTTTCAGAAGGACAGATGTTGAAAGATGAGATAGGAGCTATTCCAGTAACGGGGGATATTTAAAAAGCGGGTCCGCAGTAAGCAGAGGAATGGACAGGAAAACACCTAAGTGGTTAATCTTCTCAACCAAATAGGAGAAAAGCTATAGCATTTGGGGCAAATCTGTAATCCAAAAAATGGACAGGAAAACACCTAAGTGGTTAATTTCTCAACCAAATGATGTTAGATGCAGGTTTTATGAAGTTAAGAACAAAAGTTGCCATCAAAGATGTTCTCTCCTCAATCACCACAGAAACTAGAAGACGTGAATGACACATGAAGAACGAGTAACAGCACAGCAAGCGAATATATCAAATCCATAGCCCCGAAAGTGTAGCCAAAGAACCCTAGTTCAGTAATCCCTTCACCTCTTGACCGCAGGACTCCGAAAGAACTAGATGTCTTCAATTCAAACTCGCTCAACATGAGTAAACCTAGTTTAGTACCCAACCCTGACCAGGCCATTTACAGAATAAAAACTCCAATCGAAAAGCAGAAAGAGCAAACCCTAGGGAACTCACAACGCGATCGGGAGTGCCGACAGGAGCATCAAGCACGCGAATGCGAGCGCGAGTCTCCTCACACATCTTCTTGATAAGCTCCCCTTTGCGGCCAATAATGCTCCCGACCTTGAGAACCGGCACGACGAGGCGAAAGACGCAGTCGCCGGGCCATCCCGGCCACCTCTTATCAGCTTCCGCGGTGGCCTGAGGAGCCGATTGGTCGGCCTCCGCCTGGGGCGGCTCAGGGGTCGTCTGCTCAGCTCCAGCTCCAGCTCCAGCTCCTGCTCCGTTGGTCGACGCGTCCATGATTTCGCTCGGCAAGGCGTTCAAATCGGTAACTCCGGAGGCGGAGAGCGGCGGCGATTGTGGCTCGGATTCGAGGTTGTCAGCAGAGGGGCTTTCTGCGGGAGCGGCGGCGGCCATTGATGCGGCGAGGGCTGAAAAGAAAACGGAGGAGTCGAGGGAGCGACACGAAATTTTCTGCCAATGGCCTTCCGAAGGGCGGAGGAGTGCCGAGTTGTGATTTCGCGATTGCTGGGGGGGCTTAGTCGGAGGAGTTGTTATTCTTGGCTTAGGGTTGAAAGAAAGTGAAGAAATCTGTTTCGCTCAATTTATTTCGAAAAACAAAATATTCACAGACAGCTTATCGGAGAAGAAGTTCATTTATCTTTACCATTGGGACCAGGTTATGATGAATTTTGTTATGGATTGTCTTGGTGATAGAGGAAGGAGATAATTGTTTGATTTGCAATATCTTTCGTCGAATGTCATTTTTCGATTTTTATAAAAAGAGATAGACTCTATGGCTATTTCGAATAGGATATATTAGTGAAGTACAAGGAAACGGATATATGTGTTTCAAGGGAATTTAATCAATGTCAAAGTACAAACTATTTTGTCGAAGTTTAATCGACAGTGAGACGAAAAGATGGAGAGATACGAAGATCTGAAAGTTTCAATTGAGATTGATTGATGATGAGATATTTGAAAACTACAGCCATGATATAAAAATTCAAAGATAACTTATAGATAACAAGTTTTGCCTATTTGTTCGGGATTCTTATGATGCGCATATTAGTATTTATAATATTTACAATATAACTATCCATAAGCACTTCTTACGCAATTTTAACCATGTATTCACACTTCCAAAGTTTTTGACTCTATATCTTCATGTTGCCACAACATTTTATCTCTAGGCAGTTAATCATGTCTTAATTCAAACATGTTTTTGCCACCTTGATTTTTTGAGCTCCATTGCCTTGTCCAAAAACAATTTCAAACTCAAATGCCATTATGCTTGGACTTCGCGGCCGACTTTACTCACAAAACAGTTGGTTTTCAAATGATTTCTTTTGTCCAATCAATGTCTTTCAATTCAATATCTTTGTCTTCCCATTGTTGAGAAACCTCTTAGAATATTTTGAAGTTGATAGATAATTCATATTTTTTTACGAGCTTGATAAATGCAAGAGTTGTTTATATTTCAAGTAATACTCGCTCCAAAGGGAAATCACATGTGCAAAGGAAAAAGGATTTAAAGGCATTTGGCAATCATTCTTGCTTTGAACTTTCAGTATTTTAGAAATGCTGAAACCCTTCATCAATGAAATTTGGCCAATTTCCTTTTCCATCGTCAAAAACTTATTGGAAATCCAATTTCGCCCTTTTTATAAAACAAAACCCTCCTTCACTCGCTCGACTCTCTCTCTCCCTCTTTCCCACTGCTCGCATCTACTCCGCTTGCACTGAATTGCTCTTGCTCGTTTGCTCGTTTGCTCGCTTGACTGCCAAAGCTCGCAAATGGTCTGCCCGAATGCTCCTCGCTCGATTGCCCTCCTCATTTGCTCTATCCCTCACAGCTGCTCCTTTGCATGTTTGCTCTCTCCCCCGCCATTGCTTTTTCAGCTTTTCGGTTTTTGGCTCCAAATCATTGTTGCTGCCCTAATCGACTACTCCTGAGTTGGTATTATGTTGCACTTAATTTGGTATTTAGCAATGAGTTGCTGCCCTAATCGTCTGCTTACGTTACTGCCCAAATTTGTTAATGCCCTAATCTTCTCCTTATTTGGTGTTATGTCTACTTAATCTAGCATCCCAGTTGGTATTATGTTGCAACAAATTTGTTGCTATCAAAATATGTTATTGAATTGGTCACTAGTAATACACTGTTGATTACACTAAAATGAGATTGCCAAACATGGAAAATGAGATTTTGTATGCATAATTAAGAAGAAGAGATGAAGCCTGATATAGACCAGAAAAACGCACATTCTTATTCTTGAATGTCACCCTTTCATAGGTGTCCTCCTATTTGTGCTAATGGTGAGTTATAAGCTGGACTTTTGTCACTAAGATCAATGGTGTGTGTTGGTCTTTTTTTGTTCTGTTTTTCAACCTGGTCTTTTGTGTTTTGCTTCACAACGCGGATGTTCATGGGCAACTTCACAATGTTTTGTTCCTGTTAAGGAGTGCTGGCCTTCCTTGTGAAAATTGGCTCCGTGTTTAATAGGAAATCATGTGGATAGATAGGCTTGGGGTTTGGAGACTTTCTTGCTCTTTGTTGGCTTGGAAGTTGAGTTGTGAGGCTGCAAATGCGTGCATCTCTTGATCTACATGTGTTATAGGCATGGAAGTTGCATGATTAAGGGAAGCTAATGACCTTAGTAAACACATCTCTGGACGGGGAACATCATAGGTAAGAGGCATGCCTATTTATGAAGATTGGTCTTCTCTGTGCACAAGGTATACCAAGGCTTCGACCATCCATGTTGACTATTGCGAAGATGCTGATGCGCTTAGCTAAGGTTAATGACAATAGACCTCAGTCACTTTCAAAATTCATGAATCTAATTGTCGAGGAAGGCCTGAAAGGTCACTCAAAGGATTCATTTTCCACTTCATTTGGGGAGTCAAGCAAGCCAAACAAATCATCTTTGTGGTCGAAAGACATGGCACCTCATGTGCTACAATGACCTTCAATTCTATCTGTGACTAGAGCATTTGAACTTTTATGCAGGTTTTGCATGTAAACAGAGAATAGATATTTGAGAAATTGTGTTGTATCAATGTTTGTTGTACATATTATTCTAGCTTGATCAAATGGCTCTAAGTTTAGGAAATATTTAAGGATGTTTGTAATTTTAAAGGATAATGAATTTCTTTCCTCAGGGAATATGTTATCCCGTTTATTGTAATAAAGGTATTCTTTTATTTTTATTTTTATTTTTAAAGAAAGAGACCACTTTTGTGAATTTTTTCCATTTAATTTTGTTTTTATCATGTTGTCAAAATTTAAATTAAAAAAGTTGCATTAAACATATAAAAATTAAAAAGCTAATATTAATCACCCAAATGGGTTTTTTTAAGTATGTTTTCTATCAAATAGCATTTTTTTTCAAAATTGCTTTTCAAAGCGTAATTTACTAGACAGTCTTTGCATTGCCCAAAGCCCTTTAGGCTAAATTGCTTTATGTTTCCTTAATAGGCTTTCAAAATACTAAACCAAAGGCACCCTTAGAGGTACTATGGTGAACAGGACCAGGTGAACAGGACCACGAGATCTACATTTTTCAAGTACTCAAGGCCCTTAAGACGAGGTGGGCTATCACCGAGAAATTTGATATAACTAGAAATGGATATTACTAGAAAATCATATATAACCAAGAGCTACCGATATTAGCAAAGCAACAAGTTCATCACATGCTTTGGAGTAACATATAAAAATATTCCATGAATAGCTAGTGATTTGACATGGATTATGAAGTACTTGATTGGTTATCAATCTCAAATGATATTTACGTGGAAAACATTGATCACGCATGATATATTGATTGATTGACAATCGCCTTGAAGATAAATCACTTCCCATAATTGAAGCTACTATATTCTTGGAAATTGGAAGATTTGATTGTAAGGGCAACTGAGTTTCTGGAATCTCAAATTGATTGACTTCAACCACTAAATTGATCTACAAAAATTGTTCAACAAATAGCTTGGGGATTGATCCTCGTGAAAATTATCCAACAGGAAGATTAAAAGCTAAGGAGTATAAAAGGAGATCAATAGATGTTGAAGAAGATAGATCAAGAGAGACAATCAATCCATTATTGGAGAAAGCTTTAGATTCTTATACTATCTATCATGACCTAACCTTCCGGGCTTTGATCCCAAGGTATAGGTTTAGAAGCATTTGTTTATAAAATTAATCCGAATGGTACGAGCAAAAAAAAATCTCAAATAAAACACTGTTTAACCATGCAAATTGATGTATAATCCAAATGGTACATACGAATGGCAGTTTCAAATGAGTTCCCAATTTGCTAACACCCTAATTGGATTGTCATTTTATAAACCTGAGTCTTTTCAAACTCATGCTTTGCGTGACAGTGGTTCTTTCTAATTTTTTTGGACAACCTAAAAATGTTAACTAGGAGTCACCACTAGCCTTTTTATTAGGGGCTAGACCCAATCAAGGGTTGAGAGACCACCTTTGATTTCCATGGAACCAAAGATTTCATGGATTCGGGGACTTAGGTTACACTGAAAGTGTCTATTAGCACCCTTTTGGTATCAATGAGTTGGATTGTTACATAAGGTGGTCATACAGTCTTTTTACATTTTTGGGCAAGTTTAAAGCTAAATGATCACATATGGATAATTCATTCGTCTGATTTTATACTAACTATCAAAATGAACTGAAAAATAAATCAAGTAAGTTCAAATTGCTTTGTAGGAAAGAAACACTCAAGACAACAAGATAAAGAAGTAAAGAAAAACAATTCAAAGTACAAGTAAAGTAAACCTGCAACTCATCGGGTATTTATACAACACAAACGGGAAGCCCAAGACACATCGGGAAATGAATTAGTCCAAATTGTCAAAGCCGGATTGGACACCGACTATTCCACCGTCTTCAAGTCCCTATAATCACCTCCTCCAAGAGTTGCCTTTGAACTATTTTAAAACTAACTAGTGCTACAATAACAATCAAAAGTGTATTCAAGTATAATCAAACAAGTGCAAACATTTCAAAACAATTCAAAACACAAGGCATAGCCTCGGGACCGGCCTTTGATATTCATACATTTCGAGCCATCCTATAACCTCTAATTGATTGTTTTTAGTTGTCAGTATTTGACCATCCCTTATGTTCATAAGCAATGGACAAAACCAAATGACACTTAAACTTTGGGTCTAGGCGTATCCCTTTTGTTTACTTTGTGTACATGCTTCAATCCTAAACCATTCATCTAACAAACACATGCAAAAAGAATATGAACTTATGCACTTAGATGATAAGACCTTGATTCGTAGTCAATCAATGGAAGTAAACTGAAATGGGTCACCTGCACAATCAAGGTGAGTACAATCATTCAAGTATGTACACCATGAGATCTAAAAGAAGGAAAACCAAATGGTCAAACTTTCAAAGATTTACAATCAAGGATACAAGTTTTGAGAAATTACAATTCAGTCCTTAAAAGAACATTTTCAAGTTATAAATGATACCAGACGAGGTTATTTAATTTATCAGAATTATGAGACAAATTCAATGTTCTTGGGAAATGAATTCCAGAACTCTGGTGCGGAGAATGTCGTCACATTAATTGGGTCCTTTGAACCATCAAACATGAATTGATTCCAACAAACTTGATATCGAAAGAAAGCTTAGACCAACGTCTAAAATTTTTGGGTTTTGAGAATTTTCAGAAAAGGTCATGAACTTCGTTAAAGTTACGAAATACTTTCAAGTGTTCAATGAGAACTTGGATGCGAAATTAACGGCACTCTAATCAAACTCTCTTTTGAATATCCTAAAGATTTCAAACTTAACGAAACTAATGCCAAATCGAAGACTGAAAATCCCTTTAAAACTTTCACGAAGCATGCATTCAGAGATTTGCACCATATGAATCAATTATGTGCAGCAAGTCCTGCAACTTTGAGAGGGTCGGAAAAAATAGCAAATCACGTTTTTATTTTCTGAAAATTTTTGGCAATGAAGTTCACCATGTCTCAAACAAATCTTATGAAGACACTATCATCCAATTATCAACACCTGAATTTGTAAACATCAGTCATTCAGCAAAATCAACGTCACGGAAGTACACCTATTCAGTTCTAAGCATACTTCACTATCCTGAAGCAACTTGTTCAATCTGATATTTTTACACAACATTAATCAAGAAATTTCCTATAACTTTCATGAAGACATCACATCCAAATTCAAAACATATGAATTTATGAAAAAAAAAAAAGCAATAAGTGCCATTGAGGGATAAACCATTTCCAGAACCTAACCTATTCGGTTTCAAGCCATTCATGTCAATCTAATGCACTCTTTCGACCTAGCAATTTCAAGCAATATAGGTCATAGGGTGACAAAAAAAATTCAAGAAACCTCGACCTCCAATTCCAAGTGTATGATTTTGCAAAAATTATTGATTGCATGGAAATCAGTCAAAATACCAATTTCTAGTAAAAAACAGGTTAGGTTTAAGCATGAGCGACCTGACCTAATCATGTCTAATCATTATGCAAATTTTATATGTTTTAGACAATGAGGTAATGAACAACTTCCAAGAGACTTCAACCACAAATTTTGAACGTATGATTTTACAAAAATCGGGGAATACAAACAGGTCAATTAGCAGAGCAAAATCACTGCAATGAGCATGGATGTTCTAAAGGCAATCAACCTAAGTAGATGAGCTTCAATCATCAATGAAATTTTATATGTTGTAGATCTGACCTAATGAACAACTTTCATTGATGCACCAACTTAAGAATCTATACACAAGAAATTGTAGAAAATTGGCAAATAGCAAAGGTCATAGAAATTGAACACTGAAACAGAGCATGTCAACTTTCTAGATCTGACTTCAATTTTTGTAAAAATCATTTGACCTAGCTAACGGTGGCCAAATCTAATAAACAATATATCCACAGGAATCTCTTGAAGTTCTCTACAAATCATGATGAGGCATCAAAGGCAATTGAGGTCATCTACAAGCTCGATCGAAGATGTTAGGCAAATTAGGCCAATTTGTCATCCAAATTTCCAGAATCAAACAACAATTTTGTCATGACTTTTGATAAGGCAAATGACAATCAAATCAAGCATAGGATGTGACATCCTAAATTCTCACGACCTCAATTTAATTGGTAAAAGTCAATGGAGGCAAATGGCCTAAACACATAAGTAGTGATGCTCATTTATATATGAGGATTTGAAAGTTTTCCAACTATTCGGATTCGCGAGTGAAGGGACCAATTTTGATAGTTGGTAATAAGACAAGTATACTCGTGACTATCTAAGTGTACTATTTTGGTTAGATGGCACCATTAATAATGTCGAGCACATTTCCACTCATGGCAGATCTTGCAAGGACACAATGAGACCTTAAAATTTCTTAATTGCTGAAAATTGGAGACCAATTTGCATAAGAATGGCCATGTGTCCTTCGCCTCGACACCTCATCGAAGCCATGCAAGACAATAAGCCTTGACTCGTCACCTTGACCGTCGGCCTTAACACTTGTCAAGTGAATCTTCATATGCGGCATTGGACATGCAATAGTAGGTTTAAAAATCAAAGAGAGAGACCTAAAGAACCCCCTTCCCCTCCACACCCCCCCCCTCTCTCTCAAGAGATCAAATAAGCGAAGATCGAGCTTCCAAAATCAAGCTCAAGTAAGGTGAGATCAAGAGAATCGAAGAGCTTCAAGGCAAGTGAAAACTCTAACTTCTGGGCCTCCCAATCCTCTTGTTGATTTCGATTTTGGGCTTTTAGGGGTGATAGTGCTTGGTCGCCTCATTGATGATGAAACCGTGAGTAGATGATGTAGTTTTAGGTTTGATTGGGTGATGATTCTTTAGAATCACTACTTAGGGATTTAGAAATGTTGATGATAGCTCTTGACATGGTGAGTTTTGGAATTATTGATCCCTGGTTGTTCTAATTTAGGGAAACCATGAGCCTAAGTAGAGTTCCGAAGTTCGAAAATCTGCTAACTTTTATTGTTTATTACTTTTGTGCAGCTATATGTGTTGCGAATTTCACAAAACTTGCGTCATAAGAGTTGTTCATAATATCTTGACCTATAACATACTTCAATTTCAGAATTTTCTGAGTTCAAATGATAAACGTATTGGTCTTGAACACCTATTGTTTCTACATGTGTTCTGTAAAAAGCCATGACCTTTGCATGCTTCTGATTTTCAATGATTTTTCTCAAACTGAATTCAAATGTATTTCCTTCATGATATTTTTAAAGGACATGAATAGCTATAAAATATAATGAAAATTTTACACATGTTAGACTTGTGAAATGGCCATTGCTGTATTTGCTTGATTTTGTTTCTAGAGGTCGTTTTTCACTTTGAATGCACGATTTATTGTGACTTATGCAAATTGATTCAGACTTTCCATCCTTCATGACAAATGTCAATCATGGTCTTTTTTATTACTTGTTAAAATATCATGAATCTTAGAATTGATTTAGTTGGGAAATGGCCAAGATTTTAATTGATACTCAAAACTATTTCTGTGTGAGCAAGTTTATGAACTAGATTAATACTCCATTTTATAAATGTTATTTGGAAATATTTCCTTCACAAAAGTTGTTTGGTACATCTAATTGAAATGTAATTCTTCATAATTTTATAGGCTTGTTTAGTAATTTTTAATCAATGAGGTTAAGGTCAGTATCTGCCATGTAAAGCAATGAAGTTTGAAATCCGGGACTTCTGTTGAGCATTAGAATTAGTGATTAGTTGATTGTATTAATCTCGTTCACATATTGACTTGAGGCAGTTTGTGTGCCATACTTGTCATATCATGTGATGACATACTGAATGGGTGTAAGTGGAATGGTATTTGGTGTTCATGTGATCGCATTGCAAGATAAAATGCTTAATATGTGTGAAAAGAAATGATAATAAGAGATAATCATCGGTAGGTAAACCAATGATGCCCCATGGGAGTTAGGATGCACAAGGACAACAAACCCTGGATACCTTGGCCAATAAACCAAGATGCCTTAGAGTGAGACGCCCATGACCAGTAAACCACATAAGTCCGGCCAATAAATTGGAAGTGACCGCAATGGACCAAATGGTAAACTAGATGAGTCGTGAGATTAAGGTGGACCAAACTACAAGCCAACTATTGAAATAAAGCTTGTGCAACATGATGTGTTTGTCAACATTACATATACCGACATAAATTGCTGCATTCAAATAATGTGTTGTGCTTGTCTTTATGTCCCATATTATTTCTTATGTTAGATAGATTCCATGATTGAGTGATAAGTGGATCGAGATGTCTATGAGTTAGATGTTTCATTTGTTGAGCATAGCTCACACTTGTTGAATTTCACTCTTTTACAAATCTTTAGTTATAGTAGCTCTTCTTGCTATCCCACAACATGTTATGGAGCCCCGGTAGATTTTAAGGGCCACTGGAGGAGTTCACTAATCCTGCTTTTCCTACTACGATGTTTGTGAAGTACCATGCTGCACTATAAATAGATGTATAAATAGATGTAGGATCAATGGCCGATCATGTCCCATATCGCTTTATCGCCATATCCAGATGATAGTAGCAATGATGACGATAGTAATAATAAGGAGTAGTAGGGTAGAGCTGAGAGGTTGGGGACCATTTTTGGCATGGTCAACACTTTATGGATATGGTCATGAGGTTGGGTGATGATGGATGGTGGTGATCGGGGGCGTAGCCATGGCTATTGATATACGAGAGTATTACACCCTTTTTGATCTCTCAGATTTAGTCCCTTGTTGATATCGCCCAAATACATAAATAATATTTGAAATAAAGATGTGATATTTGCTTTACTGATGTGTCCATCTAATTAGGTAATGTCTCGATTATGTATATATTGGGCAAAAGAATAACCAAAGTACCAAAACTGGGTATAAGGAGACACTTAAGTGCCAAGAGTTAAGAAAGTGACATTTAAGTCACTTTATTTTAAAAATGAGACACTTGAGTGCCACATCCAGCAAATCCCACTGGAAATCCTATATAGTGACTCGTTGAAAGGTTGACCTAGCAAAAAAACACAAAAACGATATCATTTTGGCACAATTCCAATTTTAATATAAAAATTAATTAAATTATTTTTTAAAAAAAAAATTAAAAAAAAGAAGAAGAAGAAAGAAAGAAAGAAAGAGGTTCAGCTCACAGCTGAGGGCTGAGCCCTTGCCATCATTGCAGTCGTCGCCCCGCCGCCACCGAGAAAGTGGGGCGAGGGTTGATTGGGGTCACTGAGCCCTAGCCAGGGGCCGGCAAGGGTGCCAGCAAGGGTGCCCCAGTGGGCAGTGGCCCTTGGCTTGGTTGGGTGAGGGCCGGCGACCCTCATCGAATCTAGGGGAGGGTCGTGACCCTCGCCTCAAATCTGGGCGAGGCCTTGCAGGCCCTCACCATTGATCGGCTAGGGTCGCGCCAGCCCCTGGCCAGGGCTTAGCAACCCCAGCTGACCCTTCCCCCACCTTCCCAGCAACGGTGAGGAGGGGCGGTGGCGAGGGCTTAGCCCTTAGCTGTCGGTTGAACCTCCTATTTTTAATTTTTTTTTAAATTAAATTAAATTAATTTTTATATTAATTATTTACCCACATCAGTAACAAAATGACATTGTTTTGGCACTTGTTTAGCCATATCACGTGCAAAATGACGTCGTTTTGCACTTGGTTCACCGGAAAATCGCCACGTCATCGTTTGGTCGAATTTTCTTGTCGTTGGCACTTAACTAATCAATTTTGCTCTGATTTTGGCACTTAAGTGTCACTTCCCTAACTTTTGGCACTTAAGTGTCCATTTGTGTGAAATTTTGTCACTTTAGGTGTCTCGAACTCTATACACTGTCTTTTGCTTGCGCTATAAGTGAAAGATTAAATAATTGCCTAAGAAAATGACGTTATGAGACACCACATATGATATTTCGTTAGAAAACTTGTCGGATTTAGTTTAAATCTCATGAAAGTATCAAAGCTAAAAATCTCATCTAACAGGTCATTTTAAATCATCAATCCCGTCAGTCAGATTAAAATTTCGATTTTCCAACAACAATGCATCATTAAGCCATAGTATCATCATCAAACCTCACCATATCACTAAAATTCATCTTCAATCATTCATATAGTTCATTTAAACATAGATCATAACCTAAGTATGAATCCCAACTCTGGTTGCCTATTGCAACCCCGCTTCATCGGATTCATGATTTTAGGATGTTTACCTTGTTATGGTTGTTCTTCGAGCTTGAATGAGCTAGATCGACCACCTATGAACTTTGAGGAATGACCAATCCAAGCTCCTTACGATTGCAAGAAATACAAAGTGAATTAGTGATCGATCAAACTCAATCGAACAAAAATGATAAGCGGGCAAAGTTTAGAGGATTAGAGGTAGATTGTTGAAGATCCGAGGGAACTCTGGCTATGGACACTTCAAGGACACGCCGAGGATCATCTTTGGACTGGTCAGAGGGGTTGAGATCACCATCAAACTACCGGTTCAAGCTCGAGAATTGCTGGATGGACTACTAGTGTGGACGTCGTCTTCTTGACTCGAAGGAAAAGAAACGCTAATTGTCGTGCTCTAGTGAGGATGGTTGTTGGCGGACCTTGCGACTAGGCTGGGGGACGCCTTGTGGTGGTTGGAGAACCAATGGACCACCGTAAGGGCACCAATAGCTGGCAGTGTGAGGCGGCGAATAGAGAGAGAGAACTTTTGATCTGAAAATGATGCAGCCCTCTCAATTTTGAAGGCAAAAATGGTCTTATACCCCCTCTCAAGATCAAATTAGGGCTAATGGATTGATCCAAGGGCTCACATTGTTCCTTTTTTTTTTTTATCACATTTTAATTCGATTAGTTTAAAGATGATCCCATGGATAAATGACATGTCTAGATGAATGGTTATGACCAATCATCGATGAATGGTTTAGATTTAATACTTTATCCCTAAGCATGTCTCCTAATTGGCTCAACCTTAATGATTAGAATTAGTGACATGCCACTTTTTGGGGCAATTTAGAAAATTCACCAAAGGCAATTTGGTAATTTTGTGCAAGCTAAGGGTGGTGGCCAACCTCTCGCGACTCCGCTTTGCGAGCTCCCCTCTCCCTTCAATGGTGAGTCTTCCTCTACCAGCTGGGTAGTCCCCCCATCTTCATGATCAGATCTGGCTAATCTGTTGACAATCACCATCTTCATCTTCTCAAGAAGTGGTATGGCGATTTCCCCTCTACCAGATGGGTAGTTTCCCCAAAATCAGACTCTCTGGTAATACTGATAAACCCTAACTTTTCTTTTCTTCTATCACCTATAATCCATCACATATTCGAACTCCATACAACCCAAACCTTCTAGAAATTACAGACAGACTATCCCCCTTACAAACCCTAATACCCATCGCTTCCTCACACTGGTGATTTAAACAAATCTGCTGCCTGTTACTACTCAGAGCTCCCTTCAATCGAATCCAGGGAACCAGAGATGGAAGATCATCTTGCGGATGAACGACGCCTAGCTGCCCTGTGCAAAATCTTAGGTGAGTTATGGTCTGAAAATGATGTTGTTGATATTAACAGTTCTATCTCAGAAGAAAAACTGATTGAATGCCGGAAAACTGTATTTGGGAAGCTGTACTCTAGACCGAATGTGAACTTCACAGCTTTTGTGAGTACTATGACACGAGTGTGGAGAGTCAACAAGGTTTATTGTACTCAACTAGGACCGGGATACTTCTCATTCACATTTCAATCGGAAGAAGATAAACAGAGAGTGCTAGATACCGGACCATGGTGCTTCTCTAGCAACCTATTAGTGCTCCAAGAATGTGACCCTGACACCCCTGAAATCTGCTATGAATTTACCCATTGTGCCTTTTGGGTTAATTTATATGGTCTACCGTTTGGAAGAGTTACTCATGAGGTAATTCGGGATATTGCTTCTAAATTGGGAGAGGTCATTGAGGTGAAACTAGAGGCAAGAGGCAACAACCATTACAAAATAGGCAAAGCAAAGGTGTTGCTGAATCTGGAAAATCCACTTAAGACAGGAATCCTAGTGAACTTAACAAAGAAGAAATTATGGATTGAGTTCAAATATGAAAGGCTACCCCACTATTGCTACTAATGTGGCAAAATAGGGCATTACGCTACTGCATGCAAGGAAATCCCCTATGAGAAGTCAAGGCTACCAGATGACTTACCTGGAAAATTTGGGAATTGGCTTCGTGCGGAAGTGCATGAATTGAGCCCCCATGGCAAAATTTTCTATGGCAAACAAGAACCAATCCTTGAAGAACCAGAAAGCGTGCCTGAAACTCCCATGCACTCTGAATCAGAAAACCATCAGCATGATCAGTACGTAACTAAAACATGCGGTCTGACTATTACAGAACCAGTGCCCCCAGCAGATAATCAGACATCTACACAGCAATTAGCACTACCACTTATGGGAGAAAAAAGCCCACAGAAGAGAGGTAGTTCATGTATAGATGAAGAATCAATGATGGTCCTCTATAAAGAATAGCAAAAGGAGGCAGAAGTTGATATGCTCGAAGCAGAAACAGGGGAAGCAGGAAAGCTCAGAAGAAAGCCTAAAGGTACTAAGCACAACTCAGCTAAGAAAGGAAAGCGTTTCTGTCCTTATGGAGCGCAAAGTTCGAAAACACAAGAGATTGACAGTACTCAGCTGATAGAGACACCGATTGAAGTAGCAGAGAAGTCAAGTAAGTGGGCTTTGGTGGTTGGCCCTAATAAGCCACCAAAAGAGCCATGAAAATAGTAAGTTGGAATTGTCAGGGGTTGGGCACACCCCTGACAATTCAGGCTTTGCGAGTCTTAGTGACTCAAGAAAGGCCCAGTATCGTTTTTTTAATGGAGACTAAAAATCGGGAGCAAAAGGTTCAACAGCTGAGGAGGAGGTTAAAGTTTCAGAACTGTTTTATAGTGAACCCAGAAGGAATAGCAGGGGGTATGGCTGTATTTTGGGATGAACATGTAGTGCTATCAATCCAATCATTCTCAAAGAACTATATATGTGCCCATTGTCAAGTAGTGGAGAACAGAAAGCAAATGCAGCTCACTTTCATACATGCCCCTTATATATTTAGTGAAAGAGTACAACTATGGGAGGACATGTATAGAGCAAGTAGAAGCTATCACTTACCATGGCTTTGCGTTGGAGATTTCAACGAAATTTTGAACCACTGGGAGAAAGTAGGCAGCAAACGAGTAGAAAACTATCGTCTAACAGTCTTTAGGGATTTTCTTGGTAAGTGCTCCTTAATGGATTTGGAATCCAAAGGGTGCGCATTCACCTGGACAAATAACCGAACAGGAAATCAAATTGTCAAAGAGAGACTAGATAGGGGACTATGTAATTTTGACTGGAGGATCTCTTATCCTGATGCAAAAAGTATTGCACTACCAGCGATAGGGTCGGATCACAGCCCTATAATTATTTCCCTACAAGCGCGAAAAGCTAAGCAAAGGAAGGTATTTCGCTATGAGGCCTTCTGGGCAGAAAATGATGAAAGTAAGGACATAGTCAAAAAGGCATGGGCTGCAGGGGAACTTCAAGGTTTGAACATAGTCCACAAGCTGCAGAAGGTGGCTACTCAACTAGCAAAGTGGAGCAGTAGAAGCTTTTATAATGCCAAACAGAGAATATATGAATTGAAAAATGTATTGCAAAAGCTGACAAACGGAACAGATGCACAAAACGAAACTATGACAGCAAAGGGGATTAAGCAGGAAATAGAAAAACTCTGGCAACAAGAGGAGATGTTTTGGGGGATGAGATCAAGAATCAAATGGTTAACATGGGGGGACATAAATACAAAATTTTTCCATGCAACAACCATCCAGAGAAGAAATAGAAACATGATCACCTTATTAAAAAATGCAACTGATGAATGGGTGCAAGGTGATCAGCCATTGAAGGTGATGACAAAAGCCTTCTTCAAGAACCTTTACTTGTCTGCGGGGGAGCGCGAGTTTCAGCCTGTCATCCAACAAATACCAAAATTAGTTGATGACAGCATGAATCAAACTCTGGTCAAAGCTGTTACAATTGAGGAGGTGACAGAGGCAATGCAACAATTAGGAGCTAACAAGGCTCCAGGACCGAATGGCCTCAATGGGATCTTTTACAAAAACCATTGGTCAGATCTTAGACAGGGTATTTTCAATGAGGTTCAGAAATTTTTCGAAATAGGACAGCTCAACCCTGACCTAAACAGAACCCACATCACCCTTATCCCTAAAGTCCAAAACCCCGAAAAGCTTGAACAATTCCGTCCTATTAGTCTATGTAACTTCATTTACAAAATCATTTCCAAAGTAATGACTAATAGACTTAAACCCTTACTTCCTACCCTTATATCTGAAGAGCAAAGTGCCTTTGTGGGAGGAAGGCAAATTCAAGATAATATCTTGATTGTTCAAGAGGTGCTACACAAGCTGAGAACTCGAGAGACAAAAAGAAAGTTTCAGGCAGTCCTAAAACTTGATATGCAAAAAGCATATGATCGAATAGAATGGGACTTTCTGCAAGATTGCTTGACGAAGATGGGATTTAGTGCACAATGGATAAAATGGGTGATGCAATGTGTTTCTACGGTGTCTTACAACATAATCTTTAATGGTGAATCCCAACCTTTCTTCAAACCTTCCCGAGGACTATGACAAGGTGATCCAATCTCCCCATATCTCTTTATTCTAGTGGCTAATGTGCTATCCTACCTTATGAAACAAGCCGTGAGAGATGGAACTATAAGAGGTATTAAATTAAACATATGCTGTCCAAACTTGTCACACTTGCTTTTTGCGGATGACTCAGTATTCTTCCTAAATGGCACTGTTGTGGAATGTCAGAATTTGACAGCTATCCTACACCAATATTGTTTTGCCTCAGGACAGGCCATTAATCTCAACAAATCTGGCATCCATTTTAGTAAAAGCTGCCCTCTGACTCTAAGAAGAAACATGGCTGAGATGCTGAGAGTTCAAGAAATAGAGAAAATAGGAAGGCATTTAGGGATTCCATCGGATTGGGGAGGATAAAAAAAAGATATATTTGCATGGATTCTTGCAAAAGTTAGCACGAAGTTAGAAAGTTGGAAGGATAATTTGCTGTCTAAATCCGGGAAAGAAATTTTGATTAAATCAGTTGTGCAGGCCATCCCACACTATGCTATGTCTGTTTTCAAACTCCCTGTGTCCATTTGTAAAGCTATTGAGAAGAAAACTGCAAATTTTTGGTGGCGAAATGGCCACAAAGCTGCTGGAATTCACTGGAAGAAATGGGAAAACTTAAAACTCAGGAAGGAGGAAGGAGGGTTTGGCTTTAAAGATCTGCTAGAATTTAATAAGGCCATGTTAGGCAAGCAAGCTTGGCGAATGGCTCAGCAGCCCAATTCACTTCTCAGTAAGCTAATGAAGGGCCTATACTACCCACAAGGTGATTTCTGGAAAGCTGAGAAAGGTTGTAGACCCTCTTGGGGATGGCAAAGTATTATCTTGGGAAGAAATTCGATAATTCCTAAAGTGATGTGGGCTGTAGGCAGCAGACAGTCAATTTCAATCAGAGGTGACCAATGGTTAAAAAGTGGCAAAATCGGGGGGACAGCGACAAGGAATGAACCTCAAGTAGTGGGGGTTCTAATAGACCAACCAGAAGGGAAATGGAATGAGGCTTTATTGCGAAAAATGTTCGATGATAGCATAGTCACGGAAATCCTACAAATCCCTATTGGACTACCATCCACAGCAGACAAGCAAGTTTGGATGAGCAACAAATCAGGGGACTACTCGGTAAAAAGTGGATATATACAAAACAGAAAGCAATCAGCCTCAACAATTAACACATCAGCATCCTCCTCGTATCAGACAAAGCCAGAATTATGGAACTTAATCTGGAAAGCAAATACTCTGCCTAGAGTTAAGCAATTTCTCTGGAACGTGTGCCAGAATGCTCTTCCTACAGTGGAAAACCTACATAGAAGGAGAGTCGCACCTGATCCGTTATGCCCAATCTGTCAGCAAGAAGCTGAGACTACAGAGCACGCGCTTTTGCTATGCCCATGGACAATTCAGGTATGGAGCGCTAGTCCCCTGCATATTCAGATGTCCAGAATTGGATTAACAAGAGTGGATGAATGGATTTACTTGATAAGCAAAGATCAAAGAAGTGATAGAGATCTCAACTTAATTGCCACGGTAATGTGGTGCATCTGGAAAGCCCGCAACCGGTATATCTTCGAACATTATCCCCTGTCTCCGCATCAAACACTCTCCACTGCAATCGCTCTCCATGAAAACTATAAGCTTTGCAACAGAAAGCTAGCTGCAGAAACAACCACCACTTCTCAAAAACATATTTGGAAGCCGCCGCCCATCAACACACTGAGCATAAACGTAGATGCTTCTTTTGTGGGGGATGGATTGGAAAAATCAAACCTGGAGAGGCACAACATGGCCGAGAACAGAGAAGACCGATATGAAAATGACCACAGGGACTCCACCGAAGACAACTTTGAAAGGAATACACCACAAGTCCCGTCTTCGGCCGCTGAAAGATCACAGAATCAACATCGAAGTAATTCAGCGACTACGTAAGGCTAGGCAGGATCCTCAACCAGAGTTTCAGCTAGTGACAACAATCTGGCAGAACAAACAGAGGAGGGTCATTCTCGCAACACTTCTAACCTCAGAACCCAATATGAGGGGAATGAAAATAGCAACGTTAATGGAGACCAATATGTCGCGAATGAAGGATTCTTACCAGATCTAGAGATTCGGGGAAGTTTCGAGCCCCGATTGAGCCGACAGCCTCCAGATCTTGGCCAGAACAGAGATGGATCTGAGAACAGAAGCGCAATTTCCTGCATCTACCGTGACTTCCGGGGCTGCCTGGTGGACGGCTTCGTGAAGACGGTAGTAGCTTCCTCAGCAGAACAAGCTGAAGCCCTTGCTCTCATGGAAACCCTAGATTTCCTCTCTCACAGATCGCTCGAAGTCTTCGAAGTACTTTCAGACTCTTTGTCGCTCGTGCAAGCGATTCAGGGAGAAACTCAACCTAACTGGGAGATTGCTGGGCTGGTGGACCGCATTCGTGCGCAAAAAAGACGCTTTCCGGGCCTGACTGTGGCCCATTGTAATAGAGAAGCGAATCGGCCTGCTGACTATCTTGCACGGGCCCAACGACAATGCTCCCTTCCTCAAAATTGGGTACACTACCCTCCGATAGGGCTAATTGATTTACTTAGTGCTGATGCTCATTTTGTAATCGCCCCGAACTTAACCAAGTAAATGAAAAAGGAGAAGCAATTTCGACCAAAAAAAAAAGGGTGGTGGCCAACCACCGGAGCACTGCCAAAAATCACCAAAACAGACATTCCCATTGAAAGTTAGTTGAACCAATTCGAACCGATTCTGACCAGTTCAATCAGTCTACGCAAGTTTTGGCCGATTATTTCAAAAATTTTATGCAATTAGGTAAAGGACCCAATAGTAAAGAATTCCTGTCAGTTTTAATGAGAATGGGCTTATTTGAAGGGAAAAGATCCAAATTCGCTGAAATTAACTAATTAAATCTCTTTAAAACTTCTTAATTGGTTTCAATTGGCTTAATCACCTCAAGAAAATTAAAAATCATGCTTAAACTCAATGAGTACGTGAATTTGGAATTTATAGCCAGTTAGAGAGATTTGTGTAATTCTCAACCTTAAAATCCAAATTGATTGAAATTGTCTAATTGATACAACAAGATATCAATTGGTTCAATTAAACATGTTCATGATGGCTTAGTGCATCCAAATTGACACTAGAATGATGGTATAAACTTTATGTCAAAATTAAATTGAGGGTCAATGATAAAATTGAACCTTAACCTTTCAAATTAAACCTTAGTCTAGAATAGGTCAACTTGAATTGCACTAATTGAAATTCATTAACTTGAATTTCCAAATTTCAAGTAAGCTAAATCTATCAAATTAGAAAGTTCCCAAGTGAATTTGCCAAAATTAACCTCGAATTTTAAATTTTTCCTAACTTTGACAGGCTTCAATACTTGACAAATGTATAGCTTGTCGATAGTCATTTTAGGAGTGCTGGATACCTCAAGTACCGAAACTTAACATGAGTGGACACTTAAGTGTCAAATTCGGAGAAGAAATGAATAATCAAGTGCCAACAATAAGAATTTTTGGTCAAACTGCTGACATAGCATTATTTGATGAGAATTTTAAATAAAGTGGCAATCACTTTATAAAAAATTATCCATGTAGCACTAACATGACTAGATAAGCCCAAAATGATGTCGTTTTGCCCATGAATTTGATTTTAAATTAAATATTAATTAATTTTTTTTTTTAAAAAAAAGAGAGGAGGCACTATCCGGCGAGGGCCTCCACACCCCTTACTGTCGCCACCGCACTACGTTGGAAAGGGTCGATGACGATGGGGCGAATGTCGAAGAGGGTCAACGAGCCTTAGCCAATGGCTAGTGACTCTAGTTGAGGCCGGCGTCTAGCTGAGGCCGATGACCCTAGTCAACTATCATCGGCCCTTTTCGGCGATGGTGGGGTAGTGGCGACAAAGGCTGTGGAGGCTCTCACTGAATGCTAACTCTTTTTTTTTTTTAAAATTAATTAATAAATCTCGGGGCAAAACAACGTCGTTTTACACATCGATTGTTGAGTGTTGAGTGGACATTCCGGCAAGCAATGTATACCACTTTTATTATTAAAATAACGTCACATTGGATTTTTAGCAAGCCTCACCAGATTGGCACTTAAGTGTTCAATTTTTTTTAAAATTGGTATTTAAATCTATCTTTTGGAAGTTTTGGCACTTAAATATCCAATTTTGAAGTTTTGGCGCTTAAGTGTCCATTCATGCCAAATTTTGGCATTTGAGATGCACTTTTGTCGTCATTTTAGCTATAACTATCTCAACACATTCTCCCTAGTCTAGATCATCTTCGGGCACATACCTTTCTACAATGGTCATATCATGCTTGTAATATCTGCTTGACTTTTTATCTTTTCCCTTCAATAAGTTTTCATGCCTAATTGCCTTTGTTATTAACTAAAATAGATCGTTATATGGTTGTTCTTGCAATCTTTTTCTCAAGGTAAATTTCAAGTGGTTAAAAGCTATATTAGCAAAAAATTTCTTTGGTAGTGGTATAAGACATCAATTCCTTGACCTCTTGAACCTAACGATAATTTGATCCACCAATTAATTATTTTGTTGCTCAATACTGGTCAAGTCTGCAGTAGACAAATCTAGGATGAACCTATACAATTGGGTATGCAATTGTGTTTCCATTTCCTCTTTAAGTGTGGATGGAATTAGCTAGTAAAATGGTATACCAAGTAGTCTTTGATAGTTATAAAGGGAACAATCTCAGTTCCCAACACTCAATTTGATACGCATCACCATATTGTGCAGGCAATTGATTGACATGTTTGACTATCCATATTGATTGCCTTCACCAAAGAATAGGTTAAAATCAAGCATCCTGAAACCTCTAAGGGAAGGTATTGTATTAATCCAACATGGATATGGTTTTTTGTATACAGGCCTAATATTCTCCATTTCATACACTAACCATTGTACTTCTTGATGTGACATTCTTGATTTGAACCCTTTTTAGACCGCGAGAGACAAATTAAAGATCGGTACATTAGTAACAAAAACATATTGTGATTTAAATCTAGGGATTGTTCATGAGCTGACTAGTTAATTAGCGGTTAGACAATTCAAAATCAGGAAGCAATTGACCATGAAAGAACCATTCGACTATAAGGATCATTGTGGACGACCATGTGCCATCACAAGTCAGTCAATGGATGAAGATAGATAGATTCAACTCAAGTATATACCGATCGCAAGTGTTGTCACATGATCAATGTACTATTCATAAACAACCATAATCCAATCCCAAACGACCATGAATCAAGGCAAATTGATTGATCTTACATGACGACTAAGGGTCATTCACGAATCGACTAAACTTAATTGAAATTTGCATGTAAAACATTGGATAGGCATCCAACTTAGTTCGAGTCTAGTCGCATGAATTTTGCAAACACCATATAAATTCACGAAGGTCACATTAAAGCCGTCTCCAATCGAAACTTAGCCACAAGCTTCGATCTAATTGTGAGCATCGACGGTAAATGTTATCAAGGCATTCCTTTACAATTGAAATATTTTTAGTGAGCCCGTTAGTGCATTAATTAAGAGAATACGCTAATTTGAGGAGATAGACTTTAACGGACCGAGAGGTTAGAATGTGCTAATTTGAGCTGCGAGTTGCTTGTGACGACCCTAGCACGTCAAGGCTATTGTCACGCCCCGATCCTCCGAGCACGTGCCCATCCCTCGACGGTTGATTAAATAGCGACGTCTCGGGACGCATCGCCGACCCATTCATTTTAATGCGCATGCGGAAGCGAATAAATAAATCCCCAGACAATAGAGAGATGGGATAGAAAAGCAGAGCCGCAATTTTTTAAAACCAAACCATATCTTTATACATATCACATCAAGTCATTTACAAAACTAGCCGATATATATATAAGGTTTGCAAAAGGGGGAGGGGGGGTAGAGGCTACAAATCCTCTATCAGTCGAGTCTTCGACTGAATACTTCGGGGTCCTTGGCTCCGACAGACTCGGGTCCACCACTGAACCACCTAGCAGGTCGGCCGTGCCTCAACCTCCAGCACCGACATAGGGACCTCCAACTTCGGTATGGGACCTTCATTCTGTCCATTCCACTCATGACGATACCTTATGGGGTAGACCCACATTGACCCAAACCATGGACCTCACGAGTTCATAGACCCATTCCCTCGGGTTCCCATGAAGCGGAATATAACACCTCTGCTTAGTAACCTTCTTCGGTTGGCTAAAATACTTGGGAGGAGCTGCAATCTAAGGACTTGAAAATGTTATCCTACAACGGGGTGAGACGATGTCTCAGCAAGTTCGCCCCCTAAGCTACGACTAGGAAGGAAATACGTCCTAAGGGCTACCTAATCACAAGCACAAGTCAGAGGACTTACTTTTACCTCAGTTCCGTCCTGCAAGTTAGTATAATTTGTATATTCAACCAATCATTTCAACTCAAATCATCAAGTCAGATCGAGTCATTGATTAATCGACCTAGTTGATTTCATGTCATCAAGACTATCTCTCGGTCAACCCAATCAATACTATATATAAAGTTTGATTACATCAAGGATTGCTCACTCTAAGTTGAAAATAGATAGTATAGCTCACTCTAAGCTGATAAATTATACTGCTCGCACTAAGCTGACATATCAAAGCCCTTAGGCTGATATAATATACTAAAAATGCTCACCAGAAGCTGTTAAGGTATATTGCTCACACTAAGCTGAAATATCAAAGCTCGCAGGTTGATATAGTATACCGGTATACTGCTCACTCTAAGCTAACATATCAAAGCCCGCGGGTTGATATAATGTACCGATATACTGCTCACTCTAAACTGACATATCAAAGCCCGCAGGCTGATATAGTATACCATCCTAATCATTCGACAATTTCACCATTTTTATCATACACGATAAAAATAATCGTGTGTGGGTATACAGTTAGTCAGCCTTAGCCAAAATACAATATTTTCCTTTTTGAAAATCCCATTAATTTCAATAGTCCATAAAAATATTTTTGGCGTTGTAAACCGACACCCGATATTTTCTAATTAAATACCAAAAATAATAAATTTTGGGATAAATACCGTAAAATTACAATTCACACTCAAATTGCATAAATCAACACTTAATTAAATAAACCAACCACACCATTGCACTCAACACGAAATTCCGATCACCGACTATCCCGGTCTAATTTCTGGAAAATAATAATTAATTAAATAATTAATAAATGCCAATAAATGCAAGTTAGGCTGGAAAAGCCTAATTAAACGCCGAAACGGGCCCGAAAAAATTCTGAACCTCACTAGATAAATACTATAGCTTATCTAGTCTCTAATTACACTACTCTAACCACATAACATGCAATGACGATTAATTAAATCACTAATATATTCTAACTATCCACCTAATTCATACTTAACTTAAACTAATCAACCTTAAGCATAATTAAACGGGGATGCGGAGATTAGTGAGTAAACTCACTGGATTTGCGAGTCGATGAGTTCACTTCAACAGGGATGCGGAGACGGTCCACAAACTCCAAAGCATGTGCACCTTTCGAGGTCTGGAAGCTGTCCAAAGCTAGCCAAACAGTGCCTAGCAAACCCAGGAGCTTTGGTTCTGGACAGTGGGTCGAGAGAGGCTAGACGACGTTGGCTTAGGCTGGAAACGACCAAGGAGGAGGCGGACAAGCTGCGGTGGGGCTTGGTAGGGCCTGACGACAACCAAACGATGATGATGGTGGCTCGGGGATTTCGGGAGACGGTTTGGGGTCACGATAGAGGCGGAACGACGGTGAACAGGCGCGGGACAAGAGACGAGCCGGTGAGGCTTGCAGCTGGGCGCGACGGCGACACGGCAGTGTTGGACGATTCGGACGAGCGTCGACAGGCAAGGGGAGGGGCTGAGCTCGGTTTCTCTAGGATTTTTGAAGGCTTCAAGCTTGTTGGAGATGGAGGGCTCCGGATGGAGAAGAAGGGGACCAAACTAGCTTGGAGGGGGCCACTTCTCTCTCTTTCTATCCTCTTGTCTCCTTGGCTTGACCCCACCTTGCTAGCTGGCTTCCTCAGTAGTTTTTTCTAGCCCTAAAGCTTGCCTTAGAAGCCATTGAGATGGTCCAAATGGCATGGACCAAAGGGCTATGAATTTTGAAGACATTTTCCCAAAATCCTCTTCCGTTCTCTCTTAAATTGAAGCAATTCGACCTTAAAAAATTTCACCAACTTGTCCTCAATTGAATTGACATTTTTCCTTGCTAATAGATCCGACTTGCATCCCAAAAACACGATAAAAAATAGTCCCCTGAATTTTCTGGTTGAAAACTGCCCTATATCGACTTTTCGTCAAAAATCTCAGTTTGCAGAAAAATCTTCGAAGGATGAGTCGACGTTCCTAAAATGACTCGTGACATGACATAACTTTCAATTTCTGAAATTAGATTCAAATTTGCGGTTAATTTCAATCTGGCGCGATTTTAGCGTGACCTAGCTTACCGGATAGCTTTCAGAAATTTTTAGTACAAATGACCCGTGGTCGATTTTATTCGAGCCACAATGAACCTCTTCGACACATTGACGACTCTTGGTGGTCGTGAAAATCTCGAGATTTCAAATACGGACACAGGGTACCAAAATGACAGAAAAATCAGTCTAGTACCTATGGACGATAATTTTGTAATTTGGTCGAATCACCCATGTTTAGCCACACATTTCTGTCGAACCGACCTATCTCTAATCTCTAATTGACTTTTAACTTTGCCGTAATGATCTCTACAGACGAGCATGGTTGAATATTCGAATTCTCAAGTCTTTTGCATTAAAATATTTTAATGACTTCCTTAGATAGTCTAGTTATCTCAGGAGTGATCAACTCTGAGAATAGTACTATAGGCATGTCGATGAAAGGTCCGATTTATTTAATTGAAAGCAGAATTGAAATTTCAGGATGTCACAACACTTTCCCTCTTATAAAAATTTCGTCCTCGAAATTTAAACATTACAATACTTTCAGGAAAAAGGTGGGGGTACAATTGTCTGACCGACTCTTCACTCTCCTAGGTTGCTCCTTTAGTGCCGTGGTGTTGCCATACCACTTTGACCAACATGATGGTCTTGGTGCGTAGAACCTGTTTTTTCCGATCCACTAACTGGGCTTTCAACGTACGACACTCTGTCGTCCATGTCCAATTCTTCGAAATTAAGCACATGGGTCGTGTCAGGCTCATACTTCCTCAACATCGACACGTGAAAGACGTTGTGCACTTGTGCTAGTCTCAGCGGCAATGCAAGACGATACGCTAGGATCCTAATTCTCTCTAGAGTCTCAAAGGGACCTTCATACCTCGGACTTAGTTTTCCCTTCTTACGAAAACGTGAAGTACCCCTCATTGGTGACACCTTCAGAAAAATGTGATCACCAACTTGGAATTCCAAAGGCCTTCGACGCTTATTTGCATAGCTTTTCTGGCTGCTTTGAGCAGTCTTTAGTCTGCCTCTGATGACTACAACTGCATCCACTGACCGTTGAACTAACTCTGGGCCTGTGATCTTTCTTTCCCCGACTTCATCCCAACATACTAGCGTTCTGCACGCTTTGCCATACAATGCTTCGAAAGGAGCCATCTGAATGCTCTATTGGTAGCTATTATTGTAAGCAAACTTGACAAGATGAAGCTGTTCTTCCCAGCTTCCCTTGAAATCCAGCATGCAAGCTCGCAGCATGTCTTCGAGGGTTTGAATTGTCCTCTCAGACTAGCCATCCGTTTGAGGATGATATGCCGTACTGTACTATAGTTTCGTACTTAAAGCAGCCTGCAAACTCTTCCAAAAGGCAGCTATGAATCTGAGGTCTCGGTTTGAAGTTATCGTTACAGGCACTCCATGCAGACGAACTTTTTGACGCACGTATAACTCTGTGTGCCTATCCAAATAAAGGTCATTTCGTATTGCAATAAAGTGAGCCGACTTCGTCAGTTTGTCGACCACAACCCAAATGGAATCATTTCCCCTTTGACTCCTCAGTAAACCTGTCACGAAATCCATCGTGATGTGTTCCCACTTCCACTTTGGGATCTCAAGAGGTTACATAAATCCTCCCTGCTTACGATGTTGTGCCTTCACTTGCTGACACGTTAGACATTTGGCGACATGCTTGGCGATGTCCGCCTTCATACTAGACCACCAATAGTGTTGATGCAGATTCTAATACATCTTCGTACTGCTTGGATGAATGTTGTAACAGCTACGATGAGCGTCTGATAAGATCTCCTCTCTAAGCTCCACATCGTCAGGACACATAATCGTCCTTGGAACCTTAGAGTTTCGTCCTCGGAAATTTGAAAGTCAGCATTTCTCTTATCCTTTTGCAGAATCTTTTTGAACATCTGGGTCTGTCGGCTAAAGTAATTTAATCCTGATCTGAACATCCGGCTCAATTTTGAGAGTGGCCATAAGATTCGAAAGGTGGCCTACCTCAAATTTGAAAACCGAATCTCGAGCCCTTTCGAGTAAATTCCACTCCTTAACCAGCATATGAGTGACTGAAGACTTCTGACTCAAAGCGTCGGCGACCTTATTCGCTTTTCCCGGGTGATACAGAATATCACAATCGTAGTCCTTTAACAATTCCATCCATCGATGCTGTCTCATGTTCAACTCCTTCTGAGAGAATAAATACTTGAGACTTTGATGGTCAATGAAGATCTGGAATCTTTCTTCGCACAAATAATATCTCCAAATCTTCAAAGTGAATATGATTGCTACGAGTTCTAAGTCATGCGTCGAGTAATTCTGCTCATGAGGTCTCAACTGGCGAGAGGCGTATGCAACAACCTTACCATGTTGCATCAACACGCAACCCAATCCTCTAAATGACGCATCACTATAGATCTCATATCCTTCAAGACCAGATGGAATGGTCAACACAGGTGCGGTAGTCAACTTCTGCTTAAGATCCTGAAACTACGCTCGCACTTGTTTGTCCATATGAACTTCTTGTCCTTCTTCAAGAGACGAGTCAGTGGCGATGCCAATACTGAAAATCCTTCCACGAACCTTCGGTAGTAGCTTGCTAAACCTAGAAACTTATGATCTCTATCACTATAGTCGGTCTTGGCCAGTTGATCATTGCTTGGATTTTGGTTGGGTTCACGGAGATTCCTTTGCTTGAATTCACGTGACCTAGGAACGCAACACGAGTCGACCAAAACTCGCACTTGCTAAACTTAGTGTACAACTGATGAATCCTCAGAGTCTGCAGTACTATTCTCAGATGACTCTCGTGCTTCTTAGCACTTCTCGAATACACCCGAATATCATCGATGAACACGATCATGAACTGATCTAGGTACTCTTTAAACACTCGGTTCATCAAAGCCGTAAAAGTAGCTGGAGCGTTCGTCAAACCGAACGGTATCATGGTAAATTCGTAATGGCTGTATTGAGTACGAAACACTGACTTTGGAATGTTCTCTTTCCTAATCCTCAGCTGATGATATCCTGTCCTTAAGTCGATTTTTGAAAATATCGACGCTCATTGTAACTGATCAAACAAGTCGTCAATCCTCGGGAGTTGATACTTGTTCTTGATCGTCACCTGATTGATTTGACGATAGTTGATGCATAGACGCAACGAACCATCTTTTTTGTTTACAAACAGAATTGGTGCTCCCCAATGTAATGCACTGGGACGTATGAATCCCTTATTCAACAACTCCTGCATCCGCACCTTTAGTTCTTTCAACTTAGATAACGCCATCTGGTAAGGAGCCTTAGAGATTGGCTTTGTCCCGGGTGCTAATTCAATCACGAACTCTATCTCCCTTTATGGCGGTAGGCCTGGCAATTCCTTCGAGAACACATTAGGAAATTCTTACACCATCGAGATATCTTCGATCTTCAGCTCTTCAACTGTCATATCCACGATAGTTGTCGAGTAACCTCGACAACCTCCGTCTAACAAACAGGTTACCTCAAGTGATGAGATCAATGTAATCGAGGGTCCTCCTTGACTTCCAACAAACTCGAAACTTTCACCCTCTAACGGGTCAAACTGAATCGCTTTACGATAACAGTCCATCTTAGCTCGTTGCTTGGTGAGCCAGTCCATGCCAATTATCAAGTCAAAGTCATATATGGGTAGGACTAATAAGTCTATTTTCCCCTCTCTCTCACCAATCACTAACTTGCAACTAGAACAACCCAATGCAGACAACACCTTATCCTTCAACGGTGTAGATATACTAACCACTGACTCCAGTAATACAGGACTTAATCCTATTAGCTTAACATATTGCTCAGCAATAAAAGAATAAGTTGTGCTAGGGTCGAATAAAGCATACGTAGCATGGTTGTTCAGTGTAACCGTACCTGTAATTACATCAAGTGCGTCCTTTGCCTGACCTCTAGTGATGGCAACACCGTCCCTTGAGCTGGGGGTCTGATTTGTCCACCTTACGGCGTGTATCCTCTGATTTGACCCACCGGTGGCGGCGGTGGTAATTGCTGTTGTCCCCTCGGTCTTCTAGGATAATCCTTGGCCATGTGACCCCATTAGCCATATTCAAAACAAGCGCCCATTCTCCGAGGGCACGAGGCTGAACCATGTCGTCTTCCACAGAAGCGACACATACCATTTTGACTCGGTGCTAACTTGCCAATTCCACCCTTCCTATTGGGCGCGATATGGAACCTTCCTCTGGTCATGTGCCTCTTCCCATGTCGGTTCCCTTCTCTATTCGAATTAAACCTTGATCCAAACGAGACGACTTGTTCATTCAAACTTCTTTCTAGCAGCTAGGCCCAGTTGTAAACTTCATGATAGTCCTTCAGATCCAACGGTACCAGTGGTTGTTTTAGCTCTAGCCGAAGGCCATTCCTGAACCTTCGAGCCTTGTCTTCTAGATCCTCTATCAACCTCGGAGCATACTGCGAAAGCTTTGCGAATTTGACCTCATACTGGTCAATAGTCATCATCCCTTGGCGAAGGCGCTGAAATTCCTCCATCTTCTATTCTTGAGCGCTACCCGAAAAGTACTTATCATTGAAGGCTCTAAGGAAATTGTTCCACACCGGGACCACGCCTTCCGAGAATATTGTACCTCTGGCGGCCCTCCACCAGGTATTAGCGTTACCCTACAGTTAATATACTACCAGGACAACTTTTTCTGCCTCAGTGCACATCAGCAGTGCAAAAGCCTTCTCTAAATCTTGAATCCACAGTGATGTAGTCTCTGGGTCTCCGACACCTGTGAACCTCGGCTGGTTCAGCTTCAAGAATTGCTTCACTAACTTGTGAATTGGTCTCTCCCTCTCCACAACTATGTTCCCAACCGGAACTTCGGCAGGTGTAGCAATGGCGGCGGCTTTAACAGTGGCGGCAACATCAACAGTAGCAGCAGCTTGAGTGGCGGCGGTAGTGGCAGTAGCTTGATTCTAGGCCTGCTGCCCTATCATATCTCTCATCGCTTCAAGTGCCTACGTGATCCCTTCGAACCTGGGATCATCAACGGTTGCTACCCCAACACTAATAGGAGGTGGTGCTACTCCACTGACACTAGCCTAAGCTGGCGCTCTACCACGGCCTCCTTAGGTATCAACCCTTGTCAGCGTCCTACCCCGAGTAACAGGCCCTATATTATGCTTCCTAGGAGTCCTCTGCTTTTGATCACTCATCTTACAAGTTTTCTACAGAAACCTGCCTACTAATTCCACACAGAATTAGAAGTTGAGCGATCCACACAAACAAACAATTTCTACCAGATAGCTATTTCAGACATGCACCAGCATGAAATAAAGGCCAGTCCTACTAACTATCCCATAAACCATCGTACCTTGTCATTCCAACCACTAACCATGCTCTGATACCACTTAAACGAGGATGTCACGCCCCGATCCTCCGAGCACGTGCCCATCCCTTGGCGGTCGATTAAATAGCGATGTCCCAGGACACATCGCCGACCCATTCATTTTATGCACATGCAGAAACGAATAAATAAATCCCCAGACAACAGAGAGATGTGATAGAAAAGCAGAGCCACAATTTTTGAAAATCGAACCACACCTTTATACATATCACATCAAGTCATTTACAAAACTAGCCGATATATATATACAAGGTCTGCAAAAGGGGGGGGGGTAAAGGCTACAGATCCTCTAATCAGTCGAGTCTTCGATTGAATACTCTGGGGTCCCTAGCTCCGACACACTTGAGTCCACCACTGAACCACTTGGCGGGTCGGTCGTGCCTTTCCCAAAAGCAACCTCCAGCACCGACATAAGAACCTCTGACTCCGGTATGGGACCTTTGTTATGTCCTGCTCACAACGATACCATGATTTGTATTGATGGGGTACCTTATGGGGTAGACCCGCATCGACCCAGACCACGGACCTCACAAGTTCATAGACCCATTCCCTTGGGTTCCCATGAAGCGGAATATAACACCTTTGCTCGGTAACCTTCTTCGGTTGGCCAAAATGCTCGGGAGGAGCTGCCATCTAAGGACTTGAAAATGTTATCCCACAAAGGGGTGAGACAACGTCTCAACAAGTTCGCCCCCTAAGCTCTGACTAGGAAGGAAATACGCCATAAGGGCTGCCTAATCACAAGCACAAGTCAAAGGACTTACCTTTGCCTCAGTTCCTTCCTGCAAGTTAGTTCAATTTGTATATTCAACCAATCATTTCAACTCAAATCATCAAGTCAGATCAAGTCATTGATTAATCGACCTAGTCAATTCCATGTCATCAAGACCATCTCTCGGTCAACCCAATCAATACTATATATAAAGTCTGATTACATCAAGGATTGCTCACTCTAAGCTGAAAATAGATTGTATAGCTCACTCTAAGCTGATAAAGTATATTGCTCACGCTAAGTTGACATATCAAAGCCTTTATGCTGATATAGTATACTGACAATGCTCACCAGAAGCTGCTAAAGTATACTGCTCACATTAAGCTGATATATTAAAGCTCGCAGGCTGATATAGTATATCAGTATACTGCTCACTCTAAGCTGACATATCAAAACCCGCAGGCTGATACAGTATACCATCCTAATCATTCGACAATTTCACCATTTTTATCATATTCGATAAAAATAATTGTGTGTGGGTACACAATTGGCTTTAGCCAAAATACAATATTTTCCCTTTTGAAAATCTCACTAATTTCATTATTCCATAAACACATTTTTGGCGTTGTAAACCGACGCCCGGTATTTTCTAATTAAATACCGAAAATAATAAATTTTGAGATAAATACCCCAAAATTACAATTCACACTCAAATTGCACAAATCGACACTCAATTAAATAAACCAACCACACAATTGCACTCAGCATGAAATTCCGGTCATCGACTATCCTAGTCTAATTTATGGAAAATAATAATTAATTAAATAATTACGAAAATTAATTAATAAATGCCAATAAATGCAACTTAGGCCGGAAAAGCCTAATTAAACGCCGAAACGGGCCTAGAAAAATTTTGAACCTCACTAGATAAATACTATAGCTTATCTAGTCTCTAATTACACTACTCAAACTACCTAAAACGATTAATTAAATCACTAATCTATTCTAACTATCCACATAATCCATACTTAACTTAAACTAATAAACTTTTAAGTATAATTAAATCCATAAAGTAGAGATTAGTGAGTAAACTCACTAGATTTGCGAGCTGGTGAGTTCACTTCGACAGGGACGTAGAGACGGTCCATAAATTTTAAAGCGGGTGCACCTTTCGAGGCCTGAAAGCGGTCTAAAGCGAGCCAAATAGTGCCTAGCAAACCTAGGAACTTCGGTTCTGGATAGTGGGCCGAGAGAGGCTAGACAGCGTTGGCTTGGGTTGGAAACGACTAAGGAGAGGCGGATAAGCTGCGGTGGGGCTTGGCGGGGCCCGACGACAACCAAACGGTGGCGACGATGGTTCGAGGACTTTGGGAGACGGTCTGGGGTCACGGTAGAGGTAGAACAATGACGAATAGGCATGCGACACGGGATGAGCAGGCGAGGCTCGTGGCTAGGCGCGACGGCGATGCGACGGTGTTGGACGGTTTGGACGAGCGTTGACGGACAAGGATAGGGGCTGAGCTCGGTTTCTCTAGGATTTTTTAAGGCTTCAAGCTTGTTGGAGATGGAGGGCTCGACCAGATGGAGAAGAAGGGGACCTAACTAGCTTGGAGGGGGCCACTTCTCTCTCTTTCTATCCTCTTGTCTCCTTGGCTTGACCCCACCTTGCTAGCTGGCTTCCTCAGCAGTTTTTCCAGCCCCAAAGCTTGCCTTAGAAGCCATTGAGATGGTCCAAATGGCATGGACCAAAGGGCTACGAATTTTGAAGACATTTTTCCCAAATCCTCTTCCGTTCTCTCTTAAATTGAAGCAATTCGACCTTAAAAAATTCCACCAACTTGTCCTTGATCGAATTGACATTTTTCATTGCCAATAGATTCGACTTGCATCCCAAAAAAACGATAAAAAACGGTCCCTTGAATTTTCTGGTCGAAAACGGCCATATATCGACTTTTCGCCAAAAATCTCGGTTTTTAGAAAAATATTCGAAGGATTAGTCGACGTTCCTAAAATGACACGTGACATGAAGATTTTCTTCGAGTCACAATGAACCTCTTCGACACATTGACTACTCTCGGTGGTCATGAAAATCTCGAGGTTTCAAATACAGACACAATGTACCAAAATGACAGAAAAATCAGTCTAGTACCTGTGGACAAGAATTTTGTAATTTGGTGGAATCACCTACATTTAGCCACACATCTCTATCGAACTGACCCATCTCTAATCTCTAATCGACTTTTAACTATGCTGTAATGATCTCTATAGATGAGCACGGTCGAATAGTCGATTCCTAGTTGGATTCTCAAGTCTTTTGCATTAAAACCTCTTAATGACTTCCCTAGATAGTCTAGTTATGTCAGGAGTGATCAGCTCTGAGAATAGCACTATAGGCACGTTGATGAAAGGCTCGATTTATTTAATTGAAAGCAGAATTGAAATTTCAGGATATCACAGCTATTGTAGAACTACTATCGCCATTATCTATTTTGTTTTAATTTTCTTAAGCATGCGGAAGCGTAAGAGACTAAAGAAAATTCTAGGGTACACGTGGGGCAACTTCATTTCTTATTTATTTATACATATACATCAGACGATAGGTGGGGTGCCTCGGGGAAATTCAAAAGGTCAGTACTAAACCGATTGCAGTAGACTCTAGGTCAGTCACCCATCCTCACCTAGCTGTGCAAGTGTCATCTAACCTTGGTCCCTGACGTCAAAATCTTCCTAGGTCCAACAATCCTTCTCCCTTCCTACCTCCCTCCTACGCTTCAAGGCTGCCTCCATCTCATGGCCCATCGGAGAACAGTAGGAGTGGGCCCACTGTGCATCCATTGACACGGGCATACATGCTGATGAATGCAAGGGTGACCTGCCCTATCGGGGGCCCTACATCAATGACCATACGAGACTTGATCCGAATTAAGACAATATTCAAAAAACTGGGGTCTATAAACATGTCCTTCTCCCACGTGAAGTCCACCAACACCCCCATAATGAACCATTAAGGAGGCAGGTGGGATCGACATTCTAATGATTTGAAAAGATGAAGTCAACAACTAATGAGTTGCAACCTAACAAGCAAAAGGTCCACCTATCTATACTAAATAAATCGATCATCGCAATGACAAAGATAGCTTCAATAGAAAGTTCAATAAATCATAGGCACAACCACTTACTCGAGAATCTTTTCAAAAGACACGATCGATCAACATAAGAAATACATTTTCCCAACAAATGACCGGTAGTTCAACTCAGAAATATCAAAACCATAATTAATGTAATTTCATGCTGCCATCATCATCTGGGGAACCCCGTTACCCCTCAGGCATCTCACACCTATCCGACATCGCGAGGCATCTAGGGGAACCATGTTACACCCCCCAGGCATTTTGAGGAACCCAGTTACCCCTCTAGGCATCCCTACTGCAACCCAATTCATCTTTGTCCCAAGGACCGACGGCATTCTCAATTACACATTCACACCATGATGCAACAATTCCATAATTCAATTAAAAGTATGTTAACATCAAAACTATTCAGGAATTCAAGCATGCAACTAATGAATCATCAATCGTTTCATCCCTTAAACTAATATAAACAAATCCATACAAATGTTAAATGAACTGTAAGGAAGGTCTTACATTCTAGGCCTAAACTAGCCGCATAAGGATGTCTAGCACGCCTTTAGAGTTGTTGACTATTGTCTAGGTAAACAGTCTTTAAAAATTATGAAAATTTAGTATGAGGTGGATAAGGCCTAAATGAACATTTTTTTGTGAAGAATTCAAAATCTAGTTGAGTTCATGCAGTTCTAAACAATTTTTTTTTTCAAACTGGGCTCAAAACAGTCAAAACCTCCAGAACGAAATTGAGTAGAAAAATAAATACTTCGCTGACAAATGAGATAGAAAAATTATGAAAATTTAATATGTAGTAGCCTAGGATGTACTCTACAACTTTTGTGAAGAAGGCATTTCAGAATTCTGGATCAAGAAATTTGTAGAAAATGAAGAAGAGAAAGGGGACGGTCCAACGAACCCAAAAACAGATTTTGAATCCCGAAATTTTTCAAATATATTTTTGCCATATGAAATATAAAAATCCTGTAATTAAATTATGTTTTAGAACAGTCAATAAACTTTCATGAGAATGTCCCGTGAAATATGCAACACACAAGTTGGTATAAAATTAGCAAACTTCACGATCGGGTTAGAATAGAACCTGTCCTCAACCTAGTCACGACTTTCCTTTAAAGTTTCTGCCATTCTGGCCCTCGCACGTGCCAAATATCGACCATCCATGCCTCTATGACCTAACCATGAACTCGACAACGTAGCTAAGTAATGTAGTCAAAGCTTCCAATTAAACGAATAACATAGTCGAAACTTCGATTAAACAAAAATCTCAACAACGTTCTTGAATTTCTAGGAAACCGTTTGAATTGCATAACAAACGATTAATATAGGATAGAATGGAGAATATCCACTTGCCTCGGGTCCTCATGAGTTGCGGTGGTGACTTGGCGGAACAAAGGTGAGGTCGATAGCGGCAATGGTACAAGGGCTGAGTTTAGGGAAAAAGCAAATCTCCTAGCGTTGAGAAGTGTCCCTTTGTTGCTGGCTTCTTAGATTCATGGCTGCAACAAAAATGGGGAAAAATAAGCTGAAGGAGCTAAAGAGGGCATGTGGGCAAGGGACTAATGGTTCCCTTTTTATCTCTCTCTGCATCCCCTTTTTTCTTTTCTTGTTTTTTCCATCAATGCTGCCCCTCCACCACCATAGTCTCTATCTTGTGCAACAATTGTTGACTTTTTTGCCTCATCTCTTGGCCAGCTGGATCCTTATCCCTTTGTAGCAAATGTGACAGTGAGGGGATGGTTCAAGAATCCTCAAATGATGGAGGATAATTTAAAAGTCTCTATTGACAATAATGTGGAAAAATTCAAGACTCTTCTGTTGATGTAAAGGATGCGGCGGCTTGGTGATGTAGACACGTCCTTGGATGAAGTGGAAATGGCGTCACTCGGTGATGACGTCGTGAGGATGTGAACGGCGTAGTTCGATGGCGAGCTCGCCAACGTAGCGTGGACCATCAAACATTTGGGGCTCGTTGTTTTGTCGAGTGAAAATCCAAATGTCACACTACTACCCACTTGCTTGTAGTCCCTAAGCCTCACCCGAACACCCCTCGTCCTAGTTGTAAGTAGATTTCTTAAATGTTGACTAGGTCATTGCGTTACGCGACTCGGATTTTGGACCGCTCTTAGTGCCAAAGAACTATTCTAGGTTGAGGAATATCATGTGCTTAATTTTGTATGGTTTGCTCATGATATGCTTGAGTTATATGGTTCGGGATTGATCGAGGAACAAGCATATGAAGGCATAGGTTATGGAAATGATTCACCTAGGCTAGCTTGCCATGAGTGTTGTTATGGATTGTTTGTTATGGTTACTTATGCTTGATCTCTTTATTTGAATGCCAAAGATTTCGTATGAGTATTGGATAAAGTGATATTTGCATATAAATGTCCTTAGGATATGGTTGATGCTTGAGTTCACATCAAGCCGTCGAATCTAGAATGGCATTGGTTCTTGGATGTGTGTGGAAGTGCGTTCGGTTGGGTCATTCTCTTGGTTCGGCAATATTGAGGCGTATCATTCAATCCAGATTTGACCTATGCCGGTACTCGAGCGTCACAGGTCAAGCCACGATTCTAGTTTCATACTTGACATACTTTATTGTCACATATACAATAGAACACGAGTTACACATCACTTGGCATGCCCTTAGGGCATTCATACTTGGACTAATGAGAAAGATAAAATTGATTACTTGAATGCTTCATTCATATGATCATATGAGGCATGCCATCACCAATGGATTTTGGGATGATGCCCCTAAGTCAATAGAATGTCTCGTTAGTGAGAACGAGATGATGTTCCCATGTCAATGGGATGCCCTCATGTCAACGGGACGCCATTTGCGGGATGTGATATAATAGGAATGATGGCCGATGGATTTTGGATGCCCAACGGATTTCAAGTGTCGTGCTCGAGGGAGCGAGACAATGTCCGAAGGTTTCTAGAAGAGCCGTAGGGTTTTGGTTATGTGTGATTAATAATTGGACTCAAGATATCATGGTAGTATCGGATGCCATGTAATTCTCGAGGCGCTAAACGTGTACGAAGTTTTTAAGTGCTATACGCATACTTTGAAAGAAATGATTTGGCTTGCACATGTATGGCATGGTCTTATATGAGGTGCATGAGACACATGCATGATTTAAATGTCATTTTAGTGACTTAGAAAGCACGTACATGCTTGGATCGACTTTGTCTATGAATTGAGAGGCATGTGGATGTCCTGCAGGTCGACTATGTCCTACAGGTCAATGTTGGAGTCTCAAGGCTGTGATAATGATATGGGTACTCATATCCGTCACGTGTGAATATTCTGGCTATTATTTACACTAATTGTGACTAGTGTGGATTTGTATGCCTTTGATTAGGACTCGAGGGATTTAGATTGAGGTTGGATCCCTTCATGTTTATAGTTGAAGTAAAGCTTAGGCTTTATTATTGATATGACATTAACGTGTTTAGGTCGAAAATCAATAGGCTCCGATGTGAGGGATCCACTTATACGAGGTTTAGGAGATTTACGTATTGAATTTTCAACTCGTTATTATTATTTAACATTTTCCAAGATTTGAGGTATGAGTCTACCGCCCTCCCACTTTAGACTTCTCATGCACATGAAAGTCATGATGATAGACTTCGAGGATACTTGCATCGACATCCTCTTCCAGTGCCACACCACGACGGTGTGGGTGAAGATGGTGTGGAGTATCGAGTCCCCTATCTATTCGTGGCTCGATTTGCCTAGGTCGATGAAGACTTCTATAGTCCTTTGTGTGGGTTTGACGGCCCACCCGAGGACGCTGACGAGTCGATGCTGCCCCCTCCTGATGGTACTGTAGATGATCCTAAGTCCAACCCCGACTACGACTAGAGCCCAAGCCATCGCCGTGAGGATACCCACATCAGCGAAAGATGGGAACCATTTTTGGTAGCTGCTTTAGAAGAAGGAGCTAGGACTAACCCCTCCCATTTTTAATATCTTTTTGTAAGAGAGGATGACCAGTTTTGGAACTACCCTAAGTGAGGGCTTGTAAATATTTAAGCGTTTCGTGTAGATAAATAAAATGGGAAGTTATGTAGTAAGTATGTGAATGTGTTTTTCTCTAACTATCGGTTATGTATTATTGATTGATTGGATGATTGGAGATTGTATGCTTCTGCATGTGCTTAATAAAAGATAAATGTCAAGTCCCGATCCTCGGGCACGCGCCCATCCCTTACCTTGGTCGATTTTTTTAAAGTGCGATATCCCAGGACAACGTATTGCCAACCCTTTCTATTTTATTTTTTTATGCGCATGTGGAAGTAGTTATAATCCCCAGACAATAAAACAATGTGATAGAAAAGCAGGCCATATTTTTTATATTGAAATTCACAACCACACTTTTATTAACAGTATAACTCATAGTATATTTACAATACTATTTACAACAAACAAGTCTCACACCTATCTACACTAAGACATGGTTCACAAAAAGATGGGATCTCAATCCACATCCGGGTTGTACTCAAGATCCCTCTCTAGATCACCTTCTTCTTCAAAAATCCTTCTCCTCTTCAGGTTCCTCTTCCTCAGCTCCTCCTCAGGGTCCCGAAATGGTTATTCAATAACCAATGAGACCACGTCTCAGCGAGTTCTACCCCCTAAGACTCGATTAGTAATAGGCACCCAACTACTCATAACAAATCGAACGAGTCGATTACATGTCATAGAGCACACGTGCATTCTCTAAGGCACTAGTTCACCAAAGTGATGCATCAAATCACCGAGCCCACGTGTCTCTTCCAAGATGCCTCGCTTAATTCCTTGGGCCCACGTGCATTCTCTCAGGTACTCGTTCACTTAAGTGATGCATCGATTCACCGAGCCCACGTGCCCTTTTTACGATGCTTGGGCCACGTGCATTCTCTCAGGCACTTGTTCACCAAAGTGATGTATCAAGTCACCGAGCCCACGTGCCCTTTTTACGATGCTTGGGCCACGTGCATTCTCTCAGGCACTCGTTCACCAAAGTGATGCATCAAGTCACCGAGCCCACGTGCCCTTTTAGATGCCACTCTCAAGATCTAGTGGCTTTACGGTCCCACCCGACCCTCTCAAGATTTAGTGGTTTTACGATCCCACCCGACCCTCTCAAGATTTAGTGGCTTTACGGTCCCACCCGACCCTCTCAAGATTTAGTGGCTTTACGGTCCCACCCGACCCTTTCAACTATGGCGAACAATATTGCACCTCGTAAATAAATTCCTCAATTTCATAATATCTTGACCTAATTTGTTTTTTTTTTTTTTGGTACCCCGGGAACCCTGTACAGCCGGCAGCCGGCGGGTAAACCCTGGGGGCGACACGCACGACCACCACGCACGTGCCACCGGGTAAATCACCAAATGACGCACTGGGGATTCGAACCCCTCCCCTTCGTGAGGGGGAGAAGGCCTGAAGCCAGCAACACCACCACGGCGGGTGGTTCTTGACCTAATTTGTTGATATCAAAGATACTCGATAAAATATCGTGTGTGGGTACACAATCGGCCTTAGCCAAAATAGAATAGTTTCATTTTCTATAAATCCCACCATTTTCTGTAGTCTACCAAAACATTTTTGGCATTGTCAACCGATGCCCGGTTATTTTTCAATCAATAACCAAAGATTATTCAATTTAGGAATAAATCCTAAAATCACTCATAAATCAATTTAACACAAAATAAAGCTCAATTAAATAAACGGACTGCACCACGATCATCAGCACAAAATTCCGGTCACCGGCCATCCCAGTTGAATTTCCGGAAAAATAAATAATTAAATAATTAATTTCGAAAATTAAATAAATAATTATTAAAAATCCAATTTAGGCCCATAATGCCTGATTGGAAGCCGAGACGAGCCCGAAAAATTACCGAGACTCGTTCAATAAATAACATGGCATGTTTACTTGCTAATGTCTATTTCTAACCACCTAACAAGCATAATTAAGTCTATAATTTAATTTATCTAAATTAATCTAACCACCTAATTGCATTTAATTAAATCTAACAAACCCTAAGTATAATTAACAAACTAAGAAAGCATTAGTGAGTAAAACTCACTTGACAAAAACGGAGACCGAATCACCGCAACGGCGACGCGACGGCGGCCGAAATCGGATTTTCGGCGACACCGGCGAGCTTGGGCCGGGCCTTAGACTCGGGCCCAACAAATCTCAGCCCAACTGAGATTTATTCTTGCACTAGACTGGGCTTCACTTGACTGAACGGGTCTTGAATGGGCTGTCCTTGCGGGTTTCTAATTTTGCTGGGCCTCCGAGCTGAAATTCTTGGGCTGAGTGAACTGGGCTTCAAGTTGTGGGCTTGAAGATGGGCCTACTGAAGTTGCTGAGCTGGACTGAAAAGTAGGAGGGGATGGGCTGGATTGCTTCAAGTCGTGGGCTTAAGGGCCCAACTGGACTGGGCTGGGCTTGGCCGAAATCCACGAGCTGAAGACACGGACGAAGAGAACTTCTTCGTGGACAGTTCCTGGGATTTGCGTGTGCTGAAGGAACGCTTTGCTGGGCTTCTCGAGCGGTTTGGTGGATGCCTGGCAGCTGGGGAGAAGACACGAGCTGGTGGGGCTTTCGTTGTTGAGCAGGCGTGGGAACGGAAAGCAGCTTCGGCAGCAAATGAAGACGCGTGGACGGCCAAAATTTCACTGAAGCCGAAGTGAAGCAGCTGCTGGGTTTGCTGGCCGAAGATGGAGCCGTGAAGACAGGTGCGCGGACATCAGAATTCCAGTGGATGGCAGAGTCAACAAACCTTTGCATGGTTGACTCGATGAGGGTTGTTGATGCGTGAAATTGTGGCAATCAACGGAAGGGATGGAGGGACTGAATTCGGTGGCAGAGGGAGATGCGCGGTGGATCTTTGAGGCTGTCGCAGAGAAGAAATAAAATAAGGATGGATGGGTTTTTGTTTTTCTTATTCGCTAGTGGGGAGTAGAGAGAGACGTGGGGAATGGGCAGAGGAATAATAAATTGAGGAGAAATGGGGTGAGGCTTGCGACCGATAGAACCCATAAAAAAGAACATGAAGAATTGAAAAGAGAGGGAGGTCGGCCGCGAAGGAGATGGCTCACACGATCGGAAAGGAGGGGGAATGGATGAGGATGAAGTGCCAAAAGTCCACAAAAATATCTTGGTTCATGATGAATTTGTCCAACAAAGCCTTCAAGCATATCTACTTGGTCTCCTATTACTTTCCAACAAATAAATTCCACAAATTGTCCAAATTAAAGCTAAAATTCCAGCCCTCTTCTAAATTTCGAATTTCTTTAATTCTTGGCTCCAATTCTTCATTTGATTCTCCAAATTAATGTCCAATTTCATCGAAGAAATATTCCATACAATTTTCAGCAAGTCCCCGACACCCAAAGGTTTGATAAAGAGGCCAAAAATCCAATCAATTTGGCCGATCCAATTTTCCACTAATTTCCGCGACGTCCGAATCCATTTTCCGTAAAAATCTCGAACTTGATGGAATTTTTCCGAAAGACAAGACAACATCCTAAAAATGAACCGTGACATGCTCGAACGTCCGATTCCCAAAACCGAATTCAATTTCATGGTTAAAATCGACCGAACGCGATTTTTAGTCCGATCCGACCTATTGAGTAGCTTTTAGGGATTTTACCGCGGTTATATCCCTTAACGGCTTCACCCAATAGATTGGTTAACTCGTGAGTGATCAACTCAGAAAAAAAAAGGACCATCGGCGCGTCGACGAGATGCCCATTTCATATATTCGGGACGGGTCGAAAATTCGAGATGTCACAATAAAAATCTATGGGATGGCAACGCCTCTTAAGATGTTGCGAATTAATCCCAAGGCTGAGGACGTTGCATTCCCGAGTTGAGGTTAGACTTTGGGGCGTGACACTTGATTTGCTAGCAATTAGACATACCGAGTGTCTTGATCAAGAATTATTACTTAACAATGCTTCTCCCAAGGCGAGGAGTTTTTGGGAAAATCCCCCATGTTTTTTTTACAATATAATGATAATCAAAAGATACCAATGTGTGTATTGGATAAGCTAGACCATGTGATATATACACAAGTCACAATGTAGATAAGGTCATGATCAATATCAAGTGTGATGCTAAGTACTTTATCACAATCGGGAATGCTGTGCAAATATGGAAGGATCGTTGTTGATATTTGTGGTGAACAAGATACTGAGCATATAAATGCCTACAAGCTAGAAGGACAATGATCGAGGGTGAATGAGTGATAACTTTATTTTAGATAGAGTATAATTACTAATTTAAGCTTGATATTTCCTAAGTTTTGAAGAATTTTGAGTGAATTTATTTGCTACTTATGTATTTTTATTGAATTTTGTAGGAAACGTGACTTTTAGATTTATAAGAGATCGTGTGCATCATTTGCAGAAAACGTGAGAACCAATGCATAATTTTTCCATGTGTCTATGATGGATTTGCATATCAGTCCCTGTGCTTCAATATTTTCCAAAATATTCTAATATCTCTAAGGATATTTCAATATTTTTAAAGATATCTCTAATATCCAAATATCTTCTAGAATATCTTATCATGAAGAAAAAGTCAGTCAAGACTAGTGGATTTGACCATAATTGAGGTTAGGTTCAAAGAAAATCAAGGTTATGAATCTTAAGTAGTAAAATTTTAAATTTGCTAAGGAGTCCTATCCAAGACCTAATGGGAGGCTTACCTAGAGCAGATTTTGGAGGCAATATAAAACCCTCTTGTGATGCATATTTTAGAGGGGGGAGAAGCCATGGAGCCTCCATCAAAATTTAAGTTTTCTTAGTTAGCTTAAATGTTTGTATTTTATTAGCATAATTGGCGCATGTCAAGAAGAGAAGAATAAGCCAAACTTGAACCTATTTGCGACTCAAATTGGTGAATTTTTTTTTTTTTTATTTAGCATTATGTTCTCTTCAATTTTCGTTGTTATTTAGCTTTAATTATGTTCTAAATTTGTTTTATTAGAGCTATAATGGATCTTACCCATAATTGATTGATTTTCAAGACTTGTTCATGTAATATAATTGTTTTGATTGTGGCGTTCTCTATCATGATCTTAATGCTTTTAGAAGTTTTGACCAGTATGCATGATACCGGGTGGAGATTGTGTGCATGAGCACTAGTGATATTGAACCATAAATTAAATCTAAGTCAAGTATACTAGATTCTTTGTGTGGTTGTGGTAGTAGATTTAGGTTGGGACTACTTAGATTAAATCCAATAATTTTCACAAGAACTTAATGCTTTTAGGTAGTTGAAATTCACCTAAGTTAGTGGGGGTTAACATACCTAATTAGGGATTATTAGACCAATGTCGCCTTGTAATCTAACTTAGGGAAATTTCACCAACCCAATTGGAAATTAATTTATTGCAAGACAAGTTAAGAGAATTGATTATGAGTGGTTAAGTGAAGTTGGATACTCTATCACTTTGTGATCTTGGTTAAAATCTTGAAATTTACCTTGTTAATTTTTTATTTACTTTAGATTAGGTTTATGTTGCAATTTTAATCAACTTTCAAATTCTTTAAGTTTTGACTCTTTTATAATTCGAGTTTTTTTAATTGGTTTAGTTCACCTTTTACTTCTTCTTCTTCTTTTCTGACTTGGTTAGCTAAATCTTTGGATTGATCACTTTTGGTAAGTAATTGGATAATTAGAAACAATTCTGGTGAGAACGATACTCTCTCATCACTTTATTAGTTGTAGACATTTTGCACTTGCAATTCACCTAAAAAAATTTTGTCACTGTTGCCGGGGATTGATTTGATAATTTTTCAATTATTATTGATATCGAGCGATTCTTGGTTTAAAATAGCCTTTATTTCATTTTAAATTTATTTATTTTGTACGTCAAACTCACTTCTCTATAAATAGTGGGAGGAGCATCGCATCACTCAAAGCCAACAAGGAAACCTTGAAGAGTTTGATCCCGAGATGGAAATAACTTTTTTTAGAAGAAGAAGAGAGCAAGCACAAGCAATTCCCATCGTAATGACAGATAATCAAGAAGACGCACCTCCAATGAGGACTATGAAAGATTATACAACACCAACAATTCAAGAAGCCCAATTAAGTATTAGGAGGTCGGCGGTGCAAGCCAACAATTTTCAGGTCAAGCCATCTTTAATTCAAATGTTTTAAAATGTAGGGCCATTTAATGGATCACCTAATGATGATCCAAATCTACACTAAGAAGAATTCCTTGAAATTTGTGACACTGTTAAATTCAATGGCAATACTGATGATGCCCTTAAGTTAAGATTATTCCTATTTTCTCTTCGTGATAAAGTTAAGACTTGGTTGACTTCTCTTCTTGCAAGCTCTATTACCACTTGGCAAGATTTGGCTAAAAAATTCCTAAGTAAGTATTTTCTTCTTGCAAAATCTGCCAAAATGCGTAATGATATTACTACATTTATGGGATGGATGATGAGCCCTTTTATGAAGCATGAGAGAGGTTTAAGGAGCTGCTAAGGAGATGTCCGCACCATGGACTTCTAGTTTGGATGCAAGTGCACACATTCTATAATGGAGCACATCCCATCGTTTGAGCTAGTCTAGATACGGTAGCTGAAGGCACTTTGCAAAATAAATCATCTGAAGAAGCTTTTGATCTACTTGAGGAAATGGCAAGCACACCCCACCAATGGCCAACTGAAAGATACCAAGTTTGAAAGCCAAGTGGAGTTCATGAAGTTGACACCAATAAGGTTTTGAGTGCAAATTTGATGCATTAAGTATGATGATTACTTCTTTGAAAATTCAATGAGCATCTTGTGAATTTTGTGGTGGAAATCATATCAGCATTGATTGTCAAGTAGGTTATCCTTATCCTAGTTCTTTTGAACATGCTAACTTTGTTTCAAAATTTAACAGGGTTCCTCAAAACAATCCTTATTTATTCCAACACTTATAATCTGGGATGGAGGAATCACCCTAATCTATCTTGGGGAGGTTAAAATTAACAAGGACCAAGACCACCACCACCACCCTTAAAGAAGTCGAATTACAACTTGGATTTGGTTGCCAAGCTAGCCCAAACTATGGACAAGCGAACCCAAGCAGCAAAAAAACCAAGCTCAAATCATGCAAGATTTCATGAGAAGCACCGATGTAAGACTTCACAATCAAGAAGCATCAATTCGAAACAAAGAGAAGCAAGTGGGGCAACTAGCTCAAAGAATTAATGAGAAACAAAATGGTGCCTTACCAAGCAATACCAAAAGGAATCCTATAGAGAATGCAAAGGCAATTACATTGAGGAGTGGAAAAAAAGTTGGAAAGGAAGACTAAGATGAGGATGTGGTAGAAGAGAAAAATGCCGAACCTTTTACTAAGACCAAAGATAAGGATGAGCTACTAAAGAGCAAGCCATCTTCAACGCTATATGTTCCACCTATTCTTTTTCCAAAGAGGCTAGTCAAATACAAGTAAGATAAGTAATTTTCAAAAAATTTAGATTATCTTAACCAATTGCACATTAACATTCCTTTTGTAGATGCTCTAATTCAAATGCCAAGTTATGCCAAGTTCTTGAAAGAGATCTTAACTAACAAGAGGAAGTTAGAGGAGTATGGGATTGTGAAGCTGAATGATTTTATTTTTGGCCATCTTTCAAAATAAGCTACCACCAAAATTAAAAGATGTAGGGAGTTTTACTATTCCATGAAATATTGATGGTGCTTACTTTAATAAGGCTTTATGTGATCTTGGTGCTAGTATAAACCTAATGCCTTATTTGGTTTTTGTGAAACTGGGTGTGAGGGAAGTAAAGGTGACCACTGTGTCTCTATAATGGGTGAATAGATCTATTAAATACCCATGAGGCATGGTGGAGGATGTTTTAGTGAAAGTGGATAAATTTATCTTCCCGACATATTTCATTGTGTTAGAGATGGAGGAGGATTATGAAGTTCTAATCAATTTGGGCCGACCATTCTTAGCCACGGGAAGAGCTCTTATTGATGTACAACAAGGAAAATTAATCCTTAGAGTAGGAGAAGATAGAGTCACCTTCAATGTCTTCAAGGCCATGAGAAACCCCGAGGGACCGAGCGATTACTTGAGGATGACACCATAAATAGGAAAGTGGAGACCATATTTAAATTGACCACCATTCAAGACCCTATATAGACATGTCTAGTTCGGCCAAAAGAGGAAAAGGCTAATAATGAAGAATTGGAGAGGCTGTGAATTTTTAGAAACAAGTTCACCATACTCGAGATGGAAAGCACCAAAATTTGAAGAGTTGGAGTCAAGTGCAAAGAAGTCAAAACCCTCAATTGCAGAATCACCAACTCTTGAGCTTAAACCATTACCTTCTTATTTAAAATATGCTTTCCTTGATATCTTATCCGGTGATTATCTCTTTTTTCTTCAATAGGGGTTATAGAGGAAATGTTACTTAAACTGCTTAGAGAGCATAAGAGTGTCACTGATGGACCATTGGGGACATAAAGGAAATAAGCCCTTCGATTTGCATGCACATAATTTTGATGAAAGAGCAATACAAACTGATCATCCAACCATGAAGGAGGTTCAATTCGAAAATGCAAGAAGTTGTGAAAACTAAAGTGATTAAGCTACTCGATGTAGGAATTATCTATCCAATTTCTGATAGCGATTGGGTGAGTCCTTTGCAAGAAGTGCCAAAAAAGAAGGTATGACTATTATAACCAGTAAAAATAATGAATTAATTCAAACTAGAACAGTTACATGTTGGCGAGTTTGCATAGATTATAGAAAATTAAATTATGCCACTCGTAAGGATCACTTTCCTTTACCTTTCATTGATCAAATGTTAGAGAAACTTGTAGGGCATAAGTATTATTATTTTTTGGATAGATATTCGGGGTATAACCAAATCCCTATTGTACCTAATGATCAAGAAAAGACTACATTCACTTATCCTTATGGTATATTTGCATATAGAAGGATACCTTTTGGTCTTTGTAATGCACCCGCTACTTTTCAAAAATGCATGATAGCTATTTTTCTTGACATGATAGAGCATTACATTAAAATTTTCGTGAATGATTTCTTTGCTTTTGGCACATCTTTTGATTCATGTTTGCATAATTTAGCTTTAGTATTACAAAGATGCGAAAAAACTAACACTGTGCTAAATTGAGAGAAGTGTCATTTTATGGTGTAGGAAGGGATAGTGTTAAGCCATAAAATCTCTACTAAAGGCATTGAGATGAACTGAGCCAAAATTGAAGTTATCTCCAAATTGTCGCCTCTACTTCTACGAAATTACTTTGGGAATTTTTGGGACATGCAAAGTTTTATAAGTGATTCATAAGGGATTTCTTCAAGATTGCAAGATCACCCATAAAATTGCTTGAAAAAGATGCTAAGTTTGATTTTAACTTTGAGTGTTCGTAGGCATTTAAAACCTTGAAGGAGAAGCTAATTTCGGCTCTTATAATGATGCCACCGGATTGGAGTTTGCCTTTCGAATTAATGTGTGATGCTAGCGATTATGCCATTGGAGTTGTGCTTGGTCAAAGGAAGGACGGAATTTTTGGAGCCATACATTATGTTAGCCAAACCCTAATAAAGGCCAATTAAATTATGCCACCACTAAAAAGGAGCTTTTGGCAGTTGTTTTCGCTTTTGATAAATTTCGTTCTTATTTGGTCGGCTCTCAAGTAATTGTCTATATTGATCATGCAACTTTAAAGTACTTGTTGGCAAAGAAGGATGTGAAACCAAGGTCCATTCATTGGATCTTGTTGCTTCAAGAGTTTGATTTAGAGATTAAGGATAAGAAAGGGACCGATAACCTTGTGGTCGATCACCTAATTAGGTTGCCAAACACCCCTAGTGATGAGATACCGATCTTGAATGACTTTCCTGATGTGGCACTCTTTTCCTTGAAAACTGAAATTCCATGATGTGCAGATATTGTGAGCTATTTGGTAAGTGACATCCTTCCTCCTAATTTGAATTATCTACAAAGGAAGAAGTCTCGCTCTGATGTTAAACATTACTTTTGAGAAGATCCTTACTTGTTTTAGGTATGTGTTGACCGAGTTATTAGATGTTTTGTTGCTAAGGAATAATTCCCTAGCATTCTTTTTCATTGTCATGATGGAGAGGTAGGTAGTCACTATGGTGCCACCAAAACTGCTGCTAAGGTCTTACAATGTGGATTTTATTGGCCTACTCTTTTTAAGGATGCATATGCTTATATTTCTCATTATGATAGGTGTCAAAGGACTGGGAACATATCTAGAAGACACGAAATGCCCTCAAACAATATTATGATGTATGAATTGTTTGATGCTTGAGGCATTGACTTCATAGATCTATTTCCAACTTCTTTCTATAACACTTACGTATTGATTGCTTGTGAGTATGTATCTAAATGGGTAGAGGCCGTGGCTTTGCAGTCTAATGACGCTAGAGTTATTTTTAATTTTTTGAAAAAGCATATCTTTACTAGATTTGGTACACCTAAGGCCATTATAAGTGACCAGGGCACACTCTTCATGAATCAACAAATTGAGTCATTTTTGCATAAACTTGGAATCACTCATAAGGTAACTACTGCTTATTATCCCCAAACTAATGGTCAAACCCAAATTATCTAATAGGAAGATAAAGAGAATTTTGAAAAAGAATGTGAACACTAATAGGAGAGATTGGGCAAGAAAACTTGATGATGCTCTGTGAGCTTATACAACCGCTTTCAAAATTCCTATCGGTATGTCACCTTTTCGGCTTTTGTGTGGTAAAGCATGTCATCTACCTGTTGAGTTGGAACATAAATCATATTGGGCTTTGTAGAAACTTAACTTTAATATGCAGGCAGTAGATGAGAAAAGATTGCTTCAATTGGATGAGTTGGAAGAGATGCTAAATGATGCATATGAAAGTGCAACAATTTACAGGGAGAAAACGAAGAGATGGCATGATCGACACATCTTAAGGAGAGAGTTTCATGTAGGTGAAAAAGTTTTATTATATAACTCCCGTCTTCGTTTGTTTCCAGGTAAGTTGAAATCTAGAGGAATAGTCCTTACACCATCACCAAAGTATTCCCTTTGGGAGCCGTTGAGATTACCAATGAGAAGGAGGAGACCTTTAAGGTGAACGATCATAGGCTCTAGCACTACTTTGGAGGAGGTTTTGATGCCCAAACATCTTTTATCACCTTAGTTCCACCTAATTAAAAGCATAGGAAGAGTTCGGCTGCAAACTACAAAGCAAGCACTTCTTAGGAGGCAACCCAAGTTTCTAATCTTCTATTTCTTATGTTTGTTCAGTTTGTATGTCGTTTTTAATTTTTTTTAAATAAAAAAAATTTTAAAAAGAATTTTTTTGGCAACAAATTTCTGTTTTGCAAGGATAATAACAGTGTGCATAGGCATGAGGAATAATGCATATTCCGTTGCCTTGTTGTGTGCCATAGAGATAACAAAAAAAAAAAAAGGGGGTTAGGGACACACGACTGTATGAACTTACAGCCAAGAAATTTTCTTCAAGCAGCCTCTAAGCACATAACTGAGTCAGTAATCACCTTACTAGGCCTAATTCAACATGGACAATTGGCATCTTCACATATCCAAGGGGGTATTTCAAACCTTACTCTACTCTAATTTGGTTACCTCATTGCTCGTGTTTAATTCTTAATTCTTAAGCATTGAGGACAATGCTTCATTTTAAGTTGGGGGTAAGGGATAGAAAATTTTTGAAAATTTTTGTGCTAAAATATTTGCTAGTCTTGAAATTTATAGGCTTATTTGAAACTTTTGAAATATTTTTTAAGCAAACTTTATAGGAGATTATGACTTTCGAATCTTAATTTACAAGATTGATGTCCTTTTCATGGTTATGAGTCATTGCGATTTTTAGGGGGATATAAATCTTGTTTAACTTGAGATTGATATTTGAGTTAGTCTTAATCTTGAGTGTGCAATCCATATTTTAAGCACTTATCCTTGCTTTTTGAGTTATGTATGCTTAGAAAAGATCAATGGGAAGTATGTGATTCTCTAAAACTCACCTAAATTTTAGAATTTGTTTGATGTTCTCTTGAAATTAATATACGATACTCAATCAAGAAGGTGATATAGGCATTCTTTGGATCGTTTGAGCCTTTCAAGCCTACATTGTCAATTGATCCCTAGTAACTTTTTAGTTTTTAATTGGCCTGTTTTTCTTTGACGACCTTATAATGTTGATCCGAGTTAAGTGTATTACCTTACCCTATACCCCATAAGCATGTTTATTCCTAAAGCTACTTTAATAGTTATAGATTCTTGATGTATTTGAAGTTGCTGAAGCTTGAAGTAGTCATGAAAAGTTAAAAAAAAAAATCAAAAAACATAAATCGGCAATGAAAGAAGGAAAAGGTGTAAGTGGAAAATATAAAGTGGAAGTTGTTTACTTCAATACTATTTATACAGATCCCTACTGTTGACTTTTAACTTGAATGAGACTTTTGGATACTCAATGGATTAGCATTGCACTATGAAAGGGAATTAGGTAGGAACTTCGTCGTAAAGTGTGGAAAGAGAAGCAATAGAAACTCTAAAGTGTTAAGTATTTGTGAACTGCATGACTATGATAGTGTAAGCGGATGGAAGATATGTTTTGAATCCTATTTAATTCAAATGCTTTGAGAATTGATATGTTTATGGGGTGTGTTGAACTCAAATCCTATATATCCTATCCTTAGTCAAGCCATATTATAAGCCTTAAAGACCTATTGATTTTTGACTGGGCATTGGTTATCATTAGTAGAGAGAACTAAAAAGCAAATAAATAAGACTTGATTAGTGGATTTTGAGTTTGGGGTGTTGCATATCAACTTGATTTATTTGAGTATACATGATTTGAAAAGTCAAGGATCACACAAACGGATTGCATGGTTAAGGTTAGATATGGCATATGCACTGTTTTTGGGTTTGACAGGATTTATGTTTTCCTATTTTCCTTTAAGTTGTGATTCCAAATAATTGTGAATGGATGGTGATAACTAGAGATGAGGTTTTTCTTCTTCTATTGTTTGCTTGAGGACTAGCAAACCTTTAAGTCGGGGGTAATTGATAACTCTATTTTAGATAAGAGTATTGTCATGCCCCGATCCTTGGGCACGCGCCCATCCCTTGCCTTGGTCGATTTTAAAGTGCGATATCCCACGACTATGTATCGCCGACCCTTTCAATTTTATTTTGCGCATGCGGAAGTGGTTAAGAATCCCAAGACAATAAAACAATGGGATAGAAAAGCAGGTCATATTTTTCATATTGAAATTCACAACCACACTTTTATTTACAGCATAAAAGTCTCACACCTATCTACACCAAGACAGGGTTCACAAAAGGAATGGGATCTCAATCCACATCCGGGTTGTACTCAAGATCCCTCTCTGGATCACCTTCTTCTTCAAAAATATTTCTCCTCCTCAGGGTCCTCCTCCTCAGCTCCTCCTCAGGGTCCTGAAATGGTTATTCAATAACCAATGAGACCACGTCTCAGTGAGTTCTACTCCCTAAGACTCGATTAGTAAGCCAATACACTATGGGCTGCCTAAACACGCACAGGTCAGAGGACTTACCTTGGCCTCAGATTCCATCTGCAAATTAGTACAATTCATAATAGGCACCCAACTACCCATAACAAATCGAACTAGTCGATTACATGTCATAGAGCACACGTGCATTCTCTAAGGCACTAGTTCACCAAAGTGATGCATCAAATCACCGAGCCCACGTGTCTCTTCCAAGATGCCTCGCTTAATTCCCTGGGCCCACGTGCATTCTCTCTGGCACTCGTTCACCAAAGTGATGCATCAATTCACCGAGCCCACGTGCCCTTTTTACGATGCTTGGGCCACGTGCATTCTCTCTAGCACTCGTTCACCAAAGTGATGCATCAATTCACCGAGCCCACGTGCCCTTTTTACGATGCTTGGGCCACGTGCATTCTCTCTGGCACTCGTTCACCAAAGTGATGCATCAATTCACCGAGCCCACGTGCCCTTTTTACGATGCTTGGGCCACGTGCATTCTCTCTGGCACTCGTTCACCAAAGTGATGCATCAATTCACCGAGCCCACGTGCCCTTTTAGATGCCACACTGATTCACCACTCCGCCGTCAATACTGACCATCGGTACCCAAACATTTCCCATCACATAATTGAAATCAACCAATTAGGAACACGTCCTAAAATTCACAATTTAAATCAATTTCACACAACGTAGAGCTCAAATAAATAAACGGACTGCACCACGACAATCAGCACGAAATTCCGGTCACCGACCATCCCGGTTGAATTTCCGGAAAAAATAAATAATTAAATAATTAATTTCGAAAATTAAATAAATAATTCTTAAAAATCCAATTTAGGCTCGTATTGCCTGATTGGAGCCCGAAACGGGTCGAGAAAAATCCCGAGAGACATTCAATAAATAACATGGCATGTCTACTTGCTAATGGCTACTTCTAACCACCTAACATGCATCAATTAGTCTCTAATTTAATTCATCTAAATTAATCTAACCACCTAATTGCATTTAATTAAATCTAACCAACCCTAAGTATAATTAACAAACTTAGAAAGCATTAGTGAGTAAAACTCACTTGGCAAAAGCGGGAACCGAATCACCGCAACGGCGACGCGACAGCGGCCGAAATTGGACTTTCGGCGACACCGGCGGGCTTGGGCCGGGCCTTAGACTTGGGCCCAACAAATCTCAGCCCAAGTGAGATTTGTTCTTGCTTCGGACTGGGCTTCACTTGACTGAACATGCCTTGAATGGGCTGCCCCCGCAGGCCTCTAACTTTGATGGGCTTTGAGTTGAAATTCTATTGGGCCGAAAGCTGCTGGGCTCTTGAATTTCAATTGGGCTGAATGCTTCGTGGATGGGATGCTGAAATGACGGGCCTCAATTGGGCCCGACCTACACTGAATTCCGCTGGGCTGGCTTTCCCGGAGATGAGTTGCTCGCTCGAGCCGAAGACACGATGACGGTTGGCTTGGGGACGCCCAAAAGTGCAGCTTGCGGTCAACAAATCGACCGAGAAGATGCACGTGGACTGGAACGTGGTGGAGCTGGCCGCGTGGAGGCAAGCATCGGTGTTGGAGCAGCTTCTTTCGGTGGATGGCAGAACTCGTGAAGACGTTGCTTCCTCAAGCGACGTTGCTGGAGTTGTGCTCAATTGAGCTGAAGACACGCGGCCACAAGGTCAACAAAACAAGGAATCAGCTGGCTTCAGTTGACCGTGGAGATGCGCTGGCTGGAGACGCACCTTGCTGGGCTGCTCGCGAGCGGTGGGCCGCTCGATGAAATGAAGACGCGCGGCTATTGTGGTCAACTAAGGAACTTCATGGGTTTATAAAGTTGACCAAGAGATGCTGGATGAAGGGCAAGTGGCGAGGATGAAGGGGTTCTTCGGTGGTGAGGATGGGGATGCTTCGGACGCCTGGCAGCAGCTTCAACCCAGAAGAAAATTCGGTGGAGGCGTGCGACTGCTTCGTCCGAAAGAGATTAAAAGCCAAGAGCAAAAATAACGAGCGGATGGGGGAGGCTTTACGTGAAGAAGAAGCCAAGGAGGGACCCAATACTTGCAATCCTTAGCCATTGCATTGAATGCTTGGTCCCCCAATTAACCCTCAAACTTATCCAATTTGTCCCATAATACTTTCTTGTATTATTTTCACAATTACTCATTCTAAATGCCCAAAAAACATTCTGTCCTTTTCCTAATTCCGAATTTATTCATTTTTGGTCTTCAATTTCCTCAATAAATTCCCAACTTCGACGTCTGATTTTGATGTAGAAAAAGTCCATACAATTTCTACCATTCCCATTCGCCAAGTAACTTGATTTGCAAATCGAAAATCTCTTTAATTCGGCCAATCTGAATTTCCGTTGATTTCCCGTGGCGTCCGAAACGGTTTTCCGTAAAAATCCCCGAATCTCCGAAAAATATTCTGAGACTGAGTTGACACTCCTAGAATTTATTGTGACATGGCCGAAACTTCAATTTCTGAAACCGGACTCGAATTGGCGGTTAATTTCAATTCGACGCGTTTGTAGCGTAACCTAGCCTATCGGTTAACTTTCGGATATTTTTAAGTGCAATTGACTCGTGGTCGATTTTCTTCGAACCACTATGAACCCACTCGACCCATTGACGACTCTCGATTGTCGCGAAAATCCCGAGGATCCAAATACGGACACAGGGTACCAAAACAATAAGAAAATCGATCTAGTGCCGGTCAACATGAATTTTCTAATTTAGTGGTGTCACCCACGATTAGCCACACATCACTGTCGATCCAGTCTATCTCTGATTTCAAATTGATTTTTAACTGTGCCGAGATAGCCTCTAAAGATAGACACAGTCGAGAAGCCGATTCCTGGTCGAATTCTCAAGTCTATTGCCTTAAAATTCCTAATAATTTTCCCCAGATAGTCTAGTTATCTCAAGAATGATCAGTTCTGAGAATAGCCCTATGAACACGTCAATGAAACGCCCGATTCAATCAGAAGGAAACATAAACGAAAATTCGGGATGTCACAAGTATTATTTCTAATTTAAGCTTGATATTTGCTAAGTTTTGATGAATTTTGAGTGAATTTATTTGCTACTCTTGTAATTTTATTGAATTTTCTTGGAAACCGGACTTTTAGATTTATAAGAGATCGTGCACATCATTTGCAGAAGATGCGAGGACCAATGCGTAATTTTTACATATGTCTGTGCTAGATTTGTATATCAATTCCTATGCCTTAATATTTTCCAGAATATTCCAATATCTCTAAGGATATATCAATATCTTTAAGGACATCTCTATATCTTTAAGAACATCCAAGTATCTTCGAGAATATCTTATCTTGAAGAAAAAAGCCGGTCAAGACCAGTGAATTTGACCATAATTGAGGCTAGGTTCAAAGAAAATCAACGTTATAAATTTTAAGAAGATAAATTCCTAATTTGCCAAGGAGTCCTATCTAAGACCTAATGAGAGGCTGACCTAAGGTAGATTTTTGGAGGCTATATAAACCCCTCTTGTGCTGCATATTTTAAAGTGGGGAGGAGCCATGGAGTTGCCACAAAATTTTGAGTTTTCTTAATTAGCTTTTATGTTTATATTTTGTTAGTAGAATTGATGCATGTCAATGCAAGAAGGAGGAGGCAAACCTGAATCTATTTACGACTCAAATTGGTGAATTTGTTTTAATTTAGCATTATGTTCTCGTCAATTTTCGTTGTTAATTTAGCTTTAATTATATTCTAAATTTCTTTTGTTAGAGCTACAATGGATCTTAACCATGATTGATTGATTTTCAAGACTTGTTCATGCAATATAATTGTTTTGATTGTGGCATTCTCTATGCTTTTAGAAGTTTGGCCAACTTTTAAATGATTTTTATTGTATGCATGACACAACTTGGAGCTTATATGCATAAGCATTAGTGATATTGAACCATAAATTAAATCTAGGTCAATGTATACTTGATTTGTTTGTGTGGTTGCGGTAGTAGATCTAGGTTAGGACTACTTAGATTAAATCCGGGAATTTCCACAAGAAGTTAATGCTTTTAGGTAGTTTAATTCACCTAAGGTTAATGTGGGTTAACATACCTAATTAGGGATTACTAGATCGAGGTCGGCTTGTAATCTAACTTAGGAAAATTTCACCAACACAATTCAAAATTAATTTATTATTTGACAAGTTGAGAGAATTGATTCTAAGTGGTTAAGTGAAGTTGGATGCTCTAACACTTTGTGATCTTGGTTAAAATCTTAAAATTTACCTTGTTAATTTTCGGTTTACTTTAGATTAAGTTTATGTTGCAATTTTAATTAGCTTTTGAATTCTTTAAGTTTTGACTCTTTTATAATTCTGTTTTTTTTTAATTGGTTTAGTTCACTTTTTACTTCTTCTTTTTCCAATTTGGTTAGCTAAATCTTTGAATTGATCACTTTTAGTAAGTAATTGGATAATTAGAAACAATCATGGTGGGTACAATACTCTCTCATTACTTGTGCAATTGCAATTCACCTAACAATGAGCCAAGAAGAACGTTGATGTTTGTAATGGCTTGGAAGAACCAAGATGTAATGACCCGGGCTTCACTGTATAACATTGTCCGCTTTGGACACTGAGTCATCATGGCTTTAAAATGCATTATGCAGAAGCAGAGGGCCATCTCTCGGGCCTTCCCTCTCCCAAGCCATAATATTGTCCGCTTTGGAGGCACGGCCCACTGGTCCGTCCTCCCTCACGGCTTTGTTTTCAGCACAGCGGAAGTGTACGTGAAACGCGTTATACAGATTAAAGGGACCCAAGCCTTTATAAACTAGCCCAGGACTCCCTCCCTAAGTGATGTGGGATGGGAGACATGCCTTTAGACTCACCCGCGTACTGCCAAGGCGATCTCAATCCATCCCTCCATACTGCCCCGGGTTTGGATCGTCACATTCTCCCCCCCCCCTTAAGGCACAACGTCCTCGCTGTGGCCCCCACACGTGGTCGGGAGTCAGCTCTAATACCATTTGTAACGACCCGGGCTCCATTGTATAATATTGTCCGCTTTGGACACTGAGTCCTCACAGCTTTAAAATGCATTATGCAGGGGCAGAGGGCCATCCCTCGAGCCTTCCCTCTCCCAAGCCATAATATTGTCCGCTTTGGAGGCACGGCCCACTAGTCAGTCATCCCTCACGGCTTTGTTTTCAGCGCAGCGGAAGCGTACGTGAAACGCGTTATACAAATTAAAGGGACCCAAGCATTTATAAACTAGCCCAGGACTCCCCCCCCCTAAGCGATGTGGGACGGGAGACATGCCCTTAGCCTCACCCGCGTACTGCCAAGGTGATCTCAGTCCATCCCTCCGTACTGCCCCAGGTCTGGGTCGTCACACAAGATAAGGTGAACATTTGGATGGACCATAGTGATGGTAAATGTCACACCCCCATTCCATCCTTGGTATGAGAGCATGACCCGATGGGTTAGCATCGACACCCCAGGCAACGTCGAACATCCCGAAAATCCTTTATCTTTAGTTAAGTATATGCGGAAGCGATCATAAACAATCCCTGTACAAACAAACATGAAAGCCGAGCAAGACATATGCAAGCCAAACAAATAAAAACAACATATAGTCATATATATATTCACATATCAAAAGCTATTTTGATTACATGCCCATCCTAGTTTTGGGCTACTTATTTTCGTTTCCATATATAGTCAATCAAAAGGCTGGGGTAGCTTAGCTCCTCTACCGAGCTGTTCCCAAAAATGGCCCCCATGCTAAGTTCATTCCCTTCTTGGACCCATAAGGTAGTAGGTTTTTTTTTTTTTGATAAGTGATGTCCCCTTCTAAGTCTACTATGTCCATCACGGTGGTAGTCATATCAATAGGGAGGTCAGGATGGACAGGCAATGGGATTGGTTCACCCATCACACACCTAAAATTGTGAGAACAATAAGAGTGAGTTGATGGCTCAGTAAGTAGAAATCCCTAATTCTTCTATAGGAGGACATCTCGCCGTTAATCGTCTGATACAAGATCACCACCCACTTGTTGATGGCAAATCAATAGCAAGGTCCATGCCTTGCCTTGCTTATGCATATGAAAGGCTCTCAATCGTCTATGTACTTTCAAGAATCAAAGACAATGAGTCAGCACATATGAATAAGCTTTCTAAAGATCCGTGGCTTATGATCATTTCGGTCACAAAAACGGATATGTGCATCTCATGAAACTCGTTCAAGCACTAAGTGACCCAATTCAAATATATGCTCAAATTGATGCAAGGACTTAACAATACATATCAAAACAAACCTAGCCTGTGCAAGCATCACACATGGACTTTCATTTTTCTTTTTTAGTATCATATTAGTCGAAATGAATCGACTCTTTTGTTAATTACTGGGTATCGGTCCTCCTTAGCAACCGACATCATTTCGATCTCATTATCAGGACATCATCCAAGGTGACCCCTAAGCATCGGCTCACCTGGGCCAACATCGTCCATGATCTCAATATTGGGATAGCATCTAGGGCTTTACCCTAGGCAACGACCCGGCATCCCCTAGAGTTAGCATATAAGTCCATCGTGTGTCCATGCGTTTCAAGTATCAACCGATTCATTTTATGTTTAAAGTTTTAGCCGAATGAGTGGCCCGAAGGCGTGCCATGCAAGGTGAACTAATGAATGACTCTTATGTCTTAGACTTGGAACCATTCACTCCGACTTCGGCATCGACCCGTGACTTGTCTCAAGTAACAACACGTCTCAATGTTGTCCCAAAATCAAGCGTGGGTCATGCATCCACCTCGGCGCACGTCCAAAGTCACATGAGACATTTCCTCAACATCCAGGTGTGCTCGACATCCATGCGAGACCATGAACTTACTTGATGTAACAACAAAGAAATAGAACACAACAAGCATAACAGTACAAAGCCAACACAAGCAAACAATGACATGATCCTAAAATCGATACGCATAGCACATCGTTTGATTAAAGAATTAGGAAGATCTACTTACTACTTTTTGGATCTAGCTTCAAGATGCTTCTTTGGTGGTCGTGGGCGTCTAGGCCGGCTTGGAGGAGAAGGGTGTGAAAGAGAGGAGAGGAAGAAGGGAGATGAAAGAAGAGAAAGGCCAAGCCTTAAAATGTGAGGATGGCTCATCCTATTTATAGGCCTCCTCTTAGATTTTTATTACAAGCTCATGATTACGCCTAAGAGGCAAGTTGGCCTAACTATCCTCTTGAGTTAGCTCCTAAGTCCCTTGGCGTTCACTTGTGATTGGTGTCATATTGACTTGTTCTCCAAGGCTCATTTTAGGTTCGTTATTGTCTATAGTGCCTAAGGAGACACACAAGCCTTTTGATGCATCATGTTCTCTTCTAATTGGCTAGTTCTTGACTTGTTCACCAAGGCTATAATCTAGGGCCATCAAACCCTAAGATTTATCTAAGATTTGATCATTAAGAAACTTGGACTTTGGACAACTTGTTCTCCAAGTTAACCACATGAGCGTGTGACTCATTAAGCTCATTAATTAGCTAGCTTCCAAAAGCATTTAATACATTCTTATCTTTAAGCTAAGAAGACTCTAGATTGGGTTCCTCCTCAAGCTAGGCGTGCAGCCCACTTCCCCTCCAAGTTGGGCTTGTGGTTCTTCCATTTCAAGGTGAAAACAGTTTTGAGCAACTTTCAAAATCAGTACCATTACCTTATTAAACAAGCTCAAAAAATTATAAAATTTCAATATATTGTAGAGAAGGCCCTAGAAAACATTTCTCATGAGGAATCCAAGCCAAATTCATTATGTGGGAAGAGCAACAAATGTGACGACCCAGGCGGCGGTGCGCGGGGAGGAGGGATGGTGGTGCATCCGCACCTTGGTCCCTGGACGTGCACAGGGAGGGGGGCACGTCTCTTGTCCCACATCGCTTAGGGGGGAGTCTTGGGATAGTTTATAAGGCTTGGGTCCCTTTAATCTGTGTAATGCATTTTAAAGTCATGAGGACTCAGTGTTCAAAGCAAACAATATTACACAGTGGGGTCCGGGTCCTTACAAGTGGTATCAAAGCCAACTCCCAACCACGTGTGGGGCCACAGTGAGGACGCTGTGCTCCTAAGGGGTGGAGAATGTGATGGCCCAGGCGGCGGTGTGCGGGGAGGAGGGATGGCGGTGAGTCCGCACCTCGGTCCCTAGATGTGCGCAGGGAGGGGGGCGTCTCCTATCCCACATCGCTTAGGAGGGAGTCCTGTGCTAGTTTATAAGGCTTAGGTCCCTCTAATCTGTGTAACACGTTTTAAAGCCGTGAGGACTCAGTGTCCAAAGCGGACACTATTACACAGTAGGGCCCAGGTCCTTACAACAAATCATTGAACACAACTCAAAAGTTCGTCCGTCAAGCATATTCAACGGTTAGAGAGAAAGACTTATTTAGAAATATAAATCTTCACAAAACTATTTGAAATTTCAATATGTTGTAGATATGGATGTCATTTAAAACTTTTGTGAAGGAAGCATGTCAAAATTCGAAAGGGAAGATTTTATAAAAATTCGAGAAAATAACTTGGTTATCGTTTTCACTATACTAGACAGGTTTTGTACGGTAATTGATTAGCTCTTCGTCCCAACCATTTCACTTTAGAAACATATGAAATTTAAGTATGTTATAGATTAAAATTTTTTGAACAACTTTTATGAAGGAATTTTCTCCAAATTCGAAGCACAAAGAGCTCTATAAAAATGGAAAGTATGAAGGGTCCAGCAGTTTCGAAAAACTCGGAAGTCAAAACCTATGAAACTCAAGGTGGCAAGTCTATGGGGGAGAGGTGGCACCCTACTTGGCTTATAAGATCACTTGTCATCATTCCCCTAGGTCATGAGTCATCCCATTTTATTAATTATTTGGGATACATAAGCCTCCACACTCATTATCCTCATTTAATGCATTTGACTCTTGTTCTTCAAGAAGATTGGCCCATCTAGCTTAGCCTCCTAATTGGGACCAAAATAAGGGTCGAAATCAAGGATGTTACAGTAAACAAGCCTAGAACTATGATGTTGATTAAAGCTTAAAAGGGCCGCACTTATGAAGGTGAATGGCTTAGTAGGGTCATAATCTTCAATATGCTTGGAAGGACTCGACAAAAGAAGAGAGTGGATTAATATCTAACAATAGAATATTAGTTAGAGTAGTTCTCTTCAGATGACATGGAATACAGTGAAAATGCTAATGATCTAGTGAGTTCGGTGAAGATGAGGAATCAATAGGTGTCCTAGAAGGTCTTTGGATGCTGATCATTCTTATAAGCTTTTGGAATCCGAGAGGATTGTCGAAAAATTAATCGAAAGTTGTTTCCATGAGTTTGTCAATGAACATCATCAATAGACCACTAGTAATATGTACTTTTGATTAACATGGGCAAGGGACAAGGAAAATATCGAGTCTTGGAAGGTTCTGGCTATGTGCTTAGCTAATTAGAACATTGATTGATAACTCTATAATAAGAGTTATTTTACCTATTTTTGGCAACAAATATGGCACTTTATAATGCAATATTCGTCAGAAAATATTTGGATTTCCTTCTATTTACCCAAACCTTCCTTGTTTATGTAGAATAATGAGATATGGAGAAAAAAAGGAAAAAATTGCAAAAAGAAGGAAACGAAAATTCTATGATTCAAGAATTCAAATCAAAAGACATTAGAAGATGGATACCAAATCAAGGATTTTGCAATTGATATTTTATGCGAAAAAGTAAGCAAAATTGTGTTAGGATTTTTGAATATATCCTATAAATAGGATAATATAGACAGCCAAGTTTTTTTTGGGTTTTTAGATCATTTTTCATTGTTCTGAAAGTTTTTTTTTTTTTTTTTTAGTATTTTGAAGAAAATAAAAAAATGGCAACATAATTTTTGTTCTTTGATTTAAGATGCTGGGTTTGATTTATATTTTTATTTCTTCTTTTACTATTCTAATTTTCTTTTGTTAGGGCTATGATGTAGCCTAATCATGATGATGTGAATTTCATGATTTTTATGTTTTGTAAGTGATTTTTTATTCATGTAAGTTATATACTATTGTGCTTAGTGCTTTTAACTGACCAGCCATCATTTGAATGATCTGATGTGTATATTTGAGACTGAGAAATGATAATATGCAATTTCTTCTTATAATATATAACCATGAATTAATCGTGGATAGAGATATATCACGTTATTTATGTAACTTTCGGTGATAAGATGATCTAAAAAACTCATTGTAAGCTAGGAATATTTACAGATTTTAATGCACTCATGTTTTTTTAAATTGACATAGAGATATAATGGATTAATAAACTTAGTAGGTTTGTTATACCTAGAGATAGGGTAGTAAATAAATTAGGAAATTACTCTATCACATATTTAATATCGTTTTTGTACACGTAACAATCTAAAATTCATATCTAGTGGTTATGGTGAAATCGAATGCTCTAACATATTTATCTAATTGATTTACTGCATTTAGTCTCTAAATTTTTCTTTTAAGATTTTTAGTTTTAATTTATTCTCAATTCTATTTTGATATGTTAGATAAATTTTAGAATTAATCTATTTTTAGTATTTAATTAGTTTATTATTCATCAATCTCCGTGGGACAATACTATTTCTCATCATTATATTACTTGTTCAACACATTTACTTGTGTTTAGAATTTTACAAACATTGATTAGGATGAAACAAGCCTTTACAAAGGCTTGGAGTTTGCATCAAGAGCACTAAAAATATATTAGAGTAGTTTTGACAACTCTGATAGAAGACAGACACTAACAACAAGAGCAGTCTGATTGGTTTAGGAGATTGCACTGATTCCAGTGATTGATAAAGAGTCATTCTACTGATGGCAACATCAATACCAATGGCTACTTCATGGAAATGAGTTGCAAATAGTCATCTAAGAGGTGGATGACTATATATATGCAATCCAAGAGAAGTTGCAAGGTTGGGGAGTGAAACGAACAAACTGAGTCTATAGCTCTCTAGTCTTCTTCTTTATTTTGCTTTTGTTAGTAGTTATGATGCTAATTATGTCTTTTTGAGGTGCAACTAAGTTGTAATAGCAAGTAGTCAAGTGTACAAATATGAGAGCAATCCTTATATCCTGATAATGTGATCTATCATGTGAAAAGAAAAAAACTTACCGGTTGTAACATGCAATAATAATTACTAGTGGATTCTAGTCTGATTGTGGCCGTTAGTCTTGGGAGTGGACGTACGCTGGGAATAAAGCTAAATTACTATAAATTTCAGTGTTGTATTTTCAATATCTTTATTGTCAACACTCCTGATTTCATGATATGATTATCAACACTACTATTAATTACGTATATGTTCATCACTAGCACTCTTGATTATATTGAACTGTTTCTATTGCTAGTGAACTTTAGCTTGATGTATTCTACAAAAGATCTTGATAGTTTATCATTTGACTTATTCACCTTCCCTCTAGGTTGTATATTAGCCTAGATTGGATTAAGGTGTAGTGCACCTCGCCTTTAGAGGCATGCTTCTCAAGTTGAGGAGGATTCTCCTAAGGTTGAGGAGGATTCTCCTAAAGCTGATGAGCAAAAACTTATAATCCTTCTATCTTGCAAATCGGGTGTCTGATTCACGTGAACTTTATTTCATCAGCAAACTTGTTGTGAAAGGTTTCCAAGGAGCTCAAAATTTTCATGGGATAAGTTGCAAGATCACAAACCCCGAAAGTTTTGGTCTAAATCAGAGTTAAAGGCTTGGGAATAAAAATTGGGCATGGGGTTGGTGACTTACACTCCTAAAATTTATTTTTCACCATATCTAAGAGGTCTAGAAAGTTTCGTTCAATTTGGAGAGCCCTCAATACAATTTCAGGCACCGGGACCTACATCGAGTATAGGAAAGTTCAACTGAAGTTTTACCAATGAAATCTTCCTTATTCGGCTTCTGATCAACTTAATTCTGTTGCGATCTCTAGTTTTATTATGTGCAATCGAAATCAAGAAATCATGAACTTCCTAATTCTACAAAAAATGAGCAACCAGTCTTGAAAGATAAAAAATCAACGGTCAAATTAGGTGGAGATTCATTTGAAAGAATGGAATTTTTAGGCATAATTTAAAAGAAAAAGAATTAAAGGTTTTGCTCCTCGAATGAGAAGAACTAATTTTTATATTTAAAACTTATAATGCGTCTTGTATCTCTTTAGTCAAATATTAGTCAAGTTTTGGTCAACTCTTGGTTAATTTAAAAAAAAAAATCGAAATTAGGGGTACAACTTGTGATGTCAACAATAAGTACGTGTAACATGGTATAAAACTCAACCTATTTCCTGCAACAATATAGGCATTAAAAGAATCATTTTAATGAGCAGGACCATTTTCTCTATTGATAACATGTTTTTGCCTTGTATCTATTCGGTCAAATCTTAGTCAACTTCTAGTCAACTCTAGGTGATTTCATAATTTTTTGAAAATGGGCCTAAAATTTGTTATGTTAACAATAAAACGTATAACAAACATACGAATGGAATTTATAGGTATAATTCAAAAGAAAAAGAATCAAAGGTTCTTCTCCTCGAATGAGAAGAACCATTTTTTATACTTAAAACTTATAATGCGTCTTGTATCTCTTTAGTCAAATATTGGTCAGCTTTTGGTCAACTCTTGGTTAATTTAAAAACTCTTCGAAATTAGGGGTAAAACTCATGATGTCTGTGACATCCTCAATCCGACCCCAATTTTCGGAACAAGATTACAAAAGTGGCAAATCTTCATAGTGAGATTGCAATTGGGATCGATAGGCCACAAAAATGTTGAGAATGTCACTTTGGGGCAAAATGTGACACCCCCGACGACCCCTAATCCGTTAGGGTCGCCACACATCACTAACTTTCTCTTAACCTGAAAGTCTGTTACTCTGATACCATAGGATTTTGATAAGTCCATGAGGTCTAGGGGTCTATATCTTTTCCATTGGTCCTCGCACAAAATATGGTGGAAGCATATCGAACAACCCCATTTCCTATATTAAAAAATGATGCACACCAACTAAACACTTTTATAGATAGTAGCATGACACTTTTATTTACATAAAACTAGATGGACATCTTTAGTCGGTACACCAAAATGCCGTAGTTTTCTATACTCAGCTATACTTTAAAAGATACCTGACATTTCCAACAGTTATATACATAAAGTCCATTGTTTAGTGTCGGCGTCCAAAAATTTTTCCCTTTGCTGACCCCATTTCACGGTCACACCTAGCCACTCAATCCCCCATTGCTGTTTGCTGGTGGTGGTGGCAGCAGCCCGAGCATTCGTCCGTTCCGACGGGCGAATACAGCGACATACTCCTGGAGTATAGGGCCGGTACGAACGTCAACCCTCGCACCTCAAGGTCCTGGTATTTCGACCGCTCCCACTGTAAGTCGATTGGGACTCCATAGAATTTATCAGGAGGTGCGAGCAGCAGATGCATCATGCTTAGTCTGAAATGTTAGTCCCCACAAGGGGGTGAGTACAACCAACCAGCAGCAAAAGATCTACTAAACTATATTATGCAGGACCATCACCATATGATTTCATGCAAGATAGACAAAACATATAACCAAAGGAGTAGGTATGCATCAAATCAATAGAACTTTTCAAAGTAATAGCAAGCACAATTTAAAAACCAAAACAAATCATTTCTATCACAAGGGTTCCGATTATAAGGCCAAACTGTTATGACACATCCCATATTGTGCCACACAATTTTGTCCCATAATCAAGCGCAACTCAGCAAAACAATCAATTTTAAAACTCAAAAGATTTTTCTCCCGGAGGACCAATGTTTGTGTCCCTCCAGGCATCGCACCCAACTTGGTGTCGCGAAAGCCTCCGATTCCATATTTCAGTCATTGGTGTGGCATCCTAGAATTTAATGAAAATCCCTAAGTATGCCATGAGTTGGATAGGCGATGGATGCGCCGTTATTGTTTTATGAATTGGAACTCCTGAATTCATGATTTCAAGTGTTTAGCCATCTAATTTTGTAATTTAGTACTTTGTTTTAAATAGGGTTTTGGTTGGTTAATTTCAGACTTTTTTTTAAGCTTGGGTCTTAGGCCCAAGAGTGTTGGGCCTAAGATGGGCCAAGAGGGCTGGCCCATAAGCCCATAAAGGGCTGTCATGCGAAGGAAGAGAACCGCCCCCACTATTACTAGTATTTTTTTTCTTTTTAATCCATTTAAAAAAAGAATATTCCATTGAGAGTCCGGTTGCATGCCTCCCCCATGTGTCCCATGGTGGTGGCCAAGTGTCACCCATGCATTATAATGATGGGTAATGATGGAAGAGAAGAAATTAAGGGGGGGAAAGTGTTTAAGCGAGAGAGAGAGAGAGAGAGAGAGAGAGAGAGAGAGAGGTGGTCGCACGGTGGAGAGAAGGAAAGGAGAGTTCGACCGAGAGAAAGAGAGGAGAGAAATAGAAGAAAGAAGGGAAGAAAGGAATGAGGAAGAAGGAGAAGCCGTGCGTCGCCGCCGTGTGCTCGCCGTTTGCTCGGTCTAGAGGCAAGTGGGATCCGTGATCTACTCTTGCATGTTGTGTTTGGTGTATGTGTTTTGGTTTGTGCTGATTTTCGGAGGTATGGAATGTGAAATATTGAGGTGATGGGTGTAATACTCTAGTTTAATGGACTGTTCTTGAGAAAATAGCTTGACCTAGGATGTTCTAGGAACTTGCATGTTATGTTCTACTTGAAATTTGGCTTCAACCTCTAAATGAAAGTTGTAGAGGACTCTTTGGAGTATAATATACTCAAATTTGAGACAAAACAAACAATAACAAGTAGGTGAAACCGTCGTTCTTTGTAAGAAGGTAAGATCTGGAAATTTTGGTACTAGGAACAGAAGTTTTAACCGTTTGTAATTAATTATCTAGAGCGAATCTGACTTCAATGTCTTCAAGAAATATCGTCCTCTATGTCTTTTCTACAACATAGTTAAATTTCGTAATTTTTAAAGGTCATTTGCCTATTTAATCAAAGATGTTTTGAAAACGGTGCAATCTGACTACTCGGACTTGGTGATGTTGCAATGTGTGGTCTATACCATTCTGTAAAAATTTCTTTTGGAAAAGTGTTCTTCACGAGATGTCTTTATCTATGTCTTTTATACAACATAGTTAAATTTCGTAATTTTTGAAGGTCATTTGCCTATTTAATCAAAGATGTTTTGAAAACGGTGCAATCTGACTACTCGGACTTGGTGATGTTGCAATGCGTGGTCTATACCATTCCGTACAAATTTCTTTTGGAAAAGTGTTCTTCATGAGATATTTTTATCTATGTCTTTTCTAAAACATAGTTAAATTTCGTAATTTTGGAAGGTCATTTGGGTATTTAACCATAAATGTTTCAAAAAACTGTGCAAGATGAACGGACAGAATTAATAATGCTGTGATGCGTGGTCTGTATTGAATTATGTGAGGATCTCTTGGTGAAGTGTTCTTCATGAAGTATCTGCTTCTATGTCTTAACTACCACATGTTCAAATTTCATAAGTTTTGAAGGTCATTTAGGTATTTAATCGAAAATGTTTCAAAAACCGTGCATGTGTAAGGCTAAAAATCCTTTTCTTGTGATATACGGACTGTACGTATTCTGATTTAGCTGGAAATTGTGTTATTTACTGGTTATTGAAATCATTGTGTGAATCATGATATTTTGGATTATTACTCGTGTAATGATGTGATGACATTTATACATTTCATATGACATCAAATGATTGATGAACTTTCATTAACTCAAAGAAAGTTGTCTTTTAAAACCATTGCATCTTATAATACTTTACCCAATGCATATTCCATGATTTCAAAAAGGTTGATTTCAATCATTGGCATTGTTACATCAAATGTAAAATTGAAAATGAGATATAGAGAAAATGCATTGTAATGAGGATACCGTCGGAGGTGTGAGCCAACGATGCCCCGGGAGTGTCGGGATGCCCGGAGTGTGTGTGCTGAATGCCCGGAGGTGTGTGCCGGATGTCCTCAGGAGTTTTGAGATGCCCGGAGGTGTGTGCCGGAGGTTCTTCACGATGCCAAGTTGGGTGCGAGCGATAAAATGTGGGATGCAATTACTGGTCCTAGGAAAGAAAAATGTGGCGATACAATTGAAAAACATGAGTTGAAATTGAATCATGCATAATGTGGTGACATGTATGCATGACTGTATGATGTAACATGTTTAAGTGCATAGTGATATGTGCACATGGTAAGTGCATAGTAATATGTGCACATGGTATGATGAAATGTATGCATGGTGGTATGATGTAACATGTATAAGTGCATAGTGGTATGTGCACATGGTATGATAACATGTATGCATGACTGCATGATATATGTACTAGTGTATTGGTAGTTTATGCACGTGAGATGGTGACTTATATTTACACATGGCTATTTTGATGAAATATGCATGACCAAAAGGCGAGACATGAATGATATGTATGAACTATATGTACTCTATGATACCATGATTGCTTTGTTTGATGCATTGAGTAGTTTAATGGATCTTTTACCTGCTGAGTGGTTGTACTCACCCCTTTGGGGACTAACATTTCATATTAGAGAGATGCCTCTCCCTCCAATCTCGCATGGTACTTTTTACGGCCTTCCCTCTGACGTGGAGATCGAGTGCATGGAGCACATATGCGTCACCATCCCTGGGTTGGTGTTCATACGGGTTCGGGTGCTGGTGATGTATGACGTGGGCCTGGCTGGGGGCCCAGTCATCTAGGAGTTCCTGTCCATCCATGTCCGATGTGACGGGGTAATGCTAGGGATGTTGCCGCCACCACCGCCCGATGCACCGGAATGGGTGTGATGGCCCGCAGGAGGAGAGGGAGCTGACACTTTTTGGAGATAGCCGACACTTGTAGATGGAAGGTTTTACACGATCGATATAGGGGGTCGATGATCTCTCTTTTGAGTTGTAGCCAAGTTTAGTGAAAAGTCTTGGCTTTTTGTTCATACCGACCCAAGATGTCCATCCTGAAAATGTAAATAAAAGTGGCTCGGCTTTATGTTTTCCTTCAATGTGTAGTTGGTGTGCATTGTATCATCGCTAAGAGAGAAGAGGGATGGTGAGATGGTGAGACTCGTCTCTAATTTCGTTATGAGCTGCGCTAAACTCTTTTTTTTTTTTAAAATGCCTTTGTTACCTTGGTCCTTCTTTAAAAACTCTCATTTTATCAAAGTCAAGTAACCGGTATGCAATAGGTAGAGTGATAGGTATCTGTGGCGACTTTACCAGTTTGGGGGTGCCACAACCGGGCATCCAGAGCGTGTCATGTCTCATCTCCAAGCATCTTGCACCTCACCTAGCATCACGAGGAATCTCTAGGACTAACCACGACAAGGGTTGCCCCTACCCTCTGGAATACGTATCGTCATACATTCGGGCATCCCGACACTTCTGGGGAACCTCTGGGGTTCACTAGTCCCCAGGCATCTAGAGCATGTCATGCTTCACCTCCAGGCATCCCGACTCCCGGGGCATCGTTGACCCGAGGGTCCAACGGCAGAGATAACATCTCAGCCATGGTATAGCAACCAAATCATTTCAATACCAAAATATTTTCAAATCATCAACAATTGGAATCCCTTGGATTCTTTTCGAAATTCCACGTTCACAACTCACCCTTCAGCATTTTCAAAATCCACCAAAAGTAATCCGAGAGTAGTACCCACACTCTTGACTTACGACAAATCATTTACCAAAACAGTAAGTAAATTTGAAAACTCGCATAGTAAGTTCGAAATTCAACCCGATTTTCAATAGTTTAGAAAAATTTATATAGAATTCGAGATTTGAAAGCACTGCGTGTTTTCTTAAAATATTTAAGGTCGGTCCCATGGTAAATCAAGTTTCTCATACAAATCGGGAAGTTTTTCCAAATCAATCTACGACCAAATTTTCCAAAGTTTCATAGTCACCAAAATCTGTTTTTGATTGAAGTTCAAAGGAATCAAAAACACAAAAACACATAGAAAACCCAAGCATTTCCTCAATCCCCTAATCCCAATCTCCTTCAATCATTCTAGAATTCAGCATCCAACATCCAAACTCAAATATTTCCAATCTAACTGCACTACATCAAACAACGACGACATTGCATTACATAAGCTAGTAGACTTTCACTTGCCTTAAGTTCGGTGGTGTCGACAGCAAGAAATCGAGAAGCTCGCGGTCACGAACACGACTCAGCAACAGCAAGTGCGAGCGGCATCGGCGGCATGCGTGCACGGGCAAAGAGGAAACAGTCCCCCTCTTCCTCTTTCTCTCGCTCGCGATTCTCTCTCACTCGCTCGCGGTTCTCTCTCTCTCCGCCTTGTTTCGCTCGATCATTCTCTCTCTTGCTCTCACTTCCGTGCCCTTTTGTTCCTTCGTTGGTTGACTTTATGGGTCAACAAAGGTAAATTCTCGGTGGCTATTTGGGCGAGCGGCAGCTGGATTGTGCGTGTCCAGCAGCTGGAATTTCCTTCTTGGATGCATGCCACCTTGCTTCTCCATGCAAGGGATGTGTCCCTTCCCCCTTGCTCGAACTTCTTTCATGCGGCAGCTGCATGGGTCAATTCTTTCATTTGTTGACCCATGCACGAAGGAACATGCATGGCTTTGGACGTCCCCTTAGATTAATTGACTCCTTTAGTCAATTACATGCAACTTCGTAGGGTAGCTTGGACGGAAAACAGCCCCGCGCATGTCCAAAATTTTCTTTTGTTAGCTGCCTAAAGAGAGAAAACGTGCATGGAGTATTCGAGGTCTCTTTTTTTTTTTTATGCACATGAGAAAATGGGCAGCTCCCGATGGCCGATTCTTGGGTGTTTCTTCATTGGCGCATTCGGGTTGGCATTACATGCAACTTCGTAGGGTAGCTTGGATGGAAAACAGTCCCACACATGTCCAAATTTTCCTTTTGTTAGTTGCCTAAAGAGAGAAAACGTGCATGGAGTATTCGAGGTCTCTTATTTTTTTTATGCACACGAGAAAATGGGCAGCTCTCGATGGCCGATCCTTGGGTGTTTCTTCATTGGCGCATTCGGGTTGGCATGGTCGAGAAATATGATTGTCTAATGGGAGGGACGGTTGAAGTTAGTGTAGTAGGTACCTTGTCGATACATCATTTGGAATGAGCCTCGGTCTCGCTAGAAATGTAAGAAATATTTTAAACGAGACTATAATTTATTCTGTGATCGGACCATGACCAAACGTAACATCTCGGTCCAACGATGATGACGAAATGGTGTCCGCAATTGGTACTAATGACGCAATCCGACGATACTTCCATCAATCTATCACGGGCCGTCACATATTTGAGGGTCGACAAAAATCCGGATGTCACACAAAAACTCGATTTCTCATTGATAGGACGTAAAAATTAGGAAATGTGAAAATGGGCTACGGACGAGGACCCACGTGGGCCCAGGCCCCATGGGCCTAGGCCCACAAGTGGGCCCAATGGGCCCAAGCCCAAGGTGGGCAGCCCAATGGGCCTCACACCCAAGATGGGAGGCCCAATGGAGCCAATGGGCCACCCAAGCCATTTTTGGTCTTTTCAAGTCCCTTATTAATGCCCATGTGCGTGAATAGTACCCAAGACTTGTGAAATTACCATTTTACCCTTCTGCCTAACAAAACAAGAAATGGGCATCCAATGAGGAGAGGAGAGAGAAGATGAAGCCTACCCTACCTAGCTAAGCCTACCTATCTTATTTTCTAACCTACATGATGAGTTCATTTAATATGCAATAAATGGCATTAATGGAACTTGGGGAGGAAGTAAAGCAAGAAGCAATCTTGACCCTTCATTCTTGTCTTGGGGAGCAATGATGCATCTTGGCCATCCAATGGCCTTGACTTGTGCAGCAATCTTTCTCCCTCTTCCCTAGCTTATTCAGCCACCCCTTTTCTCTCTCATTCTCTCATTTCTCTCACTTTCTCTCTCTCTCCAACCCTTAAGACGAATTTTCACTCACTCTCTCTCTTTCCATTTCCTTACACCAACTGAACCTTCTCATCCTCCACATCCCTCATCTCACACCCATATCCCTCTCTTTTCCCTCTTGGATGGAGCCATCGTGAACCACCGGAAATCACATGCCCTTACTGTCGTCGTGGTTGAACCATTGTCCTAACCACCTCACGCCACTATCCCTTGGCTGTTTTGGCCTTGTTGTGGGCTCCCAAGCATCAACCAGCCATCGCCAAGTCTTGCCGAGCCTCACCGTGAGCCGTGCCGCCAGCCCCAACCTTGCCGTGATCTCTTTGGAAGGTGATCAGCCACCGCCGAGTGCCATAGCAGCCATCCAACCCTTGTCGCACCTTCACCTTCGCTTGCCAAGCTTGGAATCAGGAGTGAGTGGCTTTCTAGCCCTTGAATAGGGTTGTTATTACATTTTGGAATTAGTTTATGGCTATATTAAGGTTAAATGATGTTTTGTTGACGTGATAAGTGGGTTTTGCAAGATAAGTGATCATAGGATTCGAATAGGTTATCATGCTTTGGGATAGGTTATCGGGATAGGTTATCATGCTTTGCCGATAGGTTATCGGATAGGTTATCATGCTTTGCCGATAGGTTATCGATATAGTTTATCATGATTTGCCGATAGGTTATCGAGACAGGTTATCATGCTTTGCCAATAGGTTATCGCAATAGGTTATCATGTGTTTCCGATAGATTATTGTGATAGGATATCGTAGGCTGCAATAGGTTATCGTGATAAGCCTTTCTAATATCCGATAAGTTATTGAAATGTGATAAGTGGAGATGCGATAAGTTATTATGTTGTGATATGTGAGAAGTGTTAAGTTATGATGACATGTCATAATAATGTGAAATAAGTCATCGTGTAGGTTATGAAGGCATGTGATAGATTATTCTAATAACTTATACACAATTGTAATGATTTATCTTACCTTGATGAGAGTTCTATATACCATGAGTCCTAATTTGATTGATGTATTGTTGATTGCTAAAGTTGAATATAGTGCATGCTTATGTACTTGTTAGAATGGGAAAATAATAAATGTTATGGTATTCATTGATTCTAGCCAATTAATAAGCATGTGAAGTATGTGGAAAGATGGCATGTTGAAATGTTCAAGTGATGTATTTGGGTGATATGATATAAGATTTAAGTATGACATGATAGTATGTGACTAATTAGTGCATACGTATGAATATGTGAAAAGATAGTATGATGAAGTGTTTAAAGCGCTATTATGAGATAATATGCCATGAGATAGAAGTATGATTAATTTGACAAATGCATGATTGGGATGTGATCATGTGGCATAACAGCATGATATGGTTGTATGTAATTAGTGTTGTCGCATATTGTATGAGCATTACACACTCTTCCATCGATTAATAAGAAAGATATGAAATGAGCTTGAGTGATGTATGCTCATGTGATCACTTAAATACCCCGATGCGTATGATTAAGCGGGGTGAATGTATGCTCGTGTGATTACCTAAATACCCTTATGCATATGATTATGTGGGGTGATGGCTCCGTCTTGATGCATATGATTATGTGGGACAATGCGCGATTAAGTTTGGATGCCCCCAAGTCAACCGGATGCCGTTCGCAGATGGATTTGGGAATGAAAAATTGGAATGTTGTCCTAAGGCGTATGCATACGTAGGATGATGCTGTGTCCGATGGAGCAGGACAATACCCGGTTACGCCAAATGACTGCAAACCTTCGGGTTGGCCTTGGGTCCTTAGTGGCCGTAATAATTTGGACATGGTTGTGTGAAAAGTGCATGAGTGCTTGAAATAATCTAGACATGGTTGTGTGAAAAGTGCATGAGTGCTTGAAATAATCTAGACATGGTTGTGTGAAAAGTGCATTCATGCACTCATGCATATTTTGAGAAGTGATGCTATAGTCGGCACCCGTGTGATTTGAGATTGATATATGAGTAGTTCTGGATTATTGCATGGCATGAATGCATAAATGCATATTTTGAGAAGCGATAAGCGATGCTATACTCTGCACACATGTGACATGAGATTAATATATGAGCAAGTCGGGATTATTGCATGGCATGGACGCATGATTATGTTATAGTAAACGTTTTTATGTTTGGCTCCTAAGTGTATGAGGTGTTTAAAGAATTGTTTATATGCTCATATTGATGGCTTTGAGAAAGTGGGATAACCATTCATGTTATAGTTAAGGAAAAGTAGAGGTTGCTTTACTATTGATCTGCTATCGATAGATAACTTGCAGGTTTAGGGCGTTTCCAAGGTGAATGACTTCCCTGCGCGAGGTCTAGGGAATTCACTCATTGAGTTTAATCTCACTCCTCATTGTTTAACCTTTTTTCAGGCCCTAATCGTGGCTAGCCAAGCCCGAGCCATGGTATTTTGAATTGGATGCGTACTAGGCGCGTGGGGGATATCACCATTTTCAAGTCGCTTCGTAGCATAGAGGAGCTAGGCTAACCTTGAAACCTTTTGGAAGCGCGAATAACCGTGCATTTTGATTGAACATCAAATGTGGTAGCGAGTGACGTTTAAGTTTGGATATAAATAGTTGGTATGTTGTAATGACGTTATGGATGCATATATATATGTGTGTGTGTGTGTATGAGCGTGGTTAAAACTATCCTTGTTTGTTGATTGGGTGAATTGTTTATGCTTCCGCTTGCGTATATAATCGAATAAAGTGATTGGATCGGCGACGCCTCCTGGGACGTCGCAATTCCATGATCGAAAAGATCGAGGGATGCCGCATGCTTGAGGGTCGGGGCGTAACAATGTCAACAATAAGTACGTGTAACAAGGTATAGAACTCACCCTATTTCTAGCAACAATATAGGTATTAAAAGAATCATTTTAATGAGCAGAACCAAATTCTATATTGACAACATGTTTTTGCCCTGTATCTCTTCAGTTAAATCTTAGTCAACTTCTGGTAAACTCTAGGTGATTTCATAATTTTTCGAAAATGGGCGTAAAATCTGTTACGTCAACGATAAAACGTATAACAAGTATAAGAATGGAATTTCTAGGTACAATTCAAAAGAAAAAGAATCAAAGGTTTTGCTCCTGAAATGCGAAGAACTATTTTCTATATCTAAAACTCATAATGCCTCTTGTATAAAACTCAACCTATTTCTAGCAACAATATAGGTATTAAAAGAATCATTTTAATGAGCAGAACCATTTTCTATATTGATAACATATTTTTGCCTTGTATCTCTTCAGTCAAATCTTAGTCAACTCTGGTCAACTCTAGGTGATTTTATAATTTTTCGAAAATGGGCATAAAATTTGTTATGTCAACCATGAAACGTATATAGTTCTACCGTTGGATCATATTCCTTTCTTTGAAAGATATGAAGGGTTTCTCATATATGCAAATGTTTCTATTGTCGAGCTGTTGTATGGCGCTTTGGTATCGGTCTAGGGATGGATATGTCTGGTTCATCATCTATCTATATTCTAAACGCACGTATTTAACTTCGTCTCTAAGCGACAGAGATTTACTCAATAAAAGATTGTTTTATTCGCTGCAAAATGTCAAAAGATTTCCATCCAATGAGCGAACCTTATTTTTGCATGTTATTGTTTCTTTTTGCATCAACTTCCGTGATCTCATTTTGATAATTAGATAGGTACTGCTGAGGCAGTAGTGATATTTGGGCTGTGAATGATCAACGTGAGGCTCGTGCATAGGGAAAAATGTCAATGATCATGCTCGCAGATTTCACAAGGCGTATGGTATCGTGTTGGTCAAATTTGAAAAGAGGAGAAATATTCAATCAGCACTCTATTTCACAAGCTCACCGTATAAATGCTTCCTAGATTCAAATAACCACAGAATTTGAGACACGAAGTGAACTCCATGATTTGTTCGATTTGAATTGAGGACTTCGTGAACTGAGAATTTTGAGGCGAGCTGTGGACTTATGGCAACACCAACTAGGAACTCTGCGAACTAAACTTCCACGAGTGGCTTGAACCCAACTCCGTTAAGCGATCACTAAGAATCCCCTCGCATTGAAAAGCAATTTCCAATCCGATTTGGGGCAAAAGGAATAGAGTATTTTGGGTTGATGGGTCTTTCCCCTCTTCTCTGGTCCTTTGAAGCAAAGGAGTCCCAACTCTTCGGAAACAGCATCGTTTTCGATGTCAGCAACTTGCCCAAAGCGCTCATTTGGCTATTGCGGACATGTTTTTGTACACATCAACATCGTTAGTCACTTCATTTGCCTAATCAGATTACTTCGATGAAAAAAACTTAATAATGGGTATTTTGGATCTCTTGTAAAAGTTGGGATTTTCTTCGTTTGAAGAATTGAAAGATCTTTAAACCTCAAGTGAAAGTTTAGGGAGTTTCAAGGGGATTTGACTCTGAATTGGTCCGAAAAAGTCCAATGATCTTCCGTGTACATATAATGATGAGTATATGTAGACTGAAAATCTAATGGATCATATTAGACACTCGTAAAAATTAGGTTGATTCACGAAATCAATTATACAGATATAGGCCTCTTGAGTCCATCTATAAGGAGCTTGCTAAAAAATTAGATTGGTCGTGGACGATTTATCCCAAGTTTAGAGGTCAAATAAAAATTGTATGTAAGTTATATCTTTATATATAGTGCAATGGCTAGATCTGTCAAAAATGGGTCATACATCCATTTTTTAAATCGTATGATGGGCAGAATTATTATATAAGTTATTTATATTTAATAAATATGTCATAAATGGATTTGAATATTATATAGATGTAAAATGGGTTTACAACTTATTTAAATTCATTATACCTCTATGATTTATTCTTAATTCTCTCTTGCCCTCATTCGATCTCGTGCTCACCCACTTCACATTCTTATCAGTTTGTATATAAGTTTTCCTAAATTGAACTAAATATGAAAATGTTTTATAGTCATTAGATTTGCATTGCATGGAAAATAAATCACAACGGGTTAAATTGGTATATTTGAGTTGGATTGAAAATAATTCAACTCAAATCCATCTATTTGACAAGTCTAGTAATGGCAAGGGTTCCAAGATAGTGATATTAAGATTTGGATATCTCGACCAGCCAACGAATCATAAACCTGTTTTCAAGTCGTTATCTTGTTTTTCAAATTTGTGTCTCTTTTCCCCGCTAAGCCGAGTCAGTATCCAGCTTCTTGTTCTTCTTTCAATGAATACAGGACACTGCTCTGCCTTTGAAATTGAGAAACAATAGCTGAACACTTGACAACCTCATCGAACTACGTTCCACCCTCCAATTTCCAATACCCGCCAACACTACACTTTCCACGACACAGAGACCCGAATGCGTGCCGAATATGCGGTCCCTCGAAGCTGGCTGTCCCTCCATTTCAATTTACAAGGGTGCCCCTAACATCACTTTACTAGTCGTCTGCCTGGTAATGCATCAGTAGTCAATAAAAGAGGGTTATGATCAGAGCCCACAGGAGGAAGAGCATAGACATCACTTTACTAGTCACAATCCCAATTTCATTTCCCATTCCATTTTCTTCAGAATTTCTCTGCCCGAGCAAGAAAAGAAATTGCTGGCACGAAAGTGGAACATGAAGAAACTATTGTGCATTGCCTTTCCTAACATGCTCCGAAGGGAATTTGAGGCAAAATCAATTAAAATCATGGTTCTAGCCACAAAAGATTGTAAAGCTAGCATGGTTTTGATCTCACCTCATGTAGTCATGCTCAAAATCGGTTGCATTCCTTTTTAGTAGCTCAAATATCTAATCAAGTTGTGCACGAGTTAAAGATTACTTAGACTGGAATAATTCCTCACCCAATCGATGAGTGTAATTTTTACATATATCATATTATGTATCACTTTCGTCATACTATTAGAACTCAAGCTCGAGCTTGATCTCAAGTCAAAGCTATAGTTGAGTTTGAACAAAGAAATAATCAGCTAGTTGAATCAAGTCTAAGTTGAACTCAAGCATATCAAAAATTAACTAAGTCATGTCAAAGTTCTAGAAGTCAAGATCGATTAAGGTTGAAACAGGATATCAGGCCTTATGTTTGAGTCAGGTCAACTTCGAGCATTAAACATTATCGACTTGGCTCAATTTGATTACAACTCTAACATAAATGGTAACTTGACTCAATTCAATTACAATTCTTACACAAATAGTGTAATTAATACAAATCGGTAAATTTCAAGGCATGGTAAAACTAAAGGCTAAATCAAATAAATAGACATGGAATTGCAACCAAATGTTCATAGTTAAGCAATTGATCAAGTGGTAAATTATGACTTCTTGCACGTAAATGTTATGTCAAGATGTTTTAATGTCATTTGTTGTTGGTTCTATTAAGCGTGAGCACTAGAACCGAACTGAATTGGATTGAATCAGTTGGTTCTGGGTGACTCTTGGTTACTAAACTTTGGAACTAGTGATTGTCGGTCCGATTTCCGATTATCGGGAGCTCACCAATACCTTTTATTAATAGCAATTTAATGATACTCGATCATATTTGATCTCACCTTTAGCGTCTTTCTATTGAGATTTTCATTGATCAATGTTTCAAAGCACTGAAAAAATAAGAGTTTTGATTATGTAACAACACCAACAATCATGTAGGGAATAGGAAAAAAGAAATATACATATCGTCAACGGTTCTATGATCAAGTGGGTTGGTTTGCGATTCCACAAACTATGATCCAACCCTTCTGGTGTTGGTTCTAGGATGGAAACCGACCCACTTTAAAATTGATTACCTTTAGATTTAATGGGCTGAACTTTTTATCCTTTTATCTAGGGTGCCCGTGCGTGGCCCTAACTTAGGCCTAAACTGGAGACCCATCTAACACAAGTCCGCCAGATAGTAGCCTCTAACGCAATGTCTGCCCCAACATTTTGATTAGGAGTTGTACGGTGAGGGATATTGGCAAATACACGTAATTGCTGTTGTGGACATATCCGGTATTGTGTGCGATGTCATTCATGTAAAATATTCTATTTCTCATAAATTCATAATATAATAATATCTTATCCGATGCAACTTATTTGTCGACGTTATTTAGTAAAATGAGTGAATTAGTAGTAAGAGGAAGGACAACTACCCATACAAGAAGTTCAGATAAACCTGCTAAGTATTTTGCACATTAAAATTTGCGGAATTTTTTTACTTGGTCGATCCCCTTACAATGAGACAAAGCGACGGAGCGAGATGGACCCATAAGCAACTACTAATAGCTAATTCGTAGCGGAATACTTCTTTTTCATAATTTGAATAGCTTAGTAATAAAAAAAATTTGAAGTCTTATTAATGAGCGCCATCTAGACACTCATCGATCATGCCTAATTACAGAAATTTTCTAATTTTCAATGCATAAATTACACGTAAGCGAAAGACGATGTATTAAATTGATAAATTGGGTATTGTCAACGAAGTTCATTAGAAAAATTAAAGATAAGGTTCTCCGTCCAAGTGCCTTGAGTTTGGGCACTCATCCTATGCCAGGCCAATCTGTATGCTGCATGCAAAATTTCCGATCCTCGATGACACTATCTTCCCTTCCAGAAAGAGCTAGATTTCAAGACAAATCAAGACAGAAAAAACGAAATGCCGCCGAAGAACGAATCCGTCCTGTGGCCAGGCGATGGAGAAAGCATCTTCCACGTCGAATCAGTTCCTTTTTTTCTGGATGAGGTGTCGAAATCGACGCATTGTCCACCTGTGCTCATTCCCACGTGAGATTTATATATGCTGCGACGATCTATATGTTTTAAACCGTCTCGCTCTGTCGCGGTAATTTCATTCCAATCAGCAATGTCGTTTACTGTTCGTTGTAACAAAAATGTATGGGGCAATTTTTGCATGCCGCCGAGCCGTGATCTTCGTCCTCCGACCTCTAGCCGAAATCCGAAGAGCGAATGGTCCCTCTTTAATTTGGATGGTGCCGTGAAACAGAGAGTTAAAAACCAAAGAAGAGATTTCTTAGGCTCCCGACCGTACAGCTGGAGATTGAGAAATCCAAGCCAACCACCTCGACACGAGCCCCGTGGCCGTGTCGGTCTCCATCTGTCGTCGTCTTTGTCGTTCGTGGTTAATGTGAATCCCATTATTACTGAACCTGCTCATGCCCGTGATTTCCGACACGCTTCTCCCATTAACTACGCTCCTGCCACCCTCCCCTTCCCCCTCCTCCTGCTTCCCTGACGACCCGCGGGCCCCACCCGGGAATCTACGGCTGTCGCTGATTATCATCTCCGACCGCAGATACAGCAGATCCGACGGCTGCACGTCGCTCCACCTCTGATGTTTTTGCTTGCCCGAGACGATGATCCGGTGCTCTAATCTCGTCCGCTCCTCCGCGCTCGTCCTCTGGTCGATCGCCGCGGTCCCGTTCTCATCTTCGGTCAACAGCAGCGCGTCTTTCCTCAGCCCTCGGTCGAAGCATCCGACGGCCACGGCTTCGCTCTTCTTCCTCGAGCCGCGAGCGCTGTCCATGGACCTCCTCAACGTCGCTGCCGCCGCATCGCCGCTGTGCCTCTTCTGCCTGCCGCCCCTCTCCCCGTCAGAGTGCCTACCGGAGAGTCGCCTGGTTTCCAGCGGGTTGCCGTCGCCCGCCTCCTCGCCGATGTCCACGACGACGCTGTGCTTCTCCTCGTCGTCCTCCGCAGTGTCCCGCCGCGTCGCCGGCGAATCGAGAGAGGCGTTGGGGTCCCCCACCAGGAGGACATCCTCCGGGTCGACCCGGTAGCGGCAGAGGGGGCAGGTGGAGTGGGCATCGAGCCACGTGTCGACGCACTCGACGTGGAAGGCGTGCTTGCACTTGGGTAGCAGCCTCAGCACCTCCGCCGGGTCGAACCGGGTCAGGCAGACGGCGCACTCGAGCCCGTCCTTCTGTCCCCGTAAGGACCCGAATCTGAAGACGGGCAGGGACTCGATCACCGACCTGTCGATGCCGGAGTTCTTCCTCGCCGCCGCGGCCAACGACGAAGCCACGGCGGCGTCGTTGCTCCTGGGGTACCCTCCACCGCCGCCGCCGCCGCCGCCGCTGCCGCGGCGCTTGCAGTGCTTGGCGTAGAGGAGGAGGAGGAAGATGATGGAGAACGTGGTCGTCAGGACGCCCACTACCACGGCGACGCTGGGCTTGAACGGAGAGAAATAACCTGGCGGAGGCGGCGGACGCGGAGGCAGAGGGATTGGAACCGCCGCTGAATTACGGAAACGAGAGACGATGGAATCGTCGTCGCCGTCGTCAACATTCAACGACGAGGCGAGGACGAACAAGGAGAAGAACAAGACGCGAAAAGGGAAGGGCTTAGGAACGGCGAGCGAGCCCATGACTCTCGCGCGCGTCGTGTGTGGGGGAGCGATTTCGTGCCTCGCGAATCAGGACCGAGAAAGGGGTGACCGCCTGGGGGAGGCTCGTTTCGCGAGAAGATCCTTCCTTTCTCTCCCTGCGGGGGGTGGGCGAAAAGCGAAGATCCAAGCGTGACAAGACAAGAAAAGGCACATCTTGATCTCTGATTCGGTCATTTCGAATGGGATCGAACTGCAAAAAGATGACAAAAGAACATGGAACAGGACAGCATCCCTCGACACAAATCAATCAATCGCTTGAAGAAAGAGAGAGAGAGAGAGGGCGGGTTGGTGGGGGTGGAGGTGAATCGTGAATGTAGCGGCCAGGCCAATCAACATGAGAAGCAACTCCCTTCCCTCCGTAGAGAGAGAGCGCGCGCCTCACGAAGGGAAGGTTTTTTTTTTTTTTTGTCGGTTACGAAGGGAAGGTTCAAAAGCCCCTTATCATGTCACTGTGATATACGGGGAGGGTTTCTAGACACCGGCTGATGCGACAGCGGACGGGGGGACCTCCTTGGAAAGCGATGGGTCTCCTTGGCTCGGAGATCTCGCCTCTGGTATTCTTATTTTAAGATCAAAATAAATGCGTTAATAAGTTTTGCGATTCTGGAATTCCGGAACCGAACGCGTGACGCATCAACAGTTTACATTTACATGAAGTTTTCATCGTCCGCCTCTTCCTCTTCCTCTTCCTCACTTCTTTAATTCTTTTTTCTTTTTTTTTATCTTCCCTTCCCATAAATATTTTCGTTTCTTTTACTCTTCCGGTTCCCCCTTTTCAGCTTTTGGGCAATGAAATCCGCTAATAACGTCTTGACTTATTGGATGGCAAATAGTCAGACCTCGTCCTTTGTTCTACAATCCAATCTACCGTAATAATACATATATTTATATTTTATATATAATCTAATTTCAAACTCTGGTGTTGGCCTTCTGAATTACTATCATGCCCTCCTCCCATCTAATTACAAATTCCGATGTTGACATTCTAAAAAATTACAATCATGCCCTACTCCCTTATATTGTTAATAGATCTATCAAAATTGGTCATAAACCTATTCTTATGAATTAGTTATATTCAATAAATTGATCATAAATATATTCAAACCTAAGTCTATGGATCATAAATAGAATTAATATAATTGTTGAATAGGTTCATAACTTACTTAAATACAATCCACTTATATGACTCTTTTTTCACTCTTTTGCCCCACTCTATTTCGAGCTCGCTCACTTTGTTCTTTCACATTAGTTTGGGTATGAGTTTTCTTAAATTAAATTAAATATAAAAATATTTTAGCAATATGGATCTGGTTGGATGCGAGTCGGATTAAGTATGGGTCAGTCCGAGTATAGGTTACAAGATTTGTATTGTATGAAAATATGTTAAAATGAGTTAGAATTTGGATTGGATCACTTTCGACCCAACCCCAACCTGGCCCTAACCCACCCATTTAATAGGTCTATTTGTTGGGGAGTAATACTTACTTTTGCAACATACATTTACAATTTCATAATCTTAGGACAATTGTAGTTTTGGGACAATCGCAGTTGAAAAAAGGTAGGAGATGGAGAGTACCAATTGCTCCCATGCTTCAATCTTAAACTAGAAAAACCATCTACTAATGAAGCAAATAATCAATCATAGCGATTCAAAAATCTTGTACCCCACTATGCGCGGGGACTAGTAAAGAGAACAAGAACTCTACGTAGTGAAGTCTCATGAACAAGAGCTATCATATACCGGGGGTGCGACCTAATGGTAAAGGAATTGGATGGAGTGAGGATCTTTGGTTTCAAGAATGGGATTCACTCTTACACTTTGTAAAGTAGCATAATAAAATCCGGAAAAGAGAGAGGAGTGTTAGAATAAGATAGATAAAATAGAAAAAAAGAGCTGTCATGTAGCTACTTTCTTCATCTCTAGTCTCTCATATCTTGATTAGGAAAACAATACCACCATGAAAATATTTAAAGGCGTTTCCACCAAAGCAAAAAATAAAAATAAAAAATTGAAGGAGCTTTGAATCCTGACATTATCAGTTCTTCACCTTTAATTGTATCTATTTTCCATAACAGTTATGATTCATACTACCAGTTTTGATTTTTAAATTTATCTAATGTAATGATATAGTAACCTCTATAAAAAAAGTCACGCGTAAAGTCTGCGTGAAATCTACTTATTAAATTTTGTCGACCATGAACTTTAGTTTGATTTTTCAATTTTTCTTGACACCACCCTTTTGTCAACTCATTGGATATTTTAATTATAACTAGACAATGCATTGAAAAATATTATACATAACCATGCTACTTTGTATTTTATTTTCATATACGAGGTTCTTGATAACTCTCGACATAATTTATCATGATAAGTAGTTGTTTCGGAACATATCGTCTATCAAATTTTTTTTCTCATTACATTAAAGACTTTGAACGGCACTTAACTAAGGTGGCAAAATTTACTTCAGCCATGGTGATAACGCCATCCATTATAAAAGACTGTTAATGGTCATGTTAAGTTAGCTATCATTTCTATTGGTTAACAAAAGCTGAAGTAGGATGGCAGTATCGCGATCCCTTGCTCGTATCCACGAACGGCTTAAACATGTGAGACACCGACGTGAAAAAAGATCTCATTCCCACATTTCAACCGAGCATTTTTCATGTTATATGTTGCCATCTGACTCCCAACACTTCTTGAGCAAAAAAAAATCCTAACAATCGGGTGATAGCTTTGGTTGTCAAAATATTTTTGACTGTTATTGGAGCCAGGTTTCTTCTTGTTTTCGTTTACCTCGGAAGCTGAAAAACATAGAGTTTTAGACTCAGGGCCGTGGTCTTTTTCAAGCAATCTAAGTCTTGCAGCAATATGACCCAGCTATTCCATAATTGTGCTATGAGTTTACCCATTGTGCTTTTTGGGTGCACTTTTATGGTCTCCCATTTGGTCGAGTTACTCACGAAGTAGTAAAGGAAGTAGCATTGAAAATTGGAGAGGTTGTGGAGATGAAATTAGAAGCCAAAGGAAATAGCAATTACAAGGTAGGCAAAGCAAGAGTAAACCTGAACCTGGCTGCCCCTTTAAAGACCGAGGTTATTCTTAACTTGGGAAGCACAAAGCTTTGGGTAGAATTCAAATACGAAAAACTCCCACACTATTGTTACTCTTGTGGAAGAATTGGGCACTATGCCACCTATTGCAAAGAGATACCATATGAAGAATCAGGCCTTGAGGAAAATTTACCCATAAAGTTTGGGCAATGGTTGAGAGTGGAGGTGAGGGAACTCAATCCATATGGGAAAATCTTCTATGGCAAACAAGATTTCATTGAGGAGGAAGAGGATATGGTGCCAGAGACCCTTTCATCTCCTAAACTTGAGGTTTCTAAGAAGACAATCCTGCCTATTTGTGAACAATAGCCTAAGGAGAATGAAGCACAACCGAAAGGTAATCTATCTACCTCTTCTTTAGCCTTAATGATTATAGAAGACAAAGGAACACAAAAGAGAGGAAGCAGTTGCCTGGATGATGAATCAACGTTGGTGAGTTATAAAGAACGGTTGAAGGAAACTGAAATTAACGTGCTGGAAAATTTAGAGGCTGAAAAGGGAATTACAATGACTAAATCCATAGGTACTAAGCTTTCCTCAACTAAGAAAGGGAAAATGTTTTGTCCTTATGGAGCTCAATCCTAAAAAACACCAATATTAGACAAAACACAACTTGTTGAGACTCCCATTGAGGTAGAGGAGAAGTCAACTCAGTGGGCTTTGGTGGCTAGCCCTAATAAGCCACTGGATTATCCATGAAGTTTCTAAATTGGAGTTGTCAAGGGTTGGGCACACCCTTGACAATTCAAGCATTGAGAGTCCTAGTGACTTAGGAAATGCCCAGTATAGTGTTTTTAGTGGAAACAAAAAATCAAGAGCATATGGTGCAGCGTGTTAGAAGGTGGCTCAAATTTCAAAATTGTTTCTTGGTGAATCCATAGGGTATAGCGGGAGGAGTGGCCATTTTCTAGGATGACCAGGTAAATATAACAATTGAGGAGTATTCGAGGACTTTATAAATGTCCATTGTCAAATTTTAAAATTAAGACAACTCATGAGAATCACCTTTTTGCATGCCCCCAACGAGTTTAGAGAAAGAGTGTTATTATGGGAGACGATTCATTAAGGGAGCATTACAAACTAGCCTCCTTGGCTATGTTTGGGCAATTTTAATGAAGTATAGTACCATTAGGAGAAAGACGGTAGAAGGATGGCTAAGCATTACTGAATGACAGCATTTAGGGATTTTTTGCATGCTTGTTCTTTAATGGATATGGAAAGTAAGGGTTACCTAGACAAATAATAGATAAGGTGATGCCTTTATTAAGGAAAAGCTGGATAGAGCAGTATGTACGATGGAGTGGAGAATAGCATACCCTAATGCAAAATGCCTAGCCTTACTAGCTCTTGGTTCTGATCACAACCCACTTATTTTATCACTTTTCCCAAGGATTGATCGCAGAAGAAGAATATTTAGATATGAAGCTTTTTGGGCGGAGGATGAGGAATGCGAGCAAATAGTGAAGAGAGCTTGGGCTTCAACAAATCTCCAAAGGATTAGTATCATAGATAAGTTAAATATAGTGACTCAAAAGCTAGCTGAATGGAGTAAAAACAAGTTCTCTAATGCACACAAAAGAATTTCATGGCTAAGCAATGAGCTCCAAGTGCTAATGAATAATTCAAGGGGGTTAAATGATTGCACGAAAGTCCAAAAGATAAACCAAGAAATCGAGAGTCTATGGTGGCAAGAGGAATTATATTGGGGGATGAGATCAAGAATTAGATGGCTTAAATGGGGTGATAGAAACACTAAATTGTTCCATACTACTACTATCCAAAGAAGAACTCAAAACAAAATCACCATGTTAAAACATTCAGAAGGAGAGTGGATGAGAGACGAGAAGGTTCTTAAGGAAATGACAGGGGAGTACTTCAAATATCTATACAAGTCGGAGGGGAACAGAAATTTTCAGCCGAAACTCAATCAGTTTCCATGCACGGTTGATGTTGAGATGAATCAAAAACCAATACAACCTGTAACCTTGGAGGAAATCACAGTTGCAACAAATCAATTAGGAGCTTCCAAGGCTCCCAAGCTTGACGTTTTAAATGGATTATTCTTCCAACATCATTGGAATGAATTAAATCAAGATATCTTCAAAGAGGTGCAGCAGTTTTTTGACCAGGATACTTGAACCTTGAGCTAAACAAAACATCAATAACCCTCATTCCCAAGACCCAAAATCCAGAGAACTTAGAACAATTTCGCCCTATAAGCCTATGCAACTTTATTTACAAGATCATCTCCAAGATACTGACGAACAGGCTGAAACCTTTACTCCCCAATCTAATCGCACCTGAACAGAGTCCATTTGTGGGAGTGTGATAGATTCAAGACAATATCTTGATAGTGCATGAGGTTTTACATAGACTAAGAACATGAGAGAAGAAAAAAAAGTTCCAAGTGGTTTTAAAGTTAGATATGCAAAAGCCTATGACTGAATAGAATGGGATTTTCTCTAGGAGTGCCTAGTCAAGATGGGTTTCTATGGAAAGTGGGTGAACTGGGCAATGCAATGTGTTTCCACGATATTGTTCAGCATAAAATTTAATGGGGAGCCTATGTCTTTCTTTAAACCCACTCGAGGAATTCGCCAAGGAGACCCGCTTTCTCCCTATCTTTTTATCCTAGTGGCCAACGTGCTCTCTTACTTGATAAAGCAAGTAGTTTCAGCAGGTACTATTCGAGGAATTAAGTTGAGTCATAGTTGCCCTACTCTCTCATATCTTTTATTCACGAATGACTCTATTTTTTTCCTAGACAGAACTATAACGGAATGTCCAAATATGGCGGCTATCCTACATCAATACTATTTTGCTTCTAGTCGGGCTATTAACCTAAACAAATCCGAGATATATTTTAGTAAAGGCTGCCCAAAAAGTCTGAAGAGGAATATGGATTTTGAGTTAAGAGTTCCGGTAATTAACAAAATCAAGAAATATCTAGGTATTCCTTCGGATTGGGGGTATCGAAGAGAGAGATTTTCGCTTGGATCCTTGCTAGAGAGTCACATGAAATTGGAGAGTTGGAAAGAGAATTTATTGTCTAAAACCGAGAAGGAAATATTGATAAAGGCTGTGGCGCTGGCACTTCCTCAATACGCCATGTCCATTTTTAAAATTCTAGTTTCAATTTGTAAAGCTATCAAGAAGAAAATAGCCAATTTTTGGTGGAGAACTAGCAATAAAACATCTAGTTTGCACCAGAAGAAGTGGGAAAGTTTAAAGCTTAGGAATGATGAATGGGCCTTTGGCTTCAAAGATCTAGGGCATTTAACAAAGCCATGCTAGGGAAACAAGCATGGAGAATTTCTCAGCAACCGGAAACTCTTTGGAGTTAAGTTATGAAAGGATTATATTTCCCACAAGGGGATTTTTGGAAGAGGGTCTCGTCTTTCGTGAGGTTGGCAAAGTCTCATAATGGGAAGAGATGCTATATCTCCTCAAGTCATATGGGTGGTTGGGAATGGAAATAAAATCTCTATTAGAAACGACAAACGGTTAAAGGAAGGACTGCTTGGTGGCCCAACGACAAGAAATGAGCCACTCAAAGTGACTGATTTGATGGATATTGAAGTGGCAAAATGGAATGAAGCTTTACTTAAGACTATGTTCGATGAACAAACGGTAACGAAATCCTTACCATTCCTATTGGGTTACCGACTATAGAGGATAAATTAGTCCAGGGTGACAACAAATCAAGGATATACATGGTTAAAAGTGGATATTTCAATAACAGGAGTTCAACAAATAGTGCTCTCACAACAAAAGCACCATCTTTCTACCATGCCCAATTGGAATTGTGTAAATACATGTGGAAAGCAGGAACAACTCCCAAAGTTAAAATCTTCCTATAGAAAGCATGCCATAACACCTTACCTACCCTGGACAACCTATTTAGAAGAAAGATCATACCTGCATCAGTATGCCCATTATGCAATTAGGAATTAGAAACGGTTGAACATACCCTACTGCTCTGTCCTTGGACATCCCAACTATGGTGCGAGTATCCCCTGCAAATTTATATATATATATATAATAAAAAAAAAACGGGTCTAACTCGGTTTGACAAGTGGTCAACTAAATTAAGAGAGGACCCACAAACCTCACATTGGTTTGACCTAGTTGTGACGACCCTATGGTGTATATGGAAGGATCAAAACAATGCAATCTTCAGAAAAATGCGCCTGAAACCGCAACAAACTAAAGATAAAGCAACAGCCTATCATGATAGCTTCAAGACCTGGAATGGGAACAAAAAAGGAGAAAAAACAAACGTAAATCATACCCAAAAGTGGCAAAAACCGAACTCTGGTGTCTTGAAGATCAACGTGGGTGCCTTGTTGGTCGGTGCTTCTGAAGATCCATCTAGACCCACGACGATAAGAGGGGCGAACAGAGGAGGAAATTGTGCGGCCATTACTTGCATCGTCTGAGATGTGTCTGGTAGGCTATTGGACAAATTCTCCAGAGTGATTGAAGCGAGATCGCTTGAGCAAGTAGAAGCTTTTACGTTGGTTGAAACCCTAACTTTTCTCCTGCCTAGATCTACCGAAAGTTTGCAAATAGAGTCTGATTGTTGTGTATTTGTTCAAAGCGTGAACTCATTTGAATTGTTGAACTGGGAAGTATAACCCTTGGTGGACCAGGCCAAGGAACTGAAGAGCAAATTTTCTGGCCTCACCATAGCCCATTGTAGCCGAGATTCAAATATAATCGCGGATTGGCTAGCCAAAGCCCAAAGGTCAAATAATTTACTTAGAAATTGGGTTGCCAACCCCCGTCTGCTCTATTTGATATGTTATGTTCTGACGCTCTTGATGTATTTTCAGTGAATTCGTTAAGTAATGAATATCATTTGTATTTTCGACCAAAAAAAATAAATTCAACTATAGGCTTGAGTTGGGCCACCCATTGTGGCAGCCCATAATAGAAATGTAGACACATAAGTTTTGGTCAGCATTTAGACCAAAATTTGATTGAATGTCAACCTCGTTAAAATCTCGATCGAGGAGGTACATTGAGGTCATGCTCTGCACGAGTTCTCGCACGACATCTAATTTGTGCAAATCAGAGGGTCAGATTGCTAGAGATTGCAACTTGATCATTGGAAGATCAACTCGCAACAATCGATGAAAATTTTCATCATGATTAACAAAAAGCCAATTAATTGATTCGAAAAGTTCGTGCTTCCTACTTTGAAGAAGAAATTGCGTTCTAGATATTTTAATACAATCGGAAAGTCCTATACAATTTCTTGTTTTGCTGGGCCAAATTCAAAGCATCTGCTTTTGCCTCATCGCTCCCCCGCTGGAGCCGCTCCATTTGCTTCTGGAGGTCGTGATGAGTAGATTAAACCGCAATGTGTGGGAGAGAGGTAATCATTCGAGGTCTACCTACCGGCTGAGATGCTCCAATGAGGCATGTTGTTTCATTTATATCTCCTTCCAAATGTTCAGCTCATGTGATCTCCTGCAGGTGACAGTTGTAATGGGCGCACTCAACCTTCCGGTAAAAATTGGATCGATTCTCACAGCTCATCTGGGTGAGATCTAGTTGGAGGAAGTCTGACCTCAGGACGGGTAACACCTCCTGAAGCGCGCCAAACTGTCGGTTTACCCTGAAGGGCAATAGTATGTACACCTTGTGACTCTGATAAGAGGAACTCGATTATCCGACTCGGAAGTGAGGCGAGCAAAGTGAATTGGGTCCACCTAATACGTCGTAGGAGTTCTCGGGAGTAATCTTCTTTAAATGATCCAATTTGGGAGAAGACATTTTTGGAATGAAACGTGTTTTTTTTGTAAAAGTTTCTTGATTGGGTGAATATGGTCACTAAACTCGAGAATCATCGTGTTAAAACCAATTCTTAGTGTGAGAGAGAAACCCCATGTGTAATTATTGCAGGTGCATGTAAACTCCTTGTTTGTTTGTTATCAAAACATGAGTGGGATAAAACTATTTCTGCTGAGCAATTAAAAGGGCGAGAGGGATAAAACTATTTCCGCTAAGGGGCGTTTGTTTCATTCAAAATTTCATAATAAAGAAAAATATTTTTCATATTCCTTTGTTTGGTGATATGTAATCGAAAATATTTTACAGTGTTTGAATCTCATATGAAAATTGATTTCAATTTCATGTGAAAAAATTATTTTTTAAATTATTTTTATTTATTTTTATTTATTTTTTCTTTTCTGTCTCTTCCTTCTTCCTCCAAACACCGGCTGATGAGGAAGAAGGAAAAGAAAAAAAAATTGACCCAAAAAAAGCAAAAGAAAAAAAAAGAAAAGAAAAACAGAGATAAAAAAAGAAAAATAATTTTTTTTTTGGTAAAAAAAAAATTAATATTTGGTTTTTTAAATAAAAGAAAAAAATTAAGATATTAAAAAAATTAAGATGAGTAATTCTTAAAAGTGTCTTCACCTTTTTAGATTTAAGAATTCACTTTCTTAATCTTACACATGAATATTTCCCTTAACCAAAAAGTGTTTTTAGTTGATTGATAATTTTTGGCAAACCAAACGGGTGAAAGTTCGAAAAACTAATTCCAGGAAAACACTTTCCCTCAAACAAATGCAGCCTAAGCTTGTTATTTTTTGTTCATGGAAAACGTTTTCTGCACATCAATTAATTTTCTGTCATCCAAATCTCGAAAAATTGAAAAATAACTTATCAAAAATAGTTTTATTTTAAATAAGCGGACCCTAAAATTATGTCGGTAAAGTTGATCCTCCAACACATGACTCCATGTGCCATGAACGGGTTCATGATATGCTTGTGATGCGGAAAAATTACAAAACCGAAGAATGCTGACAAAAAAACTCTGCCAGACTCCCGCAGGCGTTGCTGTGTTGGATATGCATATCTTTCAACTGGAAACGTGAATGGGCAACTGTTGCTGGGAGTTTTCAAATTTTCTCCCTTTCAGCAGTTTTAATTTTATAGAAACTCGGCCAAGACCACGATAGCTTCTGATCCGACATAGGGTCTAACGACCTTAGTGAAGGAATTAACTCTTATGGGGACATTGTATCTCTCAACTGTGAGACAAATTCATTTTTATCGAAAGAGGACGTGGATGTGATTGGTTCGGTTCCAACACTGGAGAAAACTATCCAATCGGTTTTATCGTACAAATATCAATTTAGTCCTTAACTTTTAAGTTTTGTCAGTATAGACTTAAATTTTTACATTAAATTACAATATGGTCCTTTCGGCCTAATGTCGCTAGGAATTTTTGACGTGTTGCTGTCCTGCATGGCACTCTAACATGGATAATTTGTGGATTGCTACATCAATGATTTCCAATGACAATCATTCATAAGAATTACATTGAAATTTTGTGCAAAAAATTCTGATTATATTAGCAAAAATAAAAAGTTTAGGACTGAATTCATAAAATAAGTTTAGGACTAATATGGTGATTATCCCTTAAGAAATGAGCCACTACTTTTATTATTCCAACATCGACTTCGACATGTAATGGGACACGAGCTTTTCCGATTTTGCTTTCGACGTAATCACGTTTAGTCCGATCTACTTTGCCCTCCTATTTTGAAAGTATGCTGTAATGAGTGGGGATGATTTTGACGTCAGACCTTCCCATTGTGTGCCTTGGATTATATAGGCATTTGATTGATTGAACACGGATCATTTGCAAAAGTTTAAGACGCGGCTAAATATATTTTATGTTAAACAAAAAAAAAAAAAAAACAAAGGGCAGAACACAAGTCATTGATGAAAGCACGGGCAAGCGTGTGAACTTTATAAGGTTCAACACCGGCCTAATGGATCTTATCTGGGCTTAAGGCTCCCAATATACGGGTTAATTGCTTCCCTTAATATGAACGGAGTTGAGCAGTCTCCATGTTTCGCGCGACTTGTGGACAACCTCGATCTTCTCTCCTCGTTCCTATCTTTGGTTTCCTAAATGTAGCCCCAGAGTTTTGGATCGCAGGACGTGCTCGAAAGAGAAGTACAGTGCTAAAGCGAGAAAACATGCACGTTAGGTTATATATATCATGCATACATTGCTTCAAATCACAAAATAAAGGTTAGTAAGCACGTCTCCTTTTAGTACTTCTGTCGATAAGACCATTTAACACTGTTGTTAGTGATGTATCTCAAGTTCCACATGATGATCGAAATATCACACAAAAAATTTTGATCAGAAGAGAAAATCAGGCCTTAGTCCTCTGTAGGTTTTAAACCAGTCTCTAGTGGCGTCGCCAAATTGTTGGTACCCTCTCAAGATGAACCCTGAGGGAGTTTAATGGATTCTAGGTCAGCATGTATAATCTTCTTGCGAGATGCGGCCTCTTTGGAAACCCTACTGATCACAACTTTATTTCTTAGTGTTTTTTTTTATTGAAGTTAAATAAGAGTCTTCACTAACCTATTCAGAGTCGGTTAGGAGCCAAGTAAGTTGCGAGAGCCTGCCTTACTTCTTGGAACTAGAGAATATGTGTTTGGTTGCGCTAGTTTTATTAATGCTCATTACTACACCTTCTTTAATAAAGCATTGTTTCATGCAATCTTTTCCGATTTTTCATTCTTAAAAATGTAAATCTTTTTATCATGCATAAGTGCTCAAATAATAAAATTAAACGATCAATTCTAGTGATAAATAAAGACGATGGCAAAACATGAAAAGGAAAAATAACCAGAGCTATATTAGGCAAAACTAATACAATGCCTTGTTAAAGGTTTGGGACAAGATCCCTCTGAACTTTGCTTGTAAAATAAACGTGCACTAGTCTAAGAAAGAAAATCTCCTGAACGAAATATGAAGGAATTGGCAACAATAAAAACTAAACTAATCCGGTTAGATAATGCGAGACACGTCTATACACATCTAAATGACTTTTTGAAACTTTGACTTGTGCAGTGAGATTATCCAAACATATATAAACAAATAAACTAAACTTAAATGCTGGAATACCAAAAATTTAATGAAAAGAGAACATCTAAACTCTGAACACGAAAATGGTATCGTAATTATTCGATCTCTCCTTCCATGTTTCTTTGAAAAAGTATTAGGATGTACATGTGAGTTGTATTAGAGAAGTCTCATATTGGATAATTGATATGTTATTGAACATTATATATATTATAATTGGTCAATAATTCATTAGCTTAAGTTTTTGACTTTTGAGTGAAGATGAGTTTAACTAGATATGTGATAGGCTCGAACATGGGCTCTCTCTTGGTGATCTTTCCCAATGAATGTATCAGACTTCTGCCAAGCGCTATCAACATTTGAATTCAGAGCTAGTTGTTGATTAGTGGCCCATTTTCAATGTAAATCAATGTTTAGATAGTATCTCTAGGAAAGAATTTGGTGACTAATATATTTTCTACATAGGTGAGCGTTGTGGTGTAATAACATGGGCCCGATGACAGACTTCATGATTTGGTCAGAAGAATGAAGCTAGGTGTTGGGGATTCAACTTGAGATAGGTTGATGCAGAAGGATATTTGAATTAAAGACAAACAAATCTAACATTACAATTCCGTTCGTTTCGTGGAAAATGTAGTATATCCAAGAAGCCATTATCTAGGAAAATAACAATATTTTCTAGTTTTTAGCTAAGATTTGAAAATAAATTTAAAAATTTTGAATTTTAAATTAGTTTTTTTTTTATTTTGTAAAATTTTCTTTCTAATTTTTATTTTTATTTTTATATTTTTCCACCTTCTTCTTCTTTGGTTGGTCGCCCATTAGCAACTAGCCAAAGGCAAGCCTTGAGCTTGCTAACTTTGAAAGGCTCACTGGCCTCAAGCCTTGCTAGGCTAATGAGCTGGAGGTAAGCTCCAGCTCGTTGGCCTTGAACTCGCGAGCCTTAGGCCTCCAAATGATGAGCTAGAAGCTCACAATTGCTGTTGGCTTGCTGATTTGGCAAGATTGAGGCCAGCATCGGCAAGCCTCAAGCTTGGTTGTGGCTAGTGAGCTTGAGGCTTGCTTGTGGTCGGTCGCCAAAAAAACGGTGGAAAAAAGAAAAAATAAAAAGATAATAATTAAAAATTCGAATTTTTAGAAAAGAAAAAAGAAAGAAGATGGGTTATTAGGGTATGGGATAAGACAAAGTAAGGAAAAAGTTTCCCTTATTTTGAAAGCGAAAAACATGTTCTTCTATTTTAGAAGGCATTTTTCTGTTAATGGAAAATGTTATTCCCAACCAGTTCATTTTCTATAAATTGAATGTTGAAAAATCTGTAAAATATTTTTCTGAAAGTTATTTCCCGTGAATTGAGCGGAGTCTAAAACTCACACTTGAAGCTCACATATGAGGGGAAGATAAGTTGATGCAATAATATGTTATAATTTCATTAAAACGGACCCTTATAATACACGTCATGCGATGCTAAAACGGGTAAAGAAACAAAGGAGATCACTGAGGACTGGTTCGGGGAAATGAAAATCGACCGTGAATGGGCTGGACGCTCATTGTTCAGATCGGGATGGTGTGGAACTGGACAATCAGTTCGTTCCCGACCTTGGAAATGGCCCCCAAAATGGGCCTCGACCATCCTAGAGTGACCAAGGACCAAAGGGACACCCGAGGGCCGGCTTGGAGGGTCTCGAACGGAAGGAAAGTGGGTTGGACGCTCATGAAGGAGAACATGAATAATGGTCCCGAAGATAGGCCTCGACCGTCCGTGAGCGACCAAGGATCAAAGGGATCACCGAGGGTCGGCCTGGAGGGTCTCAAACGGACCGAAAGTGGGTTGGACGGCCACTGTTCAGACCGAGGACAGTCTGAACAGTGGCCAGTCAACCCAGTTCCGAGCTTCAAAACATCTCGCAGACGCACCTCGGCCACCCGAGAATGACTCTACACCAATGTTAACAAAGTTAAACTTAAGCATGTAAACACGAATCAAACACAATACAAATTAACTAAAGTTGAAACAAAATTTATTAACGAGCTACGTCTATCAAACATTTGCATCGATACAACTCATGGATAAAGTGATCATGATCAATTTCATGAAAATAGACAAGTTATAATAACACAATTTTCACTAGGAAACTATGGATCGAAATCAATTATGAAGGATTCTAACTCAAATTATAATGCACTTAAATGATGAATCATGCCATGTTCTCACTTTGAAATCACAAACGCATTTAGGAAACAAATACTTTGATCAAATCACAGCAAACGGTTTGTAGGCCCATTAAATTGAACTAATTAAAAGATGGAAGCGATAATTTCAGTTTTTATTTTTACCTTGCAACTGTCGAGGACTGTGACCCTTCCTTCCTTTTCTTTTTGGCGGAAAGTCTTCTCGGTTCAGTCGAGCTCTCCCATTGTTTTTTAACTCACCCTTTCTCACCTTTTTCTGCTTTCTTGCTCCCCTGTCTCTGTATATTTTAATGGTTGCCAAGCTCTCTCTCATGGAGAATGCGAGACCATGCAATATTCATATCTCTGTTTAAGGGTGAATTCTATCATTAATGGCGGATTCAATCCCTAAAATCTATGAAGTGCATCCTCATAATTGATCATAAAATGTCCAACTTAGCCCAAGCATCTAATCTCTACTCCATAGCATATGGATTAGTGCAACAATTGATTTTGGCCTATTATGACCATATTTTGGAAATTAATAGCAATTAGTGATCAGTTTGTTCACGAGAAGCAAATGCTACTTTTAGAGATTCTTTTGAGATGATAATCAAACCTTCCCTAAATTTCCAGGACAAACACCTTGATGCTATTTTCACAAATCAGTCATGTCATATATATCTCCCACTTCACCTCAATGCTACAAAGCCCCACTTTTCAATCCACACAAATATAGGAAAACTCGAACCATGACACTCTCTCCCACCCAAATTTTGCATCACCCTCGTTGTGGGATATCCTGTCACATTCTTGCATTCTTCAACCGTCGCTGACACTCCCTTAGGACTTACATAACAAATGCTTGACTAATAGCATAGGTCACTCCATTCCATCAATGGCTGGTTTGATCAAATTTGTTAAGGGATAGCTAATCATTGTGCTCTCCATGACAAGTGTGGTAACCCAAATCAACCACGCTCCCTCAGCAAACACTTTCTTTGCCTACTAGTTCTCTTGATTTAGCAAACCAAGGGAGGCTTTTCTTCTTATTGGAAATGTGGCAACAAATCTCTTTTCATCATCCACCATACAGTTTGGGAAATCTACTTCGATATCACATGTCTTGGACTTACTTTTCTAGCATGCCCTACTCGTGCAACCTTAGAAATTACAATATGAAGTTAACCTTTACTCACTGACTTGTGCAGAGAGAAATTGTAAAGAGAATCCCTAAATTATATATCTCTTGTTAAAGATGAGAGGGGTGAAACCTTTCATATATCACTAAGCCCCTGTTCCAATCAATTGCTATTAATTACAATCTCCCACCTACCAAGACTTATTGCATCTACCTTCTACCTACATTAATACAAATTTATTTACAAGATTTTGAAAGCTTCTAGAAGGCTTGGGAATGTCCTTCAAGGCTTCAAAGGGTAAGTTGGTTCCCAACTCATCAAGGAGGCGAGCACCTGTTTGTGTCAAGTGGCAATGATGTGTCAAGGATGGAACCTTTGTCCTTGTGAGCGCCTAGACTACCTACGATTCAAACAAATGAGCTCATCCGTGACACTAAGGCTCCATTTGGTAACGTTCCAATTTTTCTATCTTTTGTTCTTTTGTTCCCTAGAATTAAAAAAAGAATAGAAATCTATTTGGTAATGTCAGTTAATTTTTTTATTCCCTGGAATAGAAAAATGACCAAGGAATAAATTTAGAATAGAAATAAAAAGTAGAAAAAAGTAACTTTTTGTTTCCATGAACAATTTATGGAAGTAAGTCATTTTCTTAATTCTTCTTCTTCCTCCTCTTCTAACTGGTCATTTGAGCTTCGTCGCCCACTGTTGTCCACCACTGTCGGCCATTGCCTATTGCCGCTTGTTGCCATCCGCCACTAACGGTGTCCGCGAATCACTACTCAATGATCGACTAGAGGAGGAGAAGAAGAGAGGAAAAAATGAAAAGAAAAAAAAAAGAAAAAATCTCAAAAAATATTAACAAATCAAAAGAATTTTTATTTCAAAAAATAACTTGTAAATTATATCAAACACATTTTTATTTTATTTTTCTATTTTGAGAATAAAATTTTTATGCAGTTACTAAATGTGTTCTTTTACTTAGAAACTGTTTTAGAGAATAAAAATAGAAAAGAACTATTTCTAAAAAAAAAAAATTATTCCTGAAAATAAAAAAAAATTACCAAGGGTACTCTAAGCCTTCTACAACACCCTTCCTTTCTCATCCGTGACAAGAGCATGCCCTCTCGAAGTACACTCCGACAATCTAACCCTAGTCAAGTGATTAATTGAAGCAGGAACCACCGTGGTTAGTCAAATCCTTCCTGACAAATTGCCAGGAGGAGCTGGAGTCCCGTTTTACGCTTTTGAGACATGTATCGTCTCCAAGGGAAACGAACCGGGCCGCCAAACTGGATCTGTAAGGCGTCTATTTGGGCTTTTGTATCCACCGGCGGTGATTTGGGCCCATTTAATGTTCTAATACGGGCGATCAATTGGCATTACTTGAATGATGAAAATGAAGCTCGTTGTTTTAACCAAATGCAAAGGAACATCTGCAATATCCTCCAACGAACTTGTGTACCCGCTAACAAAGCAAAGAATTTGTCTTTTTTCTCCGCCTTCAGGGAGAATAAAGGGCTTTTGCAAGTTGTAGTAGGAGCTCAACCTATGTATTAGGGGTGTGCATGGTCCGGGCGGACCTAGAATTGGGAACCGCCCACTAAGTATCGGTTTTGAAAAATTGGAACCGGATCCACCCGTTTGTTGCATGGATCCACCCGGGAACCGGACCGCTGGTTCGGTCCGGTTCCCGGGTGGATCCATGGAACTAATCTTGACGCGGGCGACGCCGGTTCTTCGGGATCTACAGAAGGGTCGCTTGGGCGAGAGGTAGCGGCGGAGCTGGGTCGCGGGTCGCTGAACTGGATCGCAGGTCGTTGGGCGGTTGAACGGCGACAGCGTCAGGGCTGAGATGAGCTCAGATCTATAGTCGTCGAGCAAGATCAGCGCGGTTGAAGCAGGGGACGCCGAGCGTTGGTCGCGGATGGGTCTCGTGGGTTGCTGGAGTCGCGGCCACCGGTGTGAAGAAACGAGCGGTGGTCACGGTGCTGCATGTCGGGGGGAAGGCGGATCTAGCAGGACGACGATGGCAGAGGTGCGGAGCTGTCACAGGTCGGCGGGCGCGCGGGTATGAGATCGAAGCGGCATCGGCAGGAGGGTGGCAGACGACTGGGCTATAGTGGCTTCGCGACTCGGGCGGTGAGGCGGACGCACAGGTCACCGAGGAGGAATCAAAATAGCGAGAGGAACCGAGGAAGAGAGAGAGAGAGAGAGAGAGAGAGAGAGAGAGGCAGCCACAGAAACCGAAGAGAAGTGAGATGAGACGGTGAGCGTGAGATCTAGGTTTGTTTTAGTAATTTTTTTTTTTAAAATATTAAAAGAGAACCGGTCCAGTCCGGGTGGGCGGGCAGGCGGATCCGCCCATGGAACTGGGAACTAGACCGGTTCCCACTGGTTCCCAAAAATTGGAATCGGGAACCGGACTAGTTCCCTCAAGAACCACTGGTTTCGGGCAGTTCCGGTCCGGTTCCGGGCGGTCCGGGCGGATCCCGGGTATTTTGCACAGCCCTACTATGTATGTAGCTAAAATCTAACAAATAAGACATACCTCTTCTTCAAATCGCTTTAGTTTAACTTAGTTGCTTGTGTGAAAACTCCAGTGTCTCCCCTCTACAAGGAAGAAGAACAATGCTTTACTTAGTTGGCCTACTTAAAGAAATGGAATCACTCTGGAGTGGAGACGGGAAAGCCTCGGAGATGGTATCCCAGGAAAGGTTGTCCTTCTTAGGCCGACGATCCAAGAAAGCAGGTCTCATGGGTCTTTCGACCATCTCGACCTTGCATGTTAACATGGCCACTATCTCCGACATTGGAGGCCTTAAATTAGCATGAGGCTGAAGGCACAAGAAGGCGATGTCAATCGCTTGCAAGACATCCTTCTCTATGAATCCGTCTTCTCGCATTCTTGGGTCTACCAGCTCGATTATCCTCGATCTTTCATATAGTTTCCACGCCTGTCATTACAATTGATCCATGTACAGAGTCAGGAAGTGATAAAGTCAGCTATCTGATCGAAAAGAAAATCAGATTAACCTGAGAGTAACGATATGAAAAAAGGGCCTACATATTCGGGGAGGTACTGCATTTCTGAGGGTAAAGTCAGATCGGTATTTTTCCTGCAACTGGTGATCTCAAGCACGAGAACCCCGAAACTGTAAATGTCGGCCTTTTCAGATAACTCCCCTCTTATAGCATATTCAGGTGCAGTATATCCTCTTGAAGACAATGAGAAAATAAACGTCAGTTAGGATCGACATCATCATGATAAACAACCTTAACTGGTTACTTCAACCAATCAGAAGTTAAGTTGTTCTCATTCCTTCGAATCGTGTTATCATTAGCTTAATTATCTAAGATGAGAATTAGACAAACAGAGGCGGGAATGAAAGAATCTGGCTATTACCACGAGAAAGGTGCTCCTTCTATCCCTTCAACATGATTTCTAGCATTTACGAACAACCGGACAAGCAACTCATTCCTAAGTTTGCTCCTTCCAATTTAAGTGCAATATGTGCGCTAAGTTGTCACGGTGATTATTATATAGTAGTACTCACAATGTTCCAGCAAACGTAGTGCTAAGGTATGCTTGATCTTCAGGAAAGAACCTTGCCAGCCCAAAATCGCCAATCCGAGGTTGGAATTTCTCATCAAGAAGAATGTTGCTTGCTTTGATATCTCTATGAACAATTCTCAGGTGTGAATCTTCATGCAAGTACTGCAATCCTCGTGCAATTCCAACAATAATCTGAAACCTGGTATTCCAGTTGAGGTATTGGTCACTTTTCCCTGTTGACCAGATGAGCTATTTCAGAATTTATAGCTATTAGTCACCTGTTATATTTTGCTCACAGTCACACTAATTCCTTGAAATTAGAACAACCTATTGACTTTTTAGTTTTTACCACCACAGTTAATTATAAGGCTTGTATTTCAAGTTGTAGCGAAAAACAAAGGTGTTTCTTCTAATCTAAAATTTTTATTTGTTTAACCGTGGCCTAACTCCATTGGTCGCAAGCTGGATGTTTTGGGCATTTTTTCAGTTTATTCCATATAAGGCTTATGGAGGATCACCAGTGAAAAATGGTAGTCATACCAAAACAGCATCTCCATTCTGATGATAAATTTATTCGAATGATGCCACTTTTTCCATGTACAGGCAAGAAATGTTGTCTATAGAGAATGCGAGTTATTCCTCTCCATACTCACTTTTTCTGGTTCAGTTATTTTGGCAAACGGAATCTAACCAAGATTGAGACACAAGTGTTCTCTTATAATGTCAGATCTTGAGTTAATAATGGGTAGCTGCTGGAAGAACATGGAAAGGGATCATCAGAGAGGCCAACACAGAGAGAGAGAGAGAGAGATAGAGGTACCATAAACAATAAGATCCAAGCTCTTGTTCTTCATGTACTCGTATACAAGGAGTCGTTGTGGCCCATCTGAGCAACAACCGAGGAGGCGGACTAGATTCTTGTGTTGGATGCTTGTTATCATCCTAACCTCGGCAAGAAATTCTGATTCTCCTTGCTGGGATTTCTCAAGTGACAGTTTCTTCACAGCAACAAATGTCCCATCTTGTAACTTTCCCTGTTGACGTATTGCATGAAATAGATGATTTAAGTGACCAAAGCTCGCGAAATTTAAAGGGCTCTTTCTCTGGCAGATTTTTAAATTTGCCAGACTTATTACTTTTGTAGTCAATGTCGAGGATGATAGCAGGAATAAGAAGGCATGGTCCTAGTGACAATTAATGTTACCTAGACGAAAGAAGTCTTGACTTCAATTTCTGTCTTTCCCCTTCTTATGTGGCTATCGTACAAATTAAGAAAATTGTTCGAGGAACAAATAACACAAACATCCACTGGACACATTTTGCTCTAGAAAAATTTGCGACTTCAGTGGAACTTTCACACATGAATTTGGTACAAAAGGAGTTCATGTGCTAAGGCTAACAAAACAAAAACAAAACGAGAAGAAAATTGTGAGGATCATTACCCGGTAGACTGGACCAAATCCGCCCACTCCGAGTAGGTTTGCAGGATGGAAGTTTTTAGTTGCCTTCTTCAGGGTGTGGAAGTCAAAATAGCTGATGGTTCGAAGATTTCCGCTGAGGAAGTCTTTCGAAGCTAGATGAAAAGACACATTAACAATTTTAAGGTCCTCTCGAAGAATATATATGCCGCACAACTGCATAATGTTTTGTTGTTGAAAGTACCTTTTCGTCCTCTGCTTCGTACAACCAAGTTCCCCAGTTCCTTGGGGATCTTTTTCTTCCATAAGATCAGCAGGACAATCACCAAGAAAAGAAACACGATCACTCCCCCGAGGAAAAACAGAAGAGCTGAAGTGGAGGAGCTCTTCATTGGTAGCACATAAGGTGTTGGAGAGATCACTACGAGCAACACAGAAACATACTAAAATGAGGGACCAAGGAAAAGGAATTATTAGCTTTAATATGACCATAAACAGACTTAACTATGGAATGCTACGATCTAACCCTACGACTGGCCTTTTCCTTATGATGTGCGGTCGAGCTTGTAACGACTTATTTCACCGAGACATTGGTATAATCAATCACAGTCCAGAAAAAAATGTTAAATTGGGTCTTCTTTGTTGTCGACCCAGTGCGTCTCACTGGTTTGTGGTCAGTTTGATCTAACAGAACGGATTTTGGACCATAATTTCTACCATTTCAGGGGAGAATTCGGAAAAAGGTCGGATTGTCAATTGTGTTGGAAATCAAGAAAAAGATGGGAATACTGTGTCGCGTGTTATACAGTATCTCTGCCATGAACAGGGCGAAACTAATGGGCAGCCGTCCTCTCTTTTTTAAGGTCATTACCAATTGTAGTTTGGCCGGAGTTTATGGTGAAGTAGAAGTTGCAAAAGCTGAGGAGGAAAGCACAAAGAGAGCCTAGTTTTATAATAAAGATGCTTGTTTCTGCAATAGAGGGGGTTAGAACGAAGAACAAACTAGCATATGCCCAGCTCAATCATAACTGAAGCACCGCAATAGGAATGGCCTGCCTTCATCATTTAAACTAGTCTCCAATTTACATTCATATTAAAATGGAAGACAATGGACATCTGTATGATCTAGAGGAAGAGGAGCAGAGAAGAAATTTTTGACGTAAAATGGGCTCAAATTCAATTCAGATAAAGGTCCAGGTTAACCCGAAAGAGTACCTTGTAATGCGCGAAGGCGCATTCGGAGACGATATAGGCCACTTCCAGTAGAATTCTTCTTTTAGCTCGGGCAAGGAAGGGGTTGTAGCTTGGGAGACAACACTAATGTTTTTTATTCCATGTTTCCATCCTCTGCTTTCTGGCACAACGTGTAAATATATATATATTAGGGGGGGAGGGAGAGAGAGAGAGAGAGTCTTTGGGATAATCGATCATCGGACATGTCAAAATTATGTCATAGACCCGATCAATAAAATCTAACAATAAAATGAGGAGAAACAGACAAATGTCCTCATCTGCAAAGCGGCAATTTTTTTGTTCGGAGTATATTTCATTAGCGCCTTGCTGTGACAATGTAAATTTTTTATGTTCTTTTTGAGTTTAATATTGGATGACAGTGAATTCGATGTGGGTATGAACCCTCGTTCTTCCATTGGCGAACAAAACGACCCAGTCCCTCGGGCGAGCACGCATCGCAAATTTCGGAACGGGAACTTGAGACAAACACCACAGATCAATAAAGAGCACAAGTAGTAAAGAAGATAAGAACGCAGAAAATTACCGAACCGTGTCATGCAAGGTTTTTTAGGGTTGTGGTTTATGCAGGAGATGTATAGTAGCACTTAGTTGTCTCACTTATTTAAGAACTTCTGCGGAATTTACCTCAATCGCTTGGTCGAAATAATTGGATAAATTAAAATTTGTGCTTCTAACGGGTTTCTCGTGAAGATGATTTATAGATGACAGAAAGGCTATTCAGCTCACCAAGCAATGTTTGGAAAATCAAACTACGCCATGAGTTTGACCAATTTGATAGAAAATGAATTGGTTACTATTTGGTTCGAGTTATAATGATGTGACAATCTGACCCAAATCATATGGGTTGAGCCATTAATAATGACCATTTGCCGTGGATGTTATTTATAAATAACATCATATGGGTTGAGCCCATCCCACGTTGTAAAACACAAACTCCCTCAATTAAACCACAAATGCAGTCATCAATGTTGACTCATACCCTAGCAATGCTTTTAGGGGTGAATCTTCTGGAAAATTATAAGCCCTCATTTAGGATTTGGGACGTCACACATCTTATTTGATTATCAAATGGGTGGCCCTCGTGGATTGAACCAATTGAATGCATCTGTCCACTCACTTTGAAGAAAGTTTAAACTGAATCAGATTGTTTGTTCGATCAGTTCAACTGATAATCGGTCAGTTTATGCCATTCGATTATCAAACGGGTGGCTCGTGGATTGAGTCCATGACATCATCGTATAGTGTCCACCTCTCTTCCAAATGGGCTGCCTCGTTGAGGGCTCTATTTAATGTAAATTTATTATTTAAATTATCTAGAAGTTTTAATTCGATCAAGACTCAAACCTGCAATGTCCAGGCACAAGAGAAAGCACGCTTGCTCCATTTAGCCTGGTCAGATATTTCAATACATTGATGCACATCAAGTCCCTGAACACGACATCTTTAAATTGTAGAAGTAAAGCGGGCTTTCACACTTTACTCATGCCTAATCGGACTAGAATAAGTTTTTTGGTTATTTTAGTAACCGAGGACTCCACCTTGACCCACCACGCCCGGTGGCGCCGTTGGACCTGACTCCTATACCTTAGGGGAGACTAGCACAGGACCCCACATTGACCCACCATCTAGTCAATTTTGATTGGAAAATATTGACGTGGACGTCGGTGGTGCCATGAAAGAGTATTGATATTAACGTGGATAATTTTTAATAATATTTAATTTTTTTTTTATTTTTTTTTCTATTTTTCTTTCTTTTCTTTTTGACTTTCTTCTTTTCCTTTTTCGGTGGCCGACCAGCCACAGGCAACAGTTGGCTAGCCTTGCTAGCCACAGGCGTGGCCTGACCAAGCGAGGGAAGCCCTCGCCCAAGTAAGGTCGACCCTCACCCAAGCCAAGGTTGCCTCGCCGAGTGTTGATCGAGCAACAGTGATATCAGTGAGGCCTGACTCCTATACCTCAGGGTCCACGCCGTTGGACCCTCGGGCACACACCCATCCCTTAACATGGTCGATTATAAAAGCGATATCCTAGGACTACGTATCGCCGACCCTTTCATTTTCATATGCACATGCGGAAGCAAATATAAAATCCCCAGACAATAAAACATTGGGATAGAACATTAGGATTAAATTTCAAACCTTCACTCTTATATACATTGCAAAATAGTGCACATATATACACAAAGTGAACTATTAAGTCCAATTCACATTAAGCCAATTTAAAACACAAGGTCTACAAATAGAAGCGGGGTTCTACAAGTTACGGGTCCCCATCCTCCTCTTCATCAATCTCCACACTCCAACTAGAGCCTTCAGCAGACTGCATTGGACTTCGAGACCTTCAACATCCAAGTCTGCTACAACTAGGGACCTGAAATGGTTATTCAATAACCAATGAGACCATGTCTCAGCAAGTTCTACTCCCTAAGACCCGATTAGTAAGCCAATACACTATGGGTTGTCTAAACACGCACAAGTCAGAGGACTTACCTTGGCCTCAGATTTCACCTATAAATCAGTACAATTTATAATAGGCATCCAATTACTCATAACAAATCGAACCAATCGATTACATGTCACAGAGCACACGTGCATTCTCTAAGGCACTAGTTTACCAACGTGATGCATCAAATCACCGAGCCCACGTGTCTCTCCCAAGATGCCTCACTTAATTCCCTAGGCCCACGTGCATTCTCTAAAGCACTAGTTCACCAAAGTGATGCATCAATTCACCGAGTTCATGTGCCCTTTTTACGATGCCTGGGGCCACGTACATTCTCTAAGGCACTCGTTCACTAAAGTGATGCATCAATTCATCGAGCCCACGTGCCCTTTTAGATGCCACTCTCAAGATTCAATGGCTTTATGGTCTCACCCGACCTTCTCAAGATCTAGTGGCTTTACGGTCCCACCCGACCCTTTCAGGATCTAGTGGCTTTACGGTCCCACCCGACCCTTTCAAGATCTAGTGGCTTTACGGTCCCACCCGACCCTCTCAACTATGGCCAACAATATTGCACCTCATAATTAAATTCCTCAATTTCATAATATCTTGGCCTAATTTGTTGATATTAGAGATACTCGATAAAATATCGTGTGTGGGTACACAATCGGCCTTAGCCAAAATAGAATAGTTTCATTTTCTATAAATCCCACATTTTCTATAGTCTACCAAAACATTTTTGGCATTGTCAACTGATGCCCGGTTATTTTTCAATTAATAACCAAAGATTATTCAATTTAGGAATAAATCCTAAAATCACCCATAAATCAATTTAACACAAAATAAAGCTCAATTAAATAAACGGACTGCACCACAATCATCAGCGCAAAATTCCAGTCATCGGCCATCCCGGTTGAATTTCCGGAAAAATAAATAACTAAATAATCAATTTCGAAAATTAAATAAATAAATATTCAAAATCCAATTTAGGCCTGTAATGCCTGATTGGAAGCCAAGACGAGCCCGGAAAATTACCGAGACTCGTTCAATAAATAACATGGCATGTCTACTTGCTAGTGTCTACTTCTAACCACCTAACATGCATCATTAAGTCTCTAATTTAATTTATCTAAATTAATCTAACCACCTAATTGCATTTAATTAAATCTAACCAACCCTAAGTATAATTAGCAGACTAAGAAAGCATTAGTGAGTAAAACTCACTTGTTAAAAGCGGAGATTGGATCACCGCGACGGCGGCCGAAACCCGAACTTTCGGCAGCGTCGATGAACACCCGGGCCGGGCTCAAAAGCCTCGCAAGCCCACAGAAAATTCTAGGCTTGGATTGAACCTACGATTGTGCCTTGCTGAATTGGATCGAAGACACTTGTTGGACTTGAAGACGTCAACTAGGCCAATAACAGGATGGGCCTAAAGCTGAAAACTGAAACTTGCTGGGCTTCACTGGACTGGGCTTCAAATTGTTGGGCTGATCGGGTTTAACTGCGCGGGCCTAAAAAACTGAGCTTGGCTGCGGACTGTGCCTACTTCGCGGGCCCAAGAACTCAATTGATGGGCTTCAAATGAGTTGATGTTACACGAACTGGACTGTGGTTGCTGAAGATGGGCTTGACAGATTTGTGTGGGCTGAAGACAGGTTGGCTCTTTGGGCCGAAATGCTGTAAGCTTCACTAGACCGGGCCTGACTTGGGCCGAAGATCTGAAGACGCTGGGCTGAAAACACTCGAACGAAGGGAAGCAGCTTCGGTGGAAATTCGCAGGCGTGAAGATGGGTGAATAGCTTGGCCAAAAAGACCGAAGATGGTGGGCCGAAGAAGACGTGGGCGTCTTCGTGCGTGTTGTTGGCGACGAAGGCAGAGAGAAGACCTGGTGGAGCAGCCTCTATCGAGGACATGTGGCAGCTGCTCCGGTCAACCATCCGACTAATTTGACTGGGGAACAAAAGATGGTGGAGGCGCGGCGTCTTCAGTGGAGATGCTGACCGAGCTGGAGAGGAGTCCACGAGCTGAAGACACGGTTGACTAGCAGATGCGTCGGGTTTCACACTGTGTTGATTGCTGACCGAAGACTCTCGTGGACGCGTGGAGAGAAGAAAGCGTGGCACGGAGCTGCTTCGGTGCTGCCTCGGCGTCTTCAAGCAGCTGCGGTTGTGGACGATTTTGTCAGGCGTGAAGACACGATGCAGCTTCTTCGGTGATGACTGGAGCAGCGAAGTGGAGACATGGGACAGAAGTTTTCATGGCGTTGAAATGATGAAAATGTTGGCGAGGAGTTGCGAGGTTTTTGGGGCCGAGAAATGCAGAAGCTCAGGTTGGCAATGATGCTTGCCTGAGAAGACTCCAGCGTGCGGATGAGGGAAGCCAGCTAAGAGGGAACAATAATAAGAAATCTTAGTCAATACATTTAATGTTTTGGCCCCACAAGTCCACAATACACTCCTCTTTGTCCCCCAAATCACTTTCAAGCTTATCAATTCACAAATAAACAAATTTAAAGTCCAAAATTGCAAATCCTCATCCTACCATATGAATTTCACAATTTTGAGTTTCAAATCTTCAATAAATTCCCAAATTGAGGTCCAATTTTGATGTAGAAAAATCCCAAATGATTTTCTATAAATCCCTGACACACAAAGGCTTGGCTTGGAAGTCCAATTTCTCATTAATTTAGCCAATCTGAATTCCTGCCAAAATTTCGCGACGTCTGAACCCAATTTTCCGTAAAAATCTCGAACTCGATGGAATTTTTCCGAAAGACAAGATGACGTGCTATAAATGAACCGTGACATACTTGAACGTCCGATTCCCAGAACCGTATTCAATTTCATGGTTAAAATCGACCGAACGCGATTTTAATCCAATCCGATCTATTGAGTAGCTTTTAGAGATTTTACCGCGGTTATATCCCTTAACGGCTTCACTCAATAGATGGGTTAACTCATGAGTGATCAGCTCAGAGAAAAATGACCATTAACGCGTGGACGAGATGCCCATTTCATATATTCGAGACGGGTTGAAAATTCGGGATGTCACACGGATCATATTTCTTTTTCAAATTAGCCCATTTAGTCTCCCAATTGAACAAAGGTTTTTTGCAATTAAGTCCCTAGAGGACTAAATTGTACCAATAAAAAAAGGTAAAGAACCGATTGAATCGGTCGAAACTAGTTTGGACCAGTCGGACTAACCTTTGCTTGAAAATGGCCAAGTCACCATCGGCAAGGCCAAGCCTTGGTCAACCTTCCTTCACCCTATTGTATGAAATTACAAGTTTGCCCATAATGAAATTACAAAATTGCCCTTGGATTTATGAAATTACAAAATGAACCCAATTAGCCCTTAATTCCACAATTAATCATGACCATCTATTAAGAGTTCATCTTAGCCATTCAAATTGACATGTGCATATTATTAACCAATCATAGGTTAGCTTAATGGCTAAGTAAGTTAGTTAGGCTAGGAAGATTAAATTCTAGGACTTGGATCAATCCAAGGGGTAAGATGTGATATTGTAAAGGGTTATAAAGCCCATTTTCCCTCCAAAATTGTGGGTCTCTAAAAAAATTTAATATCCACTTTCTCTCAGTAGCTCTCTCTCTCTCTCTCTCTCGGCAGACTCCTTTTGTCACCATCCACTGCCTCACTTTGACCATCCCCATGGCAGACGTTGGCCCCTCCAACGATCGCTGGGCATCCCTCTATTCGATCGTGGCTATCAATCGTCCAGATCACTGTCAGATTGCCCCGTCCGGCAGCTTTTTCCTCACGGTATCGATCACTCGTTTCTAAACCAGTGAGGCTTGTTGCGGCCATTCTAGCCGGTTTCGGCTGTCCAATGATCGTCTTTGGTTGCTCGATCATCGTTGCAGTGTTTCCTAGGTGTGTCATCGAGCTCATGGTTGTCTTGTTTCCTTCGAATTATCATTGGAGCTCCTTAAGCCGGTGATTCCTTCCTCCGCATCCAGTCCTCGTCCAACGCTTAATCCTTTCCCGGCAGTTTTCCTGGCTATTCTAGTGATCGGTGACTGTATCCTTGCCATCTGATTGATACTAAGGTGTTTCTTGAAGAGTTCACGAGTTCTTTATGGCTATCGATCATTGAATACCTCAACGATCAAGCTCGAAGTTCAAGGAACTAAGGTATAGTAACTTTTGAATTTGAGCTCGATGAAGTGAGATTGCCTTATGCAATGGGGGCTAAAGCTCAAACCTAAGATGAATTCTCATGCTTAAATCTGAGGTTTAGATGCTATAGGGGCTGCTGTGATGAGGTTGTGCTGATTGATGATGATTTGGTGACTTGATTGAGCTTGATTACTAGTTTTGCATAAATTGTATGCTTATTGGAATGATCTTATAAACATTTTAGTTCGAGCTAGATAATGTCGTTTCTAGGCTTTGAGTCCTTCAAAAGGTTTGTAGATGACTTCATGAGCTTTTCAATGAAATATGGTATGCACGATTTTGATGTCGTTTACTATGTCAAAATCCATTTGAAAGTCAATGATAGAATATGAATCTTTTTTGTTGAGGCTGACTAACCTACTCGATTTGTTATTATTGTACGATTTTTTGCGCTTCAATTTTGCACTGAGTGTCTTCATGAAGTTTCATCCTAACATTTAGTTCTAAATCGTGAAAAAATTTTATAGTCTGCAAATTGCTTAGTCAGATTAAAATCATATCATTAATGTCTTTGTATCAATTTTTTTCCTATTTGCTAGATATCTTCGTTTGAGTTGGAAAACGACTTTAATTGAACTTGTCACCTTCTAGAGATTCCTAGGAGACATCTTAAGCCTTTGATGTCTGGTTTACGTGATTTGAAGATCATTTGCTATGTTTATCATTTTTGCCAAGTTGAGCTATTATTTTTTTTTTTTTGGTCGAAAATAGAAATTGCATTCAAGTGAAAGGAGCAATACAACCCGCTGCTATAGCGTCCAAGTACAAAAGATCCAACAAAACAAGAGGGGGAGAAACCACCCAATTAGGAAGTAAAGAGCCATTTCTATGGGCCTTAGCAGCCCAATCAGTAGCAGAATTCGCTTCACGCCTACAATACCTAATGCAAAGATGAGAGAAGCAGGGGAGCAATGTGGCGGCTTTAGCGATCAAAGCTCGGACCTCCCATGGCGTCGCTTGAGGATTGTTCACGGCTTCAACCATCGCAAGGCAGTCCGATTTGATCTGGAGTGGATCTTGAGCGTTGCCGTGTTGCAGCAGATGGTGAAGGGTTATATTAAGCGCTTGGATCTCAACCTACAAGGCCGAGGAAGCTACAACACCTCTGGTAAAGCCATCAATCATTTTCCTAGTGTGGTCACGGCACATATATGTCATTATTCCTTCAGTACTTGCTATCTAATGCCTCATCAAAGTAATCAGAGGTCCTCAAAGAAATCAGAGACATCCAATGATGCATTTGCTACTTCAGGAGCATGAGGAGTCCCACCAATGGAAATATTATTGGTCTCGACAATGGTTATGACAGTAGGATTGATTTTAATGGCATGAGATTCACCATACTTGCCCGTATTATTTGAAGATGCCTGATATAGGTCAACAAAGTGCCTTGGCGTACGACAGGTACGTGACCAATGCCTAGTCATGCCACAGCGATGACAAATACTTTCATTAATCACATTCTTTGGCTTATTTTCTTTGCCATGATTCAGGCCAAAGTTTGATTTCATAGGGCAGTTAATTTTCCTGCCATTCCTTCTAGGATTATGTTCTTGCCTGCACTTATAGCCCTTAAAATGGCCAGTATTTTTCTCAAAGTTAGCATGTGCTTCAGGCAATGCTTTTGAGCTAGCAGGTCTAAGATCATGATTTTTGAGCAGCAATTTATTAGTTTGCTCAGCAGTGAGAAGCACATAAATTAATTCATAATATGTGGCAAACTAACGTTGCCAATATTGCTATTGCAATACAATATTCGAAGCATAGAAGGTGGAGAAAGTTTTCGCTAATAATTCTGCATCAGCGAGTTTGATACCGCATTACTCAAGCCGAGAAATAAAGCAGAATTATAGTCAGACACTGATTTAAATCTTGCAGTATGAGATTTTGCCAATCATATTGTGCTTGAGGAAGGATAACAATCTTGGTATGATCATACCTATCCTTCAACCTCCTCCACAGGAAAAGAGGGTCTCAAACGGATAAATATTGAGTCTACAGGCTCTCATGCAAATGACGGTGAATAAAAATCAGCGCATTTGCTTTATCCTTTTCATTTGAGGTTCTATCCTCTATAATTGCATTAGTGAGACCTTGCCCTTGGAGGTGCATTTCCATGTCAAGGCACCAAGATAAATAATTCTTTCCACTCACTTTCAGGATGTGGAATTTGGGCTTTTCAATATTTGCCATAATCCTTGCAAAAGAAAATCCTTAAATTAATTAGAAGGATTTCTAAATATCCATCGCCACTTCAGGAGCAAAATGATATTTTTAGATTTGAAATTTGGCTTCGGGCCAAGAAAAAATAAAGATGAAGAATTGATAGAAGAAGATGAAGTATAGGATGATTAATAAAATGAATACCCACCTTGCAAAAATTACTTACTCACGGTAGACCTTCGTGTTTGCAGAAATTACTTACTCACGGTAGATCTTCATGTTTGCAAACATTACTTACTCAGTCGGTAGATCCTCGTGCTGATAACGTGTTGTAAAATATTGCGTTGTGTTGAATATATAATAGAGAAGAGATTGAGAAGAGAAAGCAATTGAACACTAGAGATAGTAGAGAAAGCCAAAGAAGAGTGTGTGATTGTTTATTCTGATGGTTGTTCACAATAGTAATTGTACATCAAAACTAAACTCCTATTTATAGGAGAACAAGAATGTACTTAACATTAATATCAATGTATCGAATGATACATGTACTGGATAAGGGAGATGAACGTTCATTGTATAGGGAGATGTACTTAGAAAGTATGATACAAATGTACCTGTTGACACCTAAAATTTTGAGATTTGATTTTTGATTAAAAAAAAAATCACATGGCATATAGTTTAGGAAAATTTTATTTTTTGTTAAGATTTTTTATTATTATTATTATTATTATTTTTTTAGATTTAGGTAATATACACTGAGGGATGCATATTTTGCGCAAAAAAGGAATTTGTTTGTGATCCAATAAAAAATATATTGCGCGGGGTGAAATGATATATTTAATGGAATTTTACGCGAGCAAAATTGGCAATGAGATATACCACAAGGATACGTTTTGTTGGTGTATAAAAGAGTCACATACGGTATTTTTAAGGGGGTCTTCTTTGGAATCAAGGAGAGAAAAGCAAAATACAAAAAAAGAAAGAAAGAAAGGAGGTGGGGAATCCATCCGTGCGTGAAGAAGGAACAACAAAAAGCAAAAGTGAAAAAGGAAGAAGGGGGGAAAGGACAAGGTCAGAGGGGTGAGGGGACGGGTACTGTTCATCGTCTTCCTCACCCCTGCGTCTACAACCTACCCGCGCCGGCTCCTCCACGCTCACTGCTCGCAGCCAGCCACGATGCCGCGCCGTCGCCGTTCCAGCAGACCGATCTTGCTGTGCCGCTGCTTCCTTCTGCCGAACCGCCCCCCGTCCGAGCGCCTATCACCTGCGTCGGCCCTTGTGCCAGAGTCGCCTGCCAGCACCACCGTCCCGCCGGACCCTGCCCCTGAAATCCCGAAGCTCTGCATCAACGATCACAGCAGACTACCTCCCCGCCGGACACCACACCGCGCCGCAACCCAGCCGTTCAGATCCGTTTGCTCCCGCGCCGCACCAGAGCGACACCCAGGAGCCCACCGCGCTGCACACCGCCGATCGCTCGCCTGCTGCGCTGATCTTCCTCGCCTGGGCGACGCCGCGCCGATCGCCTGCTGCCTCCGAGAGACCGGCCACTCCAGCCCGAGCCGCACTGACCATCGTCGCACGGAGCCGCCGCACCTCGCCACCGCCCCAGAGAGCTCCGCGATCCGCCCCCTGACGTGCGACACACAGCCCGTGACCCACACCGGTCCGGCTGCTGCCCAGCCGCCCTCGCCGGAGTTCCGACGCTGGTGATTCCCCTTGCCGCGCCAGGGAACGTGCGGCCCTTTTTTTTTCCTTAGGTAGTTTTTCTTTTATTTTGATTTTTTTATTTTCTATTTTATGTTATTTTACTTCACTTTTGCTTAATTTTATTATTAGTGTTTAAGTTTAGATATTGTGGGGTGACCTTTTAGGTATTGGTTAGTATAGGCATTTATCCATAGGAGTTTGCCCCTAAGGTTATTGTAATTATTTAATTTGACCCGTAGGACGTCGGGTCATTTTTTTAATTATGATAATTTTTGGGATTTGTTTATGATATATTAATTGTTGAATTAATCTAATTATTAATTTGATCCGTAAGATTTCGGATTAGATTTTTAATTATTTTGATTTCTTGTCTGATGTTTAGGGTTAAAAATAATCGTTAATTTGACCCGTGAGATAACGGGTTATTTTTTTCGTTTATTTTAATCCTTTATTTGTTTGAATATCTTGCTTGTTAGATTTAATGTTTGTTTTAGATTATCACTAAGAAAAAAATCAAAAAGATATTTGGATTAGGATTTCAATTGATTCTAGAATATTTCTGGTTATTTTGCATATCTAGAATAAGGATTTTATTTCGAATTTAGAAAACACAAAAAAAATAAAAAAATGCATTCATTTAGGTTGTTAGTTTTTTTATTTGAATTGCACGTTTAGTTATGTGTTAGTTTTAATTTCGAATTTCATAAAGAAAAACAAAAAAAAATCATTGTGCATATTAGGTCAGAATTGCATGTTTCATCTTTAATTTAGATCATCTTTAGGATAGATTGCATTTTAAAAATAGGAACATCAAATGCACGTCATTTAGTTTATTTAGGTTCATTTAATTAGAACTTTCATGTCATTAGATTAAGCCATTCAATAAATGTCACGTGACATATAGCTCGCATGTTAAATTGCATTTTGCATGTCATTTTAGTTGAGATAATTTTGTATGTCATTGCATCGCATTGCATGTTATTATAATTAGATCATTTAGATTGCATTTAATTATTGCATTTCTTCATGTCATATAATTTAGGTCATGCCGTCATGTCATATTAGGTTATTAGCATGCATCGCATGATTTTCATTAAAAAAAAAGTGAAAACAAAAAATTGAAATTGCGTGTTAATTAGAAATCATATCTAGGATTGTCTATATGATTTTTGTTCTAACAACGCAGATGCTTTCGTTGCTTTAAGCTATGTCCTGCATTATTTTATTCGTTTTCTCGGGTGTTAAATTGGTTGTTTGTGCACTCGCATGATCGCCTCACACGTTAGGAAAATGAATTAAAATCAGATCAAGCTGCCTGTAAAACATTTTTTTGAAAATTAAAAAGAAATGGTACCGAAAGGGTACTAGGATAGTCTAGTGTAATCAAGTCCCCGTACCCTTAGTCTCTGGTTCGTAGGAGTAAGATAATCCTCCCGTTATTTTACTTAGGTGTCTAATCGACCTACCCCAAATTGATTAGTGGCGACTCCTAGATAATAATCTTTTGCATGTTAAAATCCTAAGTCGCGATTTGGTATGGGCTTGGGAGATCCCGAGCTAAGCTTAAAGGCTTAGTAGTCCATCAACCTAGTTTTAGGTGACAAACCCGAAAAATTGGGTCGTGACAGTACCATAATAAGTACATTAGATAAGATGAATATAATGAATATTCATTCATGTATTTCATCCATTCATGTATTTAATAACAATGACTACTAGTACTACTACTACTACTACTACTACTACTACTACTATTACTATTATTACTATTATTACTATTACTATTACTATTACTATTACTATTATTATTATTATTATTATTATTATTATTATTATTATTATTATTATTATTATTATTATTATTATTATTATTTGCTGCATTATTATTTATCCAAGGGTATAAAATAAATGAACGCAAGATAATCATTTCCTTTCTTCCTACCTTCACCTTCCATTTACCCAAAAAGAAACACCCCCCCCCCCTCTCTACCCTTTTCTCTTGCGAATGGTTCATATCGAATAAACAAGAAAGAAGCCCATGCGTTTGAAATATGGTAACTTTAGTGGGAAAAGTTCCAAGAAAATTCAATGGAAATTCTAATTTGTCAATAATTCCTCTTACCATTAAAAGTGAAGGATCGACCACTTCTTAGGGGGTGGTCAACCTCCTTGTGTCCTTTCTGGAGACGGCGGATTCGACCCGCCCGTTATAGCGAATCTACGCACAACAGTGGGGGGAAGACTTTGAAAAGTATAAAGAACCATCGAATTTCACTAAAATATGAGAAATGTGCATGAAATCCATACATTTCGTTATTACTGAAGAAGCTACAAGGTATAAAGCTCACTGATAGTGCACTTCCTTGCAAAGAAAATGAGAGGAATAATGATTCAAGCCTAGTCGAAGAGGAATTATTTCAACATAAATGAAAATAGGACTAAATTAGAAAAGAAAAATGAATGAGGCCGGTGATCATATGCATGTGCTGTTTTCTCCTTTCTTCTTCTAAGAAGGAGAGCATTCAGGAGGTGGTCCTCGTGGGAAGCGCTTGGTGTCGGCGCAGTAGTTGTATATCATGTAATTCTTCTGCACCCACTTGATTCTTTGCTCGCCCGTCGCGTCCAAAGATTGCGATAGCCAAGAGTTGTTGCCCGAGGACGAGGAGGATGAGGAACACGATGAGGATCCCGTTGACCAGATGCAGGCCTGTGCGTCGTTGAAGCCTCTGTAGGAAGCTGTGAACGGGGCTTGCGTCCAGTCGGTCTTCACAAGCCCGCCCCTTGTGGCCCAATCGTCCGCATTCCACAGGCTCGAGTATATCCACATGGCCTGGCTCTTCGGGAACGCGACGCCCTTTGACTCGAGGTTCTTGAACTCTCTTATGGGAGTTCCATCCACGGAAAAGCTGTGTGAGAATATTAAACGTATTAGGAACTAAAACTAATCGATGATTGATTCCATTTGGTGATAAGAATAAGAGTTATTTAGCGTTTAAGGTAGAGTTAAGAGTTGTGTAACATTACACGATGCTTTGAGGATTCCACAAGATGGAGTAGGTGTGGAAGTCCTTGGTGGGGTCGAACCAGAGATAGAACTGTTGCTCTCTGTTTCCCTTCCCTTGCGCGAATACGTTTGTGTGGAGGATGTAAGGGTCGCCACTCAGATTACCAAGAAACTCGAAGTCGATTTCGTCGTGAGCGGAACCCAAAGAAGAAAGCTGCAAAAAAAAAAAAAAAAATTATTGGATAGAAAGACAAATTTTAATGTTTCCCATTCAAACTAACTTAAAGATCACACCCGCCACACTCTGAACGAAGCCTTATTTGATGCACGACAACTTCCATATATCGTTCACGGAGATTAGTCAATTAGAGATATGAAATTTTTTATTTGCAAAGACAGGTTTGTAAAACCGGAGGCATGAGATTCATGGACTCACATAATAAGCGGTAACAGTCCCAGCGGAGTTCCCAGGCACGAGTTTTAGCTGCATGTCGATCTTGCCAAACAAGTACTGCTTCTTGGATCGGAAGCCTGACCCTGATGTCTTGTCCATGGACAACGTCAGGAGCTGGCCGCTGTTGAGAATCTTCGCACGGCCGTCGCCCCATGTGATGTCGAAGTCTTTGTTGAAGTTGCCCGCAGCAGCCGCCGCCATCGCCAATAAGCCGAGGAAAACCACTGCCAAGGCCATCTTATTTGAGAGGACGCTTGGAAAGGTCATCTATCTACGAATGTGAGTAGAGAACCGGTCAAGTGTGTGTTGCTGGACTGCATGGAAACGATGGGGCGGGAGAGGTATTTATAGTGGAGTCGGGAGGAGGGAGGGAGACTCGAAAAGATGATGGGCTCCAACTCCAATGTATTATTGTCGGAGTTTTATTTTTGCGTGTCCGTAGGAAGGAAAACAGCTTTGAGGACCACTCATTGCCGGGTGTCTCTGTACAGTAGAAACCACAAAACATATCTTAGAGATTATTTCAGAACCATTGTCCACGTGATGATTTACGCAGATATTTCAATAGCTGAAACCCAGTACCATTTTATGAAAAAGAAATTTACTTTGAACAAGAAAAATTCAAATTATGAAATATCCAACAAATATCACGCACTAACATAGGAAGTCAGTTAAAGTTATCAATAATCCACGGACCATGCTTTTTTTCCTTTTTGTCTATATCTTTAAATGGATTCAAGGAATGGATTCAAGGGGGGAAGACATTGTCCTTGAAGTTAACATATTTGGAGTATTGAGATTGGAATTCGAGCCTATTACGTTAAATCAAATTTAACGGTGAACTCCTTCAGAAATCTAACACTTGATTGCTTACAAGTGAGTGAATTGATCAAATTAATTGACAGTCTTTTCCTATATCAGTATCAAAACTTATAAGAGTGCTTTAATCTTGTACTATGCTTGACCCTATTGCACCTGGATGGAATTATGCACGCTGAGGGACACTCACACTGTTAAAAATTAATATAGTGAAAGGTTCACGGAGTAAATGGAGGGAAAGACTCATGGCCAAGTTGTTCCTGGCAATCCATCGGCGCAATGGATCCTTGGGATAAGTATGCGGACTCGCAACTCCATATGTCCTCCACAATTGACCTGCAATCATAAAGTTGTTCAATATAGTGACGGAATAACGACTAGTTACTTTAGTTAAGCGATGCACAACCACTTCAACATCTACTTCAATTTCTAACTTTTAAAATTTATGCTCCTTCGGCTATTTTGAGGCCATCAAGCGACTTCCAAAACTTTGACAATGAGTTGTATATGAACAATACCCAGTCATTAAGTGGGATACGGGCGAGGCCATGCGAAGGGCAATGCATGTTGCGAAGTGGAAGTGGTTGGAGAGAAAAAGTGTATGCGTAACAGGGAAGAGAATTGGTTGACCTGAATTTGGTGAGAGCCGAGAGGGACCAGGGACAGCTAAGAAGGGAGAGATGACATGCGGGAGTTATCGTGACAACGGGGCGTGAGTAAGGTGAGAGGAAGGTAGGAAAACTTAGAACAAAGGGCTTCGAGTGGTTTCAATTCCGTCTTAACAATTCACGGCTGTCTTAGTCTTAGCCCTTTCATGGTTAGTTTAACGTCAATTGTTTTCACTACCCTCCGGCTTCAGCTTCTAGGAAAAGGTCGTTTGTTTTTCGGATTTGTTTCATATTCATATTCTAGAAAAAAAATGTTATTTATTAATTTATTAATTTATATATTTTGCTGGGGTTAGAGAAAGGAAGTTACATGCCGGCCAACCACCTAACCAAGGCAAATAAAGTGCCCAATAATCATGTTCTTACAGTAGTTCTCAGAAGATTTCATGTCGGATCTTCTTCTCTCTTTTTTGTACCTTCTCTTTGGCCAAGTATTAGTTTTTATAATTGACATTTTCTTGATGATATTAGACAATTCAAGGTGTAAAATTCAACTTCTTTCGTAAACTCAGGGTGCTAGGGTGTAAGCATAGCGTCTTAACATTGAAAAACTATGAAAATCTTGTAAGTTTTTGCTCGAAACTCAACAAGGTCGTCCCCATACGTAATAGAGGTAAGAGCCTAAGAAATTAATAAGATTTCAGAAATTAGAGGGTGTAAATCATTTTTGACTGAAAATTTTGAAGACAATTTTTAGTAACTTTTTTCAATATATGGAAAGAAATGTGTTCTGATCTAGCTCGCTACTTTGGTGTGATAAGATCGGAGGCCCATTATCTAGAACAAATACTGCTTTAGACTCGTCTAGTTACAACTATGATATCACAAGTCATACAACTGTATTAGCCGACCCGTCCTCAATCACATTTAAGGTTGATATGACTTGATTTATTTTCTAGGTACATAGAAAAAACCTGCTTTGTTGACCTGTTTCCTCTCAAAAGTTGGATATGAAAAAAAAAGGTCCCATGTCTCACAAATTGCGTATGCCTAGATGGATACAAACATTTTTACCATAAAAAGAGTGAGTTTAAACTATTGTATACATGAAAGATAATTTTGGCATGTCAAGAAATATACTATACATACATTGTTAATTGTTACTTAATAGTTTAAATTTAATGGGCAAACGATTATTCTTACATGATATCATAACATAGGTCAAGAGTTCGAATTTGGGAACTGCCAGTCAAATTTTTTTTTTTATTGTTGGTAGTAACACCATACTGTCTATTTTTCTATTTGTCGGTTAACCAGTTATATTGTGGTTTCGTCCACTATAATCTGAATGTAAAAATCAACTTACGAAAATAGTTAGTCTACCATGGCAAGAAGAATTTGAAAAAGTGAAGTACGTACTACACTAATGTGAAGAACTGGATCCTTCAGGCAAATTCCAAGCATGCTAGGAATAGAGAAACGAATTTCAAAAACAAAAATGGTTCAAATTATATCTTATTTGTTCGTTACTTTTCCCGTGAAGAATAAAGGTATTATAGCCATTTAACGGATAGAAACCAAATTTAAAAATGGTCTTTTAAATAATATACATACAAACCAAAAAATATATACATGATAATAATTGTTTTAGTACTTTCCAAGAAGCCGCATGTATCACTGGTTTATGACTAATTGGCTATCCTCGGGGTTAATGGAGTTAATGCGTGCCAGCCTGAAGACATGACGTACGCGTGCTGAGAGATATTCGAACAACTTGGGATTGTATTTATTTGAAAGCATTTTAAATTGGGACAGGTCCGACGAAACATTGGTCTCACGGTACTCAAAGGTTGCTTTCATGCGAGGCTGGTGCACTGATACACGCAAATGCTTTTATGAAAATAGTGGAGCGTCATAAGAGCGGGCGATCTCACAAATCAAAGAGGATTGTGTGATATTTGAGATTACAAATGGGTTACAATATTTGATTCACGCGTTTTCCTTGATTTCCGAGATGTCAAAGATTTTGGACACATTTTGCAGATTTTCTAGTTGTTTTGATAACTTTTACTTTTATCAATATCTTTTCTGTAATTTTGTTATTAGATTTTGTCGCGATCAATTTTTTGGGTGTAACCTAGGTTTGGCTAATGGATTGTTAAGCCTATACTTAACTCGGGCTCTCATAAGCCCATACCAATTCGCGACTTAGGTTCAAATTTTTAAACATGCAAATGGATTTTACCTAGGAGTCGCCACTAATCTATTTTTGGTGGGTCGATTAGAAACCCAAGTAAAATAACGAGAGTTTTACTTTACTCCTACGAACCAGAGACTATGGGTACGGGGACTTGATTATACTAGATTTCTCTAATACCCTTTTAGTAACATTCTTTTATTTTCAAAAATGTTTTTTGTAGACAGCTTAGGTTGATTTTAAATTTATTTCCCTAATATGTGAGGTGATCATGCGAGTGTGCAATCCACCAATTTAACACCCAGATAAACAATAAATAAATTGCAAAAACTTACCTTAAAGTAATGAAAGCATCTGCAATGTTAAATTAAAATCCATATCAACAACCCTAGATATGATTTCCAATTAACACGCAATTTCATTTTTTCTTTTCACTTAATTAATGAAAATCATGCAATATGCAATGCAACATTAACTAAATGACCTAATTCTAATGACATGTAATTTCTAATTAAATGGGCCTAGCAAAAATATTAAATGGCATGCATCTCAATGAATCTAACCATAATGACGTGCATATGATATTTTTCTTTTTTCTAAAAGAATGCATTCTATCCTAAATAATGAAATTAATTTAGCCTAAGGCATTTTTGTATTTTTTTTTATGAAATTCGGAATTAAAACAAAATGTGAAAATTATCTAGCTAGATTAAGATCCTATTCAATTTATATTAGGAATTATGTTAAATTAAATCCTAATTTAAACTAAAATATTGTCTTAACCCAAATAATCCTAGAATGCAATCTATCTAAGAAAATCTATCTAAACTTAAAATTAATTAGGAAGTAAAATTAAACATGCAATCTTACTCTAATATGCAATAACGTGCAAAAGATGCCCTAATCCTATATGATATATAAATGATGTTTTTTTTTAGTTTTTTTTTTATAAATTTCGAAATTAAAATTTAACACGCAAATCAAATAATAATAAAACTAACATTCTAAATGAATATGCTTTCTTTTTGTTTTATTTTTCATGATTCAAAATAAAATCTCTATCCTAAACATGCAAAATAAGAAAAGCAAACCTAACCCTAATTTTCCTTTTTTAAAATAATTTTTCGAAATTAACAATCGCCTAATAATTAAACATGCAATTTAAAGTTAAAAAAAAACTAACAACCTAAGTCAATTGATTTTTTTTATTTTTTTATTTAAAATAAAACTTCAATTCTAAACATGCAAACCCTAATTCTAACCTACATTTTTTGATTGATTTTTTTTAAAATTAATTTAAATAACACCACAACAAATCAAGCAACATTGATACCCAAATTGATGAACCATATCTTGCGCATGAGATCGAATTGGCCAATTTCACATAAATCATGAATCGAATCTCAGGCGGGAGATTGGATTAGCGATTTTTTTTAAGTAATTGCGAGTTGGATTTCGGGCGCGAAAATTGGACTAACAATTACTAATTTCAAGGAAATTTCATATTGTGCAAATTTAATTTCTCATAAAATGGATAGTTACACTAAAAAGCAAATAATATGAAATATCAACAATAAAAAAAAAACAACAAAAGATAAAAGAAAAGAAAAAACAATTTACCTAAATTAATTTTTGGCTTTTTCTTTTTTTTTTTTCTAAAAAAGGGAAAGAGGGGCTAGTGGTCGGTCCGGCGAGGGGGGGGTTCACCGGCTAGGGTTTCGGCGAGACGGCGGTGCGACAACAGGAGCTTCAGGGATCGGCACGGGGTGGTGTCAAGACAACGACACTGTGACCAGCGGGCAACATGCGGCTTGGCGACGCGTCGGGACAACACACGGGTTGTCGGGGCTCGCGGACGGTGGCAAATCTAGAGTGACGGCGTTAGGGCAACTCCGGTGCGGCGGATCGTGCGGCGAGATAGGCATCCTCTGTGGGGTGATGCGAGCTGGAGTGCTACAAATCGGCAAAGAGGCAGCGTGGCAGCGCAGGGGATCGGGTCACGGATGCTGCGAGGACCTCGGATTTGTAGGTGGAGGGACTCCATCAGCTGGATCTCGGCTCGGCTGCGGTTGCGATGCAACGGCGTCGGACGTGGCACGGCTGCGATGGAGCGGAGCAAACTCGCGGGTCACCGGCGAAGCGGCGATGGGCGGCAGCTCGTGAGACAGCGACGGTGCGGGCTGGCGACGTTGGTGTCGTCAGGGACACCCCCCCACAAGGAAGACGAACAGTCGCGTGGGGGAAGCTTTTTTTTTTTTTTGGTTTGGTCTCTCTCTCACGTCACTTTTTTTCAACTTTTCACTTTTGTGTACCTTTTCACCCAAAGAAAAAGCCCCCTTTTACTTTGCGTGGAATGTATTTTATAGGTTCAAAAAATATATCCTCACGACATATATTTTTTTTCCTCTTTTGTTTGCGCATGATACCCCTAAATATGTCGTTGAAATATACATACCCCGCGCAATATTCCCTTTTGTATTTCTCGCATATTCTATCCAGAAAAATTCCCTCTTTGCACAAAATACACCCCTTAGTGTATATTACCTAAAAATATGAAAAATTTAAACGGAATATGTGAAAAATCTTCCTTTCACCGGTGGCCTAAAATAAAATAAAACAGAATGAAAATAAAAATAAAATGTTTCTAAACTATATGCCATGTGTGTTTTTTTATTTTAGTAAAAATTAACCCAAAAATTGTGCAAAAATTTAGGTGTCAACAAATTTAAGTTATTTAGTTATTTTCTAGATGGCGATCTCCTTATAAATAGGCACCTAAGATATTGTAATCTGTACTTCATGATTCAAAATAAACGCTATCTTTTGGAATTATTTCCAAGCATAACTTTTTCTGTGTCATTTGGTATCAGAGCAGGTTTCTCCTATGATGATGGCTAATAACGTTAGTGATAATCTCCCCGTAGCTAAGGGCCGTAGAAACAAGCCTATTACACGGGATGAGTTCAACCAATTTGCGGAGCAAATCGAACGGAGGTTTCAAGAATTACTTGTCGCCATCCGATGTTTGTTTACCAACCCCATACCAGGTAATCTTTTAGCTGAACATGCTCAGGTAGCTCGAGACCCGGAAGCAACTATGGAACATGGGGCAAATCCCCGACAGAGGTGACAAGCCTATGTCGAGGACTCTGAAGGAGAAGAAGAGTTCTTGGATCGGCCTATTCATGGAGGCCATTAGAACAGGGGATATCGATGAGATCTCGAGCAATATCAACTTAAGGTTAACCTTCTGACCTTTAATGGCAATTTGAATATTGAAGACTTTTTGGGTTGGCTTTGGGAAGTTGATAAATTCTTCGATGCCATGGAGATTGAAGAGGATCACTAAGTAAAATTGGTGGCATACAAATTGAAGGGCGGCGCTAGAGCATGGTGGGAGCAAACAAAACTGACCCGACGTCGACAAGGAAAAACTCCCATCCGAACATGGAATCGGATGAAGGAAATGTTGAAGGTTTGGTTCCTCCCAACCGATTATGAACAATTATTATTTCAACAATTTCGGAATTGTAAGCAGTTTAACCGATCAGTCCAAGCTTACACGGAGGAGTTTCTCTGACTTTCCGACCGTAACAACCTGGCTGAGTCGAAGGCACAATAGATCGCCAGGTACATTAATGGTTTGCGATTTAATATTCAAGATCGTGTTTCACTACATCGTTTGTTCTCGGTTGAGGATGCTCAAGAGATGGTCTGAAAGGTCGAGATGCAATTAGAGAGAATTAGCCCCATTAATCGAGCTAACAATTATTTCGCTCGAGGATCATCTGGAAAGGGGAGACAACTAGATGTTCCAGAATCCCCCAACTAGCAAACCAACACTATGAACCGAACTCCAAGAAGTATTACTGGGGTGTGCAAAGAACCGGTCATTGCAAACAACCGTAATGCTAATAAGGATGCCCAGAATTCATACACTAAGCCACTACCAATCAAATGCTACAAGTGTAACGAACTGGGACATCGTTCGAGTGATTGTCCATGGTAGAAGATGGTCAATGTTGTCAAGCATGAAGATGGCATATACGAAGATGATTGGATTATGAGGAAGAAGTGGAGGATGAAGAGGGCAAGCATATCAACTGTGTTGTTAGGAGACTATTGTTCGCTCCATGAAGAGAAGACACATAGTGGAATAGTCTTTTTCGTGCCTATTGTACCGTCAACGACAAAGTTTGCAATGTCATCATCGACAGCGGAAGTTGTGAGAACATAATGTCCAAAGCTTTGGTGGACCATCTACAACTAAAGACAAAGTTACATCCCTCCCCTTATACAATCGGGTGGATTCGTAAAGGGGTCGAATTCAAGGTGACACAGGTATGTCATTTACCTATTTCAATTGGAAAGTCTTATAAGGACACCATAATTTGCGATGTAGTGGAGATGGATTCATGCCATGTCCTACTGGGACGACCATGGCAATACAACGTTGATATCTCTCATAGGGCTCGAGAGAACACCTATTCTTTTGTGTGGAAAAAGACGAAGATTATTTTGAAGCTGATGAGTAACACTCCCCAGGCCCCAAAGAAGCATAGTGTAGGGATTATGCTAAACATCCGTAAACGTGAGGGCATGTATATGATTGTGGAAAAAGGCAATCAAGAAGCCATTATTCCCATTCTGGCAGCTCTTCAGCCCATATTGAAAGCATTCAGCGATGTTGTCCCGGAGGATCTACCTGTTGGATTACCCACATTGAGGGATATTCAACATAAGATTGACTTTCTTCTAGGAGTGAGCCTCCCTAATTTGCTGCACTACCGAATGAATCCGAAGGAGAACCAGATTTTGCAAGACCAAGTAGGAGAACTTCTTCGAAAAGGCTTCTTGTGTGAAAGCATGAGCCCTTGTGCAGTACTCGCACTCCTCACTTCGAAGAAAGATGGAAACATGCATATGTGCATTGATAGCCAGGCAATTAATCGGATTACTGTCAAGTACCAATTCCCAATCCCTCGCCTGGATGACATGCTCGACCGGCTTGTGGGATCAAAGGTCTTTACAAAGATTGATCTACGTAGTGGATATCACCAAGTACGCATCTTCCTTGGCGATGAATGGAAAACAACCTTTAAAACAAGTGAAGGTTTGTACGAATGGCTTGTCATGCCGTTTGGCCTCACAAACGAGCCTAGCACTTTCATGCGTTTGATGACTCAAGTTCTCAAACCTTTTATTGGCAAGTTTGTCATGGTCTACTTCGATAACATTCTCATATATAGTCCAGATGACCAACAACATAGGAAGCATTTAAGGGACTCTTATCGGCATTGTAGACGAACCAATTGTACATTAATTTGAAGAAATGTAGCTTCATGACTAATTGGCTCTACTTCTTGGGGTATATTGTTGGAGCAAAAGGCATTCAAGTTGATGCAGAAAAGGTAGCTGTCATCTGCGACTGGCCGACTCCGTAGAACATTGGGGAGGTGTGTAGCTTCCATGGGCTTACAACATTCTACCGATGCTTTATCCGAAATTTCAGTTCTATTATGGCTCCGATCACCGAGTGCTTAAAGAAAGGAAAATTTCATTGGGGTGACGAAGCAGAAGCCAACTTTGCTCTCATCAAAGAAAAACTTTCCACAGCACCAATACTGATGCTCCCAAATTTTGAAAAGGTGTTCGAACTGGACCATGATGCTTCCAATGTAGGAATCGGTGTTGTTCTCTCCCAAGAAGGTAAGCCTATTGCTTATTATAGTGAGAAACTTAATGATGTTCGCAAACGATGGTCTACCTATGAGCAGGAGTACTTTGCTGTAGTACGAGCTATCAAGCATTGGCAGCCCTATCTTTATCAACATGAGTTTGTCCTTAACACTGACCATCAGACACTCAAGTATATCAAGAGCCAAAGACATCTAAATCGAATGCATAGACGTTGGGTCTCCTTTTTGGAGCAATTTAATTTCGTGATTCGACACAAGGTGGGCCACTTGAACAAAGTCATTGATGCACTTAGCCGTCGTGCTGCAACACTCGTCACCATGCGCACTGACGTGGTGGGCTTTGACCACCTCTGTGCTCTTTATGTTGATGATGAAGATTTTCAGGAAATTTGAGAGAAATGTTCTACGACAGGTTCTCACGGTGACATGATCGTTCAGGACAAATTTTTATTCTTTGGCAACAGGTTGTGCATTCCTCGCTACTCTTTACGGGAACAACTTATTCGAGAGCTGCATGATGGCTCCCTTGGAGGACATTGTGGTCGAGATAAAACAGTTGCCTTATTTGAAGAACAATATTATTGGTCTCAATTGAAACGAGACGTTGGACGATTTGTGAAAAAGTGCTACATTTGTCAAACTGCGAAAGGCCATTCTTAGAATACTGGACTTTACACCCCTCTACTTATTCCTTCTGGACCTTGGATAGACATTTCAATGGATTTCGTGTTGGGGCTTCCCCGAACCTAACAAGGTATGGATTCTATTTTTGTGGTAGTGGACAGGTTTACAAAGATGGCATACTTGATCCCTTGCAAGAAGACTTTTGATGCTTCCCATGTAGCAAGTTTATTTTCGAGAAGTAGTTCGTTTGCATGGTGTTCCAAAAACTATCACCTTCGATCATGACACCAAATTCCTTAGTCATTTTTGGAGGACCTTATGGTGTTTATTTGGGACGAATTTGCAGTATAATGGCTCCTTTCATCCTCAGATTGATTGTCAAACTGAAGTTGTCAATTGTACTATGGCGGATATTATTCAGTGTCTTTGTAGTGATATGACAAAGCAATGAGACCGGTATCTTGCTCATGCTAAGTTTGCTTTTTAACAACACTGTCAAACGTTCCACGGGCAAGTCTCCATTTGAGGTCATCTACGGGCGAACGCCACAACATACACTGGATCTTGTGCCTTTGCCCAAAGTCCCAAGATATAGTGTTGCGGCTGAAACTTAGCAACAAAATTACAAGAGATACAATAGGGTGTGAAGCAATAGCTAGAAGCTTCCACTACTGTAGATAAACATCATTGCCTTAAGGTATTTGCTGAGGGTGACAAAGTGATGGTCTACCTCCACAAGGAACGCTTTCCTGTTGGTACATATAACAAGTTGAAGCACAAGAAAGTTGGTTCCTGTTGAATCATGAAGAAAATCAATGACAATCCTATGTTGTTGATCTTCCTGGTGACCTCAACATTTCCCTGGCATTCAATGTAGCGGACCTATTTGAGTATCATCCTCCAGATACTCCTCTTTATCCTAACCATAACTTGAGGTCGAGTTCTTTTGAAGTGGAGGAGACAACTGATGTAGAACAACATGCAAATGCCTTTATGGAAACATTGAAGTCTCATAAGAGTAGACAGTCCCACAAATCAAAGAGGATTGTGTGATCTTCAAGATTACAAATGTATTGCAATATTTGATTCACGCGTTTTTCTTGATTTCCGAGATGTTACAGATTTTAGACGAGTTTTGTAGATTTTCTAGTTGTTTTGATAACTTTCCCTTCTATCAATATTTTTTCCTTAATTTTGTTATTAGATTTCAGTTATTTGGTTATTTTCTAGATGACGACCTCCTTATAAATAGATGCCTAAGATATTGTAATCTACACTTCATGATTCAAAATAAATACTATCTTTTGGAATCCTTTCCAAGCATAACTTTCTTTGCGTCACGCACGGTTATCTTCTTCTTGTTTTTCGAAAGACACAGCACATTGTTGTGAACCCAAAAGTTGTCGAAAAATTCAAAGTGCCACTTTTTGGACTGGCGGTGTCTCTGTCTTTTTTTGTTCACTTGAGGCCATTTAGTGGAATGAATGATGAACTAAGGACGCATCCGTGCCACTTTACATTTGATTGTGGGGTTCCGCAGATATTCAATGAGGACTCGGGAGTCAAACAACGTGCTTAGGCCAAAGAGATTTGAAATTTCTAGATTGACCCATTAGATGTGCTTATCCAAGTATCTTGAGTAAATTATGTATGTGCAGTCTTCCAACCTTTTCTTTAAGAGATAAATATACTAGACGTCTTAAAATATGTAGCAAAAGTACAATCAAATCCGAATACTTTCAAATAATGCAAAAATTCAAGAAACATATCCAAAAGTGCAATAACTATTTTTGTTGGTTTCGTCCATTTTGAATAACGAAGAGATACATGACATTAATCTAAATTTTCAATCTCCAATGTGGCCATTAGAGGTTACTTTGGCATTCAATGTCATTATTAGACATTACTTTGGCATTCGATATGACTATTGTCATCTCAATTTCTTTTCTTTCAATAGAATTGTTGGGAAAACCTCCCTGTGGCATTTTTATTTTTTTTATGATGAAGTGAAGATAATTGACAGAAATTGAAAGGAGAAATGGAGGAAAAATACTTTGTTTATATATTATGTAATACAAGTACATTAGACCATTTATAGTGTAAAAATGATGAGGAAAAAAAAGAAATAATATACTAGAATTACAACTTCCCATTTACTAAACTAATCACAAATTGACTAAATCAATTAATCCGCAGTCAAGATCGGCACCACGATCAGGATCTTCAATCATATCTCCAACACCCCCCCTCAAGCTAGTGCTTTGTAAATGTCGAGAACACCTAGCTTGCTAGTAAGTACGTGTATTGTCTTTGACAAAGTGGCTTAGTGAAGATGTCTGCATGTTGTTCCATAGTTCCAATTCCCTTTGTTATAAGGACTCCTTTGATTTTGTCTCGAGTGAAATGACAATAAACTTCTATGTGTTTTGTCTTCTCATGATAAACTGAGTTTGCCGCCAGTTTAAGTGCAATATCATTGTCACAAAATAATTCACTTGGTCAAATAATCTATGCCCCAAGGTCCGAGAGTAATTCTCGTATCCAAACTATTTCATAGATAGTTTTTGCCATGGCTTGATCCTTTGATTTGGCTGATGATAGTGATACAGTCGACTATTTCTTCATTTTCCATAAGATTAATGATTTTCCCAATTTGATGCAAAAAAATAATCATGGATCTCCTAGTTATTGGATAAGTAGCATAATCCGTATCATAGTAGGCCATCATCTACATGTTGTAGTCACGAGATAAGAATATACCAAGTCTTGGATATCCCTTCAAATATTTCACAATTTTTAAGGCTGCATTCATATGGGATTATTTTGGACTATGCATAAATTGGCTAATTATTTACACTACATAACATATGTCAAGTCTTGTCATGATAAGATATATTAACTTCCTGACAAGTCATTGATATTCCGATGGATCCTTCATAGATGAGGAAGGATCCATATAACAGTCATGAGTTGTCATCTTGATATTCTATTCAATTGGGATGACGGATGGTTTACAATTTAATAACCTTGCTTCGGAAACAATTTCCAAGATGAATTTCCTCTAACTAAGACCGATTCATTTATCGAGCTGAGCAATTTCAATGACAAGGAAATATTTGGGAGGTCCCAAATCCTTGATATGAAAGGTAGAGTGCAAATATTTTTTAAACTTCACAATATGATAGTCATCATTTCCCATGACAATTATATCATCAACATATATCAACAAATAAATTGATGAATTTCTTGCGGTCCATGTAAGTAAAGTATAATCATGCTTAGAATGCTAAAAACCCGATTGGTTAGTGGAGTAGTGAACTTGGCATACTATTGCCTAGATACTTAGTTTCAATGTAGTATGTGTAAACCTAGAGGAAGTTCTATATAAATTTCTTAATCTAGATCATCATGTAGAAATCGCTTTGGTGTAGTGGCCAATTGCGAATGGCTGCAACAGATAAGAAAGAACAGACTATGACTTCTTTGACAATAGGAGAAAATGTTTCACAATAATCAAAACCTTCTCTTTGTGTGAGCCATTTAGCAACCAACTAAGCCTTGTAGCATTCAATAGAGCCATTTGCCTTAAACTTGATTTTGTATACCCATTTACAACTAATCGGTTTCCGATGTAGAGGCAATGGAACAATATCCCAGGTGTGGCTCTCCATGAGGGTAGGAAGTTCTAATTCCATTGTACATTGCCATCGGGAATTGCGTGCTACTTCAACAAATGAAGATGGATCATGTTCTTCTGACAACACATATGTTCTAGTGATAGCTGACTAAATGAGACATACAAGGAGATAAGATATTGTGTACGTAGAGAACTCATTGTAGAACATATGTATTCCTTGGTCCACATAGGTGGACGATTTGTTAAGAATGTCAAGGCTTTTAACCCAATTTAGTACCAACTTTAATGCTTTTAATCTTAAATCAGTACCAGTTAGCCATTCTATAATAGCATACACTTAGTGTCCTTTCACTGTTGTGGTTAGTTAGGGGTATCAACAGTTGGGTTCAGTTTGGGTTTTCTTTTTTGAAAGATCAAGAAGAGATTTAGTGGAAAAGGAGAGAGAATGTGTAAATTGTACTATTAAAAAGAAGGACGATTTTTCGGTTTGGTAACCGAACCAAAACTATTCTATTTTTGGAATGGAAAAACAAAAGGATTTTGTTTGGTACAATCCACAATTTTTTTTTGTAATATAGAATTTCTTTTAATTTTTAATAATTTTCTATTTTTTTTTTCTTTTCTTATTCTGCCTTGCCGCTGGTAGCCCGTAGCAACTAGACAATAGGGTGCAGTTACGGGGGGTGGTAGGGGCCAAGGAGGAAGAAAAGAAAAAATAACTATTTCTAGAAATTGTTCCTATGAATAAAAAGTTACTTTTTTTTTTTACTTTTGTTTTTGTTCCAAATTTATTCCCCAGCCACTTTTCTATTCCCAAAGATAGAAAAATTAATTGACGTTATTAAACGGATTTCTATTCTTTTGCTATTCTATTCCGGAAAGCAAAAGAATAGAAAAACAAAAGAACATGAACATCATCGAACAGGCCAATATATGGAAACTTTAGTAATATTGATATAGTCATCAACAAATTAAGACAAAACATCTATTGTCAATATACGTATGGATTGGTTATTTATAAAAAAAAAACTTAACTAATTCTATAAAATTAGATGAAAGTTGAACTTCTCATTGATTAATGTTCATTTAAAAGTTGTAGTTCAATTTATCTATAAAAACGACGCATCTTACTTTTTTCCTATCTAAGTAGATTTACATGTATAATATAGAGTACATAATAAAACTAAATATGACTTAAGAGCAGAACATATAATATATGAAATTGTAGTCCTTTCTTTTAACTGTGCTATTTTCTTTTTCACTATTTTTAATTTAATTTCGAGTTTATTTTTCAATGGATCAAAAATAGGACTACGTTATGTTTAATATTATTTATCATTTTAAACGTATCGAGTTTATTGTAAACGGATCAATCTGAAGGAATTCTTGTCGACGAAAGACGACTTACCTGATTCCAATGCACAAACAACAAATAGCCCCGGATCGAACATTGAATTGTGATTCAATCACGAACAACACTTCCTCACGTTAGTCTGGATGCAATCACAAGGAAAACATCCGATTTCCACAGCGTAAATGCCGATTGTTCTTGTAAAATTGAAGATGGAACGCCATCTTCCTTGATGATGGAAATTGAGAGAGATTTTGGTGCAAATGATCTGACAACCACTCCCAACGATTGTGTTTGGGAGATTTTATACGTCTCGCTTCGTACCCCTCCATTGGTGACTTTCCATTGTAACGCATCAAGACGAAACGGTGAGTTCTATTCGCACCCCATCATGGACGTACCAGCTGAAAGAACAACATCTCCCACTCGGACATGATGGGCCTGATAGCGCTCTATCAAGAATTTAAGGCAAGGCATTTAACATTCATCAACTTTACAGAATAATTCATACTGGCAAGTAAGCCGTGCGACCAGTGAGTACACCTGCACTTGGGAGCTCAAATTATGCACCTGTTAGGGATGACATAATGGCTACAACCTGAAAAGAAAAAAAATAAACAATCGATGTCTCACAGTGCCCCAGACATATTTTGTTACATCAATTCAAGTATACCTATCCCTTAAAGGCTATACTTGATTATCCTCAAAGCACCATGTATTTACAATTATATCCGCAACCACATAAGGCGATACAATTGGTCGACCAGTAAATACATGTGAAAGATGTAATACAACAATAGTCTTCCTTCGCACTCATGTCTCTCTCAATTTCAGAACAACTGCTTTCCTAGACACGTCCCATAGGCCATATCTATTCATGACCGCCCATAACATGCTAAAGTAGCAACAGTGATCTTTCACTTCGAGAACATAGTCAGAAGTAACATATGGCACAAATTGAAGTCAATCATAAATTACCTCAAGGACTCACATACTGAGTAAATAGGGATAATTTTACTCACATTCTCTTGTCGGTCGAACAATGCACATGTAGTATGAATTACATGCTATAGTGGATTTCTCTTTCTTTAAGAGCCAATGTCATTTATTAAATATATCCACTATATGGATCTTAGCCTGAACATAGTCACATGCTTCTCACGTACTCATGTTTAACTCGAGTGCTATATTAGCTCACTTTCTATAACGCCCAATTAAGTACTCGCATCCGGCATCTTACAGGCATACATGATTGTGGGACTATCATGTTCGGTCTTATTATAAACAAATCACAGACCTCATCTTGACTCCAATCAAGGCGACATATTTTATGTACCAGACTTGCTCTTCAGCATTTATTTGTACATAACGTCTCATCTCAACGTGCTAACTATAGCACTTGAGGTGATTGCTCGTGTGAGTGAGCCAATTATTACCTGCTGACATACTTTCCAATAATATATGTGTGCTTATGCTAGTCTCATAATGGATTTGTACTTTTTGATAAAACATCAAGTCATTAATAAACAAATAAGTACAATACATATGTCCATAAATACATGAAACAATGATTCTCTACAATAACACATATCACATTCTATGCAAACCTAGTGACATCATGTGGTCAAGAATATGTCTCTAGGAATAGCATTCGTAAATGGATCAGCAACCATTCTATTGGTTGAAATGTATTATAAAATCACTTCTTTCTACTCTATAATATCTCTGATGAAGTTATTCTTCATGTCAATGTGCTTCGTCCTTCCATGATACTTGGGATCTTTCACATAGGCAATGGCAGCTTGACTATCGCAATAAACTGTCACCGGTCTTGGAACCTCAGTGACAGTGGCTAAATTTTCAAAGAAACGTTTTAGTCATACTGCTTTTTGCACTGCGGCAGAACAGGCAATAAATTCAGCCTCCATAGTTGACAAGGCTGTGCATGTCTGTTTCTTGCTATTCCAAGAAATTGCACATCCATTGAGCAAGAACGCATATCCAGAAGTCGATTTACGCTCATCCAGGTCTCCACCCCAATCAGCATATGAATAACCTAATAAGCGTAAATCATTCCCTTGGTAACAAAGTCGATAGTCCATGGTGCCCTTCAAGTATTTCAGGATCCTCTTCATTGCTTTCCAGTGTGCTTGATCGGGATTTGATTGATATCGGCTCACCAATCCCACGGCATAACATATGTCGGGTCGAGTACACATCATAGCATACATCAAACTTCCGATCGCACTAGCGTAAGGAACAGTTTCCATTATTTTAATTTCTTATGGAGTCTTAGGACACATCTCAGTACTTAGGCATTCATCTTGCATGACAAGGGTATCAATGGGATTACAGTGCTGCATATTGAAACGATCAAGAATCTTCATAATATAAGACTCTTGTGATAAAATAAGGAGTTTCCTTGATCGATCTCTTTCGATCTTAACTCCTAATATATAAGCAGCTTCTCCCATGTCCTTCATTTCAAAATTGGAGGACAACCATTCTTTTATGGTGATTACCATAACCTTGTCATTTCCAGCCAACATAATATCGTCCACATAAAGTGATAAAATCACAAATTTATCTTTAGACCGCTTGACATATACAAAGTGATCTTCTTCGATCCTCGTAAAACAAAAAGTTGTTATGGCTTGATGAAAACGAATATACCACTGTCTAGATGATTGCTTAAGGCCATATATTAAGCGATGAAGTTTGCAAACTTTATGCTCTTGACCTTTAGCTATGAAACCTATTGGTTGTTTCATATAAATTTCCTCATATAGTTTTCCATTGAGAAATGCCGTCTTTACATCCATTTGATGTAATTCAAGGTCCAAATGTGCAACGATGGCTAGAATAAGGCGTATTGAGGCAAACCTTATAACTGGTGAAAAAGTTTCCTCATAGTCTATACCCTCTTGTTGAGTATAACCTTTCGCCACAAGACGAGCCTTATACTTTTCAATGGATCCATCCGCCATTTGCTTAATCTTAAAGACCCATTTGTTTCCAATGGCCTTACGATTGGGTGGTAGATCAACCAAGTCCCAGACATGATTTGTCCTCATTGACTCCATCTCGTCTTCCAAATCTTTTCTCCATTCTTCCTTATTAGAGGATGAGAGAGCCTCTTGAACAGTCTTAGGCTTGGCATCATCTTTATGAGCAATCATAAATGCTTCCCCTTCAATCTCAAAACGGCGACGAGGAATACTTTTACGATTACTTTTACGCAACTGAATTTCTCTTGAATTCAATTCGCCGGATGATGCAACACTCCCACTAGGTCTTTCATGTTGAGGTAAATCTTCATTTCCCTCCATAACATTAGTGGGTGTATTATTAGGATCTTCCATCTCATATAATTGGAAATCCTTATCAATCTCACCTCAACTAGGAAAGTCGTTCTCCAAGAACGTGACATCTCGTGACTCCTTTTCGATCACACTCTCATCAGCTTGTTCACCTATGAACACATATCCTTTGGAGTGTTCAAAATATCTTATAAAGATACATTTCTTCCTTCTAGGGCCTAATTTGCCATATTTATGGGAAGATTCATGAACATAAGCTGCACATCCCCATGGACGTAGACTACTTAAGTCTGGTTTTCTACCAGTCCATAATTCATAAGGGGTGGAAGTGACCGATTTTGAGGGCACTCGGTTAAGTACAAAGGCAGCAGTCAATAATGCATCTCCCCAAAAGGAGATAAGTAAATTTGCTTGCGCCATCATAGACCTAATCATTTCCAATAGGGTTCTATTCCTTCTCTCAGCTACCCCATTTTGTTGTGGAGTATTAGGAATAGTCAATTGTCGTACAATTCCCTTTTCATCACAAAGAGCCTTGAATTGCTCCAATAGATACTCACGTTCGCAATCGGTTCTCAATGCCTTTATTGTTTTGTTCGACTGATTCTCTACCATCATTATATATCGTCTAAAGCATTCTAATGCTTCGGACTTATGGGAGATCAGAAAGACATAACCGAAACGTGTGAAGTCATCTATGAAAATAATGAAATATGAGGCTCCATGCCTCGCCCTCACATTCAAAGGACCACAAATGTCAGAATGTATGAGTTGCAATGGAAATTCAGCTTTAGTCCCTTTACCGAATGGTTTTCTAGTTGCTTTTCCCGCTAGACAATGTTCACATACGGATATATCAACATTAGTGAGTGACCCTAAAAGGGCTTCTCTAGCTAATCTTTGCAACCCAATGTGACATAATCTAGCATGCCGAGTACTTGCATCAATCTCAACATTACTAAAAGATGCAATTAAAGAAAAACAACCATTAACATTAACATTGTACTGATCATAGTCAATGTCTAACGCCATAAAACCATTTGATACATGACCTGAATCATAATAAATTGTTCCATACAAAATGTCAACACAATCACCATGGAAATTCAATACATAACCTAAGCTAAGAAGAACAACTACAAAAACCAAGTTTCGTCGAATATCTAGAGCATAAAGGATATCATGCAGGAATAGGTTTCGACCATCACGTAAGATTAATTTACATGTGCCGATACCCTTCACTTCAACTTTTGAGTTATTCCCAACATATATCCATCTTCTTCCAGGCGGTATCTAACGATACTCCACAAATGCTTCTCGGTCTCTAGCTACATGGTCTGTTGCTCCTGAGTCTACAGTCCACATTGGATGAGATTCAGCAAGGATTACAGTACTAGAAACAAAAGCATTACTCAAAGTATGGAGTAATATGGTACATTTTTCGGCTCAGTGCATTCACGAGCAAAATGACCCAACTTGCCACAATTGTGGCACTCCATCTTGGCCTTGTCCTTCTTCCCACCACGCTTTTTGCGTCGGAAGGTCTTAGCCCTCTTGGGTCCCTAATCTGTCATCTTCCCTTTGTTGTTGAACTGAAGATTCCTCTTGCGCTTGAAGCCCGAAGCTTTGCGCGAACTCGATTCAACAACATAAGCATGGGTAGAGGATCTCGCAGCCTCTAGGCGCTCATCCTCTAATTCCAAATGACGCGCAATATCATCAAAAGTGACGATGTTCTCATTATGCATCATATTGATCTTCATATGCTCCCAATTGTCAGGAAGAGACCTTATAACAGCCTGAACCTGCTGTTCATCAGTAAGGGAGTGACCTACCGACTTCAGCTCACGAATCATATTTGACATCTCCCGAAGATGCTGCCTCATCGTTATATTTGGGCGCTTTCGGTATGTGTCAAACTTGATGGTGAGTCTCCTTAGCTTAGTGGCAGATGTACCCCCAAACTTATCCTTCAAGACAACCCACATAGCTTGAGCTTTATCATAACTTTCAAACTCACACATGAGATCATCTTGCATACAGCTCAGCAACGTGATGCGAGCAATGCTGTTATTCTTTTTCCAATTTTGATAAGCTTCCAGATCTCTCCTGTGTTGAGCTGAAATTCCATGCTCAGGTTCATCCATGGTATGGTTGAGGGTTTTCAAAACCTCTTGCTCCTCAAGGATGTACTGAACCTTTCGGTGCCAAATATCATAATTGTCACGGTTTAGCTTCTCACCCTTATTGAGGTCAGCCACAATGGTCTTGGATGCCGATGCCATAATCAATTGCTATAACACATTTACATAATAGACGCAGAATCAATACTAGCACATTTTTCAGAGTAACACACATATTTAATTTGCAGCAAAAACAAACTAAAATAATGATAATTCAACAAAAGACACAGAAACAAAAGTTCACTATGTTCCCAATCAACTTCTATGTACAATTGTTCAATTATCATTAATTAGTTTAATTTGCACAAATTTTGAGTTCTAGGTGAAAACTCCTTCGAATTCTACCAACCTACGAACTCCCACTAGGAAAAAATAATTACATGACCTCATGTAATGTCTACATTTTTCCATTAACACAAAACATAGCATGATGTAAAACAATATACAAATAACAATCATGCAGTAATTCCAGTCAAAACCACAATTCAACATGTAATGGATTTCCTACCATTGTTCGAATTTTCTAGCAACTTGAAAATTGCAAGTATATTAAACTATATACAAGGTATTATCGAACCAAGTTCTACACAGCATATATGACATCATTTGCACACAAGCTAGTTACTGTATTTCCTAAACCACAAGAAAATACAAGCTACAAATGAATAAACTATGCATTAAACCCCAAAAAATACGCGTACATAGGGTTCCCTACACATTTTCATACATTTATAAAATCCAAAAATGAAAAATAATTATACCACAGTGTAGAGGACATCCATACGAACCCAACGCCACCAACCACGCTCCAATCGGAGCTTCCACGCGCCGCCACGCGCCGCCTGAGTGCGCGGCGCGTGTGGCGCATGCGCCAGCGAGCCAAAAGGGCTCTTGGCCGGTCTGACCGGTCCGACCAGTGACCGGTCAACGGTCAACGGGTAGGGTCGGGTCACCGGCCGGCCAACAATCGCCAACCATGACGTCATCGATGACGTCATCCCAACGGTTACCGACCGTTGGATGACATCATGGTGACGTCATCACGCGTCGGTTCGCCGATCGGCGCGTGACCGCACCCGCCAGTTCGCTGCTGGCACGTGGGGTGCACGCGCTGGCCAAGCCAGTGCTTCAGGCGCGTGGCGCCCACGCGCAGCGGCTTCTAGCTGCGCGTGTGGGCGCGTGCAGCGTCTTCCAGCGGCGTTCGACCCACCGTTGGACTCGTCTCGACGAGTACTTTCACCCTGTATATTCAAAAAATTATTTTGGCCAAAAAATTATTTCGAAAAATGGCCAAAACCGTACGGGTGTACGCGACGCCAAGTCCGTTCTTCACTTCGGTTCGATTTTGAGTTTCTCCGATGGTAATTCCGACCATTAGACATCCAAACAGTTTAGAAAACAATCTCTTGATCTCAATATCAAATGGAAGATGAGAAAAACTCAATGAGAAACAAGACAGAAATAACGATCGGGCTCTGATACCAATGAAGGAATTCTTGTCGGCAGAAGACGACTTACCTGATTCCAATGCGCAAACAACAAATAGCCCCAAATCGAACGTTGAATTGCGATTCAATCACGAACAACACTTCCTCACGTTAGTCTGGATGCAATCACAAGGAAAACATCCGATTTCCACAGCGTAAATGCCGATTGTTCTTGCAAAATTGAAGATGGAATGCCTTCTTCCTTGATGATGGAAATTGAGAGAGATTTTGGTGCAAATGATCTGACAACCACTCCCAACGGTTGTGTTCGGGAGATTTTATACGTCTCCATTTGTACCCCTCTATTGGTGACTTTCCATCGTAACGCATCAAGACGAAACAATGCGTTCCGTTCGCACCCCATCATGGACGTACCGGCTGAAAGAACAACACAATCTTAATGTAGCAGGAAGTTACACTAAATTACACCTAAGTTACACTAATGCTCGCTCCGGTATATTCTGTGGTTTTTCTTTCATCCTAATATTTTTGGAAACCATATATCAAGCTGTTGGATTATGCAAATATGGGCAATAACGGTTTTGTCTCATATTTTTGGTTCCGTATATAGTGCCCCCGTGGAATTCAGACAGCATAATAACTAGAAAAGATGGCAAATAAAGCTCGAGAATTTTCCATTATGGTCAAGTCTCAAGTGCAATATTTTGGCATGGAATATCTACAATATGGTCTCTAAATATAGTGATGTTCCAACTCGGTAATGTTAATTTTTACGGTTAGAACACCTTGTGCACTGGACAAGGCAAAAAAAAAAAAAAACTTCGGGAAGCAAAGTAATAAGACTTGACCAGTCGGAGGATGATTCTGCCCTGGTATTTAAACCTAGTGATGTTCTGTTTGCTTGCTCTTAGGGCGAGAAGAGTCTTTTGTCTTTCTCAGAAGAGTACCCAAGCTTGACCACCCTTCATGTTGAACTTTTTTAATCTTCCAAAAATCATGACGACGATGAGGATGATTTTGCCTTGATCGCTCCATTTCCCAGAGAATCCATACCACTTGTCCTCGCAGCCTTCAACGGGCTTTAGTTGTCGTTGGCAACTGTAACCCATCGTGAACCCTACATTTCCGTATGCGCTGCAATTTCAAAAGTCGTTACACAGGTTTGTTCATGTTATGTGTACATGCCCATCACTTTTGTGACTCAAATGCTTTTGTACCTATGAAGTTACTCGTACTTTGTGCATGAAATTGACACTACACTAGTATGTTGGTATGATTTAAGAGTTCTCATGGTAGGCGGCGTGCCTATTGACCAAATAAAAGGAAGATAAGTTTTTTTTTTTTCATTCACCGCCCTAGGGTTACATAGATGATGTTATTCCTGCGACATAGTTTATCAAATAATTTAGATCTAGAAAATGTTGACAATATTGGGTCATCAACTATGAAAATCCCGTAGAGCTGGGAGATCATCATTGGTCACCCTAGCAAGGCTCTAACGTGCGCATGAGGTAACTTGCATTCGCGTGCCTAGAGTGAGTGGCTGCGAACGGAAGAGTGCCGTGTCCTGGAGGCGGCGTACACGGAATTGGCATACGATGGACGATTTTCATAGAGTTTGTGCAAGGAATTTGAGAAGGTGGTAAGGACGGATGGTGCCTTGTAAAAATATACTCAACGAAGATGCTTACCTTATCACTTCAACCACAATGTTCAACACGTTGAAATTGAGGGGATCTTCCTTCATCTTTTTCCTCTCTGTTACGCAAATCATGACGATAAAAATGGCCAGGTAGGAGAGCTGTGACAATTTGAGATTCTCCAACAGTAGTTTATAACCCCTCTTTGGCTTTCTTAGATCGCCGTTTCCCGGGAGCCTCCCCCCACCTTTCACCGGTAGAAACGATGTGTACGGCGGAAGGTACCTAAAGATTATACACATGAAAGTATATTTAGTGGACGGAGATCACATAATCGTTGTTACTTGTGCACGTCTGGCATGTTAGAGAATTAAAATTGTTAGTTGGAAATTGGTGGATTCTGATTATTATCAGGCCTCGTGGTAGGTTTGATAAAGAATATGGACAAGGTAGACATGAGTTATTTATGCTTCTTTCTGTAAATGCTCATGGATAGTGCACTATTTAGATATGGAAATCAATTGAATGCAACTACATAATTTCTCTTATTTCTATCTCAGGGCACGGGTAATTGATATTCAGTTAGCCTCAAATTGCAGTCCTTCGACCGTAATTGAATGGAAGATCTCTAAATAGCCGGTCATGGAGTTCTAGTCAAGTCGTGTTAAGGATTTATAAATCACCGGTCAAATACTAATTGTTCTCATGTCATGTTTAATTGATGTTTTGAAAGTTAAATCACTATAAAATTTGAAAAGTGTCCTAGAAACACGCGTCGGATGACCCATTTAATGAATAAGAAGGTCTTTCTATTACATTAATCTTAATTATTTCAGTGAAGTCGTCTGTTCATAGTTTGTGGAAATTCATGGGTCATAAAAATCCGCCAATTTATTAAAGTGCATTACACAGTTGACTTGGCTACTTTTATATATTGGGGAGTCAGTCTAGGAGAATTCATTATTCAAGATTTTAGTATGTTGTCAACAAAGGACTTCAGCGATGAAAACAGACAGCACAGCTCATAGGGAATTCAGACAGACGAACTAACAAACAAATCTATGGGAAACACTAATTTGGCGAGAAAACTCATGACTTTGAGCTTCTTGCTTTTTCGGATACTCAACCTCAAGAGAGTGTTTCAACCCGTAGTATGTGATCAATTTGCACTTTTCTATCGCATCGCATCTAGCCAACCTTTGACCTCACCAAATTTGAATTTGAATATATATATTGACTAGGTGACATAAATGACTCGATCTATCACGGAATGAGCATAAAAACCTTAGAAAATGCTTCAAATACACACAAGAGAGCCCTCAATAATGCACGCAGAATAATGTCCTAAATTATTCATCCTTCAATAATGCAATTATTTTAGTAATTATTCTAGTAATTTACGAACAAATCAAATCTATGTTAAGGTCAAGACGGAAATCCTCACAAAGGAGGGAAGACCTCCGTGAGATCGTGATCCGGTCATTTTCAAATACACCGAAGCCATGGTGCGGTGCCCCATGTCGAGAAGTAAGTGGAATCAAGCCACTTGAAAGGATTTTGATCCTTCGTAAACAAAATAAGTGGTTCGGACAGAATTATTCCGATCGTTCATTGAATGAGGTTGCATTTGGGGTCAATGTCATACGGGGTCGTTCATGTACCCACATCTCCTTGTTTTTAAGCCAGCGAGATGGTTCACATGTCTACACACCCGTGTGACGTCGGAAGACACGGGGAGTTGGGGCAGCCTGCCGGCCGGTATTTAATGTGAGAAACTACTTTTACGTACGACTTCTAAATGATACACCAGTGGTGTATAAAAGAGTCGCACGCAAGTAAAGTTTATACACGGACACCGTATATATTATTTTATCTTGGTAAATGAATTCAATTCATTAGTAAATGAGAGTTTCCATATAGTAATAGGAAAAGTACCATAAAAGTCCTAAATCTATTGCATTAGTATTATTTCACCTATTCATTGGACCAATTTAGCCATAAACCTTTTTATATTGATATTAATTCAATCTAGCTAGCCAATTAGGTCGAAAATTACTGACATAGACATTTTTTCGATTTCTTTTCCTTTCTTTTTTAGTTTTTCTTTCTTTTTTTTCCCTTTTCTTTTTCTTTGGACTCTAGCTGGTACTGGCCATGGCCGGCGAGGGCATCTTGGCCCTCACTGAATTTGGCGAGGGCACAACCCCACACCCTATGTGAACTAAAGAAATACAATATAATTATTGCATTATTTAGGTATGAGATATAGAAAAGTAAAAGATGGTGTAAAGTTGATTATTCAACTGATGATAATTTAAGACATGAATTCCATTTTCTGTCAATTATGAAAATTTTATAAAAGTACTAACATCAACAATTTAAGAGGGAAAGTGGAAATTTTTGTAATATCTTAAAAATCGATTTCTTATCAAGAAAATAAAACTTCAACGCAAAAGCAAGCATTTTCTACATGATAATATTAATTTATAAAATTAGTGTCTACATACCTTTTCTTTTTCCGAAAAGTAGTATTGCTATAGTGACCACTATTCTGATCAATACGGATAAATATTCACCGGTAATTCGTACAATTATTTTCTAATAGACCCTAACTTAATATACTAAAATTATATACATTCCATTATTATTCTTTTACCAAATTGTCAGCCAAATTTTCTATTCGTCAATGGTTAAGTAAGTCCTATGATTGCAGAATATTAATTAACAATTGAGAGAGAGAGACTAACATCATGACGACGAATACCACCAAGATGGCAGGAGCAACTGTGGACAGATCGACGATCGTCTCGCCCGTATGTCTGGTGTTCACGCACAGAAAGATCACGCCCACGATCTTTTCGTACGAGTTCAGTCCATTCAACGATTCCGAATGCCACTGCATCAAGCAAAACATTATAAACTGGACACCAACGAACCCCAACACCGTGAGCACCAATAGTGATGAGTAGAGGCTCGGAAGCAAGTGCTTGTAACCAACTTCACTTGTCCTACTCAACAAGTAATTGATTTCCGCTTTCTTGGCGAATCTCCCCATGAGCCAAAGCATGAATCGTAAGGTCGATGGGAACAGCGTGTTCCCGAGAAGAACCTGAGGGATGAGAAGTAGCAGGAGGCCGGAGTTTTTGCTGAAGACAATCATGTTTTCGTTCGTCGGGACAAACCCACAACTAGCGAAGGTTGACACAACGGTGAAGACGGAAAAGGTCACCATTTTGAGACCCTTCTTCTTTAGCACATCTCTGGCGCTAGAAGTATGTGCCATATAGAGTGAAACCGTGGCAACGCCAAGAACGTGGACTCCCAGAAGATAACCTAACACTACAAAACACAAAAACCTAACGGAACAATATTGCAAATAGTCAAGATCTAAGGACTCGCCTTGCTGACTGTACAATTGAGGCTCTACTTGTGAGTTCAGGCAATCTAATTTCTCTACTACACCTATCTCTATGTGTTCAACATTGTCGTTTGTAGGGTTGGAAGGGCAGAGATCGCAATTGACGCGGGTGACCTGTTCTTCGGTTTTGATGTGCCACCGGAGCTTTGATTTCCTAAGATGAAGCCCAACTAGGGAGACGAAGACCTCACCCCCGATGAACATCAGTACGGTCATCACGACAAGCTGGGAGTTGGAGAAGACCTCCATCTCCACCGTGGACATGCTCGAGACAGTTGTCGCAGAGACGGAGGTGAAGAACAGATCCAAGTCCCTAGGCCTATAGGAATTTGTCCGTGGCCTCAAGGCCTTGAGGACCCAGAAGCCGAGGAACGAGAGGAAGACGAAATAAAAAACTTGGATGCAGAAGGAGTTGACTCGGAGGAGCAGGAAGCGGAGATAGCGAGAAAAGAGGAAGCAAAAGGACCTGCAGATGCAGGCTAGTTTGAGCCATGAAGCACTACAAAGAAACACAACTTCTTTGCCTAAACAAGAAAGGCTCGTCATTTTTACTTATTATCGTACAAGAAAGAAATTGTTCTGCCTCTTGTTGCAAGGATTTGGGGTTGTGGTGGAGGTGTATATAAAGAAAAGAGTAAGTGTGGCGTTACAAGTTGGTCGGGACGTCAAGAAATTTCCAACTTAAAGAATCAAAAGTTATTTATTCAGATTCTAACAAATTCATTTAAAAAGTTATAAAGAATGACATTATGCATAGATTAAACATCCAAATTTAACTATTTTATAAGAATTGTTAAATGTTTCATGAGTTTCTAAATATCCGAATATTTGAACGTCCATTAAAAAAAAAAAGAGTCGCCAAGTGCGTTCGTATAAAATTGTCAAAGCACGCTACACCCACGGAGAAAATATTAGGTGGTCCGGGACCGCCACGTCAGCGTGGTCCCGGACCACTCACGCGGCGCCACGCGTGCATGGAGGGGGACAAAAAACCCGACCCGGACCCACCTCTCTGACGCTCTCTCTCCTCTTTCTGTTTTTTGTCCCCCTCCACGCACGCGTGGCGCCGCGTGAGTGGTCCGGGACCACGCTGACGTGGCGGTCCCGGACCACCCAATACAAGAGGTCCACGAGGTACAGATGTCTACTTGGACGCCTCTAATATTTTCTATTTTGGCGATGCAAGAATCCACGTCAAAAGGAGAAAGTTATGATTGGGTTCTTCATGTGGAAAGTCGGTTCAAACCTCAGATCAGAGGCAGGGCGAGGCATAATTCAGTAACTACGGTCAAAGACCGACGCGATTGCCGCCACCCTCAACCGCCCTTGTCAGTTTTCAGTTATTTTTCCGGGTTCGTGTTTGCTTCCCTCCATAACTCTCCCTCGCATATTTCCCTCCTCGACCTACGCTGGCTTTTTTAGTAAAAAAATGATTCAGTTATGATTCACTTAAATTCAATTTTTGTCTAACGATATATATTTCTTAGAGTAAACAGCAAGCGAACAATTAAAAGGCAGCGAACCAAGGCTAAGGCGACGAAAATAAAATTATTCTTGGACGAGCCAAGCCCGAAAAATTATGTTTCCTTTTTGTCTAAAAATTGAATTAATACAACGGATTTTTGTCACCATAAACTCCACAAACGCAATAAAATTTTCTTCTCTTTGCGCAATCTGTGGCAAAAGAGAGAGAGAGTATGTTCTCCCTTTTATGGAAGATAACCTAATTTTGTAGCTTTTGAAAAATAAAGAACACCCTAAGCAAATGTAATAGAGCAAATATCAAGGATAATTGTCCAAAAAGTATTAAATTTATTTTACAACGACCTACTTAATCTTAAACCTTTCAATTGTATTAATTTAGCCCTTAAACTTTTAACAACTTGTCAATTTAGTCATAAGTCATTCAATTGTGCTAATTTAGTCTTAAACATTTTGATAACTAATTTAGTCTTAAATTTTTTTATGACTTGCCAATTTAGATCCTCCGAATAATTTTAATTAGAAATCGCTGACGTGGATACTAGCTGGTTGTTGGCTGTCTTATATGGCGTGGCCAATCGCTGATATGATAAATTTTTGCATTCTTCTTCTTCTTCTTTTTTTCCTTTTCTTTCTCTTTGGCCTATGGCTAGTATTCTACCATGGTTGACGAGCAGCCATAGACAAGGGCCATCCTTGTCAAATTTGGTGAGGGCTTGAACCTTGCAGCCTAGGTGAAGATTGCCCTTGTCGGATTGAGCAAGGGCTTGGCACACATCTGTGATCAGTTGCTAACTATGACCAAGTATTGGCCACAAACCAAAGGGAAAGAAATGGGAAAAAATGGGTATTTTTTTTTTTTGAAGAAAAATGCCAAAATTGTTCACATCAATGTTGGTCATGTCATGTAGGATGGATGACAACCAGTCAGTATCTATGTCAACAAAATAAGCTAGAAAGACAAAATTAGCAAGTTGTCAAATGATTTAGGATTAAATTAGTAAATAATCAAAAGGTTTGTAACTAAATTAACACAATTGAAAAGTTTATGAGTAAATTGACAAGTTGTCAAAAAATGTATTACTAAATTGGCACAACTAGAAGGTTTATGACTGAGTTGATCGCCGTACGATAAGGACTTGTTTGGTAAAAATTGTTTCTGTTCCCTGAGACAATTATTTATGTTCTTTTGTTCTAGGGAATGGAAAAAGAATAGAAATGTGTCTGGTAAAAATTTTGTTCCCAAGAACAAAATACCTATTTATTTTTGTTCCCGTGAATAGATTTGGAACATAAATAAGAAGTAGAAAAAAGTAGCTTCTTGATCCCGAGAACAATTTTTTTCTTTTTACTTTTCTCTTCTTCTCTTTTTTCTTATTCTCTTTCCTTTCATTCTTTTTCCTTTTGGCCGATCGTTGACCTCGGCCATAGTCGATGACTAGCCGACAACCTCGCCGGAGCGTCACCTAGATCTGGTGAGACCAAGCTCGCCGGGCTACCACCGGGTTGGCGTCACCCAACGGTGGCTCGACAAGGCCAAGCCTTGCTGGTGGTTAGGCAAGCTTGGCCTCACCAGATCTGGGCGAGCTCTAGCTTGCTTAGCCAAGGTGAGAGCCTTGCCAATCGGTGCTAGGCTCGGCCTCACCAGGCCACGGCGAGGTCGACCTCGCATCACCTGGGCGATGTTGAGCCTCACGGTGGCCAGGCGAGCCTCCGGCGAGCTCGCAAGCCCTCACCTTGGCCTAGCAAGGCTTTAACAAGCTCGTCGGATCTCGCCTAGTCGATCGCCAGTGGCCGGCGATCGCCCATGAAGGAGGAAGAAGGAGAGAAAAGAAAGAAAAAAAAAAGAAAAAAGAAAAAAAGAAAAATATAATAAAAATATTAAAAAAAAAATTAAAAAAATAACACAATTATACAATTCTACCAAATGCATTTCTTTCACAGGAATATAAATTTTGTGTAATTACCAACCGCGATTTTATACTCATAAATTGTTTCTAGTAACAGGAAAAAAAAATCATTTCTGATCAAAAAAATTTTGCGAGAACAGAATCATTACCAAATGCTTCATAAATTTATGACTTTTTAAACAATTTTCCCATAAATGCCACAATGGAAGACAATTAAGATTTTGGTCACCTCTTCCAAAAGTGAAATTTTCCTTTCCTTGCCTTAGCCCTTTTTCTCCATAGTGCAGGTCTGACTATTGGGATCTTGGGTTTGGGTGTTGGAGTCCGCATCTAAGCACTTCAAACTAGTCGTGTTTTGAAAAATGATGTATAAAGAAAGTCATTTTGCTATATCTATGCATATGTTATCCCTTTGCTATGACAATATTTTCTATTGATTCACTTCTGAAACGTTTCAAATGGTGGAAAATGAGAAAATGTTTATCCAACAATATATTTTTTGCAAAACAAACACACCCCTTAAAGTTCAATGTAAATCACTTTCCTCCATTGAGCTTAAGTTTTTACTTAACCCGGGATTGACCTAGTGGCAATGACGTCCCCATACTTTTGGCTTAAGTTGTCGATGGTTGTGGGTTTGGTTCCTGCCATGGAGAACTCGAATGTAAATGTGGAGGTCATAACGGTAAGTTGTTATGCTAGTTTGCTAGTTCCCCTTATATAGTCGGGTAATCACGGTCAAGCTCCAGGGTTATAGTATTAGATAGATACTACCAAAAAGAAGAAGAAAGAGCACACGTCGTGAGAGAGACCAAATTATAAGATACTGTTGACACCACAATCACACCGCTTCCGCCCCCCCAAACAAAAAAAGAAAGTTGAAGTAATCGTGATTTAAAGTTGTAGAGACTTAGTACTTTATTTTTAAATTTGTGATTGAAATATTTTTTTTTAAATTTTTTTTATTTTGTTAAAGAGATTAAGATTCCTGCCCATTTCTTTTTCTTAATCTTCCATCCCTAGTTTGGCATCAATACTTGCTTTAAAGAGTTATCCCTTAAGAACCGAGTTTTTTTTTGCTTATGGCATCTCCAACGTGTAGACAGGTCATAGATCAACCAAACTTCGAAAGAGGATTTCTAATATGTCATTGGCAAAATTGTTGCTTTATAATGCTTTTCTATTGCTTTGCGTTCGTCGTATGCTTCACTCTCGACCGCAAAAATTATTTTGCTTGGATCCTCTCGGTTTGTGGTCTACGTACTTCGGGGCGAACGATCTACTCATTGTTAAATGAAAAAAATGTCTGGCACCCTAACGCCTATAAAATGGAATCTTACGTGCACGGGACAATTTACACGCGTTCGTTAATTTGTATCATTCAGATCGTGTGTATATATATAATATTTTTTTTTAATAAAATAAGTCGTTCCAAATGAGCCCAACAATATCCTCGAACATAAGTCGACGATTTTAGCTCAGATAACATGAAAATCAGTATTACAAACTATAATCACACAAAGCTTTAGGTCACAAATCCTGCACTTACATAAACCGCACGAGGATAGCAATATTAAATGAAAGTTATTAACTATAATCAGAGGAAATGAAAAGTCACTGCAAGAAAAAAAAAAAAAAAAGAGACATTATAAATCTTTTGAGACAAAGTCCATTTTGTCACAAAAAGTGTACCTATCGAAATGTGATATTGTCACAAAAAGTGTGAGCAACTCACAATGGTGAAGAATATCATTTTGTCACCAAAGTTTTGTCACGAGAATTGTATATTACAGATTAGGCAAGGTTCTATGGAACCACTGCCAACTATTCTTACAAGTTAAAATGTTAGACGAAAGTGTTGTTTAATATTTAACTATTCTAACACTCCATTTGGCCTAAGCGTGGAAATACACAATTCAATATCTCCTACTTTAATATCATATGAGATTCTATGGAATCACTACCAGCTGTTTTATAAATATGATTTAATATTTAATTATTCTAACACAAAAGTCTCAATTTTTTAGTAATTTCAGTTTTTGGTCAAAGCATTTAAGGTGCGTTTGGTAATTATCTTGTTATTGGGAACAATTTCTACTTAGCAATGATTCTTTTTTATTCTATTCTAAAATGAGTTTTTGAGTATTTGAAAGCATTTGGTAACTGTCCAAAATTTCTATTTCCGAAATAAAATATATGCCTGGTACAACCCTTAAATTTTTTTGTGACTCTGAATTTCTTTTAATTTTTTAATACTTGTATTATATTTTTCTCTTTTATTTTTTAATGAATTTATTATACAATTTTATTTTATTTTTTGATTATTTAATCATATTTTAATAAAATTATATTATGTAATTTTATTATATTTTTCAATATAATTTTATGTTATAATTTTATTATATTTTCTAAAATTTATTTTAATATTTTAATAATTTCATAATATAATTTTATTATATTTCTAATATAATTTTATGTTATACTTTTATTATATTTTTCAAAATTTCTTTTAATTTTTTAATAATTTTTATTATATTTTTGCAACTTTCTAGAGGAAGAAGAAGAGAAAAGAAAAGGAAAGGGAGAAAAGAAAAGAGAAAAGAGAAAGAACATGATTTACTTGATTTTGGAATTGTTTCCAGGAATAAAGAAGTAATTTTTCTTTTACTTTTTTATTCTGAACAAATTTGTTTCGGAGAAAAAAAAGTTATTAAATGGATTTATGTTCATTTTTTGTTTCGGGGAATAAAATAATAGAATCTAGCACTGTTTGATCTGTTATAAAATAGGCCCTTAATGAGTGTGTTTGTTTGTGTATTTTTTTATTTTTTTTTGGTCGGTTGTTTGTTTGTGTACTTTAACTTGCAGCATTTTAGGTAGGGTCCATTTTGTCATCTAAAAACTTTAGTGATGTTAGAACTCAAAATAACAGTTCAAACTACATATATTTTCTTGAGTTATTTGCAGCCATAAGTATTAATATGTTAAAGTTTAGGGGACTTAACAATGCGTCTCACCGCAACTGCCTGAAATAGATAAAATCTTCGGTTCTTCTAGTGGATGAGCTCCTAGTTGGTCACAAAATCTGCATCGTTGGAAGTCAAATATGTCTCTGATCCCACTTGTTCTAAGTTTGGGCTATTGGTCTGATCGATAGTCTAGCATAGCCTCAAACTAGCAAAATATGGTTTATATGGATGTGTAAGCATTGGATGAGCTGCAACTAAAGTGGACAATATCGTGCTGGAAAAAACCCAAATAAGGCTGCTTTTAGTTGTATCGAAGCTTGGGCTGGATGTTGGATGCCATATTTGTCTCTGATTACTTCTATTAGTTGTTATACTATTAGTTAAGTCGTGTGCAATCGCAAACTATCACAGTGGATTTTAAAGTTGTGCAACATGAGCGAGTCATGACCAAAGAGGACTGGTCAGGGACCAATACAGTTGTTTAAAGTGGTACTAGAGCTAGCTAGGATGGGGATGCTGGAAATCAAATATGTCTCCTCTTATTCCACGTCACCTAAGTTTGAGTTGTTGCTTGATAGATATGTCCCATTCAAACTGAAATTAGCAGGACACATTTTCTATTGTGTAATAGGATGTGGACATGATCAAGCAGAAAGCAAACGCAATATGTGGGAAAACGAGCAATATAAAATTGACAGTGAGTGCTAGGATTTGAAATGGACACTTACATGTTAGACAAACCATTTTTTTTTTCTAGGAATTTAAATCGTTAGAAAATGAAATAACGATGAATTGAATTATTTATTACTTAAATTTGCAACTGGGCAAACTGAGATTGCCTACATGCACATTTATTCGTTCTCTTTATATACATATGCAATAGGACATTTCAATTATAAAGTGTGAGATTTGATTGGCAAAAAAGAGCAGGGAGTGACGATTAACACCGATGCCTCCTCTGGCTGTTATCATAAGTGTCTTGGACCCGCTATTGAAAGTTTGGACTAATTAAGCCAAAATTACTCTATATCACTAGCGATCCAATGATCCAGAGTTATGGTGGTCTAGACTGCATATGGACTGCACGCCAAGTAAAGTTTCTGCTGAAAGTTATATAAATGAGACAGACAAGTGAGGTCACCAGAATTTTTTTTTTGCAAGACGTTATATCAACTGGTAAAACCTACTGAGGGAAATGTACTTTGTAGTGACGGATCTAGCGTAGTGTGCAATTGGAAGATTATATAAAGACATGATTGTCTTGGCTCCAACTCGTCAGCCATGTATGATCCCAATAATTCATTAAATAACGATTTATTGCCCTCAAATTGATAAAAATGAAAAGATATCATAATCGGATACTCACAAGTGATTTCTGTTCCGTTGAACTTTTAGGTGTGCACCTTCCTTAAACAGTTTGGGGATAATATGAAATGCAATTATTGTTCGTGATATGAGGACTTTCACAAATGTGACTCCAGAAACACAGCCTCAATGACCGACAAAAAAAAAACAAAAACAAAAAACACAGCCTCAATGATGGACAAAATAAATAAATAAAATAAAGGAGTAATTTGCGATTGGCGTCACTGGTCAGTACCTTGAATATGCCAAGTCAACCAAATCGTGACAGGTTGCGCATTGAATTAGTCCCAACTGTACTTGTTAGGACAATTTGCTATCTCAGATTTGATAATGACACTATATAATATATTATGTATATATACAATATATTTTTGGCAAATAATAATGACATTATTTTACTTTAGTTCTCTCAGACTTGTTTGTTGCTTAAAATAAGAAATAACGTTTTGTCATAAAAGGAACAGCCTATAGCAAATTATATTATCCCGTCCTATAAGAGTTACGGTTTTTCTAGGGGAGGGTCAAATATATAAGAAACTTCAACGTATCTAAATCGGTCCTTAAATCCAATGCAATCAGGGTCTATGAATCCAGCAATCACCATCATTAACTTATCTTTTTACTTCTTCTTTTTTGCGTTTTGTTTCTTACACAACGCCTATTTGGTACCACATCAGTGCCATATCACCAAAATTAAACGGAGTTAACAAATGTGCTTTGTTCTACTAATAGGATAAGTTTTAAATTTTGATTGTACTTTTTACAGTTTAAGACTTGATTACACTTTCACAACAAATTTTTAGCCTATTCGGTATTCTTATCCCAATAATAAAATGAGATCATGCATTCAATACCACAAAAAAAGAAAAAAAGAAATAGATCATGTAATAATTGTTGCCATTTAGTGAGTTTCTACTATCTAATCCATGTTGTGTTCTTTATATCATCCTTCTGCTCTATGTTTTATATCTATTGATTTTGACTCGTTGTGTATGATATGTATATAATTTTTAAAATCAATAAATTTCATTAATTAGAGCCTCTCTAATAGAAATAAAAAAAATTCGAATATCAAAATAGGGCTTGTGCTATTTTCACCTACCAAATAACTTTAAATACACCATAAAATTTAAATGGTCCAAAGTATCCTCGTAAATCAATTATCAATTTTTATTCAAAGTCAAAGACTTATAATGATCTTTCTCAATTGATAGATCGGATATATGTAAGTCAGAATATTATAGGAAATGCCATCACAAGTAGATAATGTCTATATATAATATATATGTATTTATATATACATATATGAATGTATATATGTTTATGTATAGTTCCTAGTTAGAATATTGTACGAACTGCCACCACGAGTAGAGAGTATAATGTCCGAAAAATCCTTACAGAGTAGAATCCGTGTTCCTCTCGTCCATGGATAAGGAGGATCAACTTTTTAATAATTGACTTCGAGTTCCGGTTTTGCATTTTTTTTTTTTTTTTTTTTAAATTTAGGTAGTCTCCATTATTCAATTGGAGGAGGGCACGTCCAATGCTGGCTGCCACGTGGTACCACGTTTCGACTGATATAAACGTCCATGTGAAGTTGACTGATCTTTCAAACAAAAACGAAAAAAGTAGACTGATACCGTGAGTCGAAAATGTTTTTATATTCATAAATGGAATTTAACGGTTATATTTATTAAATTCTAGGTTGGAATTGTTTAAAAAAAAAAAAAAATCTTGAAAACATTTTACTTATGTTGTACAATTGGACATTGCCATTGAGATAGAATGAATGGAAGGTATTTTAAGACTATTGTTAGTACGACCTTATAACAATGTCATGGTGAAATGTTAACCACAAGATCAGAGATGAGTTCTCCCACGTCTTATATATTTTCTTTACTATTCATAACACTTATTGTATGGTTGAGGTATGGCCGTTGTACTGTGTAAAATTATGTAATCATTTCTCATATTTTAATAATGAACCAAAATCTACACTCAAATTCCGAACTAATTTTATGCTTCTTAAATATCAGAACTCATTTTTCAAAAATCTAACACGACCTCTCCCACCGCCATAACCGTCCATGTTGTCTGGCCTCGGGAGTCTAGCGCCCCAACCCACCAGACGATGGGCCCTGACCCAAGAGACGGAACCGTAGCGCTTGTGGCTAGGAACCCAGGGATGGGACTTCGGGCCTCAGCGCTCGAAGCCAGGACAACGGGACTAGACTCAGCACCCAAAATGCTCGAACTCCAATCCGTGACCCAAGATTCAAAAATCTGGCATGCTAACCTGAGACGTTTTTTGCATCGTAGGCAAGACACCGATGAAAGTATTTGGATCCAGGCGCAAGGAGTTCGGACTAATCCCCGAGTGTCTCGGATCTAAATGCCAACTTTAGTCCTTAGGCTCTTGAGTTCGATCGATAGATTTCCACTCCACCAGGGAAAATTTGCCTTCGTCTCAGTCCAATATGTCCAATATTTCTATGGCAGCAAGATTCCTAAAACCTTGTGTTAATCCGGCACTTGAGTCCTATACTAAAACTCCCAATTCATGCATCTAAGCAGTAAAATTCATCATCAGTCTCCGTGTTAGTCCTTCCGTTAGCTTCATTAGTTTTTTCACTTACAAAAACTCTAATGTCACGTACATTCATTTTCCTTTTATTTTTTGCACAAGTGACACTGGTCTAGTGCCAAACAAGAGAAAATATTCGATAGTTTGCTCTCATCACGTCAACTATTGACGTGGCGAGCATTTTTCTGCTTCCATCCAATTACAGCTTGACCCATATTTGTCGATGTGGAATTACATGAGAAAATTTATATTTACTCATTCCACCACTTTCTCTCTTCCTCCTCTGTTCCTCCTCCGTCCACACCACCTCTTGAGTTTAACCTCCGCACCTCCCCCTCCTCACCAGCGTGGGCGCCATGTCTAGGCCAACAAAACATCCAAACCGAGTCACTCTCTCCGTCATCTTCCTCAGTTCGTCTTAGGATTTATCTTCGGCCATTGGCCAGATCTAGTCGCTTTGTCTTGCCGTTGTCACCATGGCTCAGATATGGTCTTCAGCTTCGTCTTCCTCTGTTCGTCTTTGGGTTTGTCTTCCTTTGTGCGTCCGTTTGTCTTCAACTTTGTTTTCCACTGTTTGTCTTCCTCTAAGCCTGAACGCGTTCCACCGTGGATGGCTAGATCTGGAGATTTGGAGAGCGTCGCCAACGAAGGTGACGATAGCCATGGATGAAGGACGCAATGCCAGATTTGGACATAAGAGAAAAATAGAAAAAGACAGAGCTTGGGCCGACCGCAAGCGACGGCTCATGGATTCGAGGTGCCTTATTCACGGATCTGTGTTCATGGATTGTTCATGGCCGCGAGCCTTGACAGCGAGCTCCAAATCTCGTCCATGGACAAAGGGTGCGATAGCCATGATGACGTGGAGGGCTCGAGGATGAAGGCTGCGGTGGCGACGATCATGCTGTGTGATTAATTCCACGTCATTGCATACCAGTCGAGCAATTATTGGAATGCTTGTCACATCAATTGATGATGTGCTGAGAGCAAATCACTAAATATTTTCTCGCCAAATAGCCACCACGTCACAAATTAATCAACAACCACGTGGATGACCGTCTTGGGTTTTAGTAAATTTCATTGGCTTAATATGTGGATGGAAAAAATTAATTAAAAAAATTACTTCAGACTTTTCCTTCCAACATAAAGACTAACGCGAACAACCATACCAATGTACAATATGAAATAGAGGTTCTATTATATCCTTATGAGCATTGCTCTCACGTCACAATAATAGAGATTCATGTTAAAGATCTGGCACATCAAAAAAAAAAAATTTGTATTAGCAGTAAATTAAAATTGGGTGTTATAACTTTAATACGGCACATTCTTAATTCTAACATGCTAGATCTATTCTCATAAGAATGCTCCCACATCACAACAATAGGGATTCACAACTTGGTTCCACTTTTTTTCCATTTTCGTAGTGATCCCCACACTGCTCACAATTAGTTGCATTCCAAAAATTCATTTTCAAACAGTTTGTTCTTTTTATTTTTTCGAACAACTTGGTGCGAGCATGAATTCTAGTGGTTAAAACAGGACAAAAGTTGAAAAAACGTCGTACGTGTTTCTGGATGAAAGATTGATACGTTCTCGATGTAAAAGGAATCGCACACTCCAATTAACTTTCGAGACCATTCCTCAGAGTCACAATCAGCTAACCATACTTAATAGAATCAATTGATTCTTGTTTCTTATTTAATCATTCGATTGAACTCAAGGCCAAATTGACCACTAGGATTTGCTCTAGTGGCCATCCTTCTTATATGGGAATGGGAGATGGGGGTTTTGAATTCCTACCTTTATAGAGAGGTTGGGGTGGGAACGATTTAGTTTTAAGTGTGGATTCCAACTTCAATGCCTTGCAAGGAAGTAAGATGAAAATTAACAGTAAGAGTTAGAGTGGGAATAGAGTAGGAGCAATCTAGGACTGACAAAAAAAATTAAGGCCAAATATATACGTACTTATTTAGGTGAAATAATTATTTATCAAATTATAATCAATATTTGATCCAATACATATTTATCAATTGAAGTTATTCTACTTTCTTATACATTATCTATCAAGATGTAATATTTTTCCATAATTTGGAGATGATTGTCACATCAGATAGTTAAAAAATAATTAAAGCTAATTTTCTTTATACTAAAACGCGGGTAATTTTTATGCTTAGAAATGATATATAAGTGCTTGAAATTGAGATATCTTTGCAAAATGTCATGGCTTCTATCCCAAAGCTACATTAACTTTGTAATGTTCCTTACATAATTTATATGTAAAGACACAAAATACTAAATTAAGATACTTCATCGAATTGTATGATTCAATTTTATACTTAGTCTACGGTTCAGAAAATTAAGATTTGATTCATAATGGATATTTCAATTTGACAATTATGCACCCATCACAAGAGATCTATTTTTCTCTCCTTTTCTCTTTCCCTAAATATTTCTTTTTGTATATGACAAAAGCCTTGAGAATTCAAATCTTTACAATCCTAAAGTCATAAACATCTACTTGATTACCATAGAGTAAAATAACCATGTCTTTAGAAGGAAAAAAGACCTAAATCATTACAAGACTCCAAGTTCAAGAAAAATTCGCAAGCCTGTCAGCATAGGTGTTTCCTTCCTTATGCATGTGCAAAATTCGATGCTCTTATCAAGTGTGATTTGCAATTTGGATAAGGAAGTCAATTTTTTGTCCAGCTATTCACTCTTGACGGTTGTAAAAGAGATAGGGCCACCTGAGAATCTACTTCAATAATGACCTTGCGAATGCCTTGTCGGAGAAAACTCCTTTGTTGTTTTAAAATTGACAAAACTTGTCTAAAGTCTATTTTGAAGAATTCCATAATTTTGTGTCAAAGTCTGAAGACTTCCAGACTTTATGTCAAAGTCTGCCCACTCTGATAAATTCCAGATTGAACGAAAGTGAAGGATGAAGACTTTTCCAGATAAGGGATTATCTTTCTTTCTTCAAGGGATTGGTTCGTATGGATTATATATATGGTCATTTGGTTGGAAATCACATCAACGAGATTAGATATCTTTATTGGAATCAAATCTTTTTTAAGGCAAGTAATTTTGGAAAGAATTTACTTATAGAAACCAAGATCCTGATTATATGGGCGAACAAGATTGACGGATTTCATCATAATATTCAAATGGCTTGAGATCTCCTTGATTGATTCTGTCCAACGGGTTGATTGGAAGAATTCCTTTGAAAAGTGCCAACGGTTGAGAAGGCATGAAGGAGTATCTAAGAAGGACTCTCCAATTGTTCGATAGAGGGCATGAAAGAGAAATTCCAAAGTCTAAAGCTTCCCAGTTCCTTGTTACTTCTTACTCTGAGCTCCAAATTGTACTCAAAAGAGAGAGACTCATAGTGTGACTTTGTGAAAGAGTAGTAAACACTCTTCACTTTGAAGTCAAGATCGCAAGATTGTAAATTCTCTTTTGATTCATAGTGGAATCCAACCAGAAGGCTGTCGACGTGGGAGAATGGACGTAGGCTTGATCTAAGCCGAACCACTATAAATTATGTGTTCATATTCTCTTCCCTAAACTTCTTTATTTTGTTCATAATTCTATTTAACTGCTAAAGTCTGAACTCACTCAAAGTCTGTTGTTCTTCAGACTCAGTTTCAAAAGTACCCTCTAGGTATTCATACTAGCACTATTAATTGGTATCAGAGCTTGTGTGCTTAATTTTTGAAGCGTTTTACTTCTAAGCTAAAGATCCTTTATGGCTAGTATTTTGGCTCTAGGTTTGGTTGAAGGTCAAAGTAACACCAGACCTCCTTACTTCGATGGAAATGAATACAATGTCTAGAAGAACAAGATGAAGGCATTTCTTAGATCCAGAGATCCTCTGGAGTGGGATGTCATAGAAAAAGGGATCAATCCTAAAGCAACATCAGCTTTAGACCAAGGAAAAGAAGCCATTGATGCTGACGAAGCAACACGAGCTGAATTTACCAAGAGACAAGCTCTTGATGTGAAAACAATCTACTCTTTATACCGTGCCTTATCTCCTACTGAGTATAACCGAATTTCTTCTTGTAAAACAACATAACAAGTTTGGGACAGATTGCATGTTACCTACAAAGGAACTAACCGTGTGAAGGAAACCAAAATAAACATTCTGCTCGGACAGTATAAAGCCTTCAAAATGAAGCTTAGAGAATCTATTATTGATATGTTCAGTCGTTTTTATAGAGATTATAAATGGCCTGGCTTATCAAGATAAGCCAATCTCAAGACTAATGAAAGTCAACAAGTTGCCGCGTGGGCTTTCAAAAGGCTGGAATCATGTGAAGACTTCAATTAGAGAAACTTAGAGGATCATGCCTTTATCAGTTGACGAATTGATAGACACGCTTCATTTATACGAAGTGGAACAAATAAATGATGAAAAAGATCCTAAAGGTAAGAAGTCAATTGCTTTAAAGTCTAACATTGATTCTGATGATTCGGATTCAGATGATGATATGGACGACGAAGAGCTAGCACTCATGATCAAGAAATTCATAAAGCTGAATAGAAAGCGAAGAAGATTCAACTGGAAGAAACATAGCATGCAAAATTTCCAGAAGAGACCAACTGAGGACAATGAAACCAGCAAAGATGTGATATGCTTCGAATGCAAGAAAAATGGGCACATCAGACTTAACTGTCCTCTGTTGAAGAAGAAGAAAGGAAAAACTAAGAAGTACAAAAAGACACTCAAAGTTGAAACTTGGAGTAATACCGAGTGTGAGGAAAGCAAAGAAGAATATGCTAACATATATGTCTAATGGCTCATTCCGACTCATACTCAGAATCAAAAACAGATTCTGATTCAAACTCAGACAAAGAAATTGAGGTTAGTGATGAAAGGGGCTAGTACTAACACCTATAAGGGGTGAATAAGTCTAGACACAAATGTTCGCAAGACTTGGTAAAAGTAATTTTCCCTTTTAAAAACGATAAACACTAAACGTATCTCAACTTGAACTGATAAACATTTAATAAATAAACATAAAGAGTTTAGGGAAAAGAAAATATGAACACAAGGTTTATAGTGGTTCGACTTAGGTCAAGCCTACGTCTACTCTCCGCGCTAACAGCCTATTGGCTGGATTCCACTATGAATCAAAAGAGATGTTATAGCTCGTGATCTCGACTATCACAGTGACGAGTCTCTATCGAACTCTCACATAGTCTCACAAAGAGTTTCTCTCTTTTGTATACAATGTTTTGCTCGATGAATGAAAAAGCAAGAGACTAGAAAGCTTCGGACTTTGGAATTCTCTTTCAAGCACTTCCTCAAACAACTTGAGAATCTTCCTTATATACTCCGCCATGCCTCTACAACCGTTGGCACTTTTCAAATGAGTTATTCCAATCTACTCGTTGGACAGAATCAATCAAGGAAATCTCGAAGTCATTTTAAGAATGTGATGATAGCCCATCAATCATGTTTGTCCATACAATCAAGATCTTGAGTTTTCATAAGTAGAACCTTCCAAGTTTGTTCGCCCTTCAAAAATCTTCATATTGGAGTAAATTCCAATAAGAATAATTAAAGCAAATATGAAATCCATTTATAAGATCTTCCAGTAATTATATGAATCGAAACTTTGAAGATAATATTATTGCATCTGGATAATAATCCTGCAGTTGGATAAATCTTCATACTTCAGTCTGGAACTGTCAGTGAGGATATACTTTGAGACTAAAGTCTGATGGTCCGTCGGTCTTTAGAATTTGACAATAAAGTCCTGAGATCTTCCGATATAAATTTGGAAAGGTTTTGCCAACTTCAAAACAATAAAGGAGTTTACTCTAACAATCTCTCCCTTTTTTTTATGGTGACTTTCCTACAGATTTGGAAAACTTTTGACCTGTAAAACAATACTTATGCAATACATAATATCTTATAAAAATAAGTCAATTATAACCTGGAAAATTTTGCTTCTGCAACCACAGAACACATGTTAATCCATAACAATTATCCAGTCCAGTCATAATCAATATTGCAAACATTAGTCACTACAAGCAAGTCAAATGTCAAGCAAATCCAAATCGAAAAGTTCAAAGTCAAATGAAAACCTAATAAAAATCAAAATGCAAATCAGCACTCAAACTCTCCCCCTTTTGTCATTAGCAAAAAGTGGAGACAAAAAAACGATTTGAAAAAGAGTTGGTTTGAATCAGGGCTGCTTGGGATACGAACAAGCTGGAAATCCCCCATGGACTTGACAACGTCTTCAAGCTTCGTCAAAGACTCCTTAAGCTATTGAATATCCACATCCTTTGCCTGTTCTTGCAGTTGAAGCTTTAAGGCTTGGATCTGTTCTTGAATAAAGTCTGTAGATGTCTTGAAAACAGTCATTATGTGCTTCATATCAAACTCAAAAGCATATTATTATCCCTTTAATTCTAAAAGAAGCTCCATCACTCTCCGAAAATCTGCTGAGTGATCTGCAGTTGAGCTAGGACCAGTCGAATCAGTCGCTACAGTTTGAACACGAGGGGGAACATCAATTGTTCTATCACCATGGCTAGAAGCGTATGCCTCAAAATCTGCTTAAGGGAATTGAGAGGCATATACCTCTTCTGGGTCTTGTGGAGATTTTTTGACATCACTAGCAAAGATGGGTGAAGAAGTACCTCGTTTTTCACTTCCTCCCCTTGTCTTCATGTCTTCAGGTGGAGAGATATGCTCTTCTTCTTCTTCTTGCTCTGCTTCAACACTGTAGTGATGTTGTTCTCCAGTCTTTCCACTCCTTGTCTTTTCCGAATTATCGGACAAAGATGCAGCCAATGTTGGTTAAAAAAAGTCATCACAACTCCTTTCTTCTTCGCTTCTTCTTCTTTCTTGTTCTTATTCTCTTCTTTCTTCTCTTCCATGCTCTTCTCTTTGTTCTTTCTCGATCTCTGTTCTCTGTATGGTTCACAAAACTCTGTAGGTTGTGCAAGGCGAGAGCTGAGATAGTGAGATCATCATCATCTTCTTCTTCGTCTTCCAAGATAAGAGATCTCCTCTTCTTTACTGGTTCAGTCATGGGCTCTTTGCCTTTCCTTTTCTTTACCGTTGAGTCTTGCTTCGCCTTTATAAGGGACTTCTCCTTGAAGCGCTCCAACTCAGCTCCTTCAACCTCATCTTAGAGACCATTTTGAGACCAATAACCATTGGAGGAATGGTTCTAACACAAAGGAGAGCAGGGAGATTGATTTTGAAGTGCTTGAACAGTTATGAGATAAGCGCAGAGTAAGGGAGTTGTCCCTTGTTTTTCACCACGATTCTATACATGTGTAGAGGAATTGTGTGAGGCAGAGAGAACTTACAACCAGAGATGATCGCGTACATGAGCTTTGCTTCGGAGCGAGAAATATCTATCTTTGAGGTAGACTTTGGCCTGATGCAGTTTATCACCACCTTATGAAGAAGAATGTTAGAGGCATTCATTATCGAATAAGAAATCTTGCCTTCGACCATTCTGTCATTTACAATGGATAAGGTAGCATGAGCATGAGATATGCCAATTGGTTGGAATCTTCCTCTTTCCACACCAATTAAGTTAGCCAAGGTATCCACATCAACTGTGAACTCTTTGTCTCTCACAATAAAAAAATAATTTATTCGCATCCATGATTGATAGATTTGAATAAAAGTAGGCAGTGAGTTCGGATTATCCAATGGTCGTCTCGGTGCAAAAACACTCAAGCTGAAGGAAAGCAAGCTTTTCCCTCAAATTAATCTTCAAGGAGTCAAGAAAATCGAAATCAACGCTTCTGGGGCTCATAACCCCTTTTTTCAGCAAACTCGAGTAACACTTTCCGTGGTCCTTGGAACAAAATAAGTTCATCCCTTCACCACGAACCTTCGCAGCAACGCCCAACCTGGGCTAAAAGAGAGCGATCATCCTTTCATCATCGTCCTTCTCCTCTGTCTGTCTGAATCTCGGATCACTAGGAAAATTTTCAAATGTCCATTCGGCCAAACCCTGAGGTGCAATTCCTAACCTTTCCATAGTGTTTAAGAAAAATGTCTCATTCTTGTAACCATGTGTTTTTTAAGAACTCATCGATCGGATTCATAGCAGTACCACCCATTTTCAAGTTGGAGTACAGTCTATAGATAAATTAGGGCTTTTGAGTCCTTATAGGTTCAACGTTTTCAATGACCTCTTCTTGATATTGCTGAGGAGGAGGGTTTTGTGCTGCTTGTTGACGCTGTTGAGAATGTTGTCTTGGTTGTTGTTGTTATTGTTGTTGTCATTGAGGAGAATCTTCTTCCTCGATTAGATCGAAATGTGTAGGTCCCTCACGCATATGCTATGGTCCCCGGCTTGCAATTCTCGAAGACTTTCTTTGGTAAGACATTGTAGCAGTTGAGGGGAGTTTCTCGAACTCATTCATTGAAAAAGGTGAAATTTTTTTGGAGTAAACTCAAGCAAAAACGAGAGAGAGTGAAATCATAGTATTCTAGGGTTTCAAGAAAAGCGTAAATAGAGAAGACGAGTTTCAACAGTATATAAAGCAGGTATACGAAACTTTACTAGGAAAAAGTAAAAACAGCCTTTCTGAAAATGAAAAACTTCCTTTTTCAAAAATAATAACTACCTTTTTCAAAAATGACAACTGCCTTTTTGAAAATGAACAATCATCAATAAAAATAATTTCTAAAAACGAAATAGGCAAAAAGAATAGCGTACCTTTTTGAATTTTTATCCATAAATAACTTCACTTTCATTTAGAAGAAATTTACTTACAGTCATAATATTTGGAAATTCTAAGTCTGAACACCTTTAGACTTTACTCAGCAAGAGATATAATGTTTATTCTTGCATGAATAGACTCAAATAGGCTTTTTCTCCAGTGGCTTTGTAAATATGTCCACCAATTGATTCTTTGAGTCAAGGAACTGAATCATAACTTCTCCACTCTAAACATGATCTCTAATGAAATGATGTCGAATTTCTATATGCTTTGCTCTTGAATGTAGAATTGGATTCTTTGTGAGATTGATTGCACTAATGTTGTCGCATTTGATCTCGGTGCATGAGTCTTCGATTTGAAAGTTTCTTGGCTGTTGCTTTATTCATAGATTTGAGAGCAACAACTTTCAAGAGCCACATATTCCGCTTCTGCTGTTGAAAAAGTTACAGAACTTTGTTTCCTTGAGAACTAGGATACTGTCCTGTTGCCCACCAATTGACAATTACCAGAAGTACTCTTTCTATCGACTCTACATCCTGCAAGTCTGCGTCTGAATATTCAAGAAGAGTAAAGTCTCCCTCTTTTGGATACCACAAACCTAACTTCGAAGTAGTTGCAACGTATTTGATGATGCGTTTTGCGGAGCTTAGATGAGATTCTTTGGGATCTGATTGAAATCTAGCACACATGCAAACACTAAACAAAATGTTAGGTCTAGAAGCTGTAAGATAAAGAAGTGAACCAATAATACTTCTATAAAGCTTCTGGTCAACTTTCTTTCCTCCTTCGTCTTTGTCCAGCTTCGAAGAGCTTGACATTGGTATATCAGTCTTTTTGCAATTCTCCAAACCGAACTTCTTGATGAGATCTTTAGCATACTTATCTTGATGAATGAAAATTCATTCCTTCAATTGTTTCACTTGTAACCCAAGAAAGAAAGATAATCCACCTATCATTCTCATCTCAAATTCATCCTACATAGACTTAGAAAATTTCTTGTACAGACTTTCATTAGATGATCCAAAGATAATGTCATCAACATAAATTTGAACGAGTAGAAAGTCTTTACCTTCCTTTTTAATAAACAATGTAGTATCCACCTTTCATTTAGTAAAATGATTTTAAATTAAAAATTTACTTAACCTGTCATACCAGGCTTAAGGCGCTTGCTTTAGTCCATATAGAGCCATTTTCAGTTTGAAAACTGAGTTTGGTTTTATTGCATCTTCAAATTTAGGTGGTTGTTCCACATAGACTTCTTATTGGATAAATCCATTCAAGAATACACTTTTGACGTCCATTTGGAATAACCTGAAATTCTTATAGTAAACAAAAACAAGTAATAATCTAATTGCTTCTAACCTTGCTACTGGTGCATAAGTCTCATCATAGTCTATCCCTTATTCTTGAGTATATCCTTTGGTCACGAGTCTTGCTTTGTTTCTAACCACTTTTCCTTTCTCGTTCATTTTGTTCCTAAAAACCCATTTAGCTCCAATAATCGATTTACCTTTTGGTTTAAGAATTAGCTCACAAACATTGTTGATACTAAATTGTCTGAGCTCTTCTTGCATAGCTTCAATCCAGCTTTTGTCAACTAAGGCTTCTTCTATGCTTTTGGGTTCTATCTCAGAAATAAGTGTTAGAGCGCTAAACTCTTCTTGCCTTTTGGATTTGGTATGAATCCGTTCTTCAACGTTGCCGATGATTAGTTCTTTGGGATGACTTAACTTATGCTTCCAGTTGCTGGTTGATTTGTGAGTTTGCTTATCCTCTGCTTTATTTGAATCTTCTGGTTCTTCTTGATGTTGATCATCATGAGTCTGAGCTTCTTCAGGGGAAGTAGACTTAGTAAGATCTAGAGCAGGTACATAATCTTCAAGTTGAATTTCTTCTGCTTTATTCTATGTTGAGTCTTGAAACTTGATATTCATAGATTCTTCCATAGATTGAGTTTTTTTGTTGAAAACTTTGTAAGCTTTGCTTGTAGTTGAGTAGCCAAGGAAAATTCTTTCGTTTGATTTTTCTTCAAACTTACCAGTTTGATCATTTGCATTCTTCAAAACAAAACACTTACAACCAAACACATGAAAATAAGAAACAATTGACTTTTTCCCTTTAAAAATCTCATAAGGAGTTTTCTCTAGAATAAGCCTCAAGAATACTTTGTGAATGATATAATATGTTGTAGAAACTGCTTCAACCCAAAAACGAGAGGATATGTTACTCTCAATTAAGAGGGTTCTTGCCATCTCCTGCAAAGATCTATTCTTTCTTTCCACAACCCCATTTTGCTTTGGAATATATGGAGAAGAGAAAATATGCTGTAAACCAAATTCATCACAGAAATTTACAAAGTCTTGATTTTTAAACTCACCTCCATGGTCTGTTCATATGCTTGTAATAGCATATCCTTTCTCATTCTAAATTTTCTTACCAAATTTTGAAAAATGAGAAAATGCTTTAAACTTACTTGCCAAGAAGAATACTTAAGTAAAGCGAGAATAATCATCCATGATTACTAGACAATATTTTTTTTTTATTGATGCTTTGAGTTCTCGTTGGTTCAAAGAGATTCATATGCAGAAGCTGCAAAACTCGATTAGTAGTGTCACGCCTCGAACCTCGAGCATGCGCACATCCCACTGCGGTCGATAAAAATGCGACTTCCCAGGACACGTCGCCGACCCATTCATTTAATTGCACATGCGGAAGCGGATAAATAATCCCAAGACAAAACTCAATTGGGATAGAAAAGCAGGATCACATTTTCAAATTCAAACCACACACCTTTATACATGTCAAACCAGTTCAGTTACAAGACTAGGCTATTAACAAAAAGATCTATAAAAGATCAGTCCTCAAAAACTTAGCTGTCCTAAGATCAGCCAGATAGGTCCATTCGCCAGCTCCTCAGTCAGGATCGGCGAAGTAAAAAAATTCTCTCAGCGACCCTCACTGGTCTACAAAAAAGCTCCAGAGGATCCGCCATCTAGGGACCTGAAATTGTTATCCCACAACGGGGTGACACAATGCCTCAGCGAGTCCTACCCTCTAAAACTCAATTAGGAAGAAAATAAGCCCCAAGGCGCTCTAGTCACACAAAGAGGATTGAGGACTTACCTCGTCTCAGTCCATTCCTACATGTCAGTACAATTCATACGTCTATCCATTCATACCATCTATCCATCCATTAATACAAACATGGCTCACACAAGCTGAAATGGATGCAATGCTCTCACAAGCTGATATAGATGGTAGCTCGCACAAGCTGATATATATATAGATGATAGCTCGCACAAGCTGATATATGGATCGTTGCTCTCACAAGCTGATAAACGATCATTGCTCTCACAAGCTGACATACAGTGCTCACACAAGCTGACCCATATATAAACCAATTGCTCGCCAAAGCTGTACATATATTTAAACCATAGAACTGGATATACAATCCAATAACATCCAACGATTCAAACTGGTCTTACAAACCAATTATGGTGCCAAAAGCCAACACCGGGTATTTTCAAGTTAAATACCAAAACTTCTCCAATTTCACTCAATTCCACACTTTTGGAATTATTAACCACAATCATCATTTTCACTCAATTTTGCAATTACGCATACAATTGATACAAACTGACCGCACTGCTACGATCAGTGCGAAATTCTAACGACCGGGTATCCCGGCAAAATTTTCGAAATTATTAAATAATTAAATTTAATTCCAAAAATTAAATAATTAAATATTATATTATAATAATATAATTTAATAAAATAATATTTATAAAATTCGAAATAATTAATTAGGGCTTAAACTATATTACACTAATTTAAACATACAATTAGCCCTAATTAAACATCCATTAAACTAATCATACAACTAATCTAATTTCCATTAAAATAATCTAATCTAACCACCTAAGCCTAATTAGACTAATCTAAACACCCCTTAAGCATGATTAACTTACTAAGCAAGGTTTAGAGGATAAATTCACCGGTTTTGCGCGCCGGTGAGTTCACGACAACCCCGACGCCAAGGCGGTCGATAAACCCCGAAGCGGCGACACCAACGGAGGCCAGGAAGGGCTTGAAAATAGGCCACGAAGTCTCCAAAACCTTGTTGTCTTCTGCTTCTGATCTGGGCTGAACTGCAAAGAAGAAACTAGCAACTTCAACGGCAAAAACGGGCCGCTAGGAGCTCCCACGAGCGGGTGGTTAGCAACCGGTGGCTCCCGGGGGTCAAGGAAATCTTATTGGAGGTTGGTATGGGTGGAGGTAGGGTAGAAATGGGGAGAAAATGGCTGAAAACCACGAAACAGACGGAACTAGGCGGTCCGGCGAGCAGCGGACTCCAACGGCCGTATGGGACGAACGGCGGCTCCGTTCTGGGTGATTTTGGGCTTGTTGGAACGGTATAGATGTCCTCTTCACGGAGATATGTGGCTCGTTCCCTGGTTCATCCGGGAAGACCACTTTTGACTCGAATCTTTGACGAAAGGTCGGCTGGAGCAAAAACCGGCGGTGGCGCGGGTGGAGGCGTGCGACGGCTGCAGCTCCTTCTGCTGGTCTTCTTGTTGGCTTGAGGGCTTCGAAAATGAAGAGGAGAGGGTCTTGGATGGTAGAGAGGTGAGAGAGATGGAGAGGATAGAGGTGAGGGAAGAGATAAGAGAGATGAAAGAGATGAGATAGAGTTGAGGTGGGGCATTGGCTTGATATTTTCCAATCTTGCTCTCCAAGATTCATCCTAGGCCAAGTAAGATCCCTTGGCCTCCATTGATCCACACGAACACCTCTCATGACTTCACTTTTGGTCCATTTGGCTAGGGGGAAGGGAGAGTTACGAATTTTGCAAGAATTGTCTTCAATTGGTGGCTTGATCCACTTCAATTCTATCTCAATTGGCCTCCATAAAATCAATCGGTCATCCATCGACCATCTCATATTTTTCCTCACCCATATATCCATCTTGCTTCCCAATTTTGCTATCAAAAATAATCACTGGCTTCAATTGCACAAAAAGGGTCCGGTGACGACTTTTTCCCAAAAAGTGTCGGGTGTCAGAAAAATCTTCTGAGACTGAGTTGACACTCCTAGAATTTATTGTGACATGACAGAATCTTCAATTTCTGAAATCGGACTCGAATTGGCGGTTAATTTTTATTCGACGCGTTTTTAGCGTGACCTAGGCTACCGGGTAACTTCCAAATATTTTTAAGTGCAATTGACTCGTGGTCGATTTTCTTCGAGCCACTATGAACCCACTCGACTCATTGATGACTCTCGATTGTCTTGAAAATCTCGAGGATCCAAATACGGACACATGGTACCAAAACAATAAGAAAATCAGTCTAGTGTCGGTCGACATGAATTTTCTAATTTAGTTGTGTCACCCACGATTAGCCACACATCACTGTCAATCCAGTCTATCTCTGATTTCAAATCGATTTTTAACTGTGCCGTAATGACCTCTAAAGATGGACACGGTCGAGAAGCCGATTCTTGGTCAAATTCTCAAGTCTATTGCCTTAAAATTTCTTAATAATTTCCCCAGATAGTCTAGTTATCTCGAGAGTGATCGGCTCTGAGAATAACCCTATAGACACGTCAATGAAATGCACAATTCATTCAGTAGAAGACAGGGTTGAAAATTTGGGATGTCACAAGTAGAAACACGATTAACAGGTTTAAAGGAGCTTCTAACTTGTTTTCCCAGAACACACGGTGTGCATAACTCAGGCTGCATTTGGCAACCACTTTGCCAAGTATCTTTGAGCCCCTAAAGATCTATGGGCTAATGTAGGGGTGTTTGGCAAATACATTTCAAGCCCCCTTTGGAGAAGGCCAGCCTTGTGAAGGCTAAAAGCCCAAGGTAGGGGGGACCTACCTTGGGCTTTCGGCTTTTTCGGCATGCTTGCTCGGGGTACTGTTCATATTTTATTTTATTTTTTTCTGAAATTGTCCTTACGAACTTTTTGTTTTTTCGTTTTTTTCCCTTATGAGGAGCATTGTTCATCTTCTCCGTCGAGGGTGGCCCCGGTGGCAGTTGCTCGGGTCAATGTTCGTCTTCTCCTACGAGGGTGGCCCCAGTGGCAGCTGCTCAGGTCGCGCGACCACCGGCGAGGTCGCACGACCCAAGCATGGCCCTCGCCGAGGTCGCGCGACCTCAGGCGAGGGTTGTGTAGTCTCCATGATGGCCGATCGAGGTCACGCGATCGCTGGCGAGGTCGCGCGACCCAGGCGCGACCCTCGTCGAGGTCGCGCGACCCAAGCGCAGCCCTCGCCGAGGTCCCCCAACCTCAGGCGAGGGTTGCGTAGCCTCGCGACGGCCGATCGAGGTTGCTGGAGGTTGAGGCGGCGTCGCACGACGCATGCGACCTCACCGGCCCAGATTCGGGGTCGCCGGAGGTTGCGACGGCGTCGCGCGACCTTGCCGCCCTAGATCCGGGGTCGCCGGAGGTCGTCGGGGCTCACCACCGGCCGCCGACTACTGCCCACCCTTACTGGTTTTCATTTTTTTTATTTTTATTTTGATAATTTTTTTTTCACAAAAGTCCTTTCTATCCCCCAAGCACCATTTTGCTCAAATGCACTTCACAAAGGGCTTTCAAACTACAATTTACCAAACACAGTTTGTATTTTTGAAAACACCTTTAACTCAAAGGTATTTGCATTTCCCTAAAGACTTTCCCCAAAAGTCTTCTCAAACGCACCCTCAATCTTTTGAAAAGCTAAGTTAGGCAATCCATGAACAAGCTTCTTAGAAGATATCTTGGTAATCTGTTTCAAGTTGACATAACCAAGCTTTCGATGCCAAAGATTTTCTTCATCTTGAATATAGATTAGACATTGAGAGCTTTCTAGTTTTATATCCAGTAGGTAAATATTTCCATGGCTTCATCCAGTAAGGGATTGAGACAGATCTTTACTAGTTCCTGAACAAATGTCTTCTTGGAAATTGATTTTAAATCCAATACCGCATAGTTGACTTATGCTGAGCAGATTATAGTTCAATCCTTCCACTAAGGAGACGTTGTTGATTGTGAGACTTCCAATCTTTACAGTTCCACATCCAACAATTTTTCCTTTGCTATTTCCTCCAAAAGAAACTTTTCCACCATTCATTTGCACAAGCTTTATAAAGCAATTTGAATCTCCTATCATGTGTCTCGAACAGCCACTATCCAAATACTATTTGATCTTTCTCTTGATAGTGACCTACAATTACAAAAAGAATTAATGTTTTCTTTGGTACCCACATTTTCTTGGGTCCAGGGGAGTTAGTACTAAACACAGTCTTTGCCCAATCCTTCTTAACAGTCTCTAAACTTTAGGACATTCATTCTCGAAATATTCTGAGCTGTTACACTTTGAATATTTGAGAGCACTTCGGCCAACAAGTTTTACAAAAGCCTTTTAGAAATGGTTTTTGTAAAATACTTTTGTAGGTCTTTGTTTGATTATTTCATTTACTTTTGGGAAATCAATTAAAGGAATATTTTCTAGTGTCATACTTAAACCATATTTGTTAAAATAGGGTCTTTGTATATAAAGAATCTTTTCAAACTTCTCTAAACCTTTTGAGAATTTCTTTGTTATATTTGAAATGTCTTCTTTCAAGAAAATATTCTCTTTTGAGAGAGAATATGCATTTTCTTTTAAAACATCAAAGCTTTTGTTTCAATTTTCAAACTTTCCTTTCCAATAAATCTCTTGTTGCTTTGGTTTGGAATTTTCCCTCTTTAGTTCGGAAATCGTCTTAAGAGATGTTTTGAGATTAACACAAAGTTCATCTATATACTTTGAGACTTTAGTAGGAATTTTAAAATTATTAACCTCGATTTCGTCATCTAAGTCTGAGTCTGAGTTTGGATGTGTTTCAGAATCTAAGTCTGATTTTGAATTTGCCATTAGACATATATTGGCATAATCATCTTCACTTTATTTGCATTTAGTATTGCTCAATGTCTCTGCTTTGAGAGCCTTTTTGAATTTTTCTATGTTTCCCTTCTTTTCCTTCAACAAAGGACAGTTGGGTCTGATGTATCCATTTTTCTTGCATTCGAAGCAAGCCACATCTTTATTTGTCTCATTGTCTTCATTTGATTTTTTTTTTCTGAAATCTTTGATTACTTTGCTTCTTCCAGTTAAACCTTCTTCCTTTATTGTTCAACTTCCTGAACTTCCTTATAATGAGTGCAAGTTCTTAATCGTCCAATTCGTCTTTTGAATCTATAACATCATAATCATCGTTAGATTTTAAGCAACTGACTTCTTACTTTTGGGATCTTCTTCTTCATTGATTTGTTCCACTTCATATGATTAAAGTGTGCCAACTAATTCGTCTACTGGCGGAGACACGATCCTCTGTGTTTCTCTTATTGAAGTCTTTATGTGATTCCAGTCTTTGGAGAGTCCACGGAACAATTTATTGACTTTCATCTATCTTGAGATTGGTTGTCCATGATATGCTAGACCATTTACAATCTCTATGAAGCGACTGAATATGTCAGTAATGGATTCTCCTTACTTCATTTTGAAGGCTTCGTATTGTCCGAGTAGAATATTGATCTTCGTTTCTTTAACTCGATCAGTTCCTTCATAGGTAACATGCAACCTATCCCAGACTTCTTTTACTATTTCATAGGATGAAATTCTGTTATACTCAGGAGGAGATAAAGTACAGTATAAGGAGTAGATAGCTTTAGCATCAAGAGCTTATCTCTTGGTTATGTCTGCTTGTGTCATCTCACCAGCATCTGTAACTTCCTTTCCTCTTTCTGAGATTGGTGTAGCTTTAGGAATGATTCTTTTTTCTACCACATCCCATTCCAGAGGATCTTTCGATTTCAGGAATGCCTTCATCTTGTTTTTCCACCCATTGTATTCATTTCCATCAAAGTAAGGAGGTCTGGTGTTTCTCTGGCCTTCAACCAAACCTGGAGCCAAAATACTAGCCATAGATCTTTAACTCAGAAGTAAAAACACTTCAATAAAATGACCGCACATGCTCTGATACCAATTGAAAGGGGCTAGTATAACACCTAGAGGGGGGGTGAATAGGTCTAGACACAAATTTTCGCCAGACTTGGTAAAAGTAATTTTCCCTTTTAAAAAAGAAAAACACTAAACGTATTTCAACTTGCACTGATAAACATTCAATAAATAAATGTAATGAGTTTAGGGAAAAGAGAATATGAACACAAGGTTTATAGTGGTTAGGCTTAGGTCAAGCCTACGTCCACTCTCCGCGTTGACAACCTATTGGCTAGATTCCACTATGAATCAAAAGAGATGTTACAGCTCGTGATCTCGACTATCATAGTGACGAGTCTCTATCGAACTCTCACACAGTCTCACAAAGAGTTTCTCTCTTTTGTATACAATGTTTTGCTCGATGAATGAAAAAGTGAGAGACTAGAAAGCTTCAGACTTTAGAATTCTCTTTTAAGCACTTCCTCGAACAACTTGAGAGTCTTCCTTATATACTCCTCCATGCCTCTACAACCGTTGGCACTTTCCAAAGGAGTTCTTCCAATCTACCCGTCGGACATAATCAATCAAGGAGATCTCGAGTCATTTTAGGAATGTGATGATAGCACATCAATCATGTTCGCTCATACAATCAGGATCTTGAGTTTCCATAAGTAGAATCTTCCAAGTTTGTTCGCCCTTCAAAAATCTTTGTATCAGAGTAAATTCCAATAAGAATAATTAAAGCAAATATGGAATCCAGTTATAAGATCTTCCAGTAATTATACGAATCGAAACTTTGAAGATAATATTGCATCTGAATAATAATCTTGCATTTGGATAAGTCTTCATACTTCAGTCTAGAACTGTCAGAGAGGATAGACTTTGAGACTAAAGTCTGATGGTCCGTCGGTCTTCAGACTTTGACAATAAAGTCTTGAGATCTTCTGATATAGACTTGGAAATGTTTTGTCAACTTCAAAACAATAAAGAAGTTTACTCTAACAAGTGATTCGAAAATTCCTGTCAAAGTCTCTAAATACATAGATGAACTTTGTCTTAATCTCAAATCCTCTCTTAAAAGGATTTTTGAACTAAAAAAATGGAGAATTATAAGCTCAAGCAATAGAAAGTTTCTTATAAAGAAAAATTTGAAAGTCTGAAAACAAGTTTTGATAATTTGAAAGAAAATTCCGATTCTTTTTCAAAGGAAAACACTGTTTTTGAAAAGTGATATCGCAAATATAACAAAAAGGTTTTCAAAAGGATCCGAGAAACTAGAGAAAATTCTTTCAGTTCAAATACCCCACTTTAACAAATCTGGTTTGGGTATGATTTCAGAAACTATTCCATTAATCGATTTTTCTAAAGTAAAGGAAATAATCAAACAAAGACCTGCAAAGGCATTTTACAAACATCATTTTTAATTTTTTTTGTAAAACCTGTTGGCCGAAGTGCACTTAGATGTTCAAAGTGTAACAGCTTAGAACATTTTGAGAAAGATAGGAGATCAGTTAAGAAGGACTTGACTAAGACGATTTTTAATACTAACCCTCCTGGACCCAAGAAAATCTGCGTACCAAAGAAAGTTTGAATTTTTCTTATGATTACAGGTCACTATCAAAAGGAATATCAAATGGTATTTGGATAGAGGCTGTTTGAGACATATGATAGGAGACTCAAGCTGCTTTATAAAGCTTATGAAACCGAATTGAGGAAAAGTATCTTTTGGAGGAAATAGCAAAGGAAAGACTGTAGGATGTGAAACTAAGAAGATTGTAAGCCTAACTATCAACAATGTTTCCTTGATGGAAGGATTGAACTATAATTTGCTGAGCATAAGTAAGCTTTGTGATACTAGTTTCAGAATAAACTTCCAAGAAGGCATTTGTTCTGGAACAAGTCAAGACTTCTCTCAATCTTTCACTGGGCGAAAGCATGACAACATTTACCTTATGGATGTAAACCCAAAAAGTTCTCAGTGTTTTATTTCCATTCAAGATGAAGCAAGTCTCTGGCATCAGAAGCTTGGTCATGTCAACTTGAAGCAAATTGCCAAGATTTCTTCTAAGAAGTTTGTTCGAGGACTTCCTAATCTGGCTTACCAGAAAAATAAGTTGTGTACTCCTTATGTTATGGGAAAACAAGTCAAAAGCTCTTTTAAACCTATGAATCAAGTTTCTACCAATCGAGCTTTGCAGCTTCTTCATATGGATCTTTTTGGTCTAACCAGAACTCAAAGTATTGGTGGAAAGAAGTATTGTCTAGTAATCGTGGATGATTACTCTCACTTCACTTGGGTCTACTTTTTGGCAAGTGAGTCTGAAGCATTCTCTTATTTCTCGAAGTTTGCCAATAAGGTTCATAATGAAAAGGGTTATGCTATTTCGAGCATACGAACTGACCATGGAGGTAAGTTTGAGAATCAGGACTTTGCTAAGTTTTGTGATGAATCTGGTTTTTAGCATGTCTTATTTTCTCCATACACTCTAGAACAAAATGGAGTCGTGGAAAGGAAAAATAGATCCTTACAAGAAATGGCCATAATTCTCTTAATAGAGAGCAAAATATCTTCTCAATTTTGGGCAGAAGTAGTTTCTACAGCTTGCTATATTATCAACAGAGTATTCTTGAAGCCTATTCTAGAGAAAACTGCTTATGAAATGTATAAAGGAAAGAAACCAAATGTTTCCTACTTTCATGTCGGCTGTAAATGTTTTATTATGAAGAATGCAAGTGATCGATCTGGAAAGTTCGAAGCAAAGTCAGATGAATGAATCTTCTTTCGCTATTCAACTTCAAGCAAAGCTTACAGAGTCTTTAACAAGAAAACTCAATCCGTAGAAGAATCTATAATTGTCAAGTTTCAAGATTATGTGGAGAATCTACTAGACCAGACTCAACTTGAAGAGTCTGAACCTGTTCTAGACTTTACAAAGTCTATTTCCCTCAAAGAGGTTTAGACTTCTGGAGAACAGCAACAAGCAAAATGAGAAGATTGAACAAATGCAGAAGATCAACCAACTTTCAAACCAAGTAGTAACTAGAAGCACAAGTCAAGTCATCCCAAAGAACTCATCATTGGCAATATTGATGAGGGAGTTCGTACCAGATCCAAAGGAAGAGAAGAGTCCAGTGCTCTGACACTTGTTTCTGAGATAGAACCAAAAGGTATAGACGAAGCATTGTCTGATGAAAGCTGGATAGAAGCTATGCAAGAAGAACTCAGACAATTCAGTATCAACAATGTATGGGAGCTGATTCCAAAACCCAAAGGCAAATCCATTATTGGAACAAAATGGGTTTTCAGGAACAAGATGAACCGGAATGGTAAAATGGTCAGAAACAATTAGATTATGACGAGACCTATGCACCAGTAGCGAGATTAGAAGCAATTAGATTATTACTTGCTTTTGCTTGCTATAAAATTTCAGGTTATTCCAGATGGATGTCAAAAGTGCATTCATGAATGGGTTCATACAAGAAGAAATCTATATGGAACAACCACAAGGATTTGAAGATTCAAGAAAACCAGACTCAGTCTACAGATTGAAAAAGGCCTTGTATGGACTAAAGTAAGCACCTCGAGCCTAGTATGAGAGGTTGAGTAAGTTTCTAACTCAAAATGGTTTTGAAAAAGGAAAAGTTGATACAACCTTATTTATAAAGAAAAAAGGAAAAGACTTTCTACCGGTACGGATTTATGTAGATGATATTATTTTTTGTTCCCCTAACGAAAGTCTTTACAAGAAATTTTCAAGATCTATGCAAGATGAATTCGAGATGAGCATGATGGGTGAGTTAACTTTTTTTCTGGGATTGCAAGTTAGACAATCGAAGAAATGTATATTCATTCACCAAGAAAAATATGCCAAAAATCTCATCAAGAAATTTGATTTGGAGAATTGCAAGAAAACAGAGACTCCAATATCAAGTTCTTCAAAACTGGACAAGGATGAAGAAGGAAAGAAAGTAGATCATAAGCTATACAGAAGCATGATCGGTTCACTTCTCTACCTTATTGCTTCTAGACCTGATATTCTATTCAGTATGTGCATGTGTGCTAGATTTCAATCTGATCCTAGAGAATCTCATCTAAGTGCTGTAAAACGCATTATTAAATATGTTGTGACCTGTCCAAAGCTGGGTCTGTGGTATCCAAAAGAATGAGACTTTACTCTTCTTAGATATTCAGACGCTGATCTAACAGGTTGTAAAGTCGATAGAAAGAGCACGTTTGGCACTTGTCAACTACTGGGAAATATGTTGGTATCTTGGTTCTCAAGTAAGCAAAGTACTGTGACTGCAAAAATAGAGTATGTTGCTCTTGGGAGTTGTTGCTCTCAAATCCTATGGATAAGACAACAACTGAGAGACTTTGGGATTGAAGAATCGTGTACCGAGATCAAATGCCACAACACCAGTGCTATTAATCTCACCAAGAACCCAATTCTTCATTCAAAGGTAAAGCACATAGAGATTCGACATCACTTTATAAGAGATCATGTTTAGAATGGGGAGATTATGATTCAGTTCATTGATTTGAAGAATCAGCTAGCAGACATCTTCATGAAGCCTCTAGAGAAAAATCTATTTGAGTCTATTTGCAACAAACTGAATATTATTTCTATCTTGGAGTAAAGTCTGAAATTGGTCAAACTCAGACTTTCCAGACACTATTTCAGTAAAGTCTCGAATTCAGGTATATTATTTTTGGAATGAAAAGGTACGATTAATTGAATCGTTGTTTGCCTATTTTATTTTCGGAAGTTATCTTTTTCGAATTTGAGTTTTTGGCAGTTTTTAGTTTTCTTTTTTCCTTATGATGGACTATCTCTTTTCGTTGTGACTTTTCATTTCCTTTATATACCCTATTGTATTTCTTTCGAGCACTTCTTTACAAACCCTAAAATACAGAGTCTCTCTCTCTCTCTCTCTCTCTCTCTCTCTCTCTCTCTCTCTCTCTCTCTCTCTCTCTCTCTCTCTCTCTCTCTCTCTCTCTCTCGTTTCTACTCTCTTGTTTTTACTCTCTCTCGCTTCTACTCTCAAGATTGTTCCATAAGTTTCCATCTTTTTCACCTGAACTTATCTAAGAAATCCTCCAAGCCTACAAGTATGTCTTTCCAAAGGAAATCCTCTCGAATTGCTAATCAAGGACCGAGAAGCATGCCATAAGGGAAGACTCATTTTGATCTCACCAAGGAAGACTCTCTGCACAACTCTCCTTAACATTCTCCGCAGCATTTTACTCAGAATGTTCTGCGCCAACCTCTAGAAGAGGAAGTTGTAGAAGACGTAGAACCTCTCAAAGCGTCGAGACCCCGGGTTCACTATAAGCTTTACTCTCATTTAAAGCGGGGTGGTACTCCCATGATTTTCATCGATGAACTTTTAAGAGAGAAAGGTTATAAGAACGAGACTTTGTTCCTAAGAAGGATGGAACAGTTAGGTATAGAGCCTAAAGGATCGGCAGACAATGCCTTCCTTCATTTTCCTGTAGACCCTAGGTTCGGTTCTAATCATCCTGAGAACAAGGATGATGATGAGAAATTTTATTCTAATTTTCAACCAAGAATGGGTGTTGCTGCAGATGTTCCTAGAGAAAGAACGAGATTGTTTCGTTCTAAAGAACACATAAAGGTTTACTCCAAATGCTGAAGAGAGGGGTGATGAACCCTTGTACTGTTGATTTTGACTTCCTAGACTCAAGTAGGGTTAACTTGAGGGAGAAGTTAGTCTTTCTTCAACTGGAGAATTTTTGTTCTAAGACAACTATTGCTTATCCAGAGTTGACTATTTATTTCTATTTTAACCTATCTTTTCTTGACCATAATCATTTCAAATTTACTGTGTGTGATAAAGACTACGTGGTGGATGTGGACACACTGGCAAACATTATTGGGGTGCAAAAGAGTGGCTTTCAACCAATGAATGTCTTTTTTGGTCAAGCAAAGAGGTTTCTTGTCAAGGACAGAGAACTAGAATGAAGCATCTCTTATTCCAGAATGTCAGCCTCAAACGTCCTGTTGCATAAAGTGGTCATTAACTGCATCAGACCAAAGGCTGCATCAAAAACGGATGTTTCTAGGTTTGAAGCACGGCTCATGTTTGCAATTTGCAATGGGATGAGTTTTTCACTCCCTCATACCATTTTGATGCACATGTATGGGATGGTTATGAAGGGTAAAGGACAATTGCCCTATTCTGCGTTGGTTACCAAGCTGTTCAGACATTTTCAGATTGAGTTTCCCGCCTCGTTTTTCTCTCGCATTGTTGCTCCTATATGGTTATACAACTGAAAATGATTTCAAAGATAAGGCTAAACGATCTGAACAAAGTTATTGAGCGCACGAAGAAGGAGTCCTCCAGCAAAACCAAAGTAGATTCTGCTGCAAGGAAGAGAAAATGCAAGGAGATTGTGAAAGAACCTGTAAATAAGAGAAGATCTCTCATCCTATAGGACGAAGAGGATGATGATGATGATCTCACAATTTCTGCCCTTAGCTTGAAGAATCTTCGAGGTTCTGTTGGTTCTGAGAAACCCATTGAAAGAGTTAGAGAAGAAGCAGAGCCAAAAGAAGAAAAAGAATTAGAGAAGGAAGAGAAGAAGAAAGAAGAGATGAAGAAGAAAGAGGTCATGGGGATGAATCTTATGAGGCGACCATTGCCATATCTTTATCTGAGGATTCTAAAGCAACTCAAAGTGGTTCAATTGGAGTACATATAGAAGAAGCACATCACTCTCGTCCTACAAACAATAGGACTCAAGAAGAATAAATCATGTCTCTACCTGTAGGCACAAAAACAAGGGGAATTGTTGAGCAAACAGAGACTTCTTCTCCTCTTTTTACGAGTGATGGTATTAGTAGATCTCCTACACACCCAGAAGATATCTATGCTTCTCAATTTCCTGAAGTAGACATTGAAGAATCCACTCCAAGTCATGGAACTCGACAGGTTGATGTTCCCTCCTCTCTCAACTCTCCACGAACTCAATTCACCAAAGCCAGTGTACAAACAAAACCAAATGCTGACTATCCAAGGATGATGGAGCTTCTTTTGGAGGTCAAGGCTCAACAATATGCCATGAAGATTGAGATTCAAAAACTGCATACTACATTGCGATCCTCTTTTGACTTTCACGTTGAAAAGGTACAGTCCTTAGATACTCAAGTACAAACTTTGAATAAGCAAGTATTTCAAACTATGACCAAGCATGATAAGGCTTTATAGATTATCAAGACTGTTTAGACCAAAGAAGAGAATGTTCATCTTTAGTGCTAGAAGATTGAAGAGGAGGTGCAGTCAATGGGGGATTTCCAACTTGTTCGAATCCCAAGACAACCTTGACTCTTTTTATCTCTCATCTATTTTAACCTTCTCCAATTTTTGCTGTAGACAAAAAGGGGGAGAATTTTGCAGATTTGATTTAAGTTGTTTTGAACACTTATTCTGCAGCAATTCTTGCAGTGGTGATGGTTATGGTTATGGATAAGGATGTTTAACTCTCGATATGTGTTTAATTTTTCAAGATTAACATGTTTTCTGTGGTTGCAAAATCGATGTTATCCATATCCTTAACTAACTGTTTTTATACGATATCATGTACTGCTAAGAGTTGTTTTGCAGGTTATAAATTTGAAAATCTGCAAGGAAGTTTTGTCATCATAAAAAGGGGGGAGATTGTTGGAGAAAACTCTTTTGTTGTTTTGAAGTTGACAAAACTTGTCCAAAGTCTATTAGGAAGAATTTCAGAATTTTGTGTCAAAGTCTGAAAAACGCCCAGACTTTATGTCAAAGTCTGCCCACTCTAATAAATTCTAGACTGAACGAAAGTGAAGGAGGAAGACTTTTCCAAATAAGGGATTATATTTCTTTCTTCAAGGGATTGGTTCGTATGGATTATATATATGGTCATTTGGTTGGAAATCACATCTACGAGATTGGATATCTTTATTGGAATCAAATCTTTTTTAAGGAAAGTAATTTTAGAAAGAATCTACTTATGGAAACCAAGATCCTGATTGTATGGACGAACATGATTGACGGGCTTTCATCACAATCTTTAAATGGCTCGAGATCTCCTTGATTGATTATGTCCAACGAATTGATTGGAAGAATTCCTTTGGAAAGTGCCAACGGTCGAGAAGGCATGAGGGAGTATCTAAGGAGGACTCTCCAGTTGGTCGATAGAGGGGGTGAAAGAGAAATTCCAAAGTCTGAAGCTTCCCAGTTCCTTGTTACTTCTTACTCTGAGCTCTATTCAAAAGAGAATGACTCATAATGTGACTTTGTTAGAGAGCAATAGACACTCTTCACTTTGAAGTCGAGATCGCAAGATTGTAAATTCTTTTTTGATTCATAGTGGAATCCAGCCAGAAGCCTGTCGGCGTGAGAGAGTGGACGTAGGCTTGATCTAAGCCGAACCACTATAAATTATGTGTTCATATTCTCTTCCCTAAACTTCTTTATTTTGTTCGTAGTTCTATTTAACTAGTAAAGTCTAAACTCACTCAAAGTCTTTTATTCTTCAGACTCAGTTTCAAAAGTAAAATATTTTCACTGGTCTTTGCGAAAAATTGTTTTCACACCTATTCATTCCCCTTTAGGTGTTCATACTAGCACTAACATGGCTAATTGATGGAGTAACTTGAGACCAATTATAATTCAACTTAGAGCAAAGCACACTCTAACTTTCCTCACAAAACCTGAGGGCCAAATTCCAACTTCATTTGCAATGAGCTGTATGATAGAAGCTAGACTTAAGCTGCCTTAATAGTAGGGGTGAGCATAGATCCAGAATAAAACTGGGAACTAGACTTGATTGGTCATAAGAATCGGTCTGGTTCTCAATTCCCAAAATGGTGAAATTGGTACTATGTAGTTCGATTTGTTGGAACCAAAAGAATAAACGAGAATACAATTCCCAGTTGTTGGTCAAGAACCAAATCGGAAGCTAAAGAACCAGCTCTCTTCGAACCCTTCTTCCAATAATTTCGCTTTGACTAAATGCAGCCTCTCCTTAGCCTCCTCGAGTGCCGGGAGGTGTCCTGTCTTCTTTGGGTCGGCTATTGCTAATGCACAAGAATGAGAGAAATCTCCATTCAACTTATTGGAATTCCAAAACTTGCAAGCACCCTTACCTAATAAAGCTAGTACTAACACTTAGAAGGGGGTGAATAGGTGTTTAAAAGAATTTTTGAAAAGAAAAATAAATTTTTGAACAAAGTCTGAGAACCAAACAAAATCTTATAAATAAGTCACTAGACTTCTTATGAATATTCAGAATCAGATAAGAGATTGAATAAATTTTTGAACAAAGTCCGAGAACCAAATAGAATCTAATAAACAAGTCACCACACTTTTGATGAATATTCAGAATTAGATACGAGATGCAACAGATTTAAATGAAAAGAGTTGAAAGGAAGAGAAAATTGCACATGAGATTTATAGTGATTCGGCTTAAATTTAACCTATGTCCACTCTCCCGCCCTAATAGCCTTCTGGCTGAAATTCACTATAGAATTAATAGAGAAGTACAATTTTTTAAGTGCAAACACTCAGTGGTAGATTCCTTTCCTCTCATTAAGTCACTCTTCTTATAATTTTCTCTCTTGAATACAATTTGTAAGAACTGTCGATGAAGAACAAGTGGTTGGAAAGGCTTCAGACTTTGGAATTTCAATTTTCACACACTATCTCAAATAGACTGAATGACCTCCTTAAATACTCATCCACATCTAACTAGCCGTTGGCATTTTCTAGAGGAGTTTCTTCCAATCAATCCGTTGGACATAATCGATTAAGAAAATCTTGTAGCCGTTTGAAGATTGAAATAAAAATCCATTAATTTTCGTCACCCATACAATTAAAATCTAGGTTTCCATAAGTAAATGCTTCCCAAAAAGAAACTTGTCTTCAAGATTGATTTCATCAATTTGTGATTAATTTCATTAATGTAGTTATAAAAGGTAAGTGAGATTCTTCGCCAGAGAGCCAAATATTAAAGGATAAAATCCTATTTTGTATATTCTGAATCCTTGTCGCTAGATCAATAAATCTAAGTCTGATTTTATCTTTGTTCTAGACATGGTTTCAATCTGGATTGCGTCACAATGGGAAGACTTCTGGAACAAATAGATGGCAAGAGCCTGCAATGTAAATTCAGAAGTATACTGCAAGAATGAGAATGATAACTCTATAAAAATAGAGTTATTTACCTATTTTAGGCAACAATTAATGCAATATCTATGAGAAAATATTTGGATTTCCTTCTGATTATTTGAATTTTCCTTATTTATGCAGAATAATGATATATGGAGAAGATAAGGAAAAAGATGGCAAAATCGAGGAATTTAAATCAAGCAGCAGCAGGAGATAGATATCAAATCAAAATCTTCTGATTTACTCCCTGATTTTGTGCGCAATTGCTTGGAGATAAGAATATTGGATATATCTTATGAAGAGGAGAAGAAAGAGAGAGAAGAGCAGCTAGGTTTTAGTTTGAGATTTTCTGTTTAGATCGTTTTTTCATTGTTCTGAGAGATTTTCAAGTATTTTGAAGAGAAGACAAAAGTGGTGACAAAATTCTTGTTCTTTGATTCAAGATGCTGAGTTTAATTTATATTTATATTTCTTCATCTACTATGTTCTAATTTTCTTTTGTTAGGGCTACGATGTAGCCTAACCATGATGATGTGAATTTCATGATTTTTATGTTTTACAATTAATTTCATTCATGTGAGTTATATATTATTGTGCTTAATGCTTTTGAGTGACTGGCCACCACTTGAATGATTTGATGTGCATGTTTGAGACTGAGAAGTGATAATATGCAATTGCTCATTATAATATATAACCATGAATTAAACGTGGATAGAGATATACCGCGTTATTTGTGTAGCTTTCGGTGATAAGGTGATCCAAAAGACTCATTGTAAGCCGGGAATATTCATAGTTCTTAATGCACTCGTGTTTATTTTAATTCACATAGAGATATAGTGGATTAATAAACTGAGTAGGTTTGCTATACCTAGAGATAGGATAGTAAATAGGTTAGGAAATTCCGCTATCACATGTTTGATATCGTTATTGTATTCACAATAATCTGAAATTCATATCTAGTGGTTATGGTGAAATCGGATGCTCTAACATATTTATCTGATCGATTTACTGCATTTAGTCTACAAATTTCGTTTTTAATTTATTCTCAATTATATTTTGATCTGTTAGATAAATTTTAGAGTTAATCTATTTTAGTATTTAATTAGTTTATTAATCATCGATCTTCGTGGGACGATATTCTTTCTCATCATTATATTACTTGTTCGACACGTTCACTTGCGTTTAGAATTTTACGAACAAGTTTTTGGCGCCGTTGCCGGGGATCGTTTGTTTAATACTAATTAATATTGATACCAGATAATTCTAAGTTTAATCTAGCTTTTTATTTTTTTATTTTATTTTTCAGGGTGTACATCGGTTTATGACACGTAGCCAACAAGGGAAACTTGTTGAGCTTGATCCAGAAATCGAGCGTACATTCAAAAGGCGATTGAGAGAACAGAGAAATCACGCTAAGATGGCAGATGGTGAGAATGAAAATCCACGTAGACTCTTAAGAGATTATGCTGCGCCAACAGTTCAAGGCACCACATCAAGTATCATAAGACCTGCAATTCAAGCAAACAATTTTGAGATCAAGCCGTCACTCATTCATATGCTTCAACAATCAGTGCAATTCAGTGGGCTGCCAAGCGATGATCCAAACGCTCACATTGATGCTTTTCTTGAAATCTGCGACACCATTAAATATAATGGAGTTACAGATGATGCTGTTAGATTGAGATTATTTCCATTCTCTCTTAGAGACAAAGCTAAAAGTTGTCTTTCTTCTCTTCCTGCAGGATCAATCACTACATGGAATGACATGGCTCAGAAATTTCTTGGTAAGTTCTTTCCACCTGCAAAGTCTGCGAAGATGCGTAACGATATTACTAATTTTATGCAGATGGACAATGAATCATTATATGAAGCATGGGAAAGATTCAAAGAATTTCTTAGGAGATGTCCACATCATGGACTACCCGTATGGATGCAGGTACAAACTTTTTATAACGGCTCTAGTGCAAATCTTCGTTCTATGATTGATGCAGCTGCAGGAGGAACTCTAAATAATAAAACACCAGAAGAAGCCTACAATTTATTAGAGGAGATGGCATCCAATAGTTATCAATGGCCTACTGAGAGACTACCAATGCGAAAAGTTAGCGGAGTTCACGAAGTGGATGCTTTTGCTGCAATTGCTGCGCAATTTGAAACACTCAACAAAAAGCTTGATAATATGAGTGTTTCGGCCATGAAAATTCAGAATTTGACATGTGATTTTTGTGGTGGAGGACATGTTAGCACAGCGTGTCAGGTAGGTAATACTTTTAAACAATCTCATGAAAATTCTAACTTTGTTGGGAATTTTAACAGGTCACAGAATAATCCCTTCTCCAACACGTACAATCTGGGATGGCGCAATCATCCAAATTTTTCATGGAATAATCAGAATGTGACGAGACCACCGGGATTCAAACAATCAGAAGAGACAAAGTCAAATTTGGAAGATATAGTCACCAAACTTGCTAATACGACTCATGACTTCATCAAAAGCACGGATGTGAGATTTCAAAACCAAGAGGCTTCAATCAGAAATTTGGAGATGCAAGTGGGTCAGTTAGCAAGCATGATGTCAGGGAGACAACAAGGTTCTTTGCCGAGCAACACAGAGAAAAATCCAATTGAAAACATAAAGGCTATTACCCTGAGAAGTGGTAAACAAGTGGGAGAAGAAGAGATTGTCAGAGACAAGGAAGATGTGATCAATAAACAATCAAAGGAGACAAGCAAGAGTAAACTTTTTCCAGATAATCCCAAGCCATATGTGCCGCCAATTCCATTCCCTCAGCGACTCCAGCAGCACAAAATAGATAAGCAATTTTCTAAATTTCTTGATGTATTTAAAAAATTGCACATTAACATTCCTTTTGCAGATGCTTTAGCGCAAATGCCTAGTTATGCAAAATTTTTGAAGGAGATTTTGGCAAACAAAAGGAAGCTGGAGGATTATGAAACTGTGAAGTTAAATGAGGAGTGTTCAGCCATCCTACAAAACAAATTGCCTCCGAAATTAAAAGATCCAGGGAGTTTTACTATTCCTTGCACTATTGGAGATTCTTACTTTGAAAAGGCATTATGTGATTTAGGTGCAAGTATTAATTTGATGCCTTATTCAATTTTCAAGAAATTAGGATTGGGCGAGGTAAAAGCAACAACAGTGTCACTTCAACTGGCTGATCGATCAATTAAATATCCGAGAGGTATTGTGGAAGATGTTTTGGTAAAAGTTGATAAATTTATCTTTCCTGCAGATTTCATAGTTCTTGACATGGAGGAAGATTTTGAGGTACCACTTATCTTAGGTCGACCTTTTCTAGCAACAGGAAGAGCTCTTATTGATGTGCAACAAGGGAAGTTGATCCTTAGAGTTCAAGATGATCTTGTTTCATTTAATGTTTTTAAAGCAATGAAATATCCATCTGATGATAATTCTTGTTTTAGAATTGAGACAGTTGACAAGTTGGTGAATAAGGTTTTTCAGGAAAATATTTTTAAAGATCCACTTGAAGCATGTTTGATTCAACCAAGGGACAAAGATATTCAGAATGAGGAGATAAAGGAGTACGCAAATTTTATGGAGGCAATTCCACCATATTCAAGGCAAAAGGCAATTAAATTTGAGGAGTTGGGACAACACATTACAAAGCCTAAACCATCAATTGAAGAGCCTCCAATTCTTGAACTCAAACCCTTATCTTCTCATTTGAAATATGCTTATTTAGATGGAGTTTCTTCTTTACCAGTAATTATATCTTCTTCTTTGACAGATTTGATGGAGGAGAAATTGCTCAGAGTATTAAGAGAGCATAAGGGTGCAATTGGATGGAAAATAACTGATATCAAGGGAATTAGTCCTTCAATTTGCATGCACAAAATTTTGATGGAGGAGCAATATAAACCCACTATCCAACCTCAGAGGCGTTTGAACCCGAAGATGCAAGAAGTAGTGAAAGGTGAGGTAATTAAGCTACTTGATGCAGGTATCATCTATCCTATCTCTGATAGTTCTTGGGTAAGTCCTGTACAAGTTGTGCCAAAGAAAGGTGGTATGACTGTTCAGAAAAACGACAACAATGAATTGATTCCAACTAGAACAGTTACTGGGTGGCGTGTGTGTATAGATTACAGAAAATTGAATGATGCCACTAGAAAAGATCACTTTCCTTTACCATTTATTGATCAGATGTTAGAAAGACTTGCAGGGCATGACTTTTATTGCTTTCTGGATGGATATTCAGGGTATAATCAGATTCCTATTGCACCGGAAGATCAAGAGAAAACTACTTTCACTTGTCCCTATGGTACTTTTGCTTTTAGAAGAATGTCCTTTGGTCTTTGTAATGCACCGGCTACTTTTCAGAGATGCATGATGGCTATTTTCTCTGATATGGTTGAAAAATATATTGAGATTTTCATGGATGATTTTTCTGTTTTTGGCTTATCATTTGATTCTTGTTTAAATAATTTGGTTTTGGTCTTACAAAGATGTGAGGAGACTAACCTTGTTTTGAATTGGGAGAAGTGCCACTTTATGGTGCAGGAAGGAATAGTGCTCGGGCATAAAATTTCTCAAAATGGAATAGAAGTCGATCGAGCCAAAGTGGAGGTTATTGTAAAATTACCTCCGCCAACATCTGTGAAACTTGTCAGAGGATTTTTGGGGCATGCAGGATTTTACAGGCGATTTATGAAAGATTTTTCAAAAATTGCTAAACCTCTTTCTAATCTTTTGGAAAAAGATGCTCCTTTTAATTTTTCTGTTGAATGCATGCAGGCTTTTAACACTTTAAAGGAGAAGTTAACGTCAGCACCAATTATGGCAGCACCAAATTGGGATTTACCTTTTGAACTGATGTGTGATGCTAGCGATTTTGCAGTAGGAGCTGTTTTGGGACAAAGGAAGAATAAAATTTTTCGAACCATATACTATGCCAGTCGAACCTTATCAGGTGCACAATTGAATTATTCAACAACAGAAAAGGAACTTTTGGCGGTAGTATTTGCTTTTGATAAATTTCGTTCTTATTTAATTGGCTCAAAAGTTATAGTTTATTCTGACCACTCTGCTCTTAAGTATCTGCTTGAAAAGAAAGAATCAAAACCTAGGTTGATCAGGTGGATTCTATTGCTGCAAGAATTTGATTTGGAAATCAAGGATAAGAAGGGGACTGAAAATCTAATTGCAGATCACTTATCAAGAATTCCAAATTCAAAGGAAGAGGTAAGACCAATTTTGGAAGAGTTCCCTGATGAGAAAATTTTTTCCATTAAGTCCACAAAAATTCCCTGGTACGCAGACTTTGTAAATTATTTGGTAAGTAATGTTCTTCCTCCTGAATTATCATATCAACAAAAGAAAAAATTATTTTCTGATGTTAAAAATTATTTTTGGGAAGAACCTTTCTTGTTTAAAGTATGTGCAGACAGGGTCATAAGGAGATGTGTTTCAGACGAAGAAAAGGCAAACATTCTACATCATTGTCATGATGGAGAGGCAGGTGGCCATTTTGGTGCCACCAAAACTGCAGCTAAGATTTTACAATCTGGTTTTTATTGGCCTACAATTTTTAAAGATGCATACTCCTATGTAGTTTCATGTGATAGGTGTCAGAGAACTGGAAATATTTCAAGAAAAAATGAGATGCCTTTAAACAACATTATTGTGTGTGAATTATTTGATGTTTGGGGTATTGATTTCATGGGACCCTTTACACCTTCTTATGGAAATTTATACATTTTAGTGGCTGTGGAGTATGTGTCTAAGTGGGTAGAAGCTGTAGCATTGCCAACAAATAATGCTAAGGTTGTGGTCAAATTCTTAAAGAAAAATATTTTTACTCGATTCGGCACTCCTAAGGCAATCATAAGTGATAGGGGGACACATTTTTATAATAAACAATTTGAAGCACTTTTGAGTAAGTATGGAGTCACACATAAGGTTGCAACCCCTTATCATCCTCAGACTAGTGGTCAAGTAGAGATTTCAAATAGGGAAATCAAGAGAATTTTAGAAAAAACAGTGAATGCCTCTAGAAAAGATTGGTCAATAAAACTTGATGATGCACTTTGGGCCTATAGGACAGCGTTCAAAACTCCAATTGTGATGTCTCCTTTTAGGCTGGTGTTTGGAAAGGCTTGTCACTTACCAGTGGAATTAGAGCATAAAGCATATTGGGCATTGAAATTTCTGAATTTTGATATGCAGTATGTAGGTGAAGAAAGATTATTGCAACTGAATGAATTGGAGGAATTTCGCAATGAGGCCTATGAAAATTCTAAGTTGTACAAGGAGCGTACAAAAAGATGGCATGACAAGCACATATTCAGAAGAGAGTTTAAAATTGGTCAAAAAGTCTTACTTTATAACTCCCGTCTTAAACTTTTTCCAGGAAAGTTGCGGTCTCGATGGTCTGGTCCTTTTATAGTTACACAAGTATTCCCATATGGAACAGTTGAAGTTGCGCATGACACTGAGGGCACATTCAAAGTGAACGGTCAACGTTTGAAGCCCTACTTTGAAGGTGGTTACAACAAGCAGAAGACCACAATTGAACTTCATCCTCCAACATAGCGACATCTGAGATAGTTTGGCTGAAAACTATAAAGCAAGCGCTTCTTGGGAGGCAACCCAAGCATTTTAATTATGTTTTTTTTTTTATTATTTTCGTTAAGTTTTTTATGTTTTGCAAAAAAAATAAAAAAAAAAAATTAACTTTTCTCTGTTTTATCCAGGTTAATTTTTTAGGGAGCATCTTTCAAGAGTTTAATCATCAAGGTCATCAATGAACTTATCCTACAACCAGGGGAGTTTTCTTCTTCCTATTTCTATTATTCGCATTGAGGACACTGCTTCATTCACGTTTGGGGGGGAGACAAAATTTTTGGCTAAATTTTTTTTTATCATGATTGCATTCTTGGTTATGAATTTTTGCGATTCTTAGGAAAATTTAAATTTTATTTAAACTTGCAATTGATGTGTGAGTTAATCTTAATTCTAATTATGTTGATCCACTTACTGAGCACTAAAAGTCCTTAATTTTTGAATTGTGTGTAAATCTAGAGAACATTCATGTGAAGTATGTGATTTTCTTAAATTTCACCCAAATCTTAGAATTTGTTTGATTTTCTCTTGAGGCGAAATCCTAAGCTAAATCTAACTGAGAAAATGATTTAGGCAGTTTTTGGATCGATTGAGCCTTTCAAGCTAACCCTGTTTATTTATCCCTAGTCACCCCTTTGAGCCTTAATTATTACCCAATTTTTCATTGGCACCCATATATATTTAGCCTAGCCGTTATCAAATTATATCATTGTCCCATGCCCTATGAACACGTTGATTTTCTTTTGGGATAAAAAAATTATTTGAGCTTGATAGAAATTTGGGAGGAATGATGGAGTATGAAAAAAAATAAAATAAAGAAGTGATTGCTATGGTTGTTTGGGGTGTATTGTCAAAAAAAAAATTGCTTTTATGGTTCCCTATCCAACTTTCAATTGAGTGAGCCTTTTGGATACTCAATGGGTTGGAAGTTTTCATGTTATATTAGGAGGGACTTTGGGAGAAACTCCACCATAAAGCAATTCAAAAGAAAAAAAAAAAGAAAAAAAAAAGGAATGATGATATTTGGTGGCAAAGAAATTATTTTGAAGGAGTGAAATTGGACGGTGACATTGGCTCTAATTAGATCCTAGAAATCAACGTGTTGATGGGTGATTTGAGCTTAAAATTCTCATTATCTCACCTTTAGCCCAGCCTTACATTACAACCCGAGAAAAGTCCTATTGATTTTTGGTTGGATAATTAGCTTACATTAGTGGAGAGAGGAATGAAAAGCAAACTTATGAGATTTGGTCATAATTATTGAGAATTTTTGAGAGGTTGCATATCAATGTGAATTTATCTAGATTGCATATAATTTGAAAAAGATGAGGACTCTCACACACCCACTTGGATCACATAGTTAGAATTGGTTTTAACTTATAAATCAATTTCAATGTTTAGATGAAATTTGTGTTTTTCTTTGAATTGTGAATTTGAGCAATTATGGAAAGATGTCATGGAGGAGGTTGTTAGCTTGAGTATGTGTTATGTCTTGATTTTGCTCGAGGACTAGCAAAAGGTTAAGTTTGGGGGTTTGATAACTCTATAAAAATATAGTTATTTACCTATTTTAGGCAACAATTAATGCAATATCTATGAGAAAATATTTGGATTTCCTTCTGATTATTTGAATTTTCCTTATTTATGCAGAATAATGATATATGGAGAAGATAAGGAAAAAGATGGCAAAATCGAGGAATTTAAATCAAGCAGCAGCAGGAGATAGATATCAAATCAAAATCTTCTGATTTACTCCCTGATTTTGTGCGCAATTGCTTGGAGATAAGAATCTTGGATATATCTTATGAAGAGGAGAATAAAGAGAGAGAAGAGCAGCTAGGTTTTAGTTTGAGATTTTCTGTTTAGATCGTTTTTTCATTGTTCTGAGAGATTTTCAAGTATTTTGAAGAGAAGACAAAAGTGGTGACAAAATTCTTGTTCTTTGATTCAAGATGCTGAGTTTAATTTATATTTATATTTCTTCATCTACTATGTTCTAATTTTCTTTTGTTAGGGCTACGATGTAGCCTAACCATGATGATGTGAATTTCATGATTTTTATGTTTTACAATTAATTTCATTCATGTGAGTTATATATTATTGTGCTTAATGCTTTTGAGTGACTGGCCACCACTTGAATGATTTGATGTGCATGTTTGAGACTGAGAAGTGATAATATGCAATTGCTCATTATAATATATAACCATGAATTAAACGTGGATAGAGATATACCGCGTTATTTGTGTAGCTTTCGGTGATAAGGTGATCCGAAAGACTCATTGTAAGCCGGGAATATTCATAGTTCTTAATGCACTCGTGTTTATTTTAATTCACATAGAGATATAGTGGATTAATAAACTGAGTAGGTTTGCTATACCTAGAGATAGGATAGTAAATAGGTTAGGAAATTCCGCTATCACATGTTTGATATCGTTATTGTATTCACAATAATCTGAAATTCATATCTAGTGGTTATGGTGAAATCGGATGCTCTAACATATTTATCTGATCGATTTACTGCATTTAGTCTACAAATTTCGTTTTTAATTTATTCTCAATTATATTTTGATCTGTTAGATAAATTTTAGAGTTAATCTATTTTAGTATTTAATTAGTTTATTAATCATCGATCTTCGTGGGACGATATTCTTTCTCATCATTATATTACTTGTTCGACACGTTCACTTGCGTTTAGAATTTTACGAACAGAGAACTAGAAAGTTTTCTCAACTGCAAAACTTGGTAGGAGTTTTCTCAACAATCTCCCCCTTTTTTTTATGGTGACAAAACTTTCATATAGATTTAAGGTTAACGTGGATATTATTCTACAAAATAGCACTTTAGAAGCACAAGATAATAGATAGAGATAACATATGATAAATAATTGTTCAAGTCTGGTCTACACAATAAAATATGCATAACACACATAGTTTGCACTCATAAAAACACACTAACCACACCAACATCGGCATAGAAAACTCAAACACAACTAGCTAGTCAAAGTTTCAAATTTGCAAAATTCTCCCCCTTTTTGTCAACAACAAAAAGGAGAAAAACAAACAAGCACAAAGAAAATAAGAAAAAGGGTTGGTTTCGAAAATGATCAAGGTTGCCTTGGAACACGAACAAGTCAGAAATTCTCCAAAGTCTGCACAGTCTCTTCAAGCTTAGTTAGGCACTGATGGAAGACAGTCTCAACCTTCGCCAAATTCTGAGTGGCCTGCTAATTCATATTATAAACCTTGTCATCAAGAGATTGTACCTTTCCAATGAGAGATTCTAATGTAGTACCGAGAGCAGCATGCAACTTCTGGATTTCAACCTCCATCCCATATTACTGTGCCTTAATCTCCAAAAAGAGTTGCACTATTTGAGGATAATTTGAGTCTGGTTTGGTTTGGGCACTAGCTTCAACAAAATGTATTGGTAGAGTATCTAAAGGTGAAGGAATATCGACCTAAACATGTGAAATTTGTTGCTCCCCCTAAACATTAGCCTCTTTATCCTAACCCCTGGGAGATTCTTTAGGAAAGTGAGATGCCTAAATATCCTCAGCATTTGGAGGAGGTTGACAGATACCATCACTTGCAGTTGGTTTTGCCGTCTGGTCATGAAGTGGAGTTTTCTCATCTACTCCCCCTAGCTTAGTGCCTTCAGTTTGAGGAAGAGTTCTCTCTCCTTCCTACACCCCCTTTTTGGCACCACTAGTTTGTTGACCAGTTCCCTTGGTTTTCTCTCTAGCATCTTTTACACCAATTCCTCTTGTATCTTCTCATTCCTAGTCAAAATGCTCTTGTTCCTTGGTCATATTCGCATCGCCCTCTTCTTCATCTGAGTCATCCTCCTCACTCTCTTTCGCTCCATTTTCCTCTCCTGCGCTTTTCTCTTCAGGATCTTTCTCGCTCTCATCCTCTTCTTCGTCAAAATCAGCTTATGCCTCCAAGAGGATCTCTCATGGCAATATTTGCCACAATATCAAAGATAGTCTCGTTTTCATCATCTTCCTCTTCTTTATCTTGTAAAAGAAGAACATGTCTTTTCCTTTTTGGAGTTTGCGAGACAATGCTCTTCCCTTTGCGCTTCTTCTCAGTCGCATATCCTATCTTAGTTTTGCTGGCAGATTCCTACTTCAAAAGTTTCAAGGCTCTAAAGAGATCCTTTAATCTCATTTTTGAGATTATTTTGAGTCCAATTTGCATGGGAATGATAGTTCTAAAGCAAAATTTGAAGGGCGGTTGAATTTGAAAGTGTTGAAAAAGTCTAGTCACCAAAGCTGTATAAAGAAGTTGTCATTTATCCTTCATGACGGTTCTATACATATGTAGTAGAATTGTATGAGGAAGTGAGAAAGCAACTCCATTACAAATGGCTCATATCATTTTTGCCTCGAATCTTGAGACATCAGTCTTGGAAGCAGCTTTGGGACTAATGCAATTGATGACGATCTTGTGGAGTAAAATATTAAAGACAAACATCTTGGAGTAAGTAATGTTTCTTCTAGGAATTCCTTCATCTGATCTTTCTTCCAATATCCCAGGCCGATCATTTCCATTCTTCAAAAGAAAACACTAGCAACCAAACACATGAAAATAAGAAATATTTGGCATTTTTCCTTCGAAAACTTCATAGGGAATTTTCTCTAGGATGAGCCTTAAAAATACTCTGTTAATTATATAACAAGTAGTGGATACTGCTTCTGCCCAAAAACAAGAAGAGACTCTACTTTGAATTAGCAGAGTTATGACCATCTCCTGTAAAGACCAATTTTTCCTTTCCACAACTTCATTTTGTTCTTGAGTTTAAGGAGAGGAGAAAACATGTTGAAGACCATCCTCATCACAAAAATTTGCAAAATCTTGATTTTCAAATTCTCCCCCATAATCAGTCTTAATACTTGAAATGGTATAACATTTCTCATTTTGAATCTTCTTGGCAAACTTTGAAGAATATGAGAAGGTTTCTATTTTATTTGCCAAGAAGAAAATGCATGTAAATCTTAAATAATCGTCCACAACTACCAAACAGTACTTCTTACCACTAATGCTTTGAGTTCTAGTTGGTCCGAAAAGATCCATGTGAAAAAGCCACAAGACGCAATTAGTGAATGCTTGATTTATAGATTTAAATGAGCTTTTTTGACCTGTTTTCCCAAGATATATGGAGTACACAACTCAGACTTATGCACATCATATGGGAAGACCACAGACCAGCTTCTTAGATGATAGTTTAGCAATATGTTTCATACTAACATGTCCTAACTTGCGGTGTTAGAGATTTGCTTCATCTTGGATTAAGAAAAAATATTGAGAGCTCTCGAGATTTATGTCTAAAAGATAAATATTGCCATGTCTTCGTCTAGTGAAGGTTTGAGAGAAGTCTCGACTAACTCCAAAACAAACATCTTCTTGAAAATTAATTCTAAATCTTGTATCACATAGTTGACTTATGCTCAGATGATTATAGTTCAAGCCTTTCACCAGAGAAACGTTGTTGATGATCAAACTTCCAATCATCACTGTTCCATGTCCAATAATTTTTCATTTGGCGTTCCCACCAAATGAAACATAGCCTCCTCTTTGTTTTTTTCTTTAATTTTATGAAATTGCTTGAATCTCCAGTCATATGTCTAGAACAACCAAGTACTATTTGCTTTTCCTTTTAACAATAACCTGCAATCAAAAAGAAATCTCAAATTTTCTTTAGCACCCAAATTTTCTTGGGTCCTGAGGAGTTAGTTTTAAAAACAACTTTTGCCTAATCCTTCTTAATAGGTCTCCAAATTTTTGGACATTCATTCTCAAAATGTTATGAGCTATCACACTTCGAACATTTAAGAGCACTCCGACCAACAAGTCTTACAAAAACTTTTTGAAAGTGATTTTCGTTAGATTTTGCATATCTTTGCCTAAATCTCTCATTGACTTTAGGAAAATCGATCAACAGAGCACTTTCTTTATTACCCAAACCATATTTGTTATAATAGGGTATTTGAACCGAAAGAATTTACTCTAAATTTTTTTATCCTTTGGAGAACTTCGTAGAAATATTTGAAATCTCATTTTTTCAAACATTTTTTTTTCTTTTGAAAGAGAATTAGTATTTTCTTTCAAATCATCAAAATTATTTTTCAAATTCTCAAATTTTTCTCTCCAAGAATTATCATGTTGTCTAAGTTTTAAATTTTCATTCTTTAATTCGAAGATCCTTGTAAGAGAGGATTTAAGGTTCAAGCAAAGTTCATATATATACTTAGAAACTTTAATAGGAATGTCTGAATGACTTACCTCAATTTCCTTATCATACTTCAAGTCTATGTCTGAGTCAGACTCTAATTCTGAGTGAGCCATCAGACAGATATTCATATTTTGTGTCACTTTGGCTTTCTGCTTTTAGAGCTTTATTGTATTTTTCATACTTGCCTTTCTTCTTCTTTAGCAAGGGACAGTTAGGCTTGATGTGTCCATTCTTCTTGCACTCAAAACATATCACATCATTGCTAGATTCAATATCTTCCATTGATTTTTTTTGGAAATTTTGTTTGTTTTGCTTTTTCTAGTTCAATCTTCTTCCTTTCCTATTTAGTTTCCTAAATTTCTTTAGCATGAGAGCCAGCTCCTTATCGTCCATGTCATCGTCTATGTCTGTGTCATCAAAATCAGTATTAGACTTAAGTGAAATTGATTTCTTACCTTTTGGATCCTTTTCATCATTAATCTGTTCCACTTCGTATGATTGAAAAGTGCCTATCAATTCATCAACAGAGAGAGGCATGATTTTTTGTGTCTTCCAGATTGATGTTTTCACATGGTTCCAGTCCTTTGGAAGTCCTCTTAGAAGTTTGTTGACCTTTATTAGAGCAGAAATTGGTTGACCTTGATATGCCAACCTATTTACAATTTATGTAAATTGACTGAAAATACCTCCAATAGACTCTTTAGGCTTCATTCTAAAGGATTCATATTGGCCAAGTAAGATATTTATTTTTATCTCTTTTACACGATATGTTCCTTCATAGGTGACATGAAGTCTATCTTAGACTTCTTCAACTGTTTCACATGAAGAAATTCTATTATATTTAGCAGGGGACAAAGCACAGTATAAAGAATAGATGGCCTTTCAATCAAGAGCCTGTCTCTTGGTAATTTATATTTGGTCGGTTTCCTTAACATCCTTGTCTAAGACTTATTTTCCCTTGTCAGATGCTGAAACTGCCTTTGGATTGATTCATCTTTCTACAACATCCCATTCCAAATGATCTCTAGATCTCATAAATGCTTTCGTTTTATTCTACACACATTGTATTATTTTCCATCAAAACAATGTGGCTTGATATTGCTCTACCCCTTCACGAGTCGTGGTGCTAAACAACTAGCCATAGAAGATCTTTAACTCAGAAGTATAGACACTTCAACAAATGAGCACAGGGCTCTAATACCAATTGATAAAGCTAGTACTAACATCTAGAAGGGGTGAATGGGTGTTTAAAAGAATTTTTGGAAAGTAAAATAAATTTTTAGACAAAGTTTGAGAACCAAACAGAATCTGATAAACAAGTCACCAGACTTCTAATGAATATTTAGAATCATATAAGAGATGGAATAAATTTTTGTGATACTTAAAAAGATGCAACAGATTTAAATGAAAAGAGTAAAGGGAAGAGAAGATTGCACACGAGGTTTGTAGTAGTTCGGCTTAGATTAAGCCTACATCCACTCTCTCACACTAACAGCTTTCTGGCTGCAATTCACTATAGCATCAACAGAGAAGTACAATTTTTTGAGTGCAAACACTCAGTGGTAGATTCCTTTTCTCTCACTAAATCACTCTTTTTGTGATTTTCTCTCTTGAAAACAATTTGTAAGAACTGTCGATGAAGAACAAGTGGTTGGAAAGGTTTCAGACTTTGGAATTTCAATATTCACATACTATCTCAAATAGATTGAATGACCTCCTTAAATACTTCTCCACGCCTAACTAGCCGTTGGCATTTTCTAGGGGAATTTCTTCCGATCAATCTGTTGGACAAAATCGATTAAGAAAATCTTGTAGCGGTTAAAAAAATGAGATGAAAATCCGTTGATTTTTGGTTGCCCATACAATCAAATCCAAGTTTCCATAAGTAGATGCTTCATAAAAAGGAACTTGTCTTCAATGATTTCATCAATTTGTGATTGATTCTATTAATGTATTTATAAAAGGTAAGTGAGATTCTTTGTTGGAGAGCCAAATATTAAAGGATAAAATCTTATTTCATACATTCTGAATACTTGTCGCAAGATCAATAAATTTGAGTCTAATTTTATCTTCGTTCTGGACATGGCTTCAATCTGGATTGCGTTAGAGTGGAAGAAATAGACTTTGGCAAGAGTCTACGATGTAACTTCAGAAGTATACTATAAGAATAAGAACTAGAAAGTTTTGTCAACTTCAAAACTTAGTAGGAGTTTTCTCAACATCACCAACGCATTAGTAGCATCTATAGCCAGAAAAGGCAGAGGTGGAACAAGAAGAGTAGCATTGTTCCTATTGAACTTGTGCAAATTGATACATAAATAAATAAATCAAGAATTCAAAATCTAAACGATGGTTTGAGCGTGCCACTTTGAACATGATGCAAAAGATTTGACCATTATTTGGCAAATATATAGATTAGAGGACAATCTACAAATATGACACCACATAAAGAGAAGCTAACAAAATTCTTCTCTCTTTGAAAAGCAGTAACTTCATGGTTTCACACTAATAAAGGGATTCAACACAACTTCATGTGAGTCTTAAAATTTCAGCAGCTCTTTTCCAATAGCTTGACAGCACCCGAGAAGGTTAAAAAAAAAAAAATGACCAGTTCTCAAGTGGATCCTAGAATTGATAGATATGGTAGTTCTAAGTTTCAGAGTATGCAAAATAAGTTCCAGATTTTAAAATTGAAGTACCGGTTCCGACAAGGTATGTTTCGGTCGAACCTGAATTAACCCTAAAATCGCTCACCCTTGCTTTATAGGTCATATTTATGTTTAGTTTGACCCAACCTAATGGAAGTGGGTCCCATCCCATCAAAATTTGGCAAATTCCTTCAAAACCCCAACTTTTGGTTTAATCCTAATTCCACCCCAAAAAAATTTTTATCTAAAAAACCCAACTTTCACTCTAATTCCAAATTTTCCCACACATTAAAAAATTGTCATCAGTTTCTTCAATATTATCAACATCAAGACGTTGTTGTTATGTCATACAAAGGTGGGGATGTGATAAAGACACAGATTCCGATAATAAGCCTCTAACTGGACATGATGTTAATTATTTTGAAGAAACTAGTGGTGCTTTTTGGACATATGGAAAATTTTGGATTAAAGTGAAAGTTGAGGATTTTTTTTTTTAAGAAAAAAATAGTTCAATGCAAAATTGTGATTGAGCCAAAAGTTGAGGGTTCTTTTAGAGGATTATTCCCAAAATTTCATGCGTGGGATTCTCAGCTCGTTAACAATCTCATCTCCATCGCTGGTGCATCAAGGATGTGCTTGACATATGTTTTAATTATATAAATGGGTGAAGTCGGAAAGGATCAATTATTCCTCCTGTGCCATAGTACTTGATATCTCTTTCCCTAAATCATTTCAATAGCATCGCCATGCCACTTAATCTGTCAGCACCGCATCAATGCGCTTTGATGCCCTTGGAGTGTTGGACACTTGGAGTGCCAAAACTTGGCAAGAAAAGATACTTAAGTGCCAAAAATTAGGAAAGTGATATTTAAGTGCCAAAATCAGAGCAAAAAAAAAATTGGCATTTTTTTTTTTTTGCTAAAAAAAATGCCAACGGTGAGAAAATCTGACCAAAATGGTGACGTGGCGATTTTAAGTCGAGGTAAGTGCAAAACAACATCGTTTTGCATGTTGACATGGCTAGAAAATGTAGAAACAACGTCGTTTTACTACTGACATGGGTAAATAATTAATATAAAAATTAATTTAATTTAATTTAAAACTAAATTTATTTAAAAAAAAATTAAAAAAAGGAAGCATGCGGCTAAGGGCTCAGCCCTCGCCGCCGCTGCCTCCCCGCCTTGGCCAGGAAGGGCTAGCGATGGTGGGGGGAGGGTCGGCCGGCCAATCGAAGGCGAGGGCCCGTGAGGCCTCACCTAGATCTAGGGTGAGGGTTGCGACCCCCCCCCCCCAAATCCAGCGAGGGTCGACGCCTCAACCAGCAACAGCCCTTGGTCGGGCTAATGAGGGCTGCTGACCCTCACCTCTGATCGGTCAGGGTCACTGGCCCTTAGCCAAGGCCCGGCAACCCAGGCCAACCCTCTCCCCACCGACGCTGGCCCTTCCTAGCAACATCAAGGAGGCAATGACGGCGAGGGCTAAGCCCTCAACTATGTGCTTCCTTCCTCTCTCTCTCTCTCTCTCTCTAATTTAATTTAATTTAATTTAATTTAATTTAATTACTTTTATATTAAAATTCAAATCCGTGCCAAAATAATGTTGTTTTGCATTTATTTGCTGAGTCAACTCTTCAGTAAGCCATGTAGGTGAGCAAAATTAATACATAAGATTTCCGATAGGGTTCGCTAGAGATGGCACTTAAGTGTCCCATTTTTAAAAAGAGTGGCACTTAAGGGTCACTGTCATAACTTTTAGCACTTAAATGTCCCATTGTGCCAATTTTTGGCACTTGGAGTGTACTTTTGCCGATGCCCTTGCATCTACCTGCGACCACCTCAAAGCCAAGCTGAGGTTGCCTGGCTAATTGGCAATCTTAGATATCAAGGTGTCAAAGGTCAGAACCCCTAAATCATAAGAGGTTTAATTGCAAGTGGAATGCATCGGCTAGTGAGAGGCCCTAAAGGCCTAACCCAAGTTGGTCCAAGGTCAAAATGGGTGGCTCTGGGTAAGAAACTTTATTCTTGAATTCCACCTTTGTGTTTTAGGGCCTATTTGATCATTTGTCAATTCTTGACTATTTCTATTCTTTTGTTCTTCAAAATTAAAAAGAAAAAAAAGAATAGAAATCCATTTGTTAACATCAACTAATTTTTCTACTCTAGTTCCGGGGAATAGATTTGAAACAAAATCGAGAAATAGAAAAAAAGTTACTTCTTTATTCTTAGGAACAAGTCTATAATCAAGCTAATTTCTATTTTTTTCTCTTTTCTTTTCTTCTTCCTCATCTAGCCGGTTGGCAACCTCAACCTTGCCTTGGCTAGATGAGGCTCAACCTCGCCTAGCCATCGTGGGGCTCCGATGAGGCTAGCGACCGGCTAGATGAGGAAGAAGAAAAGGGGAAAAAGGGAAAAAAAATCTCATAAAATTATTTTTAAAAATAAAAGAAATTCTAAGACACAAAAAAAATTAAGGGCCATACCAAATACATTTTTATCCTTTTTTTTGTTTCAAAAATATAAATTTTGTATAGTTACCAAACACATTTCATTGCTTAAAAACTCATCGTGAATCAAATGTATAAAGATCTCTTGCCTCGGTGGTGAGCTCGGTGCACCATTGATTCAATCTAATAGTGAATCGTGAGACAATGACCTTAAGTTAATAGTTTCGAACAGTGGTCGGTACTCAAAGACAAGAGGATATTTGGACAGTCATGAGTATCCAAATTTTAAGGACAACTCGAACGGGTAGAGTGTCAATAGAGGGAGTACCTAAGTAACGGCAGGCACTCAAAAACAGGGGGATATCTGGACAGTCACAAATGTCAATACTCTGGGGACAACTCGAACAGGTCGAGTGTCGATAAGAGGAGTACCCGGCAAATGGCGGGTACTCAAAGGGGATACTTAAACCGCTACAAACACCGAAACTCAGGGGACGACTCGAATAGGTTGAGTGATAAGAAGAGAGTACCTGGACAGTGGTAGGTACTTTAAGACAGATGGGGATAAGGATATGCTTACCTGGCAATATCTCCGATTACTGAGAGTATGTTTGCTATTTACACAATATGCAGACATGTACACAATGATTGTATATGCTGTAAATTCAAATGCGATTTATGCATGACAATTTCGTCGGTTTTGTATCATCTGAATTTCATTGGGCAAGATTTTGAAAGACAACTCTCATTTAGAATGTTGATGTCTTGAACATGCCAGATGAGGGACTTTCAGTCTAAAAGGACCTTTCACTCACTCTCATGGAAAGGCTGTTTTATCCTGACCATTGATGCAGGATTTATAAGAATCACACTTCTCACTGTCATCATGTCAGCAGGGGTCCGAGTATTCTCGCAAGTGGTATGACTTTACCAATGTGAGAGGTCTTTGTTGAAATTGTGATGAAGACTTGGTCAGCAGCTCATCAAAGGGGACCATTAAAGTTGAAGCCGATGGACAAAAATGTTACACGATCATCTCCAGGTTTACAAGTCAGGAACCCTGCGAAAAAAGATAGAGTAATCTTGCTCGTACTTTTTCGAGCGATACTTATGCGCATATGAAATCCTACATTAATTGAAGTGCCCCTAGTCTGAAGAGACTTTTACAATGGGATGCAATGTAGGCTTGACTCATGTGTAAAAGGGGGAGAGTTGGTGATTGTCTTCGCATTTGTCACCAGTCTTTCTTCTTATTGTCAGATGAAGATTTTACAACAGCAACTTTTTCTTGGCTGTATTTTTTACTAGGGGGCATTGGCCTTGCTTTTACCAGGCACACTGCTTTTTTATGCCCCTGTTTTTATCCCAACTTTTCATTTATGGGAATTTGACATTGCTTTTACCAGGTACACTGCTTTTTAATGCCCTTAGTTTTTTTCATTTTTGTTGCTTGAGGGACTGATCTAGGCGAGTTCAATCAAAGCACCATTATTTAGACTTTGAGTCTTCATCTTCAGCCAGCGCTCTAGGCTATGACAATAACTTATGCTTTGTCTCAATGTAAGGGTAAAATTACATACTTTTTTTGGGTTGTACAATGTATGCAAATGCATAGAAAAGAAATTGCTCTTCGTCATTCTAAGGAACTTAAATTAATGCGAGTGTTCATATGCAATAAAGATACCCGAAGATTGATGCAAGTGCGAGCAAGAAAATTTCTATCCCTTTTCTCACCTTGTGATGCTAATTTGCCTTGTCTTTGACATGCCCCAGTGTGCGGTGATTCTTGATGAGAGAAGCTTCACCAGTGTATAGGGCTCAAAAGGGGGTGAGCAATGAAATGCCTCTCACTATTTTGGTTATCGTACCATTCGCGAGAGAACTCTTTACCCTGCAGTCATGGAATCTTCTGCACTCATCTCACAAGTGTATAGATGGGGGACTGTGTGTAGGATATGGCTTGTATGTCATCATTCCGACGCGCCTCATCCAGCATGCTCAACAAATCTTGTATTCTTCACTTAGCTGTCTATCCTAATAATTCTCAATGGAATCAGTGATTTAGATAGACAAAATCATCATGCAAAAATCCATTTAGAGAAGACATGCATCATTTTTTAAGTATGAGAGAGTTTGTACTCTCAAAACAAATTAATGATTTTTACTTAAGAAACCCTATTGACAACTTTAAGGGTGTTTACTTGGTGAAATTGTATTTATAAATGTGTTGAATTTTGGACATCAAAAGAGTTATTCACAAAGGGGTGCCAATGGATTGTTCTTATTAAGTAGGGAAATGACACAAGAAGGATCAGCTGGGGTTGGGGATCTGATCATTGATTTGATGGGCCTTTCTGCTTTTGCCCCTGCAGAAGAGAAGATGTGGAAATAGATCAATTAGTAGGGCCAAGATCACACGTGATTTGAGGCCTGAAAGGTTTCGATCATTTGCTTTGGCGATACTTGAGACGCCATTTGGCTTGGGAGAGCTTATCATGGTCTGACATGCCTCTCATTGATTTGTTTTCTGCATTTTTCACGATCAGGTGATATTGCAATAGACAAGAGGGATCATGTTAGTCAGAAGCTCTTTCAAGAGTCGAATAACTTGGAAGTGATACAACATTACCCTTCACTAGTTTATAGATGTTTGAATAGACCTGAAGTATGAGGAGGATATGAATTCCTGTAATATTCACTCCGTTAGGTTATTTGCTCTCTTGTAATTTGCAGGTGCAAGAGAAGCAAAAAAATTATATGTTTTATTTTTTATTTTTTTCAAGCAGCTAACTGTCGCGTCGGGGATTCGAACCCCTGACTTCGGATCAATTTGCTGCTTCCTGGGTAGCACTCAGCTAGAGGCACCGACAATGTCTGTAGGGGGCGCTTCCTTTTTCATTTAACCGAAACGGCTCTTGGACGACACGTCCTTTCATACCAAGTTAGGTAAATTGATATGGGTCACTTGATTTGCCCAAATTAACCATTAAGCTTGTTTCTTGAATCCTATGCTTCCTGTCAATAGGAGAAAATATATCAAAAGTGAATTCAGATACTGGGAGTATTGGAAACGATACCAAATTACTCTTCCCCAGAGTTTATATTTGCTGACTCCTAGGGATATTTGAGTGTCAATGACGGCCTTTTGTCTTTGACATAGTGCAATGTCTCTTTTGATTGGCCCTCCTCATTTGTGGCCCTGTATGCATGATTGATGGTTGTCGATTTATCTTCAACGCCTTCCTTTTTTGGAATTTTTCTTTTGTCTTTGACTATAACTGCATTGAGCAAAAAGTCACGTACCTCAAGCTTCTATGGAATCTGAGATGGACAATCAAAAACCTCCAATTTTCTGATGGCAATTATTTTTGGAAAAATACGTGTCTGGAACATGGAGTAAAGCTTCCAGACTCTAGAGTCATTGTTTGGAGTGGGGGCTATAGATCGCCTTGACTGTCTGGATTTTCTCCTTATTGACAGTAATGAATTCAAAGGAAGAGAATAATTTTCTTCCTTGTGCTTCTTGGCTTGTCAAAGCTAGAAATCCCTTCAAAGAAACTGTAACGTCTAATTGTTCGGGCATGTCGGGGAGAGAAGATATTGCTCCGTCTTGAGAAGGAGTTGGATAGGAGTGAGGTGGAGTGCACAGAGCTCCTGAGGACGGCTAGCAAAAATGGGATGGTCGAAAGCAGCATGGGGGAGGTTATCCTGCCTCAAGCTACCATGATATGCATGCTTCGAGTTTAACCGTATGTCTATGCCTATTACCTCCTATCCTTCGTTTCTTGTACACATCATTTTCAAAATTATGTTCAGGGAATAAGACTTACCTTCTTTGAAACAGGATGATCCTTTTTGTCTGCCCCTGCTTCCTTGAAAGGGTATCCTTGAACTCGGTCTGTTCACACAATGTGCCAGTGTTAAATGCTTTCTATTACACTAAGTCAAAGGGGATGATATTCTGAGACATAAAGTGAGAGAGTCAGAAAGACAAACATGGTTAAATTTATCATCTTGTTTTGACGAAAGCTTTTGGTGATGAAATATTTTTTTATTTTCAGAATATGTCTTTGGGGGAGAAAAAGCACAAGGAAGCCTAACCCTCAGTATTCTTCTTGGATGGTATTTTCTTTTCATGGTTGGATAGCATCACTAGGCTGGTTTGGAATACCGCCTCATGCTCTCAAAACAAAATATTATAACTGTACATTAAAGTACTGGAATTGAAAATACAACAGTAGCATACTAGATAAGAAACATAAAAACAAGCAAAACCAATGAAAACTCCTATGAAAAGGAGTGCTTTGATAGTGCTGGTCCTGAACTCAAGCGTCTTTGAATTCCTCGCCTCCAGTAGACTCGAAGTATTCACATGCGATGACTACTTCGTTGAAGCTATGAAAGTGTAACCCATATAGCCAATAGCGATATATGTGGGGTAAAGTTTCTATGAACTGCTTCATCAAATCTTCTTCGGTCAGTTGAGGGTGGGTTTGCATCATAAAAGCCTTCCACCTCCTTGCATATGCTTGGAAATCCTCCATTGGTCTTCTTCCGAAGTGGGCTAAACTCTCGCAAGGCAATTTAGTTCCAATCTGGTTTTGGTACTAATGCAAGAATGTGGAAGACAGCTCATTCCAATCTTTTATGAGGTAAATACTTGCGGTGACAAACCATTGCAATGCAGACTCCGTAAGAGTTTCTTGGAATGCCTGAGTTGTGAATGATATCGAGCCATAGTACTGACTCATTTCAGTGTGGAGATATTGCAAAATAGCCATGGGGCAAGTCGTGCCGTTATACTTGCGGAGATTAGGTATCCACACTTCACTGGGGGTCATGATCATATGAGGGTAAGACGGGCCTGATATGTCTTGGTTAGGCCACAGGATTTCCCACTGCATATTCATCGTAGTGGTGAATTTGTCTGTTTTAAGGAAGCTGGACTCTACCGAGATTATCCCATTGCTTTCTTCCGGGTCAAAATTATCGAACGAGGATGAAGCATTTAAGCTATCCTCATGGTCAGGTGACGAGCTTAAAAGTTCATTGGGATCATAGCGGATAAAGACGAATGTTCCTTCTTCTGACAGGCTTTCGTCCCTGTGTGAGGGTAAGAAACAGTTATACGATGAGTAGTCAACTTCATCTATATAACACTGGAAGTTCTTGGGACTGTATCCTAGGGACTGGAAGTCATCAGGGTCGTACTCTAAGGGACGATAGCCTTCAGGGTTGTATTCCAGAGAATGCTCAAAGTTTTGATGCAGCAGCTCATCAGCTATTAAATTTCACCTATACTCAGTGGTAGATGTCGAATTGATTTGTTTAGGCTTTCTTTTCTTGGCTCCTGGTACAGACCTTTTGAGTAAGGCCCTTCGTTTCATTAGTTCAATTCTATCAAGGGGAATGAGAGATAGTAAAGCTTCACTCTCTGCTTCACTTTCTATGTTGATAGAGGTCGGTATTCTTTGAACCCTAGCTCTTGCAGTAAGCTTAGGGAGTTGTCCTATCGTCCCCGGTCTTGAACAGGCTCCATGTCTTTAATCTCATACATAGATTCCTTGCCTTTCCGAGTAGGAAACTTTTCAGTAATATGATGTTGCTCAGTCACCCATTTATCATGCAAGGCTTCATTGACATCTTCTTCTCCTATCTCAGCAACTAACGACTCCACGTGCTCCGAGATCATCGGTTCTTCGTAGGGCAAGGCGATGTCAGGGCTAATGTCAATATTATATTCTTGGTGGAAAACATGGGTTAGTTCCCTCCAGGTTTTAAGGGGACTAATCTTCCTGACAATGTACCATCGCAAGGCAGGGCCGGTCAGGTTTGATTAGTACGATTGAATCATCCTTCGGACCAGGTAGGCCTGTAAGTAGGTTTCTGGGTGGGAGGTATCAGCATACCTTTCGTATTTCGGTGTTTTGAGCTCTTCAGGGATTTCAAAACCGGCATAATTAGACAAGTCCATAAGATCCTGCCCCTGCAGCTGTCTCAACTTTTTCATGATCTTTTCAAGCTGTTTATCTTGTTGGTCATCCTCTAGCAAATTTGTAAGTGCCAGGAGTGTGCTTAAAGCAGTTATGGAGTTGGGTTTAGCTTGAGTGGATTCCATTTGCCTTGAGAGTTGTCGAAGGACAATGGACATCTATCCTACGCCGTCTTCAATGTTGGTGAGGCGATTTTGTACATCATTATGATTGGGTCCTATTACGTGAGGCCATTTGTGGGTGGCTGATAGTCAACGGTTCATAATTACCTGTGTCACGAAAATCATGAATGAGCACGAAAGTAAACAAAGATTTAACCCATGGCAATGGTCTAACCGCTTTTTTATTTATCAAAAAAGGATTTTATAGACCACAGACTTCTGACATTTAAAACTTAAAATTTAAATGACAGAAGGAAATACTATGTATTAAACAAAAGTCCCTAAACAATGGGACAGAATTTTCATGATATCAACACTGAGGGACACATGATTGCTATTTTATACGAGATGGGGAGCCTTCTTGCGCAGATGCTTGCTTGCTTTCTTGAACTGGCTCTAAGACATGTATCCAGCTCATTCCCAAATCCCCTTGCATAAGTTCTACTTGCTCATGCTGGTTGATCTCGCTGATTGGGTAAGGGATCGATGGCTTCCATTTTGTCGGGATACGATGGTTGTGGATGTAGGATTCAGAGGCGTGGTGGGCCTTTTCATGTCCCTCAAGCCCTTTAGGTATCACAATTCCTTTGCGATAGCACCTGCTCCATGTTTCCTCGATAATGTCAATCTCGAATGTGTATTCACGACTTTGATGGGTGAAAAGGAGCGGAGGGGCCTTCCTCTTAAAAGGCGGTGGGATCTCCTGAAGGGCTCCATACTGTCACGCCACCCGATATGGGAAATAAGGAAATGGCGCCAGTGAGACCAAGTAACAGAATTGGATGGCGGCGTCTATAAGCAAAGTAAGCTCTCTTTTCATGGAACCAACCAGCACACCATTGGAATGTCTCAGGAGCTGGGTCTCTTAGGAAGTTCACCCAATTTAAATAGCTTTGATTGAGAATGTATGGTCCTAAAACCATAAATTTTTGTAATGGGTTTTCGAAATCATTTATTTCAGATGATCGCATGAAGCATCGGAATTCGCTTAGGTGAGAAACGAACCAAACTTGTAAAATTTCCGGGGAGACCCGCATGACTTTTTCCATGTTTTCTTTAAAACGATTGAGGGACAATAATGTTTCAGTTAAAATCATGTTAACATAATTTTGCTCCCTTGAGATCTGATCAACTATCCATGCCATCTTCGGACTTACAACATTTATTTGATGGGGGAAAATGATGAACCCGAAAAAGGCCAAAAAGAAAATCTCACTTTTTTGGGTCATGGGTTGATTTTCAAAACAGGCAGTCAAAAATGCTAGGGGGCAGGTATTATGGTTGTTTTCAAGAATTTACCTCATAACATGGACTTCAGTTCTTGAAAGTCGTGCTAACCCACGCAACGGGACAATGCCTGTTGATGGCCTAACAAGCTTTTTCTCGAGGGGCATTCTAGTGATGATGTTGTATTCTTCCAAAGTTGGTGTTAGTTCGAACCCACCAAACATAAAAGTAGTTGTCTTCGAGCACCAGAAATGTGCCATGGCTTGTATGACTTCGAGATGAACACGAACTTGGATCAACGATAGAAGATGACAGACTTTGGCTTTCACACGCTCTTAGGCATACTGGTCCAATTGACCCCACCACCTGAAGAGCTCTGCCTTGGGAGTGGGAATAAACTGGATGTCATCTTCTCCCATCGCATATAAACTGGGACTCGAAAAACCTACCATAAATTGCCATGGGCCAATAAAAAGACTGAGTAAGAGTAAATAAATTACTTTGTTTTTAAAGAAAATGGCAAGCACAAAGACATGCACATGAGATGTGTGGCTCGATTTCTAACTGAGAAGGCTTGTTGAAACTAAAAGGGTATCCGTCTATCGCAGTCTCGCGTCAGCATACCCTCCTAACCTCGGCTAGAAAAAATCGGGGAAAAAAAAGGCAACCTCTACATCGCGGTCTCGCGTTCGAGGTCGTATCTTTCTTGACACCATCCTAAATATCCTATGGCGGCCCAGGTCCAATGGTCGGGTTATGTGTGCCATGTGTAATGCTGAAATAGTAAAGCATGCACAACAATTTATAATCACAAGACAATCTATTTTAAGCAAAATTAAAATAAATTTCTAAGCTACTGACCTGCATAAAAAACCTAAGTCAGTAAAGAAATTAAACAAGACAAGAAAGGCCTAAGTCCTCAAAACCATCCCCAGTGGAGTCACCAAGCTGTCGCGGCCTTTTTTTTCAGCGCTTGCGATTAGGTACGAGCGTTAGCGGAGGCTAATGGTTCGGCTAAATTTATTAGGCCCGCACTCTCCCAAGTCCACTAATTCACGACTTTAATAGTCTAAGTATTTAACCTGTAAGTTAATTTTTAAAACGAAGTCGCCACTAATCAATTTGGGGTGGGTTGATTAGAAACCCATGCAATGTATTGGGAGAAATACTCGCTCCTGCGCAACCAGAGAAATTAAGATCAGGGACTTGATTACACTAGTTAATCACTAATGCCCTTTCGGTACCTAATCTTGTTTAAACCCTTAGGTTTTTTTTTTTTTGGATGTTTTAAGGATTTTCCATGCATTTTTGAGGAGGAAAAACATTTTTGAGGGGGGGGGCGAAACCCTACCCGGTTCCCGATTCACGGCGCCGAGGAGGGGAGGGGATGCGATGGTGACGGCGACGGTTACCTGTGGCGAGGTGGCAGACGGTGAGCGGCAGAGACGGTGACAGCAGAGGGTGCGCAACGCCCCCCTTCCCCTTCGATTTCTCTCTCTCTCTTTCTCTTTCTCTCTCTCTCTATCTCTCTCTCTCTCTCTCTCTCTCTCTCTCTCTCTCTCTCTCTCTCTCTCTCTCTCTCTCTCTCTCTCTCTCTCTCTCTCTCTCTCTCTCTCTCTACCCTCTCCGACCGCAAGCTCCCAGATCTCGGCCTACTCGTCTTCGGCCCCCCGTTCTGAAGTCTCTCAGTGGGACGTTTCGAAGATCTACAGCCCTTGATCGCTCGCTACCTCTCTCTCTCTTTGCTGATCCGTGTCCCTCATCGACGAAGATGGACAGCCTATTTATATGCCGAGGGGTGGCCGGTCAATGGAGTTTGGACCATCAGTCTCCACGGCCTTCGCCAGCCGAACCGGCGTCCAATCCAACGCCAGCTACCCTCGGCACATCCCCATCTGACGCCAGCCGCCTCTGCTCCACGTGCGTTGCCGTCCATCCATCCTTCCGGCATCGCGCCCTCTGGGCGTGAGTTGCAGAGGCGCGAGGAAGGGGATGACTCGAAGGGGGCCGAGCCTTGCGCTCGGGCCGTGGAGGCCCACAGGGGGGAGCTGCTACCGCTGCTCTTCTTTTTTTCTTCCTTTTTTGGCATTTTTATTTTTTGTTTTTTGTTTTTACTATTAAAAGGAAAAATAGATAATTAATTAAAAAAACCTAATTGAAATTTAGGTGTCAAAAATTGCTTAGAAACTCGTTCTGAAAATAAAATAAAATAAAATAAAAATTCTAAGCAAAAATTGTTCCCGAAAATAGAATGATTACCAAATAGACTCTTAACTTACCTAGGCTCATTGTGAATCAATCATTTTTATATAAAAAAAAAAATAATTAATTTTTAACATTGAAGGGAATGTGTAAAGATCTTTTGCCTAAGTGGTGAGCTCGATGCACTATTGATTCGATCTAATTGTGACTCGTGAGGGTATGACCTCAAGATAATAGTTAAAGCCTGAAGAGAGGGACAGAGGGGCGGAGGCTTCAATGATAGAAATCACGCAAGAGTAGAAAAGGAATGGAATGGAAAAACGGCGACTGTCGCGCTTGAATGATGATTATCTGAATTTCTCTAAATAAAAAGAAAAAAAACAATAACAGTGATAGAAAAGAGGATAAAAATCAATAATAGAAAAAGGAAAGGAATGGGAAAATTGAACAGCAATTGAAACTTTCAGCTTGTGATAACAAAGTGTTTTGGTCGGGCATTCTTCCACGAGGGTAACTTGGAGTTGCATAGAGACCCTAACTTTTGGTGGATTCCAATCCTGAGCTGACATATAGTTCAATTCATATTTGGACAACCTATTTAAACAAGTGAAACAAGAGAGGAACTAATAGCTACAATTAAAACATGCATGATCATTGAAATGATGATGATGATGATGATATGGGACAATGTCCAGGTAGTCTTTGCACTCTTTGTCAATGTTCAATTTTGTCATTAAATTTTAATTTTCTTCTATTTGGTCATTATATTCTTGCAATCAACAGATGTTGTTGGTCTAGTTTATTAGGTCTTGTTAGAACATTTTATCACAAGACTGAAAGTTTCTTAGCCAAGAATGAGCTTGTGTGGCGCGTGATGAGTTGAGAATACTAGGCCAGCATTCCTTAAATAGATTGTTTCCAAGGAAAGTATGACGAATCACACCATATCCACTTCAATTTACGCATCCAGTTCCTCGAGCGAAGCATACAGATTGCTTTAGCAAGCACAAAAACTCTAACGCCATTCTCACATACCAATTATGTCAACCCTTTGGAATCACTCACTATTCACCCCAATATCACAAAAGCCCTACTTTAACCCACATGGGTATGGGAGAAATTGGACCATGACTCTCTCCCCCACCCAATTTCCGCAACACGCTTGTATGTTGCTTCTTTGCATTCTTCAACCATCACCACCATTCCCTTGGGACTTACATCAATTATAAACACTCGCCCAATATAATAAGGTCACTCTACTCCATTGGTTGATGCAACTCAAGCATAATATATAATATATGAAAATGCAGAGCGTTGGAGTCAAATCCCATGTCTGAAATTAAACGTCTCCACTCATAGCTCCCTCGAGAAGGTGAGAAATCAAACTCCCTACCTCTCCCTTCCGACATAGGAAGAGTGGCCACTAAAGCAACCTCGGTGGGTAGTACGCTATTTTTTTAGTTCTCACTATATTTAATTTCTTTATGAGTTTATTTAAATGGATTAGAAAAAGGAATAAGTTATGCTTAATATTTCAAGTAGATCGAGTTTACTTTAAATGGATCAATCTCTAAGTACCATTAATTTACACTTAAAGTTACACCTAACTAAAAATGAGTCACACTTTCTCTATGATATATTCCATGCTATTGTTTTCTTCCATCCTATTATTTTTTGTAACCATGTATCAAGCTATGGACTTTACAAATATGGGCAGTGTTGGGATCGCCGGATCCCCAAAAAACCGGATTCGGCACCTAAACCGAATCCCTAAATCATATGCGGAAGATAAGCCCAGGAATGTCACGTATCACCGATCGAAAAGCACACCACGAAATCGAGCGTACCTTGTTGACCACAGATTAAACACCGATGCCGTATTGAGGAAGAGATTTCAGTCTCGTTCGATCCGATGTCGAAGATTCGCCGTTTGAGGGAAGACGGAGTCGCTTCTTCGTCTTGGAGAGAGAGAGAGCTTTTTGGGAGAGAAATGAGAACGTACTAAATTCGAAAAGGTGCATTCATTCTCTCTCTCATCCCTTTTATAGGTTTCCCTTTCCACGGGCCTAATTCCCGTGGGCCGGGCCTTTAGGCCCATCGTGGCCGGGCCAACTTAGGCCCATGATCCTTCATCTCCCACTCGCACATGGTGGGTCAAAAAACCAACATGGGCGGATAGGCCCAACTTAGGCCCATCAACTGAAAATCCCTCTTTTCCTCTTTCAACATTCATACCGGTGAATAATCCGTGCGGCCAGCATACTTTGAGAGCTCGTTGCTATACATCTGTTAGGAATATATAGCAACTCATAATGGGCATAACTTTCCGAGTAAATTTAGTATGCAGTACCCTAGATCGATCGATCACATTTATATCTCTCTTAATCTCATTTAAACAATGATATATATATTGTATTCACAATTATGATTATCCCAAAGACAGTCATAATTGGTCGACCTGTGAATACAAAACCACAATGTGATTCTACAAATCCGATCTTCCTCTTTCCTTCAAACTCTCAATTTCAGTTCAACTTGCTTTTCTAGAAATGTCCCATTAGATCGAATCATCTCATGACCATTGGCAACATTCTAAGATAGCAAATACTAAATAGAAATCTTGAGAATAAGTAAGAGTCATGAGGGCACACAAAAAAATGAGGAACTCTATTCCTCAAGAGTCTCACACGTCATAAAAGTTGAGATCATAACTTTTGCCACTCTTATAGGTCGTCTCATGCATACGTAGTATGAAATACGTATTACGGTATTAACTCCTTTCCCATGGAGCGTATGTCTACACAATCAATACCGTACAGATGATAGTTCAGACATACCCAATGTCTAACTTGAGTTCACGTATTTACTCATTCACAAAATTCATCAAAACTCACATCTGGCATCTTAGACAGATAAAGTAAAATGTGTGGGTTATTTTACTTTCGGACATCGTAAGCATTATGTCATCATCTTAACACTCAGTTAAGGCGACATATTTATTTTAAGCTTGAGCTCTCGATTATCACCTAGATAATAAGCTTAAAAACAGTCTCATCTCTATCTATCACATAGTAAATAGAGGCGATTACCCGTGTGAGTGGGCTAATCTCTTATCTATCCGACATACTTTCTCAACATAATATAATGCACTAAGCATTAAGATGCATAAAGATTAAACAAAGACTCATAGGCATTAATAATAAAACAACACTAGTTCATATATGTGAACAACTCAGGGAAAAATACAATCCAGTACATCAGACTCTACGCAATCCTAGAGATTTTACATGACCACAAAACACATCTCTAGGTATTGGCTTTGTCATAGGATCTGCTACCATTCTATGCGTAGATATGTACTGCAAGTTCACATCCTTTCGTGCAACCATATCTTTTACAAAGTTATACTTGGTATCTATATGTTTGGTCTTGCCATGATATTTGGATTTTTAGTGTACGCTATAGCTGCTTGGCTATCACAGTTAACCAATAACGGATGAGCAGCTTTCTTAATAACACCTAATGATCCAAAAATCTCTTAAGCCAAACTTCTTCTTGCACCGCTGCTGATAATGCCACGAATTCAGCTTCCATCGTGGATAAGGCTATACACGTTTGCTTCTTACTGCTCCATGATATGGCGCCATTGTTCAGTAAGAAAGCAAAACCAGAGGTAGATTTCCTTTCATCTAAATCTCCTCCCCAATCAGCATCAGAATAACCTTCGAGTCGCAGATCCTTTCCTTGGTAACTCAACTTGAAATCAGCAGTTCCCTTTAGATACCTTAGTATTCTCTTTACGGCTTTCCAATGTGCTGGACCTGGATTGGATTGGTACCTACTCACCATTCCAACTGCAAAACATATGTCGGGTCTTGTACACATCATAGCGTACATCAAGCTCCCAACTGCACTAGCATAAGGAACATGTTTCATTTGTTCCTTTTCTTGTGGAGTCCTCGGACACAGTCTATGGCTCAATCCTTCACCTTTTGCAATAGGAGTGTCTATGGGTTTACAATCTTGCATACGAAATCGTTCAAGAACTTTATTTATATATGTTTCTTGCGAAAGAGACAACGATCTCTTCGAACGATCTCTTGAAATCTTAACTCCAAGAATGTATGCAGCCTCACCCATATCCTTCATCTCAAAGTTGGAAGATAACCAACTCTTGACAGTATGAACAAACTCAATATTGCTTCCAGCAATCAGTCTATCATCAACATATAATGATATGATCACAAATTGATCCTTGGATCTTTTGATATATACGCAATGATCCTCATCAATCATTGTAAAATCATATGCCATTATGGCATTGTGAAAACGTATATACCATTGTCTTGATGACTGCTTAAGGCCGTATATCGATCTCAAAAATCGACATACCTTTTCTTCTTAGCCTTTCACTATGAAACCAGTAGGTTGTTCCATGTATATTTCTTCCTCTAATTCTCCATTGAGGAAAGCAGTCTTTACATCCATCTGATGTAACTCAAGATCCATACTAGATACTATTGCCAGAATAATGCGAATCGAGGTAAATCTCACTACAAGAGAAAACGTATATTCATAATCAATTCATTCCTATTGATTATACCCCTTCACAACAAGGCGAGCCTTATGCCTTTCTATCGAGCCATCAGCCTTTCGCTTTATTTTGAGAACCCACTTGTTCCCAATAGCTCTGCGTTCTTTTGGAAGATCAACCAGTTCCCAAACTTGATTTGATTTCATTGACTCCATTTCCTCTTCCATTGCATGAATCCATTTTTTCTTACTAGGACAATTCAGAGCCTCATTAATATTTCTTGGCTCATCCTCATCTTGTGGAGCAACCATAAAAGTTTCCCCTTCAATGTCAAAACGTCGACGGGGAATACTTTGGCGACTTGTTCGCCGTATGGGAGTTTGTACACTTTGCACATCATGCCCCATTATGCTCCCACTGGGATTAGATAATGATGATGTCGTCTCATTATGTGGTTGCAATTGAGAATGAGTTGAATTCAATTCATCACTTCTCATATTACTCCCACTTGGACGAACTCCACCAAGATCATTATCTTGATCTGAGGTTTCAAATAGGGAGTTGTCTTCCCCTATTTCGCCCTTTTTAGGAAATTCATCCTCTAAGAATGTGACATCCCGTGATTCAAATTCAGTTATACTCCCACTTTCCTGCTCACCTATGAACACATACCCTTTTGAGTGTTCCGAGTATCTTATGAAAATACTCTTCTTTCCTCTAGGACCCAGTTTCCCAAACTTGTGAGAGGACTCATGTGTATAGGCAGCACAACCCCATGGCTTAAGAAAGCTTAAGTCCGGTTTTCTACCTGTCCATAACTCATATGGAGTGGAAGTAACTGATTTAGAAGGCACTCGGTTAAGTATATAGGCAGCAGTTAACAACGCGTCACTCCAAAAGGTGATGGGTAAGTTAGCATGCGCCATCATGGACCTAACCATTTCCAGTAGGGTTCTGTTTCTTCTCTCCGCAACACCATTTTGTTGAGGAGTATAAGGAATAGATAACTGTCTTTCTATTCCTTTTTCATCACATAATTTTCTGAACTCATCAGATAAATATTCTCAACCTCGATCGATCTCAATGCTTTTATTTTCTTGTCTAATTGATTCTCTACCAGGTTCATAAACCTTTTGAAACAACTTATTGCTTCAGATTTGTGAGAAATCAAATAGACATATCCGAATCGAGTATAATCATCTATAAAAGTGATGAAATAAACAGCCCCATGCCTTCCTCTCACATTCATTAGACCACAGACATCAGAATGGATTAAGTGCAGAAGAAATTCAGCTCTTTTACCTTTTCCAAATGGTTTCCTTGTCGTTTTCCCTTCTAGGCAATGCTTACAGATGGGCAAATCGACTTTTTCAATATTGCCCAACAAGCCCTCTTTGGCTAGTCTATTAATACGTTGTTGGCCAATGTGACCAAGTCTAGCATGCCATACGTTCACATCATTATCATATGTATTGGGAGACGTGAGAAGGGAATAACAAACATTTGCATTAACATAATCAATATCCAATACAATGAAACCATCCAGAAAATAACCACAACCATAGTATTTTGTATTCAAAAACAAATCCACACCTCTATCATAGAAGTTCATATTAAAACCTAATTTAACCAACACTAAAACATATACTAAATTCCGACGAATCTCCGGAGCATACAACACATCATGAAGGAACAAAGTGCGTCCACCACGCATATTCAATTGGCATGTGCCAATTCCTTTCACTTCAGCTCTGGAGTTGTTTCCCACATAGATCCACTTAGTTCCAGTTGGTACTCGTCGGAATTCCACGAAGGATCCTCTATCCTTCGCTACATGGTCTGTCGCTCCTGAATCCACAGTCCACAAAGGATTAGATTCAGTTAAGAATATAGAACTCGACACAAAAGCTAAGTTCCGAGAAATACAAGGGGTGCATACCTTCTTTGGCTCACGACAGTCGCGAGCATAGTGACCCTTCTTGTCACAGTTGTAGCATTTCACCCTTGCAAGCTTTTTCATGCGAGGACGCTTTCCTCTTTCATGTTGGTTAAACTTGGGTTTCTTCCCTGAAGGAACTGCTTCCTTGCCTTTCCCTTTATTAAACCAGTTAGGGCGCTTACGCTTGGAGCCCGAAGCTCCATTTGAGCTAGAACTAGCATGATAGAGTTCAGCATCCAGCTTAGCCGCCAACATGCGGTCCTCTTCCAGCTCAAGATGACGCATTGCATCCTCAAAGGTTTTGATATTTTCATTATGAGTCAGGTGCACCTTCATATGCTCCCAACTCTGAGGCAAGGAACGAATCACTGCTTGCACTTGCTGCTCATCTGTCAGGACATGGCCAGCATCATTAAGCTCATTTATCATGTTTGACATCTTTCTAAGATGTTGCTTCATGGTTTGACCATGAGGCTTCTTATAAGAGTCAAACCTAATAGTGAGCTGCCTCAGTCTGGTCACCGAAGTATGACCAAATCTTACCGCTAATGCTTCCCACATATCTTTGGCATTATCAAAACGCCTAAACTCTCGCATGACGTCATTTTCCATGCTGCTCAGCAACGTGATGCGAGCAAAAGAGTTCTTTCTTTTCCACACAGCAAATGCTTCTTTGTCTCTTTTATGTTGTGCAGTGGTTCCATCTTCAGGTTCTACCATGGTCAGGTTAAGAGCCTCAAGTGCTTCTTGCTCTTCCAGCACATACTGGATTTTCATTTGCCAAATTTCATAGTTGTCACCATTGAGCTTTTCACCTTTGTTCAGCTCGGCAACTATGCTCTTTGTGGCTGAAGCCATTGATCTGAACACATCAGACATATATGCACGAGTTATTAATGCCTATTATTTATGCATCCCTTTTGCACAGACCCATCATATTAATGAATAATTTCAAGTAAGGTTTTAGAATCAAAAGGTCACTACGTTTCCAATCATCCTCCAAAAATCCTAACTTAAAACTATCATTAATATGATTGTCATATGCAAAATCAATTCTATGAAGCTACAAAAACTTCTATTAACTACCCACAGCTAACTACCCACAGCAACCAGCAATAACAAAAAGCAACAGATAATTGACATACAATAAAATAATAATGCTTTCAGATAATACAACTAACATATAGGTCGCTACAATAACAACAATCAGGTAGATAACATTACATAGGATGTCCACTTAGCACACTCAACAAAAAACAGCTAATACATCTTACATATAACCTTCACACGAACTGGGAAATATCCTATTTTGTTCAATTTCATGACATTTTCCCTTGTAACAATGCAGTAATATTCGTTTACAAAATCTATCACAATTTTCTTATATGAAGCAGCACCGTTGACATCCCATATGCGATTCAACACATCTTGCCATTCAGGTGGAAGAGTGTTAATGAAAAATCGCACCATCTCTGACTGCGACATGGGATGACCATTCCATATGACCTGTTGAATCTTCCCGTTGACTTCAAGAACATGATCAATTAAGTCACCATTCTCCCATCGATAATCAGTCAACTCAGCTATCAACATAGAAAGCTTTGCCTTTTGTTTATCGGTAATCACGCGAATAGGCGTATGTAACTGAATGGGAGGCATTGTTCCTGCAACAAATGTAGAACAAAAAATGGATTACATATAATCCACATAGACATAATTGAAAAAAGAAACAAATTCCTTCTTCTTTTTTTCTTTTTCTTTTTTTGGAACAATGGTCAACGGTCGGTCAACGGTCGCGGTCAACGGTCAACGGTCGCGGTCAACAGTCGGGCCGGTCGCCCGATCGGACCGGTCGGGCCGGTCGGACGAACCGACCGGCACGTGCCAGGCGCGTGCCAGGATGACGTCACGATGACGTCATCCGGCACGCGCCAGGGGCCGAACGACGCGCCGTTTCGCTCGCGCGTGCGTCGCACGCGCCCGAGCCAAAACGGTGCGTTCGACGCACCGTTTCGCGCGTGCGTGCATTGCACGCGCCTGGGCGAAACGGTGCGTTTCGCGCGGGGGAACGAGTCGGCGCGTGCAACGCACACGCCGATGACCCCCGTGCGTTCCGACCGCACGTGGCGGCGCGTCCAGCGGCCTCCGGCGGCGATCCGCGACTCGTTTTTCTCGTATCGACGAGAGCTTCATCCCTGCACTATCAAAAACGAATTTCGACTTGCACAAAAACTCGAAAAATGGTGAACAGTACACGGGGGTCGGGATTTCTTGCCCCGATCCGTACGGCCAAATGGCTTTTTGCAAAAAAACAATCATAAACAGTATATTGGTCGGGAAAAACGTGAACTAAGGCTCTGATACCAATGTAGGGATCGCCGGATCCCCAAAAAACCGGATTCGGCACCTAAACCGAATCCCTAAATCATATGCGGAAGATAAGCCCAGGAATGTCACGTATCACCGATCGAAAAGCACACCACGGAATCGAGCGTACCTTGTTGACCACAGATTAGACACCGATGCCGTATTGAGGAAGAGATTTCAGTCCCGTTCGATCCGATGTCGAAGATTCGCCGTTTGAGGGAAGACGGAGTCGCTTCTTTGTCTTGGAGAGAGAGAGAGCTTTTTGGGAGAGAAATGAGAACGTACTAAATTCGAAAAGGTGCATTCATTCTCTCTCTCATCCCTTTTATAGGTTTCCCTTTCCACGGGCCTAATTCCCGTGGGCCGGGCCTTTAGGCCCATCGTGGCCGGGCCAACTTAGGCCCATGATCCTTCAGGCAGCATCTCATTTTTGTGTACTTCTATCAACACCACCGGGAATTTCCATATATAGTGCCCCAATGGTGGAAATTCCACCGTCAGTACACAATGTAATAAATCAAAAAGATATTAGCAAAAAATCTTGAAAATTTTCCATTATGGTCAAATCTTAAATGCAATATGTTGGCACGGGATATCTACATTGCGGTCTCTAAACTAGGGATGCTCCAACTCTGTGGCATATTAATATTCGCGGTTTGAATACCTTGTGTATTGGACAAGAAAAAAAAACAGAAAAAATGGAGGAGCAAAATCATGAAGACAATGAGGATGATTTCATGATTTTGCCTTTGTCTCTAAACCTGGTGATGTTCCATCTTTTTGCTCGTAATAGGGCGTGAATAGGTCTTTTGTGTCTCTCACAAGAGGATCCAAGCTTGGCCACCCTTCATGTTGAACTTCTTTAATCTTCCGAAAATCATAACGACTATTAGGATGATTTTGCCCTGATCGCTCCATTTCCCGGAGAATCCATACCACCTGTCCTCACAGCCGTCGATGGGCCTTAATTGTCGTTCGCAACTATAACCTGTCGTGAACCCCACATTTCCATATGCACTGCAATTTCAAAAATCATGATTTCATTGCATAGGTTTGTTCATATTATGTGTATGTGCCCATAAATTTTAGGACTCAAATGCATTTACCTAAAAATTTAATATGTCGGTATGATTTTAAGAGCTCACATCTTAGGGGCTGTGCCTATGGACCAAACAAAAGGAGAGAAGTTCTATTTTTTGTTTCATTCACCGCCCTAGGCTACATAGGTGATGTTATTCCTGCAACATAGTTTATCCAATAATGGAGATCTTGAAATTGTTGACAATATCCGGTCATCACCTATGAAAATCACGCAAGTACTTTTTTTCCTAGGCCTAAGTGATCAAATATTTTATTATCACCTAAGAAAATCACGGAGAGCTGGGGGAGATCTTGATTTGGTCATCCTAGCAAGGCTCTAACGTACAACCAAATGTCGACATCGTTTGTTATTCTCATGGAAACGTATTTATCACGCGTTTGACTCAAGCACGTGTGAGGAAACGCGCATTCACGTGCCTAGGGCGGCTTCCAACGGAAGAGTACGATGGACCAGTTTCATGGAAGAGTACGATGGACCAGTTTCAGGGAAGAGTACGAGGAACCTTTCACTTTCGTGGAGTCTGCGTGAGGAATTTGAGGAGGTGCTAACCAGGGAGGGTCCTTTGTAAGCACCTAGAATACTCAACTAGTAAATTGCAATGCCTCACAATTCTATCCTATTGAAAAGAAAACTTATTAATTAATTTCGGTTGTACAATTCCCTTTTTATTTTATTCAATTAATTATCTATTCTCATTTTATTAGATACCCGAAAAGTCTTGAAACTTATGAATATTACAGTGATGAAATTTAAAAATCATTCCATACAGCGTGATATTTCTTTATGGAAATATCCTTATTTAAACTAATAGACACGACGAGAAAGAGAGGAAGGGAAACATAGATGCTTACCTGATCACTTCGACCACGATGTTCAATGCGTTGAAATTGAGGGGATCGTCCTTCATCTTTTTCCTCTCCGTGATGCATACCATGACGATAAAGATGGCCAGGTAGGAGAGCTGTGAGAATTTGAAATTCTCCAATAGTTGCTTGTAACTCTTTTTCGGCTTTATTCTTTTGCTGTTTCCCTGAAGCCTCTCGCCACTTTTCGCTGGCAGAAACGACGTATACGGTGGAAGGTACCTTAAAATCATACACAAATAAATATACTTAGTGGATGGACATCACATCATCATCGTTAGGTACGCACATCCGGAGTGTTGGAGGAATGGTAGAAGGTGATTATTATGAGTTGTTTACGACGAGGTGGATGTGGGTTATTTAAGCTTCTTTTTTTGTAAATGCTCATTCAATTCGCCTGTAATTGCAGTCCTTTGTCTGTGACTAAAAACGAAGGTCACCAATTGGCTAGTTAAAGGATTTGCGTGATGTTTAATTGATGTTTTGAAAGTAAAATCACTAAAAAAATTTGACTAGTGCTCTGAAAAAACTGGTCAGATGACCCATATGTTAAATAAAACGGCATTTCTATTCAATTAATATATTTCAATAAATCCCTAATTGGACAATGTGCCGAGAGTTAAATAAAACGGCATTTCCAAACCATTTACTTATATTTCATGACAACGTGCCGAGAGATAGATTGGACAATGTTTCACATTTCTAGATGCCCATCCCAATTGTTATTATAAGATTAATTCACAATACTAATATACACATAGTAGTTAGTTTTAATGCTGTGTTATTCTATTCCCAATCGCCAGCCAAATTTCCTATCCGTGAATGGCGGAGGGGAAGGGAGGGAGGGGGGTGGGGGCTGGAGAGAGAGAGAGAGAGAGACTAACATCATGACGACGAATACCACCAAGATTGCAGGAGCAACTTTGGACAGATCGACGATAGTCTCACCCGTATGTCTGGTGTTCACGCACTGAAAGAGCACGCCCACAATTTTCTCGTACGAACTCAGTCCATTCAACAATTCCGAATCCCACTGCATCGAGCAAAACATTATAAACTGAACACCAATAAACCCCAACACCGTGACCACCAATAGCGACGAGTAGAGGCTCGGAAGCAAGTGCTTGTAACCAACTTCACCTGTCCTGCTCAACAAGTACTTGATTTCTGCTTTCTTGCTGGATCTCTCCATGAGCCAAAGCGTGAACCGTAAGGTTGACGGGAACAGCGTGTTCCCAAGAAGGACCTGAGGGATGAGAATTAGGAGGAGGCCAGAGTTTTTGCTGAAGACAATCATGTTTTCGTTCGTTGGGACAAACCCGCAACTAGCAAAGGTCGACACGATGGTGAAGACGGAAAAGGTCACCATTTTGAGACCCTTCTTCTTTAGCACGTCTCTCGCGCTAGAAACATGTGTCATATAGAGCGCAACCGCAGCAACACCGAGAACATGGACTCCTATAAGGTAACCTAACACTAAAAAACACAAAAATCTAACTGAACAATATTTCAAATGGTCAAGATCTAAGGACTCATCTCGCGGTCTGCACAATTGAGCCTCTCCTTGGGAGTTCGGAAAATCTGAATTCGCTGCTACACCTAACTCTATGTGGTCAACAATGTCGTTTGTTGGGTTCGAAGGGCAGGGATTGGCATTGACAGAGGCGACCTTTTTTCGGGTTTTGATGAGACACCGGAGTTTCAATTTCCTAAAGTAAAGCCCGACGAGGGAAGTGAAGACCTCCCCTCCGACGAACATCAGGACGGTGATCACGACAAGCTGGGAATTGGAGAAGACCTCCATCTCCACCGTGGACATGCTCGAGACAGTTGCTGCGGAGACAGAGGTGAAGAACAGATCCAAATCCCTAGGCCTAAAGGAATTGGTCCGTGGCCTTAAGTCCTTGAGGACGCAGAAGCCAAGGAACGAGAGGAAGACGAAGTAGACAACTTGGATGCAAAATGAGTTGTTGACTCGGAGGAGCAGGAAGCGGTAAATGCGAGAGAAGAGGAAGCAAAAGGACCTGTAGAGGCAGGCTAGTTTGAGCCATGAAGCACTACAAAGACACACAACTTCTTTGCCTAAACAGGGACAGCTCATCGCTTTTACTTATTGTGGTACAGGAACGAAATTATTCTTGTTGCGTGAATTTGAGGGGGTGGTGGAGGTGCATATAAAGGAGACAGTCAACCCAGTGTATGAACGGAAACTATGTAGTCAATAAACCAAAATTTTATAAAAACCTTGAGTATACATATGCAGCATTACCCGAATCTTTTTGAATTTGTTTCATGTGATTTGCTGGAAAATATTTTTTTAAAAAAACTAATTTTCAAGGAATTTTTCCATGTGTGGTTGTATATTGCGAATACTACGAAAGTAATTTTCTTATATCTATTACAAAAAAATTATCAAACACGCATTGAAGAAAACATCTCTGATACAACCCTACGTCTCCAGTTTGAGTGTCCGGCATTGGGCTTTGGTGCATGGGGTCAAGCCCTATCGTCCAAGATGCTAGCTCGGTCCTTGAGATCATGAACCAATCTTAGGGGACCTAGGTCCGTCATTGGGTGGCCGAGCTCAACTTCTGGGAATCAAGGCACATTCATTGCAGTCCTAGGCACAGGCTCTGGCCTCCCAAGCTGATTGCTAAGGACCCGGGTGGTCTAGCCTAGGGTTCACGAATAAAGGACAGTCAATTTGCGATTCATTGATAAACAAGTATGTTGAAAAATTTTCAATTCAAAAACGAGAAGTTTTTATTCGTATTCTATCATTTTGATGCAAACCGCTAGGGATATGGGTCATCTACGTGAACCAAACATTTCGACTTAACTAATTTATAGAAATTGCAAGGTGTTTTGTGAGCCTTCAAATAATCGTGCATTTGCGCTCATACATCTGCATCCATACTTATAGATTAAGTAGGGAAAAAATAGTCCGATCCACGTGGATGAAACGTTGTCGATGCACACTAAACAAAAAAGAGGTCCCGCAAAGGCGTCAAAAGGAGACAGCTATCCGTGGCTTCCCCGTTAGGAAGGTTAGGAAGGTCGGTTCAAACTTCAAAGGGAGACAGATTCGGCCACTAATGCATTATTTATTACCCCTTAGCCACCCTTTGTTAGTTTTCGGTTTTTTTCTGGGTTTGTGGTCGGCCCCCTCTACATAACACCCCACGCAAATTTCCTTCCTCAACCCTCGCTTGTCTTAAAGTAAAATAATTTATTCAATGATGATCATTCACGTACCCATTTGATCTAAAGATAAATATTTGTCAAATAGAAACGATAAATCGTAATATCCTAAATTTTAAAAATCTTAATTACTCATTTATAGCTTCACCCAAATCTTTTCAGGCTCTACTAAAAGCTTCAAATTGATACATAATAATACATCATAATAGATCTATCACATTAATTTTCATCTCACTACAAATCATTAATCGGTTCCTCTAACTCAAATCTATCCTCCATTAGCACTCTAACAATATTATATTGCACTATATATGTGTCAGCACATGTGGATTTTTCATGTCAGATTTATTATTCTCCATGTTACACATATGTATTTTAACAAGATATGGGATGAAGTATTGATGAAGTGTAGATTTGAGTTGAGGGTAATGATTTGGGATTTTTACTAATATTAATCCCACGGAAAGTCAGGTTTGCTGGAATATTCAAGGAATATTCTGATGTATGAGTGTATTTTGTAGACAGTATGGGGGAGCTATTGAGGTAAGTTGTTATACTAGTTCCCCTCCATGTAGTCGACCAATTACAATCGAAATCCTGGGTTATAAAAATAAATAAATACCAAAACAAAGAGAGTCCACATCGTGAGAGGGAACAAATTATATGATACACAATCACACCACCTCGCCCCCATATCTTGACGGAATCATGATTTAAAATTGTAGACTTATTTGTTTATTTTGAAAGCACGATTTGTGACTCAATTAATATTACGTGGTCATAATTCACAATGGATTTCTGGAATTTACGGGGAAAATTTTGAATTTGGAGTCATCTTTAAATTTGTCTTATTGTGTTATGGCATTAAGATTCGTGCTCTTTTTCTGGTTCCTTAATCCTCCATCCCCTAAAATCCGACTAACTCTTCCTTATGGAGCTCTGTTTTTAAAGGTTTATATTACCACTCCACAGACTTTTGGCACGCCGCTAAGGGCCACCGCCCATCGTGGGGCTGGCAGAGCCTCCTCCTAGGTCGAAACTCTATTACAGACCATGTGCAATGGCGAGTGGGTAATGGTGCAACAATCAAGGTCAGACAGGACAGATGGTTGGCCCAAGGGGTGCTTTTTGGGCCAACAACCAGACATGAACCTGAGACAGTGGCTGGCTTCATCTCTTTGAACCAACTCACTTGGGACATCCCCAAACTCCAACAATGCTTTGATAGGTATACAGTCCAAGAAATTACAGCCATTCCCCTACGGGCAACATCTCACGTCGACAAACTAATCTGGACTAGATCCCATGAAGGCAACTACTCAGTCAAGAGCGGCTATCATCATATTCGACAGGCAAATACTAATACAGACACTACTCGGGCTTCCTCCTCCTACATTGCACCCTGCCGTCTTTGGCAACACATCTGGAAACTTACTACAGCCCCTAAAATCCGAATGTTCCTTTGGTCGATATGTCACAATGCACTATCGACCAAGGACAATCTTTGCAAACGACATATTATAGAGGACCCCGTATGTCCCCTGTGTTCAACTCAAGATCCAAAAACAATGGAGCATTTATTCATGTCCTGTCCTAGATCTCAGCAGGTTTGGAATCATCCTGATATCCAACTCCCGACCTCTACCTTTCGCACCCACAGTATGGCCATATGGTTGGCTGACCTAGTTGAATCCAGAACTCACTCACCTGGGATGGAGATCGTTGCAACCCTCCTCTGGCAGATGTGGAAGGCACGGAATCTCTATGTCTTTCAATGTCAACAAGTGACGCCTCAGCAGATCGTTGATTCAGCACTCACATCCGCACGGTTGTATCTGTCTTCTGCATCGGTGCATCTAGATCCTGGCGTGGCTAAGCCGAACCCGTACACCGTCTGGATTCCCCCAGCGCCTGGCTTCCTCAAGGTCAACATGGATGGGGCTTTTCTCCCAGGCTCCAACAGGGGATCAATAGCTTGCCTCTGTCGCGATCACCATGGCACCTTGCTCGACGGCTGCTCCCAATCCATTGACGCCTCCTCACACCTCCAAACAGAAACCCAAGCTCTCCTACTCGCTCTCAATCTGTTGATCAGGAAGGGTTTGGCTCACACTAACTTGATTCTTGAATCGGATTGTATGGAGTTGGTGGAGGCTGCAAATCTTCGTCGGACACCACCCCTGGATTGCCAATCGCTGATCACGGACGCCATCGCTCTACTCCGACGTTGCCCTAATTCGAGCCTTAACCACTGTAGGCGTGAAGCCAACAAGCCGGCCGATTGGGCCGCCAAGGCCCACGGCTGTGGCTCTTTGCTTTCTTCTTGGCCTCTTGCCCCCCTCTAGCTCTCTTTAATTTGCTTTGTACTGATGCCCTCTCTAAGGGTTGTTACTTGTTTGGCTCTTGAATGTCATGTTTATTTACCGACCAAAAAAAAAAAATTCCTCCATCCCCAATTTTGCATCAATACTTGTTTTAAAGAGCTGTTCCTTACATGGAACAAAAAGAGAGGGATTTTTGCTTATGGCATCTCCATCGTACGGATACGTTATGGATCAATCAAAATTTATAGAGATGCTTCACTCTCGAGGGCCAACATTATATGCTTGGGTCCTCTTAGTCTGTGGTCTCCAGCACCGCACATCGTGGTGAACAATTTGCTCTTTAGGATCGGTTCGTTTGATGAAAAACCATTATTGAGAAAAAAATTTCGCAGTTTTCAATATTTTGATAACCAAAAGACTACTCAATTAACAGAAAGCGTTTTCTATGGACTGAAAATAATAAGTTTAAATTGGGGAAAATGATTTCCTAATAAAGTCATTTTTCTGTGATTTTTAATTATGGAAGCTGCCTCTAATGGATTCTTTATTATCAAATACCATGAAACTAGATTTTTTTTATCTTGTTTTTGGCACATAAGCACCAGAAAATTATTTACTTTTTCCCACATTGTATTTCACGAAAACATTTTCCATTAATTAGAAGTTTTCAGTAAAATAAATACACCCTGATTTAATACACAAACATATGTAGCTCTTATATCAAACTAAAATTGCCTATCTCTTTAGGAAAATAAAAGCAAATTTTCCTTTCCAAATAATGGAAAATTATTTTTAATTCAATTTTAGATTTCAGTCAAATATCAGGAAATATTGCTGTTATCCTGGAAAATGGCTTTTTGAAAAATATTTTTAATAAATGTCAAAATTTTCTACGAAAGAAATGGAAGAAAATTTCTTGATAAAAAAATTGCTTTAAGTGAAAAATGATTTCCCCTTGTTAGATTAGAAAATCCATTCTCCTAATTTTAAGCATAAATATTTTCTTTAATTGTAAATTATTTTCTACTAACTAATCATGTTTAGCAAGATAAACGCATAACTGTCTGGAAACTTAATTCACGGAAAATAATTTTATTCAAACAAATACACCCCTTTAATAAAATAAAATAAAAATCCTGGAACTCCTCCGTGCTATATAATAATACACATTGATGAAACTCCCACTAACCCTCAAATTAAAAAAATCCTGGAACTCCTCCGTGATATATAATTATATTGATGGAATTCCCACTATTTGGACTAGAAGAACATGGCATGAACCTGGCGCTAGCACCTGCGGCGGAGCTTACACTTTTTACGATCGGGGACAGTAAAAGGAAATATAAATTTAATTCAACGAAAATCACACTAAATTCTTATGATTTAAGGGATTTTGCAATTTAGTCCTCGGTCACTAAGCATTTAAAGTTCTGCGCCTCAACTTATATTGATTTAGGTCCTACCACTCAGTTCCCTTAAAAAAAATGGGCCATATTTCTTGCTCTTGACCTTCATAAGCCCAAGATAATTTCCTAGTTGATCAGAAAATCTGCATTGTTGGACGTGATCCTAGTCTTTAAGTCCGGGCTATTGGTCTGACAGATTAGTCTAGCTTAGCCTCAAACTAGCAAGATGAGTTTTAAGGTCTTATAAGCGTTGATGAGCTGCGACTATAGCGGACGATATTATGTCGGCGGCGAGCCCACGCAGGGCTACCTTTAGTGGTGTCAAAACCTAGGCCGGATGTTGGATGTTAGATATGTATCCGATCGCTTCTATTACCTCTTACACTAATGGTAAAGTCTAGTGCAATCTCGCACTATCAGAATGTATTCTAAAGTCATGCAGACCTGAGCGATACATGATTAAGGTGGATAATATCATGCTAGCTAAAAGCCAATATTGTTGTTTACAGTAGTCTTAGAGCTAGCTAGGACGGGGATGTTGGACGCTGCATATGCCCCCTCTTATCTCATGTTGCCTAAGTCTAAGTTGTTGCTCGGTAATATGTCTCGTCCAACCTGAAATTAGCATGACGCAATTATGTTCTGTAACAGGATGTGGACGTAATCAAGCAAGAAAATAAATAAAATATCAGGAACAATGAACGAGATGAAATTGAGAGAGTACCTATGCTAGACAAACCACTCTTTTCTGAAAAGTCAGACTATTAGAAAAGGGTCAACAATGAATCACTGATGTATTACATAACCTTGGCGACGGAGGCCAAGTGAGATTGTCTCCATGGACATCCATTTGTTTTCTTTAGATACATGCACAGTCGGACATTTCAAATCACAAAGTACGAGAGTTTTGCATTTGCTCAATTGAGAAATATGATGGTACTGCCTACTCAAAAGCTCATTTGCAGATATACCATATACACATGGCCCAATATGTCAAGAATGAGCCCCTCATGATCCAATCATTTCATACAAGTTTGATCGAGCCCGCACTGAATTGGTATGTGATGAAGAATGTGAACCTTCTTGACACCTGGAATAAAATGACTGACGCATTTCTCAAGCAGTTTATGTTCAATATAGACATCGCACCTTCCCGAGAAGATCTTGAGCAGATGGAGGAAAAGGGGAGTGAGTCATTTAAGGAGTATGCTATGAGGTGGAGAAATCTAGCAGCTCAAAAATTAGTCCTGAGCCTATTGATAAAGAATTGATGAAGTTATTCTTCAAGACCCTCCCTTTGAATTCCGCAATAAGATGGTTAGCACATATGTTGAGAACTTTAATCAACTCATCCCAATGGGTGAGCAGATTGAGAAAGGGTTGAGAGATGGATAGTTTAATGAGCCAACCTCTACAAGCAAAAGATTTACCCCAAAGAAAGAGAAGGGCCTTGAAGCTGAGATTAATGTGGCATATTCTCAACCGAATTGTGATACATCCAATCGCACTTCGGCAATTAAGATTTCTACTGAGCAACAAGGTGGAGGACATTAGTCCTCTGGTCGACAATGAAGTAATAGAAGACAATTCACACCTCTTCCTAGACCTCTGTCCAAAGTCTTGCTTGTTCTCGAAAAGAAGGGATTACTCTCTTCTAAGCCAAAGCGACCAAATCCCAAGCATTATCCCGCATATAATCCCTCTGAAAAATGTGACTATCACATAGAAGAGGGTCACTCCACTGATGATTGCTATGTTTAAAGCATAGGGTCCAAGACCTCTTGGATACAAAGGCATTCTCTATAAGCAGTAATCAGAAAAACCCTCTGCTCAACCATGACGGAGGCGCAAATGTTGTCACTGAGTGAAGAACTTCTTATCTTCACACTCCTCTATGAATGAGTCTTTTTTTATGCTTTCTAGGATTCCAAGTTTTTTTTAAGGATTTCTTGCTTTTTGAAGTTTCAATTATTGCTTTCATTACTAGGGTTTGCTTGTTTGCATTTTCCATTCCAATAATGTAATTCATTTGATTCTATTAAATGAAATTACAAGTTTATTTCTAATTTTGAGGGCATGATGGGGTATATGAATTTAGCCCGGTGACAATATCCAACAATAATATATATATATATATCATCCATGGAGAAATTCTGAGGGCTGGGCTTTTTCATGCTTTCTCATCCAAAAAAAAAATTCCTCAAAAAAAAAAGAATAAAAAAATCATTTTTGAAGCCATTTCCAAAAGCATGCATTAGGTTAGCTCTATTTAATTTTCTAACTCATTTACTATATGTTTCAGAGCATCACTTTCTTGGTAGATGAGAAAGCATCTGAAAAAGGCGCATCATATTGCAATGATAGATTAATTGGCTTAACTATTACTCGACAAGTTTGAGAACACATTTCTAAAGAGTTAATATGATGAATTTGGAGCACTACAGGTTCTAGTAGTGACATGACTGAGACAAAATCTCGATCCGAGCCAAAATGGATGTGCAATTTGATTTACTTTGATAGTATCCTATTCATGCATGTTCTCTTGTGCATGGCAAAAGTTCTCTTGTGCAAGGGCAAAAGCAGATATTCGATCTTGATTAATAGGGACAATCCAAGAACACCCATTGCTAAGGCAGTCCCTTTGTGGGGCAATCCCTTGAATGAATGCTTAAAATCATGTTTTGAGTTAGTAAATTGTTTGTTTCAAAGTCACAAAAACTTTTCAAGCTTAAAGTTGCTGGACTCTTTTGAAAAGAGAATTTCTATAGTGATTTTACCTATGTAACTCACAAATTTCATGTGAAGATTTGTGAAGATTGACAATTCAATGGAGTGATATCAAATGCTAAAGAATTCGAAATGAGACGTGTTAGGATGATGAAAGGCAAGCCTTATCCTGTACACAGTCCCCTACTTATACATTTGTGAGATGAGTGTAAAAAGTTCAATATCTACAAGATAAAGAGTTATAGTGTTTGGGATAGAGAAATGAATTGCCCCTTATCATTTCGGTCATTGTACCTTTCGCGAGAAAACTCTTTATCTTGTAGATATTTAACTTTTTACACTCATCTCACAAATGATCCATTGTTTAACTCATTTGAGCTCCATACACTTATGGAGATTCTTTTCAAATTACCCATGTCAAGAACCACCCTATATCGGGGCAAATTGGAGGTAAGACAGCATTATGAGGTGAGGAAAATGAAAAGAAAATTTTTTGCTCTCACTTGCATCAGTCTTCAAGTCGTGCTATTACATTGAATTCATGTGATAATTTAAGTGGCTTAGGATGACAATTTAAGTGGCATCAGTCTTCAAGTCTCTATCCTACAAACTTACCCTTAGTTCTATTTTGATTTCAATTCTTAAGCACAATGCACACGTCAAGCAATTACAATTTGAATGCAATCGAACTTTCAAGGGTCTTCATCTACCTTTTGCCTTGCCCCAATGTGGGGGATGATCACCAACTAGGTTTGAAGAAAAGAAATTGCAGTCTCAAGTGGGCTATGCAAATGATAGCATGAAAAGCAGTGTGCCTAGTAAAAGTAAGGCCAATGCCCATGAAAAAATAAGTTAAATGAGAACTAAGGACATGAAAAAGCGGTGTGCCTGGTAAAAGCAAAGCCAATGCCCATAGAGGAAAATGAAAAAAAAAAAAGAGTCAAGATAGATGACTATTAGTTGCAAAGATTATATCACAATGAAGCAGTACTCAAAGAGTCAAGATCAATGGTGTATTTATAATGACAATCCTTAGTGAAGGAGAAGACCGGCGACAATCCCTAGATGATCATCAACTTTGACCCCTATACATATCTTTGAGCCTAACAATCTTTTGTTTCTCAATCCATGAACCTAACCTATGTTACATCCCTTGTAAAGTCTCTTCTGATTATGGCACTTGAATTAACGTAGGGGTTCACATGTTTTAAGCATCGCTTGAAGAAGTGCGGGTAAGATTATTTCTTTCTCATTTTGCAGGATTCTTGACTTGTAAACTTGGAGATGATTACATAATTATTCTTTCAATTGCCTTGACTTAAAGAGTCCCTTTGTTAAGCCATTGACCAAGCCCACATTGCAGTCCCTATTAAAAGACATCTTAAATTGGTAAGGTCGTACTGCTTGCGAGAATACTTGAACCCTTGTTGATATGATGATATGGAGTGATTCTCCTAAAATAGCCATTCTGAATGAGAGTGAGTGAAAGTCATTTCTAACTGAAAGTCTCTCATTTAGTATTCTAAAGAAATCCATGTCATTGTCTTGAGCGACAATTCTCTCATGTGGAAATTTAGGTGATGCAAATATGGTAAAGTCATTATGCATAAACCTTGATTGAATTGATGAAAACCTCATTGAATTTTGAAATGTGCATGAATGCATACCAGTTTTTGCTCTAATCGTGTCTGACATATAGTATTTCCTAGAAGACTGAGTAATACTTGACGTTCATGTTGCTCCTTGAAGCCTTGAGATTTGGCGTGCCGTCTCTCTTATATTGACCTGGCATACTTTCGTATCCCAGAGTCCCTTTCATCGACTCGACATGCTTTTATAGCCCGATAACCCTCATGATTGACACGGCATGCTTCCATAGCCCAGATTTCCTTTATATTGACCTAGTATGATTTTGTAACCCGGAGTCCTTTTCATTGACTCAACGTGCTTTCATAGCCCAATGTCTCTCTTATATTGACCCGGCATGCTTTCATAGCCCGATATCTCTCTTAATTAACTCAGCATGCTTCTATAGCCCAATGTCCATCTTTATCGACCCGGTGTGCTTCTATAGCTCGGTGTCCTTTTATATTGATCGAGCATGCTTCTGTAGCCTAGAGTCTCTTTCATCGACCCGACGTGCTTCCATAGCCCGATGTCCCTTTATATTGACTTAGCGTGCTTTTGTAGCCCAAAGTCCCTTTTATCGACTCAGCGTGCTTTTATAGCCCGATGTCCACCATGATTGATACGGTGTGCTTCCATAGCCTGGATCTCCTTTATATTGACCCGATGTGCTTTTATAGTCCTGAGTTCTTTTCATTAACTCGGTGTGCTTTTATAGCCCAATGTCTCTCTTAATTGACATGGTGTGCTCTCGTAGTCTAGAGTTTCTAACCTGGCGTGCTTCCATAGCCTAGAGTCCTTTTCATCAACATGACATACTTCTACAGCCCAAAGTCCCCCTATCAAATCGGCATACTTTCAGAGCCCGAAGTTTCTCTTAATCCACACAATAACGTTTTCTTGAAGACCAAGAGCTCCTAACATTCAGGCTCTTTTCAGAATACCTCATGATATTAGGAGATGAGAAACCTTTCACAAACATTCAAGGTATTCTCTATCAAATGCCCCGAAACTCGACTCGGTCAGGCTGTCCCCCCAAAAGTTCTTCTCCAGATACAGTCTAATTAAGGCGATCGAAGAAAGGTTTGGGTCCTGGTCAAATGATCCATGTCACAATGCTAGGCGACCGAAGAAAGGTTCGTGTTCTAACCAAGCAAAACCTCATTTTAGGCGACTGTAGAAAAGTACGAGTCCTAGAAAATGAAACTTCGTTTAAGCGACCGTCGAATGGTACAGGTCCTAGATAATATCTGGTTCCCATTCATGCGACCGTATAAAGGTACGGGTCTTGGAAAAGCGATTTTTTTCGTCAAGGTGACCGAAGAAATGCTCGGGTTCTTGACAACCAAATATTGCCATACTGGGCGACCGTAGAAAGGTACGGGTCCTAAAAAAAACAGTCTCCTTACAAAGCCTTGTTACTATTATGGGCAACCGTAGAAATGTATGAGTTTTGGACATGTAACACCAACTATCTTGAACTACTCTACCCTCCTTGCAGATAAGTTATTCCAAGTAGATTCCTTTATCATTTGCATTAGCATTTCCATACATCATATAAATTGCATTCTAAAATGGAATTTATTTTCCAACAAAAAATCATTCAATGCGTCCATGATCAAAATTTAGGTCACAATTTATCTTTGAAGGCAACCTCTACGAGCTCACCTTCAAAGAGGGGCAGCTGTTGACACCTAAATTTTGGCGACCCAGTCATTTATTTATTGCATAAAAATTAATGATTAATTTTACCCCTGAAAAAATATTATAATTAAATTGCGTAGCATATAGTTTTAGGAGCATTTTTTTATTGCATTTTGCATTGGACTGGTGACTGATGGGTTTGAAATTTGAATTGGTAGTTCTGAGCTTTAATTTGATGAGTTGAACTAAACCTACGAAGAGAGCAAATTAGCCAGAGCCCGTTATTTTTTTATGATCGGAAATTATCTTGTGAAAAATGGAGATTTGATATTTTCGGTGATATGACGGTGTGTGACAAGGAGATATTACGAGCTCATCTTTGCAAGATTTGATATTTGAGAAAAATCCTATTACTATCTTGAATCTTTAGCAATGTGATAAAAATCGGTGGAGAATATTCAGGAGCAGATCTTCCTGTATGTTGATAAAAGCTTTAGTCCCTTGCCTATAACTTCACTCACATACAGAAGAAAAAAAGGGAGGCCACACAATAGAAATACACAGCCACAATTCATGAAGAAAATGGGGACTTTTCTTCGTTCTTTAAAAAAAAAATAAACAACACAAAAAGAAAGAAGAAAAAAGCTTTTGAGGAAAAAAGTCAAGGTCGACTAAGAAGGAGGCTGAAGGTACATCATCAGAGAGAGAGGGACATGTGAAAGGATGTGCGGCAGGCAGAAGAAAAAAAAAAGCCTAATAGGTCGTCTTCTTCGTGCGGGCGTCCTCACCCACCACCGGCCTCCGTCGATGAGCACCTGTGCCAACTGCCACCATGCTCGCACCACCGCGCCTCCGCCACCGCCACTCCACCACTGCCGGCCCTACCTCGCCTGCAGCCCATGCCGGCTTGTGACCCGCCTGCTACTCGCGACCCCGTCTGCCTCGCAGCCGCTACAACCCGACGCCAGAAGCCGCTACGCCCACGCCTGATTGGCCTACAACCGCTCAAGCCTTCCTCCACCAGCCACAGCCTACGCCACCGCTCGCCCATCTGCAACCACCTAGCACCCATCCCTTGCAACTCCGAATCACAATCGCCCGACGCCAACAGATCCTAAGCTAGTTGTCGCCCATCTGCCTCGCCACTCCGCCCACAATCTGCTTGTCATCGCTGCCACCACAGTAGCTCGCTACTCACCGTCTCTGCCCAGTGTCCGAACACTGTCCCTTGCAGCTCCGAACCGTTACCCCCTCCAAGCGACGACACCACAACAGCTCGTCCCCCGCCGCACGTTTGTTGTCTCCTCGCCAGAGCTCTGACCAACGGCAACCCACTACCCTCAGCTGCCCACCACCACAACGACCCGTCCTCGAGCCACACTGAGCCTCCATTGTGATCCACAAGTCGCCATTTGCTAAGCCCCGTTTGGAAGCCAAAATTCAAATTAGGTAGCTTTTTTATTTTATTTTTAAATATTTTGTTTCTTTATTTGAAATATTCCTTGATAAACATGATTGAAATCCCCGATATGCCATGATATTTGCAACTCGAGTAGCCTCCTTCTAAGTTGGGAAATTTTCCCAATTTCACTACGTGCATATGGTTGACAGTCCGATTTCACGCTCGAAATAAGACTCACGATCACACGGAAAAATCGCCAATCCGATCTCACGCTCGAGATACGATTCATGATTTTGTTTAAAATTGGCCAATCCAATCTCATGCGCAAGATACGATTTGTCAATTTATGGATATCAATCTTATCTTGCTTGATTTGCTGTCGTGTTGTTTGAATCGATTTTGTTTCCATAAAATAAAGCATATATATTTGAGTTAAGATTAGGTTCATGTTAGAATATTTCTTGTTTTAGGGTTATTTTGCATATTTAGAATAGGAAATTTGTTAATTTCGAATTTTTAAAAATAAAAAATACCAAAAACATTCATTTAGGATGTTAGATTCTCTTTTCATTAATTTAGATTGCATGTATTATTAGAGCATTCCTTGCACATCATCTAGCCATTGCATACTAGGATAGATTGCATGCTTATTTAAGAAAACACAAAAAAAAAATACTATACTTATGTCATATAGTTTAGGTCATATTGCTATGTCATGTCATGTCATGTTAGATTAGTAGCATTGCATAAATCATGATTCTCATTAAACAAGTGAAAATAAAAATTGAGTGATTGCATATTAATTAGAAATCATATCTAGAATTGTTGATGTGAATTTTGATCTAACATCGCAGATGCTTTCGTTGCTATGAGGAAAGTCCTGCAATTTATTTATTACTTTCTTGAGTGTTAAATTGGTGAATAGTACATCTGCATAATCACCTCACATGTTAGGGAAATAAATTAAAATCAATTCAAACTGCCTGCAAAACATTTTTTTAAATAAAAGAGAAAGGTACCAAAATGGCATTAGAGGAATCTAGTGTAATCAAGTCCCCGAACTCATAAATCAGTGAATCTCCCATTACTTTACTTGGATTTCTAATCGACTCACCGAAAATAGATTAGTGGTGACTCCTAATTGAAAAATCAATGGCATATTAAGAACTTGAACCTAAGTCGCGAATTGGTATGAGTTTGGGAGAGCCCACGCTAAGTTTAGCATAGTAATCCATTAGCCAAATCCTAGGTAGTTCACCCGAGGTTAGGTCGCGACACTCATTTAAGCCAAGATAGAATTAGGGTATAATGCGCTTCAGTGGGTCGAGATTCGAGATTGAAATTTCCAACTAAAGTGGTATGAACCATTTTGATTTAAGTTATCACTATTAATGATTAATGAGTTACTGATGCTATCGATATCGATGATTAGTGAGTTACGGAATTCTCGATATGATATATTAGTCATTGATTTCTCGATACACTTTATTAGTTGCTGATATCGAAATTTATCAACAACATATCAATGGGAGGCCATTCTGAACAACTTCCTTCATTATTTGATGAAGTCTTGGGGGTATTTATCTTCTTATCAAGACGGGAGCACGAATTTTGCAAGGCTAGAGAATCAAGAATGCAGGTTCCCAAGTCATTAAATGTATCTCTATTTTCCTTAGGAGTCTTTAATGTTATGTAAGTTTTAGGAGTCAAAGTTCTAAATTCCTAGATCTTTAATGTTAGGCTAGTTCCCATGTCTATTTATTACTTTTCTATTCCTAAAGTTGTAATCCTCTTAATAAAGGAATCCTCTTAATTGTAACCAGCCTAGATTTTATTGAATGAAAATACTTGAGATTTCCTCTATGTGAGCAAATATCTTTGGAGAGTAGATAATTTCTATTTCGATCTCTTTATCCTTGGAGAGTGGATTACTCATCGGTGGTGAGCTAAGAAGCCTTTTATCCTTGACTGGTGGATTTTCCTTTAGACCTTGATGGTGAGCTTCTCCTATCCCAAAGTCCTTTATCCTTGATGGGTGATTCATCATTTAAGCCTTGGTGGTGGCGCATCCTTTAGACCTTGGTGGGATCGTAATCTATCATTTATTCTATAATTCATCCTTGGATATCCATCCCCATACACCCCATTCTATCCTTCTCTTATATTTACCCATCGAAACCATCCTCATAAATATTATTTCCTAAACACTTAACCACAAAAGTCCCACATCTTAAAATCACTTGCCAACGCATGCATCATGTGGGGTTGAAATTCCAAATGACTTGGGCATCGGGCTCACATATGATTGGCCAAAAAGAGCTAGGAGGGACGATCAATTCTAACTCCTCCTCTAGCTATTATCACAATTGTCCTAACTCGTCGCGCAAAGTCTGGGTTAATTAAATCAAAATTACACCGCACCACTCATGCGCCAATGATTTGAGGTTGCGACTTAGCTTGTGCATGGTTCCACGCGAAGTACTATTTTTATCGGAGGTCATACCAACAAAACAGAAAACTGAAGTCACCAGAATTTTATTTTATTTTAATTTTATATGTATAGTGACATGCACAAGAAATGTACCGTATTCTTAAGGATCTAGCGTATTATATAAATGGGAGATTAAATAATAACATTATTGTCTTGGTTCCAACCCTCCAGTCATGTATGATTCCAAATAATTCAGTAGATAACAATTTATTGCACTAACTTAGATATTAAATTAAAGGAGATAGATATCGTCATCAGATTCATCGCAAGTGATTTCTTTTCCGTTGAACTCTCAGGTGTCCACCTTCCTTCAGAGGTTTCTTGGACATATGAAATGCAATTATTGCTGGTGTCATGGTAATCGAGCCTCAATCACGCGCAAAAAAATAAAGGGGCAATTTGTGAGCCGCGTCATTACCATGAATTCGCCAAGTCGACCAAACCGTGCCGGTTCCGTATTGAATTGGTCCCCAGAGATTTTGCTATCTCAGACCAAATCATAACATTATTTTTTTTTGGAGACAATAATGACTTTAAATAAAACGTTTTTGCCATAGAAGGAACTGCCTGTAACAAACAATATTCGCCCAACCAACGGGAAGTATTTGATTTCTTTAAGTAAATCAATTTTAGAGTTCGATTGTCCTTTTGACACTTTTACAATTTAATTATACTTTTCTCAAAAAGATTTTTCCTCTTGACGATTGTTGACACAAGCTTTAACAATCTAAAGTATATATGTGTTCTCTTTTCGCTATTTATATGTTAGTATGATTACTCCCCGGGGAATGTTATTTATTTATAAATTATCAATAAAAAAATTATAATTTTCCAAATTAATAAGGTTCCCTAATGAGAGCCACTCCAATGGGAAAAAAAATTAAAATAGTTACTTTAAAACAAGAATTTCCTTCTTATACCATCTAAAAGGTATATAACTTATTTTTTAGTAGTTTTTCAGATAAGTCAAAAAGGGGAATTAACATCTCGGTGACATAACTAGTAATCTCTCATCTAACAGAAGTCGCGGGAGTGCGAACACCAACTAAATACGCAAGTCACGGGAGTGTGAACACCAATTGTTTGCTCTTTCTGTCCATCTGAACTTTCTCTCATCGATGTAGGACAATTATCAACTTTAATTCAAAGTGAAATAATCATATTCGTAGCAATATTTCTCAACAGATCAACGGCGGATGTTATACCAAAAAAAAAAAAAAAAACGGACGATTTTCCTTGTCCCAAAAACCCATGCCGCGTTCCCCTCGTCCATGGACGGTCGGATAAACTTTTCAAATTATTGTCCTTAAATTCCGGTTTTGCTTCTTTTTGATCATATAGGTAGTCGGCGTGATTCAAGGGAAAGGAATGCACCACCAATGCTGCCACATGGAGCCACTATTTGACTAATATAAATGTCCATGTGAAGTAGACAGGTCCGCTGACTTAAAAAAGGTTTCGAGAAGGAATTTTACGGTTATACTAATCAAATTTTAAGAACGATTTACTGTACTAAAAACTAGATATGGGAAATGATGTACTTAAGTCGCTTGAGAAGTCGGATTAATGTAAATGATTTTCATAATGAACAAGATTTACACTAAAATTCCAAAAGAACGATTTTATGTTTTTTAAAACCAGAATTCATTTTTCAAAAATATAATATGACCTCTCCCAGTGCCATAACCAATGACATCGTCTAGCATCGGGACTTGAGTGCCTCAGCTGTAGATCTTGCGGCCAAACACAGACTTTGGTGGCAAGCTCGAGACCTTGGGACTCATGGCTTACAACCATAAAGCCCATTGTTAGGACCCTATGAATGAAACTTCAAGCCTTAGTACCTATCACAAGCTAACCCTCGCACAAGGGAGGGAGCTGTTAGGTTTAAGGGTATTGTCAACTACAGGTCGATGGCTTTCCATTGACTTGAGCTCTCCCAAGCTTATATTTTGCGCGACATTAAACGTTCAAATTTTTTTATCAATTAAGCCTTTGCAAATTTTAATAAAGGATCGCCATACCGACCAAATAAAATAAAATAAAGGATCGCCACTAGCCCCCTTTTTAGGGCTCGGCTATAAACTAAGTAAGATATGGGAGAATATCCTACTATTTACACAACGAGAGATTTTAGATTTAGGGACTTGATTATGTTAGTCATAAAGCTAATGCCCTTTCGGTACCTAACCTAATCATATGTTTACTAATGCCATAATAGCCTATAAAGAAAAATCTAAGGTTTGTCATAACCATTCTAAAACAAGGAAATAGCATCCAAATGTTGAAAAAGCGCAATCAATTATAATCATAATAGAAAGTATGCAAGCATTCTAAAATTATCCTTAGAAATGAAAACAAAACGAAGCAAAAAGATATCCTATTGTAAAGCTCTAAAAGCTTATAAATTTTAGGTTTTAATTTACAAGGGTTTTCCAAATTTTTAATTAATTTTATTTATTTATATTTAATTACTTTTTCGGATTTTTTTTAATTTGTAATGTTTTAGTATAAAATTCTTATTTTTTATTTTCTAACTTTCTACATTTTTATTTATTTATTTCCTAAAGCTTTTTTCTTATTTTCTATTTTTAAATTATTTTATTTTTATTATTTTTATTTGTGATTTAAAAAAATTAAAATTTTTAATTCTTTTTTTAAATATTATATTCGGAGAACGGGCTTGGATTAGGTGGACCCGATCTGGCTCGTTGACCAGACCCAAACTCGGATCCGGCCCGATCAGAATTTTTTTCATCTCTATTTTTTATTCTTTTTATTTTCTCTTTTATGTTTTTCCCTATTATGTCTCTTTTCTCCCCTCCCGAAGCTGTCGGTGGCCGACCAACTCGAACAAGGGCTTTCACCGAATCGCATGAAAACACAACGAAAACACAGATAGAGGCATGATATGAGACATGGTTCAACAATATGGACTTCGGGATATCGTTAAAGCATTTTGTCTAACATATGTTATGCAGTTCGAGCATTGAAATCCGAACTAGATTTTCAGGCGGTTCTCGGCCTGAACACACTTACACGGCTCTACATTGTCATCATCCGTCACAACATCTGAGGTTTCACTCATTCTGATCAAAAATTTGCCAACGGATTTCAACATTTTACGCTTCGACGAAGGAGAGGACGTCCGGTTGGATCCGGCAAACGCGAACAGCCTCCTTAACTTCGTTGAACGTCAAGCCCGTTCGACGCCTTCTTCTTCTTCCTCTCGGTCGAGCACACCTCACACTCATGGCGAGCCCTATGCAGCTCGCCTCTTCAATGGTCGCCTCCTCCAAAAAACGACGACATCCCTCCTTCTTTTGTGAGCAACAATGGGCGAATCTGTCTCTCTCTGCCTCTGATTCTTTTTCTCCTTGTGCCAGCTAGCACACCTTCTAGAACGCGTTTTCTCACATCACGCGCTGCTGCTTTTCTTTGCGTCACAGGCGCCCACGGACGCAGCTCGCCACCTCCCTTTTTGCTCCGTCATTCTTGTTCTATCACGGTCAATATGCTCACCAAGGAAGAAGTCGCGTGCGTGAGGGGAAGAAAGAAAAGCAGGGGCTGGGCTTTTTGTTCCCTTTTTAATCTCTAGTGGGCTTTGAAAACATAAAAGAAATGGGCTAGAAAGGGAATAAAGAGATGGGCCCATAAATAAAGAACAAGACTAGGTGCGGCCGGTGGGCTTAGAAGGCCGAAATTGCCAAGTGTGCTGGACAGCACCAGCCCACTCGATTTATTTATTCTTTTTCTTTTCTCTTTTGTCTTTTTCCCTATTTTGTCTCTTTCTCCCATTCATCTTCAATCCCCCGAAGCTGTCTCCTTCCCCGCAACTTTCTTCACCGAATTTCCTCGTCTGCAACTCATCTTTCCTAAGCCCCTAAAACCTCGAACCCACGCCATCCTCTATCATCGCCGGCCCCTAGAACCGCAGGTCATCTACTTGCGGCCGCTCACTCCGACGGCCAGAAAACAAAAAAGGAAAATCCAGGACGAAACTAAAATCTGTAGAATATAATCCTAGCCAGCGATCAAGGAGATGGAAGTAGGAAGCTAACTGTAGCGGTCTTAAACTGCGGGCACCGTCTGTGAGGAAATCATCGGCCGGAAGGAGGGAGGATCCATGGCCGACCAACTCGAACGTGGGTTTTCACCGAATCGCATGAAAACACAACGGAAACACAGATAGGCATGATATGAGACATAGTTCAACCACATAGGAAGAATCAAGCGTTAAAACTAGCTTCTAAACATTGATCGGACAATATGGACTTCGGTATATCGTTCACGCATTTTGTCTAACATATGTTATGCAGTTCGAAAATTGAAAGCCAAGCTAAATTTTAAGATGGTTCTCGGTCTGAACATGCTACACATAGCTCTAGATTGTCATTATCTGTCACAATAGCTGAGGTATCGCTCATTTCGATCAAAAATTTGCCAACAGATTTCGACACTTTACGCTTCAACGAAGAAGAGGAAAATAAGTCGCTCGGGACATCACCTGGTTCTGGGGTGACACTGCGGTGGATACGGACGTCTGGTTATATTCGGCAAACGTGAACGGCCTCCTTGGCTTTGTCTCTCGCTGGTGCTCCTTCCGGGTCCTCTATCTCAGAACGTCGAGCCCATTCGACACCTTCTTCTTCTTCTTCCTCTCAGTCGAGCACACCTCACACTCACACCAAGCTCTCTGCAGCTCGCCTCTTCAGTGGCCGCCTCCTCCATAAAACGACGACATCCCTCATTCTTCTGTGAGCAACAATGGACGAGCCTCTCTCCCTGTCTCCGATTCTTTGTTTCCGTCAAGTTCCTCCCTCCTCTCTTCTCCGTTTCTTTTCTGCCTTGCGCGACACCCCTGCTCACTCACCCACTCCTCGCTCGCTTTTTGCGAATCTTTTTTGTTATGCTCTTTTTCCCCTCGCGCCAGCTAGCACGCCTTCTTCGGAGGCTCGAGCCTCGCCGCTCGAGGCCCCGAGCTCGCCCAATTTGGTGAGGTCAGAACTTGCTGGCCATCACTGTGGTTGGGACGGCCAAGAAGAAGCAAAAAGAATAAGGAAGAAAAGAAAAGAAAAAATTTAAATAAAAAGTACGATTTTTTAAAAATAAAATAAAAATAAAAATTCGAATTTGTTAAAAAAATGTTTTTATAGGAACCATCGTTTTATTAACAAGCACCTGAATCTAAGCTTTGGCAGATTAGGAAAATGTTTTCCGATTTTTTTAAAGTAGAAATCATTTTCTTGAATTTAAGTTTTGGTAGGAAAATATTTTTTATTAATTAAGAAAATATTTTTTATGGACTCATTTTCCCAAGCGAACCAAATATAAAAAAATGAGGAACATATTTTCCCAAAAATATTTTTCACAGAGCTAACGCATCCTTTAACTTGGAAAGATTTAAGACTTGTATATTGTACGGAAAACAAACGTAAGACCATTCACGGAGAGGGACATGAGACTGTTCGAAATCGTCGTGTACTTCCTGCTAACTATGCAGAGGACAATGTCCCTAGATCACATGCCAAGGGCATGCAATAACATATATAAATTTAAGAAAAATAATCTTAACAACCCTAAGCCAGAACCAAAAGTACTCAGGAACCGTCAAGAGTGAAGACGAATGTCTACTTAAAGTCTCTAACTATTCCCTCCATTGGTGTTATTATCATCCTCTCTCTTTTTTTTTTGAATAACCATGCATGTTATTGAGTTGATGATATATTTCTAATTTTACTTTGAATTTAAATGTGCCCAATCATGCACCACTTTCTATAAATTTGTCAAGTTTCAATTGGAAGAAAATATCCTACAACATATTATTGAAACGAAATTACCTGTTACATTGCATTTCATCAACTATCAACTAGTCCCTCCAATTGCCACAAAACAATTGCTTTGTATTCAGTTTTAGTAATTTTTTCTTTTAATATTAAAAGGGAACCTGTCCGGTCCGGGTGGGCGGGCAGGCGGATCTGCCCATGGAACCGGGAACTGGACCGGTTCCCACCGATTCTCAAAAATTGGAACTGGGAACCGGATCAGTTCCCTCAAGAACCACCGATTCTAGGCGGTTTCAATCCGGTTCCAGGCAGTCCGGGCGGTTCCCGGATATATTGCACACCCCTACTAATTACTCCTCGAAGTGGGAATTAAAAACAGAAGATGCAAAGAAGGATGCACCGTTTTTAAGAAAGTCAACACTAGACTTTTGACTAGGTGACATTGGATGTATGGTAAAAAGTCACAATGGTCTAACGCCCTTTTAAAAATTCTGCCCCTTCTTCTGCAATTTCCTATTGAAAACACTCCGCAATGAATTTTTACCAAAAAAAAAAGTTGCGATCACGATATCTCCCCATTTAGTTCCTCTAAACAACCACAACAACAACGTAGTAACTCTTCACTCAAGCTTTTTGATCGTGCTTCTCGAGACACATTATATGACTTGATTGATATCTGACTTATATCTTGCAATGAAGGTGTCCTCAATGATTTCCTCTTTTGACTTCCTTTTTCCGGTGTCAAATTGCCAATGACCGTGAACCGATCTTTGGAACATTCCAGGTAAGATAAGTCTTGAAATATAATGCCAAAGGCTACAATTAATGCTTAAAGCCGCAATAACGTTCTCATTTTATGTTCATCATGGGGATTGCCACGAGATGATGCAGAGTTGCATCTCAAACGAATGACATTGACTTGGACTACATACTGTCACGAAAATTTGTTGGCGCTCCCAATTGATTGACGAGTAAGCGGTGCCGCCTAATTGGGAAGTTGAAGACACTGGGAATTTCTTGTTGAAGGCTTCAGACTCAAATCATATGCGCAGTAGACTGTCCCCATGCTCTTGTTACCATGGAACTGTCAGAGTGTTGTTCAAGATTTTTTTTTTTTAATAGGAAATCCAATAACTAGAAAACCTGGGAAAATCAGAAAATTCTTTAGACCCATTTGGATTTTTCCTAGGAAGTTGTCCACGTCAAATCACCGGTGTATCATATAAAATAGCCGGCAATGAATAAGTGGCTACATAGGTAATTTCTAGTGAAAATGAGCTGGAATAATTATATTAGAATTTCATGCAAAGATTTAGGATTACATTGACAAAATTAAAAAATGTAAGATTGAATCAACGTTAGTATAATAGGTTTAGAATTAGTTTGATAATTAGAACGACACCAATTCATGACCCTTGCACGAATCGTACTTAGATAAATTTTTTCTCAACCGCCTGATTGAGTAACGTTTGGACTAACCCTCAATCATGCTGCTCTACATTTTTTTGGGTCGAAATGCGATCATGCTTCTCTACCTTATGCCATGTATCAATGCGGAATTGCTACTCTGCTGCAAGTACTCAGATTATGCATTTTTTTTTTTTTTTGCCAACACTTACACTATACATTTGGAAGATCAATTTCTAGTAAATCTCATAGATCATCTTTCTATATGTTTATGTCTTTTATAATAACGACTATAGTTGGTAAGCCAGTGAAAAATCACATAGAGAAGGCTAAAAAAATATGAAGCTTACAATTTTCATTGACTATCAAAAGAAGATTTGGAAAACATTAATATCTTCATCTTAAAAAAATATAAAAAAATGAATTTCTGAAATAAATCAGATAATAGCGCAGTGATGAAGCGTCCAATTGATTTTATAGTGTGTGCATTTGTTTTTGAAGCATGTAGAGGAAATAGAACTTGGGAATGAATAGGGGTGGGCAGTTTTGGATTCCAAATAGATTCCACATGAAATTTAGAACCTATCTATTAAAAAAAGTTCCTCAATTTTTAAACCTCTTACTTATGTTACTGACCTATTTTTGGACAAAAAATTCATTTTAGAATTAGAAAAATGAAATTATGTTACCAAATAGATTTATGTTTCAAATATGTTCCCAAGAACGGAAAAATAAATCTTACTAGAAATAGAATGATTATCATGCACGCCCTAAGTGACCATCATTTCACGTAGTTACAACATTGCATCACATATACTCCTGAAATAGCCATCCAATTCCTCGCAAATTGATTCTTTTATTAGTTATAAACCAATGGAGAACCATGATCTATGTCCCTTTTGGACATATTTACCCTAAAACTTTTCAACACACCTTGTAAAACTCCTGAACCAGTGCCCTTGAGACAAGTCTGCCCTATGGCCTCTAACTTCGTTAAATTCTGGAATATTCCGTGAAAAAATCCAATTTCATTCTTCAAGTTCTTTTTTAATAGTTTGTTCCCAACAATAAAAAAAAAATTCTACAATTGCCTCTAACCGTCTAAATCTGAAAAAAAAAAAAAAAACATATCTCTAGTTAAGAAATCTGGTAATAATTTGATTCTCATGTATATATTCTAGGGATAAGTGCAATAGAAATCCTAAAACTTGTCAAAATGGTTCAATTGAGTTCTAAAATTAACATTGTTAGTCTTACTAATGGAAAATACTAACATGGCGCTGACATAGCATTTTAAATGATTTTTTATTTTCCACCTGGCTTTTTAAAATAATTTTTAATTCAATTTTTAAAAAATATATATTTAAAAACTAAAATTCATTTTTTAAAAAATTGTTAAAAAAAAAAAAGAAGCTGCCGCCACCGCCGCCCATCGCCGGAGGGGATGGTGATTGTCGCCAGCCCCTCCGACGATGGGTGGCGGCGGCGGCAGAGGAGCTACCATTTTTTTTTCTTTTTTTAATAGTTTTAAAAAAATGAATTTTAGTTTTTAAAATATATATTTTTTTAAAAATTGAATAAAAAATAATTTTAAAAAGCCAGATAGAAAATAAAAAATCATTTAAAATGCCACGTCGGCATTTTCTGTCAATAAGACTGATGGTGTTAACTTTAGGACTCAATTGAACCATTTTTACAAGTTTTAGGACTTAATTGCACTTTTTTGCAAGTTTTAATACTCAATTGCATTTTCGTAACAAGTTTTAGGATTTCTATTGCACTTATTTCTATATTCTATTATGTCAAAATTAACTGCTGATAAAATTACATGCCATCCAGCAAATATTTGTTTTCTTTTTTGTCGGAATCTAGCAATTATTTATTTACGCTCTGAGTTTTTTTTACATCCATTAGCGTAACATCTTTGCGAATTTCCAATCTACTCTAATCTAGAATTGCTTGTTAACCATATCTTCTTCAAATTTTATCACACATAAAACAAAGGCCAAAATTTCTCTTCTGATTGTGGCATGTTTTTATTGGGCAAAAAGATAATAAAAAGATACCTATTTTATGAATTATGACGGTAGCACAGATGGGGAAATGATGCCAGCTTGGGGATTTCTAGAGGCAATTGTAGTAAGCGGGGGTAAATATGTCTAAGTGAAATCAAATTGGGTTTTTATGTGTACTTATTCCATGTTTTATTGGGTGCACACCGCACGTTCCAAAACCCTAGTAATTTAATGACCAACTCTTACTGACAAGTTCTTGTACCTCGAAAGAATTCTAATAGGACTAAAATTTCCTTACCGACACCCACTCATAGCAAAGTGGTTGCATAACTATTCCCGAGTTCTTAAATATTTATCTATGTATATGCGTTGATCAAAGTCTATTTTTATTATAAAATTTCATCGTATATATTCAATTTGAAACTTGGACATATAGCAAAATTGCATGAGAAAATTTAGTAAATCCGATCCATTTTATAAGATGACATATTCGTTATACTTCGAATTTTTCTTACGTTGTGAGCTTGTAATTAGTTATAATCATGAGAAACCATAAGTCAACGGCAGTTATAAATCTCTCACTGGGGTCAAATATCAATCACTGGGGTCAAATATCAATCATGTGTGAACAAAACTAAATTTACATGAAAAAAAAAATGCATATTTGGAGGCAAATTATTGAAATTTAGTTTCTAGTGTTGCCTTCTAGTGACGAAACCAAAACGACAACGTAGCAAATTCACCAATACAGAAAACGACAATAGAGGTGACATAAGAAAGACAGACGTTGTACCAGGCTACCAGCAAAAGAAAAAAGTGTCATATGAGCAACCATAGGCAATAACACGACCTTAAAATCTATGAAGCTGATTTGGAAGAATATTTATACTTGGTATGTTTCGTGAAAAATAATTTATAAAATATTTTCCTTAAAATAATCTCTTTCATATTGCTTGAATTAATTAATTAGTGAAAAATATTCTTATTATTGATAATAAATTATATTTAAATATGTTCTCAATAAAAATATTTTTCTTTATTTATATTTGTAAACGATGCAAGTAATCACTTTTAAAAAATATTCTCAAAATCATTTATTTTTCGTGAAATCAATGGACTTTCAAAAATAAAAACTAAGGTCTCTTGTCTCGCAACATTGCCCATCAAACTCGATAATCCCCCTCCCAGTTTCTCTCATCATCTTGATCACGCAACACTTAAATTTCGCTAGTTCGTAAGACTCAACCGCCCTTGCTATATGTCACACTCACACCCTGACTGATGCAGGGACAAATGCATTCCAGAGTCGCCTTCGTCGCAAGTTCGCATCACTTTACGCGAAAGGGAAAGCCATAAGCAGTATAATCTCTCGAGCAACGACAGACATGGTTCAGTCGTTAAGCTAAGCCACCCAAGAAGCATATCGAGCTATAATCGAGCTAGCAAAGAAGATATGCGATAAACATCTACAACCAACCTGACCACAAACAAAGAAACAGAAGTGGGCTTTAAAAATTGCCGAGATAAATTTATATGTCAGCATTTTTTCAACACCAATGATCCAATCATACATATCTGTAAAATCTACGGGAAGGGCCTTTACAAATTGATACATTCATACAAGTCTACCCATCGATCTATAAGTGAATCTGCACCGCCATCAAAGAGGCTCAAGCAGACTTCATCCCGGATGGAGTTGACACCAGTATAATTGTTGAAGCCTTAAAGAGTCGAATTCATGCGCATCAAGTCCTAGGCAAGCTCAGAAGAATCATGCGAACTTTGGTTTAGGAGTGGATGAAATATTATGGTGCAGCGGACCGAGCTTTTGGATCCAATGACGCAACCCTTTCTTGTGGTCTTGGCAAGCTACGTTCTCCATCAGATTTAGTGTTCCATCACGAGCAAGCGAAACCTCAAACTGTTCCAATACTCTGACAATCTGCCAGAACTCGGGCCTCTTATCTGGTTGCAAGGACCAGCACTGCTCAATGAGATCATGCAGCGCAGGTGGGCAATCCTTCGGGATTACTGGTCTCAGATTCTGAATCATATCCCAAACCTCGTTAGTCATAACAATGACGATTCCATTTGCAGCAAACACACGGCAAAATGATTGGGCAACACGTAACAATTAACAAGACTTACATGAAACATTAAAATTGGCTTCTAAATAGACCCTTGACAAAATGATTAACATGCTTCCCAAGCTCAGTAACAATGGCACAGACGAGGCACACATACAACTTAATCTTAAAACTGTACGTCGCATGAATATAGTAACAACTCCTATGACTAACTATTTCCACCTTTTAGTATTTTTTCTAGAGTAAATTGTCTAATCTGCTCAACTAAGAGCTTTTATATAGTCGCTTCCGATATATGCAGGTGTCACATGAAAACTCATAGAATGTGAAGTCGACTCCACATGTGCCAAATAATCAACAAAGAAAACTTTAGAACTGGCGCATCAGAAGAGTGCATTATTTACTTGGTGCATCACAAGAGTGCATCCAGGAGTACATGATTCTTCTGTGTGTGTATACTAGTCTTCACACCCATACAACCAACATGGTCACTAAAAGAGAAGTTTAATAGGCCGAACTAGTGACATTTTCTCTACAATGTGCATAATGACTCAATGATGGGAACCTCGTAGCTAGAAATTCAGATAGCTTTTGATTGTTAAGAATTTTCTAGACAGTCCTCTGTAGTTGGGATGCAGAGATCTGTAACCAACATCGGACCTTAATTAAGGGTTTGGTCTTATAACCAGTCTGCACCACTAGTTTTCCAGAGACTCGTAAATAGGGGATAAATGATTTTATATCTACCCATTGTTATAATTATCGGTTAGACCCTAATAGATAGTAAAGTGCTAGCCCTCAGGACACTCAAGCCTTATCACATGTGCTAAAGTGTAAACAATTCTGTTTGATGTAGGTAACGTTCTTTAAAATGTACCGTTTCAATTTCAAAGCATCTATATGCATGTTTTCGCTATATTTGATAACCTTAACTAGTGCCCAGAGATGACAGATACATATTAACCACCGCAAAAGCAGATCAGAAGGATCATACTCGGAATGAACCCAACATGCACACATGAGGAGAAAGAAAGCACAAACCTTATTAACCACTGCAAAAGCAGCTTGTATGGGAGTCATGTCCTCATAAGGGATTACACCAGCCACCATTTCCCATAAAATAAGACCAAAACTATAAACATCAACCTTTCGCCCATAAGATTTGCGTTTGATCATTTCAGGGGCCATCCACCGGTAAGTTCCTGGGTCATCAGCTAAAGTATCACAGTAAGCCTCATCACAAGCAATGCCAAAATCAGCAATTTTCATGTGGAAGTCCTGATCGATTAGGATATTCTCTGGTTTGAGGTCACGATGAATGACCCCTTGTGAATGAACAAACTCCATTCCACGAGCAACCTCTAGGGCTGTTGTAATAAGCTTTTGCAAGGGGATCGATTTGTCTTCAAGCTTATGCAAGTATGCCCTCAAAGAACCTTCTGATAAATATTCCGTAATGATGCAATAAACTGGTGGCTTCTTGCATGAGGCAACGAACTGAACCATATGGAAAATAAGAACAGAAAAGTTATTAACACGTGAATGCGACAATCCATACAATTCATGCAAGTCCAGCCTATAGCAATGTAACAACATTAACTTGATCATCAATCCAGCCAAATGTCTCCACACAGGAAAACAACAAGAGTAAATATGCTAAAATTGTTACAAGCTTAACGATTTTCAAGTTACCTTTATAACATTCTGATGGTGAAGACGGGACAAAAGAGTTACTTCCCTAGCGAATTGTTTTTCCAATCTTGTAGCCAAGACTTCATTTTCGTCATCATCTGGAACCCTAATAATCTTTACAGCAACAGGTTCATCCTTGTATATCCCATGATAAAGCCGACTATGTGCGCCATGGGCAAATCTGAGACCAAGTAATAGTTTAGACATATCCACAACCCATTCATCTGTTCCATCAACAGCCATAACCCTTCCCCCGGAATGATCAAAGTATCTAGTCCAGGCAGAATCCTTCCTGGTTTTAACTTTGTCATTGTGTTTCATTGAAGCAAAATGCCTCAGTGGGCTACTATTCGATGATGAATTGGAATTCCGGGCCTTGGATTCATGGGATTCCCTATGCAATGGTTTTCCCCTCAAACCCTTCTCAGCTTCTTTCCTCTGCGGGAAGGGAGTTGAAAATCTCTTTTTATCCGAGCGTGCTTCCTTAAACACATCAGATAGGACCGTCGCTGGAAGTGGGGATAACGATCTCTGTTTATTGGTAAGTGGACTTCTTTGAATCTGTGAACCACTAGAACTGGGCTTCTGGCTTGAGACCGCTCGTGTTGGCCATGACTTCAGTCCAGGAATCCGATCTGCTTCAATTGTAAAGGGAATCGAGGCTAATCTTGAATAATCTATCCTATGACAAACTGTGTGAGAGAATTTTGCTCTCCTTATCCAGGAATTAGCATCCTCATCCATTTTCTAACAATTTATATAATATAAATGCTAAAACACTTCATATGTGATCACGTCCTTGATCTTCAGCTTTACGCAATTCTTATAACCAAGAGGGTTATACCCAAACAACTCTTAAGGAATTAAAGACCATGAACTAGATTTCTTCAATCCCATCAAACCTATCAACAAACATATTAAAAATGAACAAGATGTCATAAGCCAAGCCAAAAAAGATGAGATTCAAAAGGACATATTTGACCTATTCTTGGATTAATAGAGCCACAATCCCCCCCCACCACCCCCCCCCCCCAAAAAAAAAAAAACAACCCCACAACCCCAAAAAAATGAAAATCACTAAGTTGTCGAAAATAAAAACTCCTAAGTGATCGGCAAATGATTAAGGCATGACAAAAACAAATAAAAAATGAACAAGACACTTTGAAGAACGATTTACGTGTCTATTGTACAGTGCAATCATCCCAACTAAACAAGCCCTGCCTCCCTCTGTGAAATCATCAAATTACACAAACAAGAACCATGACCAAACTTCGGATACCAAATGTATCCAAAACACCCCCCCCCCACACACGCATACCTTCTTTTCTTTTACACTAAAATACGTGTCTATTGTACAGTACAATCATCGACAATAAGAAAGCCAGACACTGGCAATAAAACTGGAAGCACTTCATTATACAGAACAAAGTAATGGCATTCGCCAATCAGTTCCTTAAGATAAAACAATAAATAATTAATTAATTAAAAAAGGAGGACCTAAAACTGATGTAAGATTGATTGCACTCATAGATAGTACTCTAACTCCATGGGTTGCAACTCACTTGGCATCATAGTAACTTGTTTATAATCGTAAATAATCATAACTAGTAATTTATTTCTCTAAGCGGTTGGCAGGCTTAGCTTAGAGAAAGGCTTACTTCTAGTTCCTTTCGGGTAGCAAAATTCATTTTCAGGAAATCATTCTTCTTGGTGGGTTACCACAAAAAAAATTCTTACTAGACTCTAAGCTCTTTTGCTTGCTCAAGGGTAAGGTCTAGGTTCTACATTTTTTTCCATATTTATTAGAAATAAAAATTGTATTTTTGTATCATAAATCCGTCATCTTCTCATAAACTAATTCTTTTTCTTATCTACAACCTACAGATGCGGTATCAGATCTCATAGAATACTATGCCGCTATTTCAAGTCCACTCAATTCATTTAAGACAGATGAAAATCCTTTTGACTTCTTCTATTTCTTCAATCATTGACTCAGAAAAGAAGGGGGCCTAAAGCTCCCATTAAGAAATACACAGGAAGTCAATCCTTCTTTCCGGGCCTAAGGCATTAAGGTAAGGAAGTGAGAAAAACACAATGCCGTAAAGAAGAGTGAACCTTAAGGGAAAAAGGGCTGATTAAATATCTGATTGTTTAAGCATTAAAAAGGAATAGCTAAAGTAAGCTTTTCATCCTTTTCCATTTATAAATCTAAATCATTTTAGATTCTGTCTATATTTCATGCAATGGTAATTTAAATATATGTCTCTTCCACATCTTCCAAGAAAGATCAGATGAAGAGACCTTCACTTGAACCTATTAGTTGACAGAACTACTACGTTAGAAGTGCAATTAAAAGATGCACAAATAATATGAGTGTGATCATCCTTCCTGCTATAATCTTACATGGCTCTTCCTTTATTCATCCGTAGCACACAACTTTGAGCTAAGCTTTCTATCTTATTTCCACTTGCCCTCCGATCCATGTAAATTTCCTTTCATTGAACATTTTCCTTTATGAATTCCTTGTTCCCACGAGCTAAAAGATTTCCCATGGACGCTGAGGTCAGCCTTAGTCTAGAATTACTTGTTATGACTAGTAAAATGTTCTTTAATTCGCTATCGCCTGCTCCACCCCCTCACAGATCAGAAAAATCAACACAATCAACAATACACTCAATCATGATAAATTCATCAAACCTGTCGGAATTCCATCTCAGGCTCCATTCGCCCATGTTTATCAGATGCCTGAATGAGATACGCAGGAAGGGCCCAAAATTCGAACATCACACGTTTCCCTTCGCAAGTATGAAAGATCAACTTAAATGAAACCACAAGGTTCCCAGTCATTGATTTTACTTTTCCAGTTATTCGGACGAATCATGATATCCAAAGCCCCAATTCAATAACCAAAACCCATTTCAACCCTCCCCACGAATCACCAAATCAGCAAATTACCCATCACACCAACATTCAATAATCCCGGGCAACAACAAAAGAAGGCAAAAACACGTTGGCCCAGAAAACACGAGAAGAAGACAAGATCCCGAAGGGAGGCGTCAAACAGATCAAACTCACAGGGGACACAGCTCTCTGTCCAAACCCGAAACAGACTCCCCGTACCCGGACCGGCGTATTAGACGGAGAAGATCCCCACACCAAGAACCGCGATTGAGCACGGAGAGATCCGCCGATCACGGACCGCCCGGTACCGTTGACCGCGCCCGCCAGCCGCCGGCCCCCACGCCAAGAGACGCTCGCGGTGGGAAGGGAGCGCGGTTGCTCTTGAAGAGACTCGATCGAGACAGAGAGAGACGGAGGGAGAGAGAGAGAGAGAGAGAGAGAGAGAAAGGGGAAATGGGTTTCTTCGGGTGCGCTTTATTTAGCAAAGAGGAGAAGAAAAGGTGGGGGAGAGAGAGAGAGAAAGAGGAGGTGGCGTTGGAGAGGGACGACCGTGGTGGACGGCGGTGCGGTGGGACAAAAGGACTCGGTATATTCTTTCGCCCCGTGGGGGGAGGAGGAGGAGGAGGAGGAGGAGGGTCTTCCGGTCTCTCTCTCCCCGTACCCTTTCCGCAGCTCCAAATTCTACGACCTCAAAAAGTCAAAGGGCTTCAAAAATCAAAACGTGCTCATCGTGTTTCAGCATCACACGCTAAACAGATAATAATACCCCCGTCGCCTCACCATCATTCCTCCTCCTTTTTTGCCCTCTCCCTTCACGAGACTCATTTGATTTGTCTTGACAAACCCCACAAAAAGTAAAAACAAATTAGAGTTCATTTTCGATAGGAGAAATAATTAATTACCAGCGATGGTCTACGCTGTCGAAAAATAAAAATTGCGCATTTAATGCATTGCTTTTTCTTCTCAAACTACGGCGCCTTAGCAAAGGGAGTCAAGGAACCTCAGGACGAGTAGGAGTCGTGTCGTTTCTTATTTTTTAGTTGCTCGATTCTTTTTAATTTTAGTTAGGACGAAAATTAAATCACTCGAGACTCGTCGATTTTGACTCCTCCAATATCGAATTTCATGATGTTTTGTCATTTGACATATAGACAAACCACTTTCTCATGAAACGATTTGTCTTGTTAGTGATTTCATTTGAACACTCTTAATATTGGAGTTCCAATACTCAACATTATTGTTACCTCAAGAAGATTCTTCTTATAATTTAATTTCAATTTCACATATCCCAACACCTCTCTTCCTTTGTTTGATGTGTAATCAGGCCTCTCATTGGATCGAGATGTTACAAAGAAATTCTTTTGTTTGATGAAACATAATTAAAATCCAAAAACTCCCATATTGCTTATCAGCTTGTAATTGATTTCCCACAATATAGTTAGTAATTACATAGTTTTAAAAGTGAAATGCCACCTTAATTGATGCATATATATATATATATATATATTATTTTATTTTCATTTGCTAGATCTTTACATATTGTAACCTAGTTTATTATGAGGATCAAAAAGGATTGGCTTCTAGTATTTATTTTTATTGATCAAAATCTTGCGGCTCATACAATTGACTTTTTCTTTACAAATGAGTTATCTTTTTCATTCAAAACCGATCGAAAATAGATAAATTACTTTCATCATAAGCTCGCCTGACCTCCCCAATGTGATGTCCCGATAATGTCACTTTCGACGTTTGAATGCAGACATGAAAACAAACTTTAACTAAAATGATAGGTCCCGAAAGTAAATGGCAAATAATAAGCCACACACGGTCCCAGCCAAAATAGGTGTTCATTGCCGAATCCGCTACAACCATTTTGTTTTTTCAAAAGCTCTAACCAAGCACGCCTGTAGAATTACGATCTCTATTTCACCGATTATCACATAATTGAAAAGTACAAGGCAGAAAAAAGGGCGTTTTTATATCCTTCCATGAGATATCGGTTTGAGACACATGTTACTTACAAGCTTGTTTCCACCTGCGTGCATATATATGTACATCATTTATATTCCTCAAAATACAAAAAGAACATGCAGAGAAATGTTTGGGAGTGATGGTTTAAAAAGTGCCCTATCCTAACTCCTACTCAAAGTCGTCCCATGCTGATATAAAAGCCACACTTCACAAGCCTAACCACCTACATCTCAGGTCCATTCCAGCCCCATACGTAGTGGGCCTCTCAAGATCCCATCCTAGTTCAAGAACCCAGATACGAACCGCCTAAGAAACCAAGTAGGGTGGCCATCATCAAACCCAAAGGTAGCTTCACAACAGGTGAAGGTGCAGCATAGGTTGACGTCATAAACATCATGGGAGGCAGTCTCCATGTGCGCTATGGACATACCCACAGTGGCTACTGTGGGTATGTCCATAGCTAGTTATCTGAAAAAAATTAAGGAACGAGCTGTACCTAGTAGAGGAAATAAATCATATATTAGAATACAAAATCCATTCATGGCTCGGAACACTATCCAATCTATAACCCATTAAACTTAATCCACAAGGCCTATCGTATATAATAGAAGCATATATGAACTTGCTAAACTAGCCTTAGAAATGAAAGCAAGATGATGCAACATAGTTAAAGCAACTCACTTAGATATACCCTAAGCATTCAAGACATAAGTATAAGGGCATCTTTGAGTCACCGACACCCTTTCTGGCCCAATCACATCTGTCTATTTTCAATTTCTCAATTTCATTCATAAGCTCACAAAGCGACACTGGGTCACTGGCCGGTCTTTCATGGGTTGCTGGCCATGGGCATCTCATTCCAAGGCATCTCGGATCCAAGGATCGCTAATCTTGAGACTTTAAATCGGGGCATCCCAGACACACAATAGGGGCATCTCCACTACCCAAGGGCATCATCGAGTCGCCGGCTGATGGATAACTTTCATAATCATTTCATTTCACGGTGAGCGTGATTTCCACACCAACATATCGAGCACTATCATCACACATAGAGTCAATACTCGTAGCATCTACAAACATAGCAAATCACAAGTTGAATTTCACACCTCATAAAGCTCATAATCCAAACTATATGCTCGTACTGTGCCTCAGATCTTCCTATGTAAATTGACATCACAATAATATCTAGCACATGCGGTAGAATAGCAAAATGAATGCAGTTCTTGATGTTCACACACATCGTCTCAACACATGCCGCACTCATTGCACTCAAGAGACACAAATTGCAACCACTCGAACGTTCACACTTTGAATATGGAAGAGACATGTTTATGCACCAATTAACTAAGATTGAGAGACCATTAGACTCCCCAAAAGCCACAAAAATATACACCAAAAGGGTTTTCCATCTAATGTACAATCTCAGATCAAGACAGAACATGGACTATTTCGAGCAGTTTCAAACACAGAAGAAAAAAGTGCAACAAATCTTATCGAAAAATTACGAAATTGTAATATGTTATAGAAGAGATGTAGATTAACATTTTCCGTGAAGAAATATAAGTCTATTTCTCGCCATATAAAGAGAAATAACTTGCTGTATTAACCCCAAAAATTCTGCAGCAACTTTCCAGATTAAGCTCCTACTGAAGAAAGATCATTTCACTACCCAAATCTCGACCGTTTGTTCTCAAATTTTGATATGTTGTTCCTAAAAATTTATTCTACAACTTCCATGAGATGGGTAAGGTCCAACAAAGTCTAGAAAAGTGCAGAAAATTCGTAGGTTTTGCTGGTTCGTACAAGTCAGTTTGCTGTTCTAAGGGAAAGGACGTTCGCACCAGTTAATTCACACAAGAAAACTCTATTAACTAGTACGTTATAGCTTAAAGTCGTTGGTGCACTCTTAAGAAAATTAGTTCCTTCCAACAAGGACACATTTGAACCCAAAAGTGATGTGTAAACCAGCAACTACCACGCCTGTCTCTTCCGAACAGAACATCCCCGAACCCTTGCCTCCATATACGGTTACCACAAGCTAATTTGGTTGGTCTACAACTTCTTTTAGAACCTCAACACCACACCCACAGAACCCAAAACGATTTCTACTACTCGTAGACTTCATGCAACGTATCTACAGTCCAACCCGAACCCGAACTCGCCTCTCACCCACTCACAACTAGCATGCAGCACACGTCTACCCCTAAACAGTCCTCTACTTCAAAATTTCGAAAACACAGCTTCTTCGCGCTCGATTCATCGCCTATCCGAACCCCAATCATCACATGCAAATACCAAAAACTCCATTTAAGCTCTCATCTAATCCATTCCGACCCAAACTAGTAACATCAACATCTAAAAGCCAACCCAAAAACCACTCCTCTCATCCCTCAAGCCTAGCTCAGCCTCTAAGCGACACATGCACGAGTATTTCAAGCCTCGATCCGACACTGCGAGTCCGTCCAATGCTATATTCAAGCCGATTCGACATCCCGAGCTCCAAAGGATTTCGAACATCCTAAAACATGATAATTTCCCCTACTTTTGAAGCCGCCGACGTTCTTCCACCTCGGATCTACCTCGCCGCAAACCCTCGGCTTTGCTCGAACGACAGGCAAGGAAAAAGAGGGAAGTGCTTGTTGCCGAGAGAAAATAAAGAAGGGAGAGTGTGGTTCGGGAGAGAGGGAAAAATGGTGAGAGAGGGGGAAATGAAAATTTGGGTTTTGTGAGTATGTGGAGAAAATTGGGTGGAGGAAACAAGGGTGGCTTCTCCTCCTCTTAACTTAATGACTCAATTAAACTATCTAAAAAAGGTTCAATAAAACAAAATTTTAAAGAGGAACAAGACCAAGTGCATATGTTTTTCCCATGCACGTTCCAAAGTCCCCAAAATGGTTGCGTTGGTATACTCTCAGACCCTCTTTACGGTAGGGCGAGAGTTCGAACCTCCATATTTGCATACTGCGCATTCATTAGTGAACTTAAGTGCGGCGTCGTGATGGTGGGTCCTACGCTAGCGCCGCTCCAAATTTACGTCGCCAATTGCCGACTGTATGGCAGTTCCTGGATATAAAAAAAAAACTTTTGCGTTGACGATTGTTACGACACCCGACCGACAATAGTCGCCTTAATATCTTCACAACACACAAGACCTCTCGTGGTCTCAAATCTTGCATCTCATGGCATCCGGAAGACTAAAATTTCCTTTTAAACTAAACAAGCGAGTAAAGTCTCTTATGACTTCACACGTCGACTTGAGCAACCTCAACCCTTGCTAATAAAACCGGGCCTTAAGGTACTATGAACCTAATTCAAACTCGCAATATTAATTTGGCTCGTTCTCGTGGCTCAACCTGACTCATGAGCCCAACTTAATTTTATTCATCAAGTGGCCTACAAAGAAAATTTTAGGGCCCAACTCTATAGGTCGGCCCCAACCCTTGGCCCAACTCGGCGCACTACAACCTTTCGAGCTTTTCATTTATTCACCTAATGATTTTCAAGGTCGGAAAATTTAGGGGATCACACCCAAAGTGTCCCCAAACTACCGAACTATGGAAAAATCTCAATTTAACTATATTTATTGAGCCCAAGACAAACGCTACCAAAAAATCATACGACTTCCAAAACATATGGTGTACATTTCACAATATCCAGCAAAGTAGCTAAGCTTGACATAGCTAATGCCCCACAAAGAACATAGAGCTTCCTCTTTCGACAATTATCGCCTTTTCTTTCACAGTTGTTCTCAAAAGGACCGCGCACATGTCGAATCGCTCCGTTCCCATCAGGCTTATGTTCACCATGATTATACTTGTCAAACAGAAGGATGGGTCAAAAACAGTATAATCCATTTTAATCTATTTTCATACAATATAATTTTAGTGACTCACATTTGACTTGATCAATATTACTAAAATATTTCAATATTAAATCCAATTTAAAAACGATCTTATTAATTTTTAAATATATATTTTCTAAAACACCATGGACAATTTCTATAATTTTTAAAAAATTTGACTTTTTGATTTTTTTTAAATTATTTATTTTCTCTTTTTTTCTTTTCTTTTTCTCCTTTTGCATTTGGCAACCAGCAATCGACAATAATTGACGATGACCAGTGGCATTCAATGATTGGCAACCGATGACCAACGACGATGGTGACCAACAATTGACGACCGACTGGTAATTGGCAACGATTAACAACTGTCAACGATCGACGATTAGCAATGGCAGTGACCTGCAACCGACAACAACCGATGACCAACAACCGACAATTATAGTTAACGGCGTTTGGCGATGATCGGTGGCGCTAGGCAACCCTTGCCGGATTTCCCAGAAAAAAATTGAAAATTGAAAAATTATGAAATATCAGAAAATTTGAAAAATTAAAAAGTTATGAAGAGTCCGAAAATTTTTAAAAATTAAAAATAATGAGTTGTTTATATATTACTCACTTGAACTTATTAAATTAAAATCTATTTAAGACCCATTAAGTTGTTAACTAATCCATTTATGACCCACTTAAGCTTACTATTAAAACTTAAAGCAACCCATTTATGACCCACATCCTTAAATATATATTAAATATGGGTTCTAGACCTACTTGGCCACCTCTAACAATGACCGGTTGCATTCCTCTCCTTTGAGGGGAAATATACAGCAGCATTCCAAAGTAGCTTGAGCAGAACTTTAGGAAAAAGCTTTTCCTTTCGAAACCCTCAAAATCCAGCTACATTAACGATCACAATCTCCAATCCCTCTTTGAATTTCAGTCATTTGCAGCAATAATTCCCAAATCTCCTCAGTGAAATAACAGCTGAAAGCCCTAGTCCAGGCGCGGAATTAGGGGCATGTACTTTCGGCCCGGGCCCAACTAATTGAGCTATTTTATATTTTTAATTAACCTGATTTAGAACAATTATAAATCTAATATTCACAAATTAGAGCTACACTCCATTTTGGACAAGTTGAAGGTCAACGTAAGCCCACTTCTCGGGTTCACATCATCAGCCAACTTTCAAGTCTGCAATATCACAATCACATAAACCAACTTCAAAGTTCACAGCATAAAGTCATAAAAATACATCAGCATTCAACAATCCACGATACATAGAAAAATAGTCAATCTAACAAATAGAAAAGAAAAGCAAAGTCCTTGAAAACGCAGAATTACAACACATTGAATAAACACAAGCAACTCAATGCCATCTTGAGTTTTTTGGTAGATCTTGTTCTTCACATATCTCTAGAATCTCATGTCATCAAACATCCAAGAAAAGAAATGAGAATAGTGAAGTAGAAATGATTTAATATACTTGAAACTTGAGATAAGATAATGTAGCACCGAGAACAAACCACTCTCAATGGCACCACCACCAAAATCGTCACTAACCTCATCACTTGAACTATGACTGTCACTTTCGTTCCAATATATAATTGTAAATACATATCAATTCTATATACCATAGGCGAGCTAGGGTTGGGCCACGTCCTAGCATGAAACCCGCTTACCTAGGCCCGGCCCTAAAAACGACTGGGCCTAAAATTTTCCGCCAACCCTGGTGCAGGAGGCCTATTTTCTTATCCAACCTTATAATCCATGGTCGAGCATATGATTAAGTCTAACTTGAATTGAGGAAACTTTAGTTTTCCTATTACGAATTAGGTTCAAAGAATCGTCATGATACAAAACGCCAGTTGAAGACTTAGTATACTCTATCACGCAGATTACGACATGGTTCGATAGCTCCACGGATTTCGGCTTGAATTGAATCTCCACCAGATCTTCTAATCTACACCTGGAAGCCAACCAAGCAGTCCCGCGGACAACCTCGGAGACATTGCCATGAATAGTTTATGCAAAGTCACGTACGATTCTAATATTGGATGTCACTTATCATGCCAAAGCGAAGTAGATGTCCCATCGCGAGAGAGGTGCCTAACATGGGGGTTAAAATGGCTCGAGCTTTACAGATTTCTTTGTATGTACTATCTGCCTTTTAGTTAAGCATCCCGAACAAGATATTCTTTTTTTTTTCTTTTCTTTTTTTATGAAAAAGGGCTAAAGTCAAACAAAAGGTTTAGTTCGTAAGTATATAATTGCTATTTTATTACCTAATCAAATATGAAATAACTCTTCAAGAGGAAATGAATTTAAACTAGTATCCAAGCTTTTATTGATTTCAATATTAGTAAGCCAGTCAATAGAATAATTTCCTTCTCAAAAGTTATGTTGCACCTTAAACTCTATTACAGATATTTATCTTCCTAATTGATTATAATTGATTTCATTTTGATATTGTAATATTTTGTTACTTTAGATAATTGTCTAGAACAGCCTATAAATAAGTTCTTGTATCATCAGTATTACACACACTGAAATATACATAAATTCATTTTTCCACTTTATTCTATCATGGTATCAGAGTAAGGTTTTATTTGAGGAAGTGGTTGCCATTGTCGTAACACCTTGAAAATTCGTCATTTGTCACAGAGAGAAGCCATGCAGCCACAGGCGCCACCACGCTCCGCCACGCTACGAGACCACCGATGCCGTCAACTGTAGGTGGAACTTTCGAAGACAATCCTTAATATTTCCAATTGAAAACCACCATAAACAAGTTCTATATTCTCTGGGGAGTTCAAAACAGCAACGACTGTTGTCAGAAAGTTAGCCACACGCCCTCACGCGCCATCCAAACCCTTTGTGCGGATCAATGACGTCAGCGCTGACGTCACTGCTCACATGTACTTCATCTGTGCTCAAGCAGTGGTGTTAATGCCACATCATCCTCGGTCACCGACAGCCGTCGATCATCATTGACCGATGTTGACCCAACCGGTTCGGCTCAATTTAGACCGGTTTGTGGGGGGTTTTTTCAACCAGTTCGGCTTAATTCAAACCGGTGCTTGATGTTTTCTGACTAGTTTGGCGAAATTCCGATCGGTTCACTTCTTTTTTTGATCGGTTCGGCCATTTTCTGATCAGTTCACTTGATTTTCCGACCGATTCAGTAGGATTCCGACTGGTTCTCAGGGTTTCTTGACTGGTTCAGCCAAATTTTGTTCAGTTCTCAGGGTTTTCTGATTGGTCCAACTTGATTCCGACTAGTTCTTGAGATATTTCGACATCCTCAGTCTATTTTCAACCTTATTTTCTTCATATCAACTCTACAAGTATCAGTTTTTCTCAAATTCATTAAAGAATTTGTTGAGTTTACTAGTATATTGCCTATCATGGACAAGTTAGAAGTCTCAATGCCCATTCAGACCATCCTAAATGGATCAAATTATATCTTATGGGCTCGTAAACGTCCAGTTTTCTAAGGGGACGTAAGCTTTGGTGTTATGTCACTAGAAGTCTTCGCGAGTCTAGTTAGAGTTGAAGAGGATGATGATACATTTGCTGAATGATTGGAGGAGTGGAAGAGCAAGAATCACTAGATACTCACGTGGTTTCGAAACACTTCGATTCCATCTATCAAACTTCAGTTCAGTCATCTAAATACAACAAAGGAAGCCTGGGATCTTCTTGTTAGTCATTATTCCACATCAAACATTGCTCATCAATATCAACTATTATGGAACTTACATCGCATGCGTTAGGAGACAAGTCAGTCTATTAATGACTTTCTTTCTTCAATGCATGCTATATGGGACCAGCTCGCTTTATCTAAACCAACATGGGAGTTCGTCATAATGGTGGAACGGTCATTCATTGTGATAATTGAAGTGCCATCCAAATAGCTCATAATGATGTTTTCCATGAGCGTACCAAACATATTGAAATAGATTGTCATTTCATATGCTCTCATGTGCTTCGTGGCGATGTTCGTCTTGTTTCCACTTTCTCAATTGATCAGACAGCTGATGTTTTCACGAAGGCACATCCACTTGGGCGTTTTAAAGATCTTTTTTCCAAACTCCAGTTGACCTCTTCTATATCACCTTGAGTTTGAGGGAGGATGTTAGAGATATTTATTTTCCTAATTGATTATAATTGATTTCATTTTGATATTGTAATATTTTATTAATAGTTGTTTAGAACAACCTATAAATAGGCTCTTGTATCATTAGTATTACACACACTGAAATATACAAAAAATCATTTTTCCATTTTATTCTATCAAACTCAAAGTGAGAAGGCAGTAATTTTTAGATTTCTTTAAGCAAAGCAGGACCAGCATTATCAATCATAAGCTTTAGACTAACAAAATCAATATTGACTTTAGAGTCAATCTCAGTGACAATCTTATGAAAATCAAGTTGCTTTGTGAAATTGAGTCCTAACAACAAAGCTCAAAATTTTGCTCGTGTCGACAAACATATATTTAAGAATGCGGCAAAACCACCAAGTTAGTCACCCCCATCATTCCTGAATAAACCCCATGCACCAAAATCCTTTAGAGGACCCATCAATATTCGGTTTAATCCACCCGGAAGTTGGAGGATCTTATCTGACCAAAATTGGAGAAGTGCAAGATCCACTTAACATTGAGTTATCCATAGACAAAGCTTTAATGATTTCTTTTGTGTGACCGAATTACTTGTACCAAATTTGAAAGCAAAACAAAGTTGTCCTAGAGAAGTGACTTGTTGTTGACACCTGAATTTTCACCGATAGATCCAATAAAATTAAACTCGAGACTTGGGATTCTTGATCATGGCAAGGCCTATTTCTCGGCCAAAAAGAGTCATTTAAGCCATTTATAAAGAGAGGTTAAGATTATCCCATTTCATTTACATTTAGGTATCGTTTTCTAATTAAATCAAAGCTTAACTTTTTGGTCAAACCTAAAAAGTCGACTTTTGATCAACACTTCATAAAATTTGTGAAAATCATAAAGAGAATTCAATTTTATTTGGGCTTTTAATTTTCAGTTTTATAAAAACGATTGAGGATTGATTTTTTGGTCAAATTGAAGACTTTGACCCTTGATTAAACAAAAATCCCAAGATTCCTTAATATGATTCCTCTTTTGGACATTTGATCCAAGGACTATGATAATTCAGAATCTCAAGCCAATTTCAAGGTATAACGTCTAAAAGGGTCCGTCAACCTTCTGAGGTTGTTGTGCGATGGTGTTCCTTGGTCAAACCTCAACCAAGCCGAGCCGGTCGTCTCTCTCTCTCTCTCTCTCTCTCTCTCTCCTCTTCCTTACAAATTTCGACTGACCCACTCAATAGCTAACACAAAATCAATTTTCCCCCCTTAAAATCGCCACCTCTTCTCCCCACAAAACCCTAACCCTTTCCCATCTTCATCTCTTTTGACCTGCTTTGTGTTTCACCCAGCTTTGCCTTCAGAGATGTTATAAGCTCTCTCCATGGAAGACTCGGAAGAATCTGAAGTCCGTCTTGCTGCCCCCTGCAAGCGACTGGGAAAGTTGTGGCCAGAAAACAAGATTACAACAGTAGATGATGAAATATCCCCAGAGAAGATTGAAGAATGCAGATTATCTTTAATTAGTCAGTTGCATCAAAATCCGAAGGTAGCATTTCAGAATACAATGCGGCGAGTATGGAAAATGGAAAATGTGGAGATATCCCCTATAGCCCAAGGCATCTTTGAATTCCGATTTTGGTCGGAAACAAACAGGGATAGGGTTCTTCAATAGGGTCCCTGGTCTTTTGCAAATCACTTACTCTTGTTGAATCGATGGGAGCCCAATATACCTCTTGCATGTTACAATTTTAAAACCTGTGAATTTTGGGTGCATATACATGGCCTGCCGATTGAATGGATATCGGAGAGGGTGATAATAAAAGTGGCCGGGGAAATAGGCAGTGTCTCGGAGGTTAAAATTGAATCTAGGGGATATAGATCCTACAAGATAGGAAAGGCTAGAGTCAAGCTAGACATCTCGACCCCTCTGATTTCAGGGTCAATTTTCAGCAACAAAGGAAAGAAATTATGGCTGGATTTTAGATATGAAAGATTGCCTCACTACTGTTACTCATGTGGGCGTTTGAGACATTATTCTCAATACTGTGAGGAGTTTCCTTTTACTGAGGAAAAATTTAAAAACATGAGAGACTTGCCCTTTGGCTCATGGGTGAAAGCGGAAGCAAATGAAGTCAGCCTTTATTGGGACTTATTTTACAGGAAGTCGATTGAAGAATTGATAGCAGCAGAAGCCATACCTGAAACACCACTGGATGCAGCACCTATTGTGGTGTATAAGGGCAATCAAACCGATTTGAAGAATATAAGCACCAGTAGGGTAACTGAACGCGGGAAGGCCAAGATGAAGGAACCTATGGCTTGGAATGAGGATATGGATGTGCTGAATACTCCACAAGAACTGAGAGAGAGTGGAGGAGTATCTTTAGCAAGTAAAGGATCTCTGGAAGCCCGAAACCTGAAAATAGGTACAACCATGAAAACCCATGTTAGTAAAAAACGGAAGAGATATTCTCCTTATGAAGTGCAGCAATCCAGCAATGAAATCTTAGATACAACCCAATTGATGGAGACGCCTATCCAGACATGGGAAGAAGCACAAAAATGGTTTCTGGTGGCTAGCCCTAATAAGCCACCGGGTTACACATGAAAGTTATATGTTGGAATTGTCAGGGTTTAGGCTCCCCCCTGACAATTCAGTCTCTACGAGCTTTAGTAGCTCAAGAAAAGCCTACGGTCCTATGTTTATTGGAGACAAAGAATCGAGAAGATGTCGTGAAAAGAATGCAGAAAAGACTAAAGTTTCAGAATGGCTTCACAGTAAATCCAAGAGGCTTGGCGTGGGGATTGGCAATTTTCTGGAATGAATACGTTACCATTTCCATTATATCCAGCACTATTTCCTTTATCGACTTAATATGCAATTTTGAAGAGACAAAGCACAAAATGCGCATTACTTTCGTTTATGCACCGACTGATTTTCAACAAAGATTACAACTGTGGGAGGTAATTTTTCAGATGACTAGACTAAATCGAGACCCTTGGCTATGTGTTGGGGATTTTAATGAAATATTATATTAGTGGGACAAAGTAGGAGGAAGAGCGGCCGAATACTATAGGTGTAAAGCTTTTCAAGATTTTACAAATGCTTGTGCTCTTATGGACCTAGAAAGCAAGGGTTGTACCTATACTTGGGCAAACAATAGAGAAGGGGATGAGCTGATTAGAAAGAGGCTGGATCGAGCGTTGTGTAGTATGGAATGGAGGGTTTCTTTCCCTTCTGCGGAAGTTATTGCGTTGCCAGCTATAGGGTCGGATCACAGTCCTATTTTATTAAACTTTTTTCCCCAACAAGTCAAACGTAAAAGAGACTTTAAATTCGAAGCTTTCTGGGTAGCTGAGGAGGACTATGAACAGATTGTATTGGACAGCTGGAATTCCTTTGGAGGGGAGAAAGTTAATATATCGGTTAAATTAAAAAATGCGGCTGACAACCTAGCGCTTTGGAGTAAAAGGAGATTCAGAAACGCAAAAAAACAAATTACATTGCTGAAAAGAGAGATGCAGGCCATTTCAAACAACTCAAATGCATATTATGACATACATAGAATAAATTGGCTGAAAATGGAGATAGAGAGACTGTGGAGACAGGAAGAAGTTTATTGGGGTATGAGATCCAGGATCAATTGGCTCAGATGGGGGGATAAAAACTCCAAATATTTTCATGCTACCACAGTGCAAAGGCGTCAAAGAAACATAATAGTAATGCTGAAAAATGAGCACAATGAATGGTGTCGGGACCCCACACAACTAAAGGAGATGACAGCCAATTTTTTCAAAGAGCTCTATACTACTACAGGGCAAAGAAATATCCAACCAGTCATTGACCAAATCCCATACCTTGTAACAGAGGAGATGAACGAAATGTTGATTGAAGAAGTGACCCTACAAGAAGTTACGGTAGCAACCTTTCAGTTGGGTGCCCTCAAAGCTCCTGGTCCAGATGGTTTGTGTGGAAAATTCTATCAACATCATTGGAAGGACATTCAAGAAGAAGTAGTGAGAGAGGTCAAGTCTTTCTTTAACTCAGGAAAACTTAATCCTGAATTGAATCACACATATATCACCCTTATACCGAAAATGCACAATCCAGAAAGGTTGGATCAGTTTCGCCCTATTAGTCTTTGCAACTTTGCTTACAAAATCATTTCAAAAATTATGGCGAATAGACTAAAACAGTGGCTGCCTGACTTGATAGAAACAGAGCAAAGTGCATTTGTAAATGGGCGACAAATCCAAGATAACATCCTAATAGTACAAGAAGTGCTTCATCAGCTACGCATCAGAAAACGGAAAAAGAAATTTCATGCAGTATTGAAAGTAGATATGAAGAAGGCATATGATCGCGTGGAATGGGATTTCCTCAAAGCTAGCATGGTGAAAATGGGTTTATGCAATACTTGGGTCTCTTGGATCATGGAATGTGTCTCAACAATATCATTCAGCGTCAAAGTAAACGGGGAACCTATAGCTTCTTTTAAGCCTACTCGCGGGATAAGACAAGGTGACCCCTTATCTCCATACATTTTCATTATTGTGGCAAACATCCTATCTATGATGCTGAAAAGAGAAATGGAAAATGGCAGCATTAAGGGTATTAAGCTGAATAGATTCTGCCCATCACTATCCCATCTACTATTTGCGGATGATCTAATCTTGTTTCTAGAAGGCAAATTGGTTGAGTGTCAAAATGTAGCAATGATCCTAAACCAATATTGCTTTGTATCTGGACAAGCTATAAATCTGAACAAGTCTGGTATGCTCTTTAGTAAAAATTGTCCAAGAGAACTGAGGAGTAACTTGACTAGAGAAATGAGAGTACCAGAGTTGGAAAAAACTGGGAAATACCTCGGGATACCTGATTGGGGTGGATCTAAAAAGCAAATGATTCATTGGATTCTCGCACGAGTCAATATGAAACTAGAGGGCTGGAAAGAGAATTTTTTATCGAGGGCAGGGAAAGAAATTTTACTAAAAACTGTGGTGCATGCTCTACCACAATATGCTATGGCCATTTTTAAAATTCCCTTATCTATTTGCCGTGCCATTGAAAAGAAAATAGCAGCTTTTTGGTGGAAAAACAATGAAAATAGGGCAGGTTTACATTGGAAAAACTGGGATATTCTTAGAGCAAGAAAGGATGAAGGTGGGCTAGGCTTTCGAGATCTAATCAAATTTAACGAGGCACTATTGGGGCGGCAAGCATGGAGGCTAATTCAAAATCCGACTTCTCTTTGGAGTCAAATTTTCAAAGGACTATACTTTCCACACACAGATGTTTTACATGCAGAGAAAGGCTCAAGACCATCATGGGGGTGGCAAAGTCTACTCTTGGGAAGAAATGCTATAAGTCCTCATTATAATGGGGAAAAAATCAGTATCAGGAATGATCAATGGTTACCGAGAGGCTTAATTGGCGGACCTGCAAACAGAGGTGACCCACTACGAGTTTCAGAACTTATAACCAGAGATTCAGCCACATGGAAGGAGGATAGAGTACTAGAACTTTTCGACCATGATGTGTGTAAGGAAATTCTAGCAACCCACCTAAACCCCCAATTTCCAGAGGACAAACTAATTTGGAAGCCAACCAAAACAAGTCAATTCACAGTCAAGAGTGCATACAACAAACTCAAGGCACAAGGAGGAAATCATAAGCAAAACAATGCGTCTTCATCCTATCAAGCTCCACGATCATTGTGGAACAGAATATGGAAAGCACAAATTCAACCTAAACTCATATTTTTCCTTTGGCAAATTTGTCAGAATGCATTAGCAACAAAGGATAATCTATATCGGAGACATATTATACCTAAGGCCATGTGCACAATTTGCAACAAACATCCAGAGTCAGTAGAGCATCTCTTCCTCCTTTGTCCTTGGACAAACCAAGTCTGGGAAGCCGTTGCAGTAACAATACAAAGAGATGGTCAAGGGATAACTCGGATAGAGGAATGGCTAGATAAATTTCAACATACCTCAGTGTCTTTTGAGCGATTAGCCTTCTTGCTATGGCAAATTTGGAAATCACGCAACGATTGGTGTTTCAGAGCAAAACCGTTGAACTCCCAGTACGTAATCACCTCAGCAATGACCATGGAAGAAAATTTCAACAGGTGGAACAAAAAACAAACCAAAACAGAGCAGGTGCCGAGTTTCTCACCTCAATTCGGGGTAGCTTCAATGGAGACCTCGCCCCGGAACACCACTCCTCTGATGTACAGCACAACGCAACTTCGGAATCCAACTTCTCTGGAGCACAGCACGACACAAACTCAGAATCCCTCGCTGCAACGCCCGCATCAGGAACAGATGCTAACCCCCCCCCCCCCAACTCAGATCGAGACAAACCCGCAGGACATACCTCAAATCTCGCCTTCTCCGACGCAGGGCTCGACGCAAATCAGGACTTCGTTGCTACAGCGCCTACATCAAAAGCAGATGCCGCCCCCCACCCCCCCATCACATATCTGGATGTCTTCGGCGCGAGCTTCATCTCAAAGACCCATCCCTCCGACGATCGGCTTGGCTCAAACCCAGAATCTTTCGTTGAAGCGCTTACATCAGAATTGGAACCCTCCGATTTCTGTCTCGACTCAAATAGGAATCTCTTCAAAGAATAGCTCACCCCAGATCTGGACTCTCCCGACGCTCGGAGTGATAAAAATAAACGTCGATGGCTCCTTTCTTCAAGAAACAGGGGAAGCGGCTGTTGCTTGCATCTGCCGAGATAGCCGAGGAGTCCTCGTTGATGGATTTACCCACATGGTCAGAGTATCTTTAGCGATCCAAGCGGAAGCACAAGCGGTGTTACAAACCCTAAAATTTTTCGAAGGAAGAGAAGAAAAGCAGATGGAGTTGGTGTCAGATAATCTCGAACTGGTGAAAGCGTTAGATGAAAGTACACCACAAAGCAACTGGGAAGTAGAAGCGTTAATTTGTGAAGTGAAGGCACGTGTTAAGACTTTCCCAAATATGAAAATAGCACATTGTTGACGAGAATGCAACAAAGTTGCGGATTGGGTCGCCAAGGCCCACTGAAGAAAGGCCCTTTCAGGTAATTGGGTTTTGTATCCCCCTCTTGTCTTTTGGACTTGTTATGTTCTGAAGCTAGCGCTTCTATTGTCCAAACCTTGCTTGAATGAAATGCAAAAATCTCCTTTCGACCAAAAAAAAAAAAAAAGGTAGGTTTTCTAAATAAACTTGTGATGATCATTTCAAAGGATCATCCAAGGAATTCTACTTCAATCATAGTATAAATTTGAAGTTTAATTCTTCAATTTATGATTGAAATTTAGGAGGGGATGTGATGAAATTGTGTTTGAATTACTTTTAGTATAAATTTTAGGTTGAGGAATTGATTGTAAAAAAAATGTCAGGAGTTAATGATCATTAATGTTCTTCTCTGTTTATGTATGATTTGAATGCTATTGATGTTCAATTAGTTCAATTCTTAAATGAGAAGTCATTGTTTATTTATTGGAGGCATGTTAGAATGAATACTGATCTTGGAGTCCAGTGACCTAGAGTAGTTTTAGGTTGAGTCGACTTGGTAAACCTTGAAATCTTGAAAATTAATAAACTAGAAAGTCAAAGCTGAGATCCTACGGTTTGATTTGATAGGTCATAAGTAAATTGAAGATTTTTACTAGTCCAAATCTACTTCGAAATCTAGGACAGTGAATCTAGAATCCCAAGTTTGACCTGAGCTTGTTGTGTTCTTGAATTTTACAGAAAAATCCAATTAGATTAAGGAAAACTTTTCTTCTAGTGAATTGTAACTGATATTCATTAGGCCTGTGAACTTTGAGTCCGAAGAGACCGAAGTAAATTAGAGCTAAGATTAGAAAATTTGTCTCTACGTTGACTGATTTTGTTTTGCAAATAATCAATAACCAAGCAGTTCGTCCTGAAGTTTATGAAGCTAATAAGGTAACTTGACTGCATCAATATCTACTGTTTGTTCAGTAATGTAATTCGTCTCACGCTTTTGTTCCCCTTCCTTCTTTCTACACAAAGCTCGTGTTTGCACATCGATCCGCTTATCTTTTGGAACTGAGATGAAGATTAGATACTTTAGTTCATTATATTTTGATTGTACAGTTGCTATAACTGCACATCGATATTTTGTTTGCACATATCCCAGGCGCAGATTCTTCAAATATATATATATATATACAAGATGTGTCGTGCTATGGGACTGTCATGTATTGAAATTCATTTAGCATTTACCAATTAAATTTACAAACATCATTTCCTTCCTGCGGCACAAATTAGAAACAAACCAAGCTAAAAGAGATGGGCATTACAAACACGTTTTTCTTTGCGCGCTTTGCTTCTCTGGCTTTGTTTTTTGCATCGGCCTCGATTACTCGAAAATATCAAAATCACTTAAAATCGAAACTACTCAGTGATTTCCTCTGATTATAGGACTGTCGTTCTGAGAATAGATCAAAATAACTTTATCAATTTTGAACCTGAGACCTGCATTCAAAGCACACACCGCCTGTTTGAGAAATTGTTCATGAGATGTATTTGTGAAATAATACTTTCTACTGTCGAATATTAAGATTGATCGATGTAGTTCCCATGTTATATAATCCAATTTGTGGTCATTGAGCGTAATTTTCATGAAACTTTTCTTAGTCACCGAGAGTCTTCTCTGCTGTTTTGGCGAGGTATAAAGACTGAGTGGTGTTCAAGTAATTCATCTGTAAATCTCGCAGACTCAGAGTTGTTTCTTGATAATCCGTGATAATATCTTTGTTTCACTGTCGAATCAAGATTAAAAAATCATTCTGATTGCATAAAATAGATTAGATGACTATAATGCACACACGTTGTTTGTTGAAATGTCCCTTAGACATTTCGGAGTAATTCACAATTTTGTATGATATGAGGACTCGTTAGTGACTAATCACCTCATTAATGCGTGGACTTGGTTTCAATTACATTTCATTGTTGTTAAAACCGATTATGATCATATTTTCGTTGTTCTTTTTGCTTGGTGTCTTGATGTGTCCCCATGTCTGTCGATGATGATTTCTGGTGAGGAACTTCCAAGGAGCAATGGTGTATATACGGATCACTGATGATGGTTCTTGCCTGTCAATGTCATGCTTCCAATGTAATTGCTTGTTTATTTTCCAAAACTGGGTGCAAATGATGTATGACTTTGGTTATATTGTGGTGGCTAATAATGGTGATTTGGAGATAATTCATGATTGACGGGTCTATAATGGTGGGTTGGAGATAATTCATGGTTGACGTCAATACTATTTAATCTAATCTTTGAGTGTATTGATTTGGATACAGATTTGTTAATAATCCTAGTGTTCCAGTTATGCACCTCATCGAAAGCACGAGGGTTCAACATCGACAATGACGAGTCACCGCATGAGGCATACTAACGTCATGTTGTCTATTCATGTTTACTCTCCCTCCAAGGGCGCCAGCCTTGGGTTCAATGTCATGTTGTCATGGTTTCCACTTTGACTCTGATTTGTTAATGATCTTTGGAACGTTTTGCAAGGGTGTTCTATTCACATTCGCCAACCTCGCAGTATTTCGAGGCTGTTTTAGAATCTGGCATCCTGTAGGGAGGTACAAATAGCAATCCTTATTATAGTTTCTAGCTCGTTTCCTTCACAGTTTGTAGAACAACTTGTCAGTTTGCATAAGCCACGATATTCACTCAATATATCGAAATATTTTATGTTTTCTCCTTCCCAGAATCATTGAGGAAACAAACGGATGAAATAAATAATGAATTGAAAGAAGCTGATCAGATGACTCGGGCACAGTCACCTGCATCACATATCAATACTGCTGTTTCTGGGTTCAGTTCGCTTGCAAACTTAGGCTGGCACTTGGAATACTCCCACCTGACAAATGACGCAGCTTCTGTGGCTTTATTGGCATCAACAAAGGCAAGACAGCATCCTCTAAATCCAGCACCACTGAATCGGGCCCCATACACACCAGGAGCCCTGAGAAGAATTTCATACAATTGTATGAGCGGTTCAGCACCTGAGCAATTTCAACACTAGGGTCAGTGCTTTTACAAATCAGGGTTCAGAGCATATTAAAAGATCCAACATGATCCACACGCACACAGGAAGCAGAACCTATTAAAGGTGCTCCTTCATATTATTTGATCAACTACATCTATTTCAGTGACATCGTGAAAAATTGATGAGCCGTTTCAACAAGGCAGGTGAAAACAATGAATGAACAAAAAGCATCAAGGGATCAAAGATTTTTGTAAGATAAGCCACTGGTGGTGGATGTCCAGAAGTTTCACGTCAACTTCCCCATTTGCTCCCTGATGTCTCTCATTAGGATTGGAAGCTCGAGCCCAGTTGTGGTGACACATATCAATGACCCATAAAAATAATCGAAATGCCTTCGGAACTTGTTAGGTAACAAAAGTAACCAGTGAGGAGGATGGCAAGAAAATGGAAGTTAATAGTCGAGCTTCTCTAATGTCTTGCAGCTGCCTATTACTCTATCCTCTACTAGACTAGTTTAGATGACAACCCCCAATATCCAGCTATGTTAGCTATATTAAGCACTGCAAATGAGCTCTAAACTCCATACTGGAAAAGACAACTGACGTCGTTCCCAGTAAGAAATATGCAAATAGCTGCTGCAAAAACTACAACACCAACTTAAGCATCTTCCCAGATACCAATGTAATTTCACCAAAAGAAAAACGTACTCTTTGCTGTCAATGTAATTCCTATCGGCTCATACATCATGAGTTCAGAACCGTATCAGGTAACTTAATACTGCGGTGAAGATTAGTTACATACCACATTCATAGTTCTGAATTGAACTTAAACCAGACGCTGAGATGAGCGCTCCGAATTTTTTCATGTCTCCTGAAGCCCAAGTTTCAATTCCTGCAGTAAATGTGGGATGTCCGCCTATAAGCTTATACAGCATATGAACAGGTATCAAGACGACACTGGAAATACATCCAAAAGAAACGAAAATTGTTCAGAAAGTGATACCTTTTAGAACACGCATATTCTCTGAAAAATAATGCTCAGCTCTCTTAGCTAGGTTTGTTACTAATTTATGCTGCAGGAAGAAAATGACATTTGTAAAGTTAATTGGTAAATGCTAAATGAATTTCAATAAATAATAGTCCTATAAAATGAGAGCATCTTTAATAATTTTTTTTTTTTAATGAAGAATCTATGCCTAGGATATGCATGCAGTTAAAGTATCTTAGTTCCAGAAGATAACCACGTCCATGTGCAAACAAAAGCTTTTTGTAGAAAGAAGGAAGGTGAACACTAGCGTGAGACAGGTTACATTACCGAACAAACAGTAGACATTGATGCAGCCAAAGTACCTTATAAGCTTCATAAACTTCAGGATGCACTGCTTGGTGAGGAAAAACACATTAGCCCAGTTTTCTACTCATTAAAGAACAATCAATTTTGATGAGTAATAGATACTTGCCATCAGACAGGACAGGCTTTGTTTTGCCATTTCCAGAAGCCCTGTTAATAAAGAAAAAGTAGTGTTACATATTGGAAAAAGTATCTAGCAAACAGAGAGTGATGAATTATGAATTCGATGTCAAATGTGTGATTAGCTTAAATGGAGCTGTCACTCTAACAAGGATCCAAATAATTAGCCGTGCAATTAAAATTCAATACACATCCACAACACGAGTGAATGGCCAATTTATTGATCTCATAATCTGCACTGCCTCAGCACATAGTAGTATAACGATTAATACCAATAATAAAAGCACAAATGACAATGGTATAATTTGTGAGACTATTGCCAATTGATGTAAAAATTTAAATAATTAGACAAACACCTGTTCTAACATTTAAATATTGTAACATTCTCCTACATGCATTAACAGGTATTTGATCCAAAACTAAATTATGGAAATTAATTATTTTGAGGAAACAAGAGACCTAGATTCACTTGAACGAATAGCCTCTTGCCCTTGCATCATACTGATAACCATTTTTCCTAAAACTTCAAGTTGTGAAACAGATATGCAAACTACATACTTTTTTAACCCCCTTTATATGTAAGTCAGACCTCACATACTAAGAGTCTGTTTGTTTAGACATAAGAATAAGTAAAAAATTCTTTTTGTTGCTTTCCCCCAAAATCTAATATGTTTTTTGAATTAATTTACAACTCCTAGATTCAAGACTCCTCATTTTGCAGTATAAAGTTCCAAAATAATCAACACATAGCACCTCTAGTTCCTGGAAGTTACACTGTTTTTCCTGACACTGGTGTTAGAACTCCAAGATGCAAAACATAGGTTGCTTGAAAGATCACATGCAAAGTGTACAATTATGAAACCAAGGGGTGAAAGTGTCAAAATGGGGAAAATTGATGATATTTCTGTAATTTCCTATATAATTTACTATCTTTGCATAAAACATCAACCGCATGTAGGCATATACAGTGTGACATGATATAAATAGATATACAACATGATATGCAAACATAGGTACTAGACATTGATTGAAAGATCAGACTATCATATGATACAAGAATATCTTATCCAAAGTAGAAGTGAATTACCTGTTTCCAGAACAGTTAGTAACGAAAAAGGTATCTCTTGTCACGAAATTGACCCAAACATTGCTAGGACAAGTTTTTATCCATACATCTTATTTTTGCCTTGTGAATAGTAATTACATTCTCTAGTACATGCTTCATTTACTAGATAAAGCTTAGAGAGATTGATTTTGTCCCATGTTTGGAAGCTGGATGCAATCTCCTCTTTCTTTGAAAATTATATGCTACTAATATCCCCAGCTCTACTTAGGACACATTTCAATGGAAAATCTCAAAAAGTAGGAAATTTAAGGTTAAATTTTATTGTGACTTATGAGGTTTTAAGTCCTAGTCAAATAAAAAATTTGGAAGGCTGAAGCTCGAACTCCGAGTTGCTTTCATCACCTGGTTAGAAAGTCATGGCTTCATCATTGTAGATTCGTGGTGTTGCATGAGCAAGAAGAGTTTGGAATCTATGACTATCTATTAACCCTTGTAAACTCACCTCTTCAAACTAATCTTGATTTTTGATCAAAAGTATCTTTCTTTGTCATATGACACTCTACATTTGCTGGTGAAAGTACATAATGGGCTCAAAATCGAGAAGAAAATCCTGAGATTTGTATGATCAGGACTTGAGAGAAACAGTTAAGAGGGTTTGATCTACAGAACCTTGTCCGTTATAGAGTTTTGCTTCATTTTTTGCTGGTTTTCCAAAGCGTTTCTGAATTATATACTTCCTGTACACTTGGACAATCATCTTCCTTTTTACAAATAGTTCTTTTACTTATCAAAAAAGAAGAAAAAACATGCATATCTCGGCAAAATATCATCACTATATTGATCATTGAGATTTCAATTTGGACGAAAAAGCGAAATCTTACTCCAAGAGAAACTTTGCAGCCTCCTGACACTCTTCAACACGGCGGTTATACCCAGGATTACTGGTCAAAGCTTGCTTCAAGCCTGAAAAGGCCAACAAGATTTTGAAAGCTTTTGGCACCACAGGATTGTCCTTTTGCAACTTTGAAAAACGAATAAGCTCATGCTTTTTAGTCTGCACAAGCTATACTTCTCATCAGAAAACCTCTCTTCCGAACAGATAATTGAAAACCTTTACATCCTAATTCATCTACATATGCAGCATGAGAAAACTTCAAATGGACAAGACATTAAACTTAAAGAACATCAATATTTCTCAGTATAAGCCATCTAATATGTATATCAGTAAACTGAAATAACTATAAAGTAGCAGTGTCAAACAATGAAATTCTGTTGATACAAGAGGAGATAAGTTAATAGCCTTATGATAACTCATTTGCCATTGAAAACAATAGGAAAGTTCATGCACCATTTTTCTGTGATGAAAAAGTCACATACACCGAGTTTTACAGAATCAATGCTAAACAAGCAAATGGAGGAACATAATAATGAGAATTGTGACTAGTAAATTCTACGTGGGCGGTAGTAAGAGAGGCGCAATATGCTTAAGAATGAGGCTATAGCTTCTCAATTAGCAGTTAAAGGGGTGCTGTAGCTTTTGCAATGCATTTAGTAACACCTCATGGCTGCAACACCTCCATACCCGCACCATCTTCCAACAACTATTAAAAAGCTACTGCACCCAGCTTTAAGGCACTGCATATTCAAACATATATTACCAAAAATAAAAAACCTCTACTTCTAACACTTCATGACAGCAACACAACTACAATCTTACCAAAAAGACACCAAATCCATGGTATTCTAAGTCGCCGAATGAGTAACAAGTTCCAAAAAATAATAGAAATGCCTAGCATGAAAGATTATTCATGTGGTAAAAAAAGTAAAAGACAACAGAGAGACTGATACAGAATGGTAGGCTTTTACTGTATGGTCTATCTGTTTATGATAACAAATAACGACAATTTACAAGTACATTCTCAAAATATGCTTACACTGACTATATTCCTCAATTCATACAAGAAATCTCTTTCAATAAAGGCCTAGCATGTAAGTTTATCCGCAGACATCCGTGAATTAACCAACCATACCTGCTTATAATGCTACCTATTTTAGATTGCCTAGCCAAAATATAGGGTTCCTAGAAGAGCCGAACATCAGTTCAAGAAGATAATGTTGTGGATGCACTAGGCTAAAAAGGCTGTGATTCTGAAGCCTATATGTGGATTATAAGATATAAACTGATGGAAGGTCTCCATTTTAGCTATACGCAACTTGCTAGAGATCAAAACAGTAAAAAACAAGGTTTGACCAGCATACTTTCAAGTTTAAAATCACAAAATGGAGAGTTACCAAGGTTCGATAATAGATTATGCACATTCAGTGGTTCACAGATTACCGAAAAGATCATGGAAGAAGCTCACAGACATGCAATACACTTTAATTTCAACCAGACAAATCATGAACTTTTCATTTATAACAAAATTTATTCTTCAACAATGACTAGGTCAATAAGGCAAGCTTGCAACTATTATGGCCGATTTTTAAAATGACATGCAGCAGATTAAGATGGGTTTCACACCTGGCTAGCCATAAACCTGAAATGTATATGGTCTTATTTTGATGATTGCGCAAAAACGCGATGCTTCATTACTCACAATTTGCAATACACACATAATTTCAGCTGCAACCGTATCAACAAAAGATTTAAGGGAAAAAGCCACCAAAAACCCCAAACTTTGCCCAAAGTGACAAATTTACCCCAAACTTTTTTTTGTGACATGAAAAACCCTGAAGTTTGCTAACCGTGACATATTTACCCCAAACTTTTATTTGTGACATAAAAAATCCTGAACTTTCATTTGTGTGACACATTTACCCCCAATCATAGGGGCATTTTGGTCTTTTTACTTTTTTTTTACTTTTTTATTTTTTTATTTGTTTTTTCTTTGTTTTTCTTCCCTCCGCCGGCGTCCGGCAAGGGCCGCCCTCGCCGGCATCGGGCGAGGGCTCCGCCATGGCCGTTGGAGGGAAGAGAGAAGAAAAAAAATAAAAAATAAAAAAAGAAAAAAAAAACAGAAAAAATAAGACGAAAATGCCCTTAATGGGGTAAATGTGTCACAATTTGCAAAGTTTGGGGTTTTTCATGTCACAAAAAAAAGTTTGGGGTAAATTTGTCACTTTGGGCAAAGTTTGGGGTTTTTGGTAGCTTTTTCCCAAGATTTAAATACCTCGTTACTACTATCCTTACATACCTTAGCCATCTATGGATGGCTTTTATATGATAGAAAGAAACAATTTTGCATTGCTAATGGTAACTCATGACAACTGCCAAAACTCACTTCGAAACAATGCATTTCTACAACATCAAAGCGATTTCCCACTAGGTGGAATTGTCTCCATAGATCCTTAGTTGGGAGATAATTCTACAAATCTTTGTGCGTTGAAACATCCCCACATTACCTTGCAATTCATTAAAGTGAGACAGCCATGACTTGATAGTAAAATAGCTGATTGATCCAGTATGCCATTCTTAAGGCCCAGATATTCATTTTCAATCAGCCTGCATGGAAAGGAAACATAAGCACTCCATTGATCACTGAAATACATGAGCTAGATGATTTCAAAAAGTGCACTACTTCATAGCAAAAAGAAGAGTAAGGTATCAACGACAAGCAAAAATTTTCCTTGTTTAATCCTGTAATAGATTTCTCAATTCTCTCTTCCCATTACCCACCATTCTCTTTTTAAATACATACTCCTTACCACAATATTCTTTACCTTAGCCTTCCACTTCATTGCTCCAAAATTCAACTTTCCACATTGCGAAAATGCTCAATGAGAGCCATTAGTGGTCACCCAAATATCAGGCTTTATTATGTACTTGCTTGTGAAAATGGTTTTTTACATCTCAAATTACATAAGACAAAGGAGATCCTATATGAGCCTACATGCATTATTGGGGAGTGATGCAGAAGCATAATCCTATTTTAATAGTTTTAATTATTTTTCTTCTATTTAGTCTTTTCCTATTTTTAGGTAAGGAACTAATCATGTAATAGTCACATGACTTTTTAATTAGGTTGGATGATTGAGATTAGTTTGTTATTTTAGATAAAGGGTTGAGATCGTACTTATGTCTGTAACCTAGTATTAATAGGTTTTCAGTCTCTTTGTCATTAGTTTTTTCCTCATTATAAACCTTAGAATACCCTTTCTCTAATCCATCTTCATATCAGCCATAATTTTTTTTTTCCTTTTGCTATTGTTTGCTTCTCTGACTACATCAGATTGGTTTCACAGCCCCTCTTAGTGTTTCTCCTACATCGAATTGGTATTGAAGCGATAAAAGTCCTCATTTGTAATTAGGGTTCTCATTTCGACACAATGGTTGGACATGGAAGAGGAAATGAAGCCCAAAAACAGAGGTCGCTGAGATGAAACATATGGTTGAACACTTGAAGTGAAAAAGTTACTAAATTGAGGAAATATAAAATGGCAACATTAACAAGTCAAGGGAAAATGTAGCTCTGCCAAAGGTACATAATAAATACGTTCAAGTACGCAATAAGTAGAGTCTAATAAGTTTGTAATGGTACCTGTCATACTCTATATTTTCTGTAGGGGACATGAATAAATTATTTGCCCTTTCAAAAGCCAACAAGTAGGCAATTCCCACCTATCAAACAAACACACAGCCATTACAGATCTAAATAAGGTAAAGAGCTCTTCAAAGGAGAAGTTCAACCAGGAAAATAACAAGAAAGACCGAATATTTTCCTTGAAAGGGAAGTTGCATTCCTCTTACTGTCAAAGTTCAGCAAACAGTTTTAACACTATCAGGGTCGAACAGTTGAAATTTCCTTTTATTTATGGCTTCCATAACTGGAACAATCCATTATCAAGAAACTGAAGGGTTCGTATACTTTATCATTAGTAAATAAAGACAAAACATTGATTGGATGAATGGTATGAGAAAAATACATGCTAATACTTTTGGCATTTACAAAAGAAGGGACCAGTGGATAAGAAACAAGGGAATATGGCCTTGCAGCCATAAAAACAGAATCACATTCCATGACATTCATAGTTCGTCATATAACAGGTCATTTAGCAATCACAGTGGTTCAAGAAAATTTACCATCATATAGGAAAGAAAAGTACCAAAACTTCCTCAATCAAAGAGCACAAAAGGAGATTATTACTCACAGCAGCAGAAGAGCTAAGGCCTGAACTGTCAAGGCCCTTAGAACCACAGATGAATCCAATTATACCCTGCAAAAAAGTCAAACCGTGTGATCTTACTATGAACATCAAATGCATCAAATCATCATACATGAAATAAACTTGGTAAATTTTTCAAGAAGAAAAAAAATGCAGCAAACAGCTTGGGTGAAGTTATGTAATCTAAACATGAACGTCCATCTAATAATTCAAAGAGCATCTTCGGAGGCCACTAGTTTGGGACAATATATCAGTCTATCCCCCCTTCCTCTTTCCCTTTTGACATGGTTATTACTAAACTTAGGTCACTTGCTAAGTAAGGATCTCCAAATTATCACAATCATGTCCAACTAGAAACACATGGAAGAAAAGATCAACTACAAACCCCCTAACAGAGTTTATCCATACACACAGCCTAACAGTGTGATCTTCACAATATAAATATCATACATACATATGTACTCCTATGACAACCAAACAGACCATTAAACCTTCTTGAATCTAATTTAACCATTGTTTCAGCGGCAAATGACCCAGTTCACTACCTTAATAAGACATTGCTATATGAGAGACAATGAGTCAGAAAACTATGCAAGTGACGCAAAAGTACTTTAGCAGTTCCCTCTCCTCATGCCAACTTAAGTTTTTCATGAAGGATGAATGACATCCCTAATTAATTATTGGTGCGTCCAGGATATCTTTCCCCATCACTGGGGAATTTATCACATACTCTAAATGTCATACTAAGGGTCTTGCCCCTCATGACTTGATACCCTTCTAAAATTTTACAGTCAAATTTGTACAACTCCTTCACATATGATCCATTAACTGTTCCATTTCACAATAAATGATAAAAACATTTATGCAGAAAAAGTTCTAACCTGAGAAAGACAGTGACCTCTACTTTGTAGAGCATATTGAGCTCCTCTTGCATAACTTCCCCAATCACAGTCTTCATGTTGTGTGGAAGAACCATTTGAAGGTACCTTCAGGTTTGTTCCACTCACAGGTTTTGGGTGCTGATTTTCATCAACTCTGTGGATCATATCCAATCAATTGCATTGGAATGCAAACTTGCATTGATCACATGCACTTAAATTTTTCCATCAAACTAGAGCAAAAACATGTCAAATCAATGGGGCTCCTACAATTTTGCAATTACATTACTTCTAGTAATCCAGCAGACAAGAAGTTACCTCAGAAACTCACTTCTTTCAGGAGAACAAAAAGCATAAGTGTTGTGACATTCAACAATAACACATGAAAGTGCATAGATTTCAATGAAAGTAACAAAAAACATAATTAATTTGTCAGCATCACCGCCCTCAAGTCTAGAAAGATAAAATATTTGCTCCACTAAGAAATGGCAAAGTTGACCACAGAAATAGTAGCAGCAGTACTCCTTAGAGAGTTGTCAAAAGGAAAATCACTTTTGAAAGGCCTTGTTCCCATAGAATGTTAGAAACAGACTAGATGCCCATCTCAACTGGCATACGCTCATAAATTCGCCCTTTAATCTCCTTTGCTGACTGGTACAAATGTACAGTATACTTTGGAAAAAAGCAACATAGTTAAAGAAGATGTTGCGCACAAAAATAGCCTTAAACCATTAGTCCATCCATCTCCGGGGCCAAAAAACAAAAAATAAATTCATGGCAATTATGTTCTGCAGAAGATCTACATAATTAAGTATAAACGAAGGCAACATATATAGAAACTGACAACAAGGAAAATTAAGATTACAAATTATCAAGAATGACCTGTTATAATAACAGGACCTCTATATGATAACAAGTTTTACTTCTACTATCCCAACTTAAGGAAAAGGCTTGCCAAATTTAAGAGCACTTAATCTAACATTGTTTATAGCATATAAGTTCAAAATCATTGCACTTAAATGTGCTCCTTAGTTTGGGACCCTTGTCTGACAAATGCTATGTAGATTTAAAAAGTACCTAAGACAAAGAATCTGAGGTGGTTTTTCTCCGTCTTCATGCTCATATTAACCCTTATACATGTACTACTTATGAACTTTATTAATCGAATGAAACAATGCGAGATCAATATCAGAAGAGTTTTGAACTAAACCATCTATGTGGCATATGAGATAAAGCACTAATGGAAACGAAACTAAAAGAAGTCCATACCGAACTTATACTATCGATAATGACCTGTTAATTACCAGGACCTTGATAATCCAAGTTAAGGAAAAGGTGTGCCTAATTTAAGAGCACTTAGCCTAACCTTGTTCATAGCATATTAAGTTCAATATCATTGCACCTAAATGTACTCATTATTATGGCACTCTCGTCCTACAATTGATATGTTGATTTACAAATACCTAAGACAACGAATGCCATATGCTTTTTCTCCATCTTCATACTCACTTTAACCCTTAAAATTGTACTAGTTATCAACTTTACTATTAATGAAATGAAACAATGCGAGATCAATGTCAGATGAAATTGAACTAACCATTGATGTGATGCTTGAGATAAAGCATAGGAAGGAATGAAACTAAAGAAGTCCATACCTAAACCGAACTTCTCCTCTGAACTGCTCAGAACGTAGATAAACCTGAACAACATTTACACATACAGTTAATTGAAGTAGATCAATGCTGTCATGTTTAGAATAGTAGCCATACAATTACACTCAATACATCATTGTCTGCACAAAAGTAAAAAAGGACATAATAATAATAACTATTATAACAACAAGAACGTTTAAGCAAGAGAAACCTCTGTAACAAGAATTTAGATTCTAAATTGAAGTCACTGCACATAACATAGCCAAAGCCAAAAAAAATGTCCAAGTAGCAGGACATCAAACAAAACCTCAAAAACATCTCAGAGCCAGAGGAATCTCAAAATCGCAAAGGAAATTGTGTACACATGGAAAATGGGCTAAGCCAAATGTCTCTCAATGTTTAAACTGGAAAGTGCTTATACAATCCAAAATGTTAGCTTATACCAGAAACAACCTTACGCCATAAGTTAGCATTGTTTGGCTTAGCCGTCCATGTGCTAAACTAAATTGAAGTGAATATAGGCAATTTTGAAGCCTTCCTGCTGACCAAGTAAGCCTAATACCTAACTAATGATACATCTTAAGAAGCTTTAGTAAGTTGCCTAGATCCTCACTGTAGAGATTTCTCTAATGTGATTAAAGTACCTCTTTACCTCTGGTTAGCTTGAATTTTAGACCTTTTGTTTTTCTTTTAAGGAACTTCCATAACAAGCGACAGGTTCTAAATCCAAAAGGAAAGAAATGTCAAAAGTTGGAACTTCAATTGAGTCAATCTCGAGCTCGACGCATGTGTCCATTCCCCTCTTCAATTTATTACATTGTCTGCACATATTCATAACTCCACTGATAATGCCCATACTTCTCTTTTCCTTGCACCTAGAAAGCGGCACTAAAAGCCTCTAACAACTTATGCATTCATCTATGCCAGGTTAATGCACCTTTGTTGGCTCATCCAGGTCAGGACTTCAAGAGATTGTTTTAATATGAACAACATTCTAAACATAAAATATTGAATGATAACACAAAAGGCAAGGGAAAGGCAATGTAAGCAAACAAGCCAGTGTTCCCAGGTTGCAGATTACTTTCCATCTACTTAGCCAATATGGGTAGCATCTAGGATCAATCATGCTTTTTCCCTCTTCCATTCCCTATTGTTCTTCAAGATAGCTGGAGCACCATACAAATTTCTGTGGGGCTATGATATGAATGGAAGAATGCATACTTCATTCATGATTGAGTTTAGTTGCAAGATTGACCTTCTCAGCCTGGGTCCTCACTTCAAGATCAGTAAAGCACACAAATTACATGCTTAGCAGAGAGACCTATAATCTATACATCACACATCATACATGAAGGAGATCTAGTGAATCCCTCAATTTCCAAACATTGAAAAGATGATTGTTATCATGGTGCAACATAAAGGAACTCAAAGTCCAACTAGTATGCTGGCCAATACTCACAGCAGTGAAAAATAAACGAGATGTCCTGTGTGACCTCAAGTTTCATATCCCGCAAACCAAAGCTTAGCACTACTCAGGTTATGATAGCTCAACTTGTCACTTTTTGTTCCCTCTCACATGCCACAGTACTCTTCTTTCTCAACTCAAACATGAGAATTTTCCAAAAGTTCTTGAAGCCAAAGTCATACAATTTGGAAAGCCATGAAATGGGGAAGGAAAGAAATAAAAACGAAAAAATTTTAATTTTCCCTTAATCTTTGTCTCACAAAATTTCAAATTTCATTTATTTTCCAACCTAATTTCCCAACCTCCTCTTTCTGTCCTTTCCCGAATGGAGTGTCAGTAGCTATGATTAGCAAAACATACAGGATGGTCAACTCCATTCAGTCTACCATGACTAACCTTATCCCAAAAGTCTAGGATGCTTTAAGTTTTAGAGCTGCTCTAATTCCGTAAGTACATGGAGATAACAAATACCCTAGTAAAACATCCACTTGGTGACATTACTAAGTAATTTACATCTAAAGCCAAAGCATTTCACTTCTGTAAGAGGATACAAGATATATTGTTTTGTTGCTCTAAAGTTCCAAGTGCATAACTGATTTACATAATACATAAATGAAACTTAAAACTTGACACCCACAGAAATGTCCAAAAGTGACTTAACAACTCTAGAGGTATTATGGCAAATAGATGTATCAAAAGCTAAATAGATCACCATCAAGGTGAATTTCGCAGGCTTCCACTATTCTCCTAAAACCTAAGGTGAATCAATTTTTACCTGACTATCTCCAGAAGGAACAAATCCAAGAAGTACTCCTTTGTCAATTGTCATGGCACAAACCGTTCCACCCTGCAGATTTTATTGAACATAAGAGGCAACAGGCTTTTCATATTCACAAGTGATAGAAAATACAAATGCTACATAAAAAAGAGGACAGGAAATTAAGACAAAGTTGTGTCTGTTGATGCAAATCAAAAGACAATGCCCAAATGGAAGGACTCGCGAAATGACTATCTAGACAACAATATGGTAGAAACAAAACAAAACTGACCTGGTGATCTATATGAGCTCCCAGGGGGCAAATTCTATAAGGAGATACTACAACCTGAACTTCATCTGTTCTTCGGCCAGCCATTTGAGAAACAACATTGCGGATATAGTTCAACTGCAAAGGGATAAGATTATGAGGAGCGCAATCCCCAAGAGTTTTGACATTCGCAAATGACTACAGTCCTCTCAAAATGGTCAAATAGAGAGTGATTTTCAACTGAACATGGAAGATCCACAAATATCCCACCAACTCAGTAAAGAAATAGAAGCAAACCCCACCAGCATACGACTCTCTCATCGATCTTTCACGGCAATGAGCAGGCAACACCGATCCCATATCATGATCAATCATCTCAAGAGTAACCAAATATCAGCCAAAATGACGAGATAAGGACGCCTAACACGCACAGACTTTCTTCTACTTCAAGGAAAGGAAGAAAAGAGACCAGACATGATCCTTCGATTTTCAAGCTCTAAATGGCATTGCCTAAACAACAATACAGCAAAAATGTGGACTGGATTTTAATCAAAGAACAATTTCCGACAATGCTGGTTGATTCATCGGCGTTCACGAACAGCAGAGGAGAACCAGAGAGAAAAACAAGGTGAAGACGCCTAACACGCGCGCACCATCTTCTACATCAAGAAAAGCAAGAAAAGACACCAGGTAACAACCCCTTGAATTTCAAGCTTTGAATGGCGTTGCTCAAAGAACATTACATCATAAGTGTGGACCGTATTTGATCGAAGAAAAGAAGAATTCTCGACAATGCGGTCGATTCATCGGCATTCACTAACTGCAGAGGGACTACCTGCGCATCAGAAGGCCAAGACAACTCGCCCATCTTACAGCTCGTTGTCCGAAATTGCAGCAACAGGATAATGAATGCGAAACCTCGGTGAAGCAGAGACCTGCATAAACAGTCTCTCTCTGCAACGAACGAGCTAGAGAAAGAGAGAGAGAGAGAGAGAGAGAGACTCCGCAGCGAACGAGGGAGATGGAGTAACAGCAAAAGAGATCAGAAGCAATGGCCCAGCCGGTGGCGGTGGTGGGTAAGTGGGCAAATCATCATTTGAAAAGACGCAGAGGAGAGAGAGAGAGAGAGATAGAGAGACGTGCGTCGGTCGGAGACGACGGCGTTAAAAGGGGATGATTTGATAAGACAGGGCAGACAAATTGACCTGATCCCACTGCCGATCTCTTTCTCCTTTTGGCGCTACTCTACTTTATAAACACTAGTGCAAAATGCTCGATTGCATCGATGTATGGAAAAAAATTGGTGAATATACCTAATTTGAGAAGATGAATAGGCCTGAAAAGATTTTAACTCCTATTTTGATATCATGAGATTTTATGAAAGTATTATCAAATATTTAAAATTTTAATTTATTAGATGAATAATTAATTTAATATTTAAATACCATATCAATATGAGAAATTAAATAATAAATCGAGTAATACATAAATCAAGGAATTTTTTCACACCAATAAATTTAAATTTGAATAATCTACAAATTTTTCATCGTGCAGTAAAAGGTTAACAACAATATGTGGTTGTCTGACTTGTGGATATTTATCATCTTATGAACTATTGGATAAGTAGCATGAATTACTTGATAAATGGAACCTAGGACAGTTATCATATTTAGAATTAAATGGACAAGTGACATGCAATTTTCTAACCGCTTTGATCTTTTTGGCAGGTGATGAAAGAGTGGTTGCAATAATAAATTTTAATAAATTAACAAATGATAGGAAAATCAAGGACATTTCCGTAAATATGGAATGACACCAAATTCAAAAATGTGCTTTATAAATAGTTTAGAAAGATATCTATATCATTTATAAATATCACCTGTGAAGTACCAAGAACAAACCTGCTTCTAAATGTTTTAAAACCTTTTTTCTCATAAAAAAGGGTTAAATCCAAATGCGAAAATTAAATGTTCAAATTTACCCTAAGGACGTCTAATATAAACATTTCTAACTTTAAATTCTACCCTCGACATATCGAAGAGTCAGTAGGCTTTTATGCTCCGTTTATTTCATTAAAAAAATTGAAAAATATTTTTCTAAATATAATCACTTGTATTACTTGAAATAATCAATTAATAATAGTTTTTCATTATCGACAATAATTTATGTGTAAATATTTTCTTATGCAATGAATTTTTTTGTTTGTTTGTTCATTTTTGTGAGTGATATAAGCAAATATTTTTTAAAAAATATTTTTCAAATAATCCATTTTTCATGAAACAAACAGAGCTTTGATGTTGTCAATTGTATCCTTGGGCATCTATTCTCTTATTAAAACCTCGTCCCATCTAGTTTAAATTGTTGCCTTCAACGAAGCAAACTAAATCTTGGTAAAACACTGCCAACGGCCTTGCCTTCATTAAATTCCCCTAATAACTAGTAAAACACTAAGCTGATATAAATGCTAAATGATTTATTGTTATAACATAATAATATAGTTTATTAAATAAAAAGGTTAAAAAAATAAAGACGAGACATCAAAATACTATATAACAATGAATTGTTCGAAAATGTGGTTAATAGGTAAATTCATTTCAATTATATTTTTAAATTAATTTTTCCAAATACACTACTAATGGCCTCCTTTTTACTTATATTCAACTTATCTAATTCATTACACCTTTAATTGATAGAAGTATTACGCATGTTACTCTTATTAATAAAATTTTATCCATCAAATTACATCTAGAATCAAAATTAATTACGTGTTGGATGGGAATGTTGATAAAATCATAAAAAGTTGCATTTTATATATATGATTATAAAAAAGATGCAATTATCAAATATTTGTGCATATAACATATACATATAAATAAGGTTTAATATCACAAAAAATCCAAAATTGGTACATTCATAATAGAGTTAAGCCAAACGGTGCACTCATATCACATTTGTTGGAATGTAATACCTTCTTGCATAATTGTGCATCGACTATTGCATGACTGTGTTTGCTTCAGACTAGATGACCATATCACAACGTGACTATACTTTAGCTATAAACCGCATGATTAACATTGCATGAACGTATGTTAGGATGACTATGTGTGAGTTCTAGAATGTCTAAATAATTGCATGAATCTTGAATTTTTAAATTGATTGGGAGCGGATTTCTTCCCGGCATAAGTGCTTGTTAGCCTTTGACTTAGAGTTCCCTCCAGCCTTTCATTTGGAAATCACTTAGAAGTGGACTCCTGGCGATCTTTTGACTTAAGAGTTTCCTTTCAATTAACTATAAGGCTGTGCCTGACTTGGAATTGATTGGGAGTGGATTCCTTACCCTTGTGACTTTGCGTCAGCCTTTGAATTGGAGTTTGCCTAAAGAGTGGACCGGCGCAATTTCATTTCCCTTATGCTATGCACCATATCCCTTTTCTAGCTAGATTTGCCTACAATTCTCGTTTGTCCTCGTGGTAGGTAGATTCCTCTCTTGTAAGCTCTTGAAAATAATTATTTTGAACTTGTTATCGACTTATTGTCTTTCAATTCCGTAGGAACTCCTAACAGGCAAGGAAAATCTAGGGAACATGGAGAATGCCAGGCAACCCGCTCATGGAAAAGTAAATTCCTCTCTTGTTAGTTCTCGGAAAAGTTCATTTTGAATTGGCTATCAACCCTATTTTTTCTAAATTCACAAGGAAATCCTGATAGGCAAGGAAAATCCGAGGAGCATGGAGAATGCTGGCGATTAGATAGGATCTATTGCAAGCAAATACACATAAAAACTAACAAAATCATGCACATGCGCCAAACTGAAAAATCAAACCTAAGGAAGCAATAGTCAGTTCCAATCAAGCTAAAGATCAAGCTAGGGGGCAATGAACATATCACACCTTATAACTCACACCAATCGCACCTTAACACTCCATGACACCTTAGCCCTGATGCAAGTGCTTGCATAAACATAGTCACAAAACCTTCATGTGCAGCCTACTCGGACTAACCAATATTTGTATAGTTTTTAGAACTTGTAATCATAAGTGTAATACATAGGCCCAATCACTATATAAATAGATGTCTAATGATATGGCGAAGAAGTGAGAATAGACGTCAAGATATAGCAAAATCATTCTCCTTTATGGTATTAGAGCCAGTGGGAAAATATTGATCATCTTCCTAAGTCTTCATCTTCATAGATCCAATTTCGTTTGGTGGAAACATACTCTTGGGCGAGTGCCACCTCCAGAGTGGTCTAGGCCATAAGTCCTAGAGAGGTGGTGAGACCATTGGTATAGCTCTGATAAAAAACCCACGATCATGTGAGTACTGATCTATAAGGATGAGCTTAATTAGAAGATATGTGTCTTCCTCTAGTTCCTTATCACTAATGTCCACAAATCAAGGTCCTATATATAGAGAAGAAGTAAGGATAGAAGAATTTAACAAATCGATATAAAACTGAGAAATTTCTAAAGTTCAACTTAAAGAAATATATAAACAATCAAAATTAATTTTTTTCAAAAAATTGGATTATGTCTTAACCACAGAAGAAAGATATGTTCCTCTTTCAAATTCTTATGAAATAATCCATCTCTTAAATCAGGAGTCGATAAAAAGAACATAAATAAAAATATCACTACATTCATTTAGGTCATGTCCAAGTAGGAATCAAACCTCTTACAAAAGAAGTGCTAAATACCTCGATTCTCTTAGTTTTCCAAGAATCACATCTCTTAAGCTATGATAAATCCATACTCGGGACCATAGAGACAAGTCTTTGCCAAGGTACAATACATTTTGATTGTTATCCCAATTTCTCAATATCTCTTAAAGATAGGAATTCATTCTTAAATTACTTACTCTCCAAATAAAAACTCATAATTACAAGGTGGCGGATGGATCTATCCCTTTAGCTCTTGTTTATAGGATCCATTACAAAGCTATGGCCTCTACCTTTGGAGAGAATGCCTTCGAATGTAGTCCGAAAGGTGAAAAACTTCTCCTCCAAATTGATATTTCTATACAAATACAATATCTCCTAAATCTATTAGTTGGAGTCAAGTGACTCTACTAGAACAGTGGGAATTAGAGAGCCAAATTCCTAACTAGTTGTTCAAAATACTGATATGACCAACATTATACAACACCCAGAGGGAAAGGTAACCATTTAGTTTCCCTGAAGATCTTTAGACTTAAGATTAGTCTACCCATTTCGCTCATCTTATCAGGAAGGTCAATAGATCTTCATCCTAATCTCCCTCCTATAATCACCATTCCACTTAGTACTCATAGGAATTCTACTACTCTAGACACGACACTTAACCCTCCCAATAATAACATTAGTGGTCTCAATAATAGATAGGAGTTTCTAGACTAATATACCAACAAGATTAGCCAGAACCAGTCATAGAAAGTACTGTTTCTTCTCATCACTCTCTCACAAATTCACAAATGGTAGATGCAGAACTTAATGTTTTAGAAAATTAGTTTGAATCATATAAGGCAGCCCGCAATAAAGAATTTAATTATGATAATAATAAAGAAATCAAAGAATGGTTCTTCAAAATTTTTGCTAACCAAAGCAAACATATCAAACAAAAATATTATGACTACATGTACAAACATGAAGTCCATATATTTTTTTTGATTGGTTAGAAGAATAATTTTTAGAACCAAAAGAAATCATAGTTTTAGATCATAATTATAAGTGGAAACTTGATAATGGTCAAACCATAGAATTTAACCACCCCACTTAGAAGGATAAAAATCCAACACGAGGATAGTGAAGTAATAGTTACTCCTTTTAAGATACCTACTGAAACAGATTCACTATACACTATTAAGGTAATTGAGTAGAACAATTATATAAATCAACACTTGGCAACAATAAGAAAATAATTAAATATGATAGAATCAACAATCCAAGATCATATCCAATGAATTATACAATAGGTAGAACCTTTAAAAAAGCCCATATTCAAAACATTTGAGTTTCCAAAAAATCTTACTCCAGAATTTGCCAAAGCTATAGAACAAAGAAGAAAACTTTTAGGAAAATCAAAATTAGAACCTCCTCTAATAATAGATACTCTTAAGTTTCAAGGATAATTGTAAAATACAGTCCAAATCAATCCAATATTAATGTCCTTGAAAAGATTACTAATGACAACCCCAAAAATTATATCATAGTAGGGCAACCTCTCTAGGCATTGCTTTAGAAGAATCATCATAGAAAATACATAATATATACTCTTCAAATGCCATATATGAATGGAACATAGATAGTGTAGCTAAGTCCAATATTATGAACATATTAAATGAAATGGTAATGTTAACTAATACCTACAAAACTCAACAAGATGTTTCTAATCATGCTATTGCTGATCTTTTAGTAGTTGGATTTACTTACAATTAAATGTTGGAGGGATAATTATTTAACAGATGAACAAAAAACTCAAATTTTAGAAGCTTATAAAATAGATGACGATGGACAACGCATGTGACACCTCAAATTTCATCCGGCTAATTAATTAGTTGCGATGAGCTTTAATAGGTTTCACTTTAAACTTCGGTGGCAAGCTTAATAAGAAGGGTGAATTAATATGAGAAATAGTGTAAGGTTCGGGGTAACTGAATATGCTTTGAACTGATGTCCTGATGTGCCTAATGTTTAATGTAAATACTTAAGCAAATTTTATTAAACATCTTAATAGGGTTGGCCATCTTAATAATGATGAGGGCATTATGGACAACTTTGTTTTTCTAATCTTGGGGGAGCCGTCCATGGTCTAGCAAGACCATGGAAAACTTCTTTTATTTAATTAAAAAGAGTTTAATAGGCTTCTAAGCCTATCTTTGGTTACCGATTATAGTTGCCCGTCTTCCTCCAATGGTTCTTCATGCAAAGAGAGTATTCTCGGAGTATTCCCCAAGCTCGACCATGCCTTTTCTCGCCCCTAGGTTCGGTGGAACCTATCCCCTCCATCACTTCCTCCTTTTTCCTTCTTCCTTTCTTGTCTTTTGCTCATCTTTCACCCCATCTCTCTCTCTCTCTCTCTCTCTCCTTCCTCTCATTTTCATCAGTGAGCCTCCTTCTTCCTAGGTTCGGTGGAACCTATCCCCTCCATCACTTCCTCCTTTTTCCTTCTTCCTTTCTTGTCTTTTGCTCATCTTTCACCCCATATCTCTCTCTCTCTCTCTCTCTCTCTCTCTCTCTCCTTCCTCTCATTTTCATCAGTGAGCCTCCTTCTTCCTTCCTTCATTCTTTCTTTCATCGAAGGGAAAACCAAGAAGTTGGTAGCTCTTGAGGTCATGGTTAGCCAAGGAGAAGAAGTTCAAAGCACTGAGATCTTGAGGCAAGGGTAAGTGCTAGACTCCTACTCCTTTTGATCTCTTTGGGGCTCGTTTTTGTAGAGTAGGGTTGTCTTTTGGCCTATTTTGGTGAACCCGCTGATTGTGGCGTTCTTGCCTGCGTTGTGATGGTGAAGATGTGGAAAGGAAGTGCTATGGTTGTGAGTTGCGAATGGAGGATGGAGTGCATGTTGATTTCTAGTAGGTTTTGTGCTTACATGTCAATGAACTAGCCTTAGATGGTCTAGACGGTATGTCTTATACTAAGTCTGTGCTTTGCATGTGTTATCAGTGGCTTATGGTTGTGAGATAAAGCTAAAATGAAGTCTTGCATGGCTGTTTTGGCTTGTTGTGTGGTGTTTTGGTGAGTAGATGTTGATGAGGTGACAAGAGATGGAATTCGTGTACTTGGGTTAAGCCTAGAAATTCGCGTGCATGTGGTACCATCCTGTTTTGCTTTTTTCACTGCAACTTTTCTAGACTAGATTTCAAGAAATTTCCTTCTTCAAGGTTGTTTCAAATATCCTAACGTTTAACATAGTTAAATTTTATACTTTTCATAGTTAATTTGGATGGTTAGATGGTTGTATTTATTTTTGGGTTCCTACTATCCAGTATCATCGAGACAGTGACCTTCACCATTTCTTGTTTTTCTATGGACTCCTCTACTCAAAATCTTGATGACATTTCTTCACAAAAGTTTGAAATTCTTTTATCTATGACATATCAAAATTTGAGAATTTTTAAAGGTGATTTGACTTCTCTGGAGATCTCCTTATGAAGTTCAACCTATTCTATTTTGCTACTTTGTTTTACCTCAAGTTCAAGCAAAAGAAAGACAAGCTTGCATGTCGATTTTGACTTAGTTTTCTTACAAAAAATCTTTGTCAAGATCGTTTCTGCAACATATCATAAATTAGAATTTTTAAAGTTCATTTACTATTTTAATTGAGGTGATTTCCAAGATCGGACAAAACTGCCCTTTTCTGACTGATTTTGAAAGTAAGGCTTTTATGAGAGGAAAATGAGGGAATTTTGAAATGATGTCTCCTGGAGAGTCAACCAGCACACTTTGAGCTTTCCAACTAGATATGATCCACTGTGATGTGAAGTTATTGGTTGATGTTTTTGCATTTTTAATTGTAGTGGCAAAATTTGTAATTTCTGGCTATTGAGTGTGCATGAGGTGTTAAGTGTTGCCATAGTTTCATGTTATAGCCTATGCATGAAATTGATGGAATGCAATTCTATATTATGTGCATGCTGTGTGTGATGATGAATGAGATACCCAAGGCTTGCAGTCCTTGGATGCTCGACGATGGCCTTGAGCGGCATGTTAGAGGAGAATGCCTTGGCCCATGAACTAGGATGCCCCAGGTTTGAGTAGGGAAGCCAGAAGGGGACAAACCCTAAGAGTGTTATACCCGACGATGGCCCAAAAGGATGTCGGAGGAGAATGTCTTGGTGATAAATGCCTTGGTGGCGGAATACCCCGGAGATTGGGATGCCTATGATTTGGTGTTGTGGATGCCCAGCAGGGTGGCTGGAAGTCACTGTTCATGCCGCCTGCGATGGATTGGAAACAGTTGAAATGAAATTGTGATTACTAGTGAAGATATGCATATACATATATATTACGAGAAGTGAAATGCATGTGATATGGTCCTTGTTTTGATATTGCTTGGTGTATGGTAAATATCTACTACTTTTCTATGTGAAATTATGCATGATCATAATTGAATTGGGTGTGTAAACCTGTGTGTATTTGCGTGCTTGTTGTTAGTTAGTGACTTAGGAATTAAGTGCTAACTAGATCGAATGGTTTATGAGTCTATTGTATCTCTTGCTGGGCGGTTACTCACTCCTGTTGTTTTCTTTTAGGTCAATAGTCATGCTGATCTGCTCGGCACCCCCTTTCACTCTACGGAGCTTTGGTGATTGTTGACACCGAGATATGATCACATGTCGTTTTGTCGCGATATTTGCCAAGGTGGAGGATGGAATGGTACGGCCTATTCCATATCCGACAAACCCTAGTGTCAGTGGGAATGGTGGCAGCGGAAGGGGACATTAGGAGGGAAGAAGCTAGTATCGTGAGAATCATATTTGTTAGGAGAATCGGGGAGTGAACGAAATGTGGCATGTCGATGAGCAAGAGATGTGGAGGTTGGTCAATGACCGAGGCTACATAGTGTGGGACTTAGGCTGATGAACCCATTTGGATGTATCGACCCTTGCTAATCCCTCCAATTTTGTTATAACCCCTTTCCCATTGTTAGCTACGGTTATCCAGAGATAATAAAGAGTGTGATTCCTGTTATTAATTCACCCTATTTATATCTTATCTATAATATTTGTAGATCGGTTTTAGTACTATGATGCTTCCGCTTCTTTATGTAACTTTGATAATTGGGTGATAGAATTATACAAGATTGAACAGGGATGTGATAGCCCCATATTTAGTGGTATCGGAGCTCCGTTTCAGTTTGGAGTGATAAGTTGTATTAGTGGCAAAGTCAAATTAGGGGGATCGTGAGTGATGTAGGATTTTAGGGTATCGAAAACCCTAGATGCATGCATTTGCTTTGTTTGAAAAACAATAACATATGTTACTTTTATGATGGTAGTAACGGATGTTACCTATTAACTAGCCGACGGCACATTGATTGTTAATGTGTAGAAGCTTGGTAGGACAGAATGAGGAGGTCAAGTGGATCGACTTTTGGTGAAGATCCTCGAATGGAGGGGATTCTTCAAATGCTTGCAAATATAGGAGCTTTGTTGGTGAGGCAAGCCTAACAGCAAGTTGGCGGTGAACGCCTTGTGTAGGGCTTGGTTGAACAGTTCTTGAAACTGAATCCGATGAACGCCTTGTGTAGGGCTTGGTTGAACAGTTCTTGAAACTGAATCCATCTACATTTATTGGGAAAGGAAACCTAGAGGAGGCTAAAGGGTGGATAGAGAAGATGAAGAAGATATTCCATCTATTGACCTGCATCGATGCTGAAAAGATGATCTTGGCTGATTATCAACTAGAAGGAAACATTAAACATTGGTGGCATACAAAGAAAGATGCAATATTTTCAAATGATGTTGAGGTCACTTGGGAAGGTTTTCTTAGAGCATTTTATGGAAAATATCTTTCTAATTGTGTTCGGGATAAGAAGATAGCAGAGTTTATGCAATTAAATCAAAATAATATGTCGTTGGATCAATATGAGGCTAAATTTGCAGAACTCTCAAGGTTTGCCCCTAGGCTGATTGAGAATTGGGAAGATAAGCCTTAGAGGTTCCTGAATGATTTGAGGGCTGACATTGGAAAACAGTTAGTGCCTTTCAATGAACTTTATGAGCAAGCTCAACTCATAGAGTAGGAGTCAATGAGGGGAGGAATTGGAAATATGATTCAAGTGGGGTCAAGTTCCCAAGCTATTGAGGGTAGTGTGCGATGTGATAAGAGATTCAACCCTACTAGCAAACCACCCTTTCCCCACAATAAAAGGCATAATTCTAGGAATTATGGAGGAATAGAGAGTAGTCGAATGGCAAGACAGTTGTAATACCTGAATAGTACTTGTTGTAGGTGTGGTAGATATCATGGTAATATGCCTTGTGTGGTATTGAAGAGATATTATGGTTGTGGACAACATGGGCATATACATAGAGATTGTCCTCGAGAAAGACGACAGCTACTATGTACCACACTAATAGTAACCCCAATGACCATCCTTAGGTGGAACTTTACAACAAGGAAACTTATAGAGGCCACCAGCTCAGGGGCGAGTGTATGCGATCATCCAGGAGGAAGCCAAAGCTTCCGAGATTGTTATTGCAAGTACCATCTCTTTATGTGATCATAAGGCTTATACGTTATTCGACACGAGTGCAACGCATTCTTTTATGGCAACACAATTTGTACAATTATACAGGTTAGCATCTAATTTACTAGAGATTCCTTTGAATGTTTCTACACCATTAAATGTGTTGTTATGTCTACCCTGATCTGCCCAAAATGTAAGATTACTATAGTAGGACGAAATTAGATGATAGATTTGGTGATATTATATATGTATGATTTTGACATAATTCTAGGAATGGATTGGCTTCGTAATCAACGAATCAATGTGGATTGTTATAGGAAGACAATTCAGTTTAACCCACCGAACCAACCTAGTTATAAATTATGTGGGAATGGAATGAATCTGTCAGTAACGCTCATTTTGGCGCTTGAGGTACAACGATTTCTAGATAATGGTTGTCAAGGATACCTAGCCGTAGTGATTGATCGGCATAGGGATGAGATAAAAACTCAAGGAAATTTCAGTAGTACAAGAATCCCCTTATATATTTCTTAAAGAATTACCTGGACTACCACTAGAACATGGGATTGAGTTGTGATTTAGTCCCTGGAACATAACCAATATCGAAAGCTCCATTTAGGATGGCTTTGATAGAATTAGAGGAATTGAAGGTGCAATTGCAAGAATTACTTGATAGAGGATACATTAGGCCTAGTGCATCACCATGGGGTGTGTCGATACCATTTGTGAAAAGGAAGGATGCATCGTTGCATCTATGTATAGGTTACAAGCAATTGAATCAAGTGACTATTAAGAATAAGTATTCCCTCCTTAGAATAGATGACTTGTTCGACCAATTACAAGGATCATTAGTATTTTCGAAGATTGATTTAAGGTTGGGATATCATCAGTTGAGAATCAAGAAAGAAGATATACCTAAAATGGCATTTAGAACTCGGTACAGGCATTATGTATTTCTAGTTATGCCATTTGGCTTAACTAATGATCCTGCAATGTTTATGGACTTGATGAATAGTGTATTCAAGCAATTCTTGGATCAATTCATGATAGTCTCCATTGATGATATTTTAGTGTATTCAAAGGGACTTGAAGAACACGAACAACATTTAAGAATTGTATTGCAAACTTTGAGAGAACATAGACTGTATGCTAAACTTAGTAAATGTGAATTTTGGATTGAGTGATATTTTTAGGTCATGTAGTTATAGGTGAAAGAATATCAGTAGACCCGTCTAAAGGTGAGGCAATACTTGATTGGTCTAAATCGACAATAATGACTGAGATATGAAGCTTCTTAGGATTAGTAGGATACTATTGGAGATTTGTGGAAGGATTTTCCCGTCTCGTAGAACCATTTACTAAATTGACCAGGAAGGGCAAGAAATTTGAGTGGACTGAAGAGTTTGAGTATAGTTTCTAGGAACTCAAAAAGAAGTTAACTTCAGCACCTATTTTGACTATACCGTCCAGATCAAGAGGATTCGTGGTATACAATGATGCTTCTCATAAAAATATTAGGATTTTAATGCAACATGGAAAAGTAATTGCATAAACTTCAAGACAAGACCCTGTGAGATGAACTATCCAACTCATGATTTGGAATTGACAGCTATAGTGTTTGCACTCAAGACATGGAGACACTATTTTAATGGAGAAAAGTTTGAAATCTACACGGATCATAAAAGCTTCAAGTACTTATTTTCACAAAAAGAATTGAACATGGGACCAAGATGATGGATGGAGTTGCTGAAGGACCATAATTGTGAAATTTTGTATCACCTAGGAAGGCCAGTAAAGTAGCTAATGCTCTCAGTCGGAATTTAGCTTTGGTAATGGCAGGTTTGATGGTTAAGGAATGAAATCTTCTGAAGGAGGTATCCAACGTTGAATTTAGAGTTGAGGTGAATGATCTAATGGGAATGATGGAATAGTGAAATTTTGAGGACGTTTATGTGTGCCCAGTGATAAGGATTTGAAGGGGAAACATTTTGTCAAAAGTGCATATAAGCCAGTACAGTATTCACCTAGGGAATATCAAGATGTGTCGAAATCTTCGATAGCCCTATTGGTGTAATGGCATGAAAATAGACATAGCAAACCATGTTTCACAATGTTTAATGTGCCAATAAGTGAAAGCCGAACATCGAGAGTTGGTAGGGTTTCTCAAACCATTGGAAATTTCAGAATGGAAATGAGAACAAATAACTATGGATTTTGTACAAGCTATTTGGATGATTATGGATCGTTTGATTAAGTCAGAACATTTTTCTGGTTGTGTGTGTAGACTACTCATTAGATAAGTATGCTGAATTATATGGTGAGCAGATAATAAAATTGCACGGAATTCTTGTGACTATAACTTTGGATCGCGACCCAAGGTTTATTTCAAATTTTTGGGAAAGTCTTCAAGAAGCATTAGGGACAAAACTTCAATATTGCACTGCTTTCCACCCACAAGCAAATGGTCTGTTAGAAAGGGTTATCCAAATCTTAGAAGACATCTTGTAGGCATGTGTACTTGACTTCAAGGGTAATTACAACGAAAAATTATACTTAGTAGAATTTGCTTATAATAATAGTTTTCGGTAGGCAAAAGAACCTTTTAAGTGCCATAACTTGGCAAAAATGGACACTTAAGTGCCATAACTTACGAAAGGTACACTTAAGTGCCACATTTTAAGAAAAATGGGACACTTGAATGCAATTTTTGGCGAAGTTGGCCGGAAATCATATGTGGCATTAAAATATTAATATTTCTCGCCGATGTGTCTCGTCGGAGAGCTGAGTCAGTTCGAATTCACCCCAAACGACGTCGTTTTGAGTGTTGGCCCATAATAGAGCCCTTAAATTAGCGAAAACATCGTTGTTTTGGAATAATTTGAATTTTAATATAATATAAAAATTAAGTAAATTAAATTTAAAACTAAATTTATTTAAAATATTTAAAAAATAAAATTAAAAAATTTACAAAATTTACAAAATTTACAAAAAAATTAAAAAATTTACAAAAAATTTAAAAATTTACAAAAAATTTCAGCCCTCAACAACCTCATTTTTAATTTTATTTTTAATTTTTTTAATTTTTTTTAATTTTTTTTAAAATGTTTTAAATAAATTTAGTTTTAAATTAAATTTAATTAATTTTGATATTAATTTTTTTACTACGTCAGCACCAAAATGACGCTACTACCACCTCCCTGCCATCGCCGAAAGGTGGGGGAGGGCTGGCCGTGGCCGCCTCCCTTTTTTCTAAAAATCTTTTAAATTTTTGTAAATTTTTATTTATTTTTTAAAATGTTTTAAATAAATTTAGTTTTCAATTTAATTAAATTAATTTTTATATTAATTTTTTTACCACGTTAGCACCAAAACGATGCCATTTTGCACTCGCTTCATCGAAAAATTGACACGTTAGTGTTTTGGCCGGATTTGCATTCAAGTGATCCATTTTGCTCCGATTTTGGCACTTAAATGTACCTTTCGTAAGTTATGGCACTTAAGTGTCTATTTCTGCCAAGTTATGGCACTCTAGGGGTCCAGATGTCGTTTTCGGCAAATTATAGGAATGACACCATTTGAAGCGCTATACAAACGAGCTTATAGAACTCCTGTATGTTGGAATGAAGTGGGTGAGCACAAGGCTAGAGTTAGTGCAAGTCACAATGGAAGCTGCGAGCATAATCAAAAATAGGCTTCAAACTATACAAAGCTAGTAGAAGAGTTACGCTGATAGACGTTGAAAACCTTCAGAATTTAACGTAGGGGACCACCTATTCTTAAAAGTGTTACCAATGAAAGGCATTTCTAGATCTGGGAAGAAAGGGAAGTTGAGCTCAAGATTCGTTGGACCGTTTGAAATTCTTAAAAGAATAGGAGACCTAGCATGCCGATTGGTGTTACCACCTAAACTATCTAATTTTCATGATGTTTTTCGTTTATCGATGTTGAGGAAGTACCAACTTGATCCTACCCATGTCTTAGACTTCGACATAATTAAAGTGGATGACAGGGTATAGTATGTTGAGTGGCCAGTCCAAATATTGGGTAGAAGTGAACGAACTCTTTGGAATAAGATTGTACCATAGGTCAAAGTGTTATGACAACATCATAGTACGGAAGAAATGACATGAGAAACTAATGACAAAATGAGGAGCCAGTACCCGCATCTTTTTGAGAGAATGGGCAAAGTTTTAAATTTCAAGGATGACATTTTTTTAGAGGGGAAGAATTGTGACACTCTGAATTTCATCCGACTAATTAATTAGTTGCAATGAGCTTTATTAGGTGTCACTTTAAATTTTGGTGCAAGCTTAATAAGAAGGGTGAATTAATATGAGAAATAGCATAAGGTTCAGGGTAATTGAATATGCTTTGAATGAACGTCCTGATGTGCCTAATGTTTTATTTAAATACTTAAGCAAATTTTATTAGACATCTTAATAGGGTCAGCCATTTTGCTAATGATCAGGGCATTATCGACAATTTTGTTGTCCTAATCTGGGGAGCCATCAAGACCATGGAAAGATTTTTTTTTTTTTAATTAAAAAGGGTTTAATAGGCTTATAAGCCTATTTATAAGTAACCCTTGTAGCTGCCCCCTTCCTCCAATGGCTTTTCATGCAAGGGAGCATTCCCCAAGCTTGACCTTGCTTTTTCTCCTTCCAAGGTTTGGTAGAACCTATCCCCTCCATCACTTCCTCCTTTTTCCTTCTTCCTTTCTTGTATTTTCCTCATCTTTCACCGCATCTCTCTCTCTCTCTCTGCCAAAGCTCTCTCTCTTTCATTCCTCTCATTTTCACTCGCGAGCCTCCTTCCTCCTTCTCTTCGTTCTTTCTTTCATTAGGGAAAACAAGCAAGTTGGTAGCTCCTGAGCTCACGGTGAGCTAAGGAGAAAAAGTTCAAAGCACCGAGATCTTGAGGCAATGAGAAGTGCTAGTCTCCTACTCCTTTTGATCTCTTTGGGGCTCAGTTTTGTAGAGTAAGGTTGTCTTTTGGCCTTTTTTGGTGAATCCGATGATTGTGATGTTCTTGCATAGGTTGTGATTATGAGGATGTGGAAAGGAAGTGCTATGGTTGTGAATTGTGTATGGAGGATGGAGTGCATATTGATTTGTAGTAGGTTTTATGCTTGCATGTCAATGATCTAGCTTGAGATGGTCTAAATAGTTGTTAACACTTGATCTTTAGTCGACACATCATAAAAGGTAAAAATCGAGATTAGGGTTTTCGATCGTGACAGAGCCCATTTCTCGACCAAAAAGTATCCTTTTTTTTCTTTTGCTTTGTCGTTTTAAAGTGATTTCCTATTTATTTCTAGTAAAAACACGAAAAGCCAAACGGTTGACTTTTCAGTTGACTTGTTGGTCAACCCTTTGACTAAAAGTAAACCCTGAGTCAAAAGTTGGCTTTTTATACAAAAAAAAATGTCAAATAGTCTTAATTTCACTTTAGTCAAGTTAATTTTCTAAAAACTCAAAGATTTGACATAAAAATCAACCTTTTTAGGAAAAGTCAACTAAATAGTTGACTTGTTGTCAATTTGACTTTAGCCACGAAAATTTTCTGAAAATCAATTAAGAACCTTATTTTCCGAATTTTTTGCTTTTAAGCTTAAATTGACTAGAAAAGCAAATTTATTTTCATTCTAGTCATAATAGGTCTAATTCCTTTTACGATGTTTGATCTAGGGACTATTTCTCATTTATTTGTTCACTCAATTTTGAGAACGGTTGTGTCAAAATGTGAATTACCATTTTGGCCCTAATTTGGGGGTTCGAACCAATCTTTCATGATTTGCAAATGGACGCTTTTATTCTACTCATTTTCTTGAGATAAGTCCAAATTTGGGTCTATTTGGAGAAATCCACTCGAAAACTTTCCAATTTGAGGAATTTCACTCTCATGAATATAGGGATGCCAAGCTATTGAGAGAAATTCAAGTTGACTCATTTGAGACTAAGGTTTAATTTCGTAAATCAAGGTCTAATTTTGATATTAGACTTCAAATCATTTTTGGCCTAAGAGTCGTGACGTCAATTCAAGGTCACTTTGGATGCAATAGGTTATCTTAAGTATGGGCAATTATATGACTAGGTATGTTGCAGTATTAATTGAAATCAATTTCAATTAATTTGCGATTTTGAGCGAGGAATTGCAAAATTGTTCATTTTGGCCTATAATGCTCGATTATGTTTACCCCTGGTTTGGGTCCGCCATTTTTCACAATAATCAAGTAATTAGGTCGATAAAAAAACCAATGGATATCATTTATGTGGTTTAATCGACCTAATTCAATTAAAATTGGACCGTTTCTCCTCAAATTAGGTAAATTTTCTTTTTAATTTGTCCTCGAGGGACCAAATTGCATGAATTTTTCAGCCCCAAGGACTGCTCAGCCAAAACTGGTCCAACTAGTGTAAATCGGCTTGATTGGTCTGACCGACCGCTAGCAAGACAGGCCGGTTCGGCCTCTTGCCGGCCGGTTCTTGATTGCCTACGATCGACCGTCGGATCCTCGTCATGTGTATTTCATCTTCACGTCCTTATACTTTTCAAGTTTTGCAAAATTACCCCTGGATTTCCTGAATTTATAATTTCGCCCTTAATTAGGTTCTAATTGCAATTTCCATTTTAATTCTTGTTTTTGGCAAATCAAGAACATTCGATTGATCATATAACTCATTTAAAGTAGGATTAGCCCTTGATGAGATTAATTTGGTAATTAGATCAAAATTTGACCGACATATTAAACCGACAGTTGAGATTTGACATTTAATCAAAGGTATATAAGGTTTCCCTCCAAAAATCTTAGGGGTTTTTCATTTGTAAAAATTTCATATCTAAAAGTTGCAAAACATATTCTCTCTCTCCCCCCGCTTCCTTTTTCGCCCTCTCTCTCTATTCTCCCTCGACACGTGGTTTGTCCGTCTCCTCTCAGCGCACTGATCGTTGCGGGCCAAGGCCCTCGCGACGATCTTCCATCCTCATCGGCGACCTCCATTGTTTGCCCATCCTTGTCGAAGCAATCGCCACTGCAGCCACTGCTAGAGCCTCTCATCTAGTGGTCCTTTCTCGCGGCAGCAAAACACCGGCATCCATGCTAGTGTTGGATTTGATCGATCCTCCAACTTGGATCAGCAGCCTGAGGCGGTTCATGGAAGTCCCCACTGCTGGCGATCCTTTCTCTAGTGTATCCCCGACCATCCATTGGTTGGGGTTTGGTTGAGAAGTCACTAGAAGCCTTTTGATGGCTAAATCTCCCATTGGTACTCCAAACCGGTCCAAACCGGACTGGTTTTCATCCTTCGCGTGAACCGGCGTTGATTCAGTTCGATCGTCTCCCGGTCTAGCCATTTAATGATCCATGAAGTTCCTCCGAAGTCCTCGAAGCTCGGATCGTGTTCTGGTGATTAGAGTTTCGTTTGACTGCGCTTGAGTTCAACAAAAACTACAAAAGATAAACTCTTGATCACGAATTCGATGAAGCGAGATCGGATTAGCCAATCAGGGCTAGGATTCAACTCTAAGACTACATATTATGCTTAAATATGAGGTTTAGGATGTTAAATGATGATTTGTGATGAATTGATGATGATTGATGATGAACTTATACTTGAATGAGCTTGATTTGCTTTGATATGCAAATTCGTGTTCATGGATGTGACTTCCTATTTTTTGGCTGCAATAAGGTGCTTTATGGCATTTTCTGGCTCAAGCCTTCTTAAAGGCATAATCTAGACTTGACAAGCTTCGATTTGATAGGTCACGTGCCCCAAGTGAATGTTGTTTAGTACTTGAACAACTCTTCTGAAGTTTGTCGATTCTACAATGATTTTGTGGTTGATATGCTATCTTGACTTACAGCGAATTACTGGATTGTTATTTTTATACTGATTTTTGTGCATGGATTTTGGAAACATTTTCTTCATGAAGTTTGCACAAGCCTTATATAGACAATAAGAGGTCACAAGCAAACAAGGACCAAGCTCATGGGTCCGGAAACAAACAGAGGCACCGGAAACTTCCGGGAGGGAATTATTCGCACAATATGAACAGTGACCGTACTGTGAACAGTACTTTCCCTAGCCTAGTGCAACAGTAAAAGTGAACAGTACTATGCTACAGTGAATTTGTACGGACATCGGCTTTTCAACGGTCTCTCCGTCATGAGCATTGTAGTCATAGTCTGAGTCATCCGAGCTGTTTGCTGTCGTTAGAAGATGTGCTTCGTACTTCTATTCAAGAGCTTCAAGATCTTCTGGTGAGAGTATTTGTTTTAGATGATGTGACGAGGATGCTTCCTCATGAGCCCGGTGGGATGCTTCTTCTTGAGCCCAGTTTGTATTGTCATCTTCTGTGGTGTTGGCAGGAATGCTTGGCTGAGGCTAATGGAATGGCTGTGAATAATAGGAAGTGTCAATTTGGGATAAGGACAATGGTTCCTGGTCATAGGGATCTTGGGAAAGATGACCTCCCCAACGTGCATAGGGGTCCTGGGTAGGTTGGACAATTGTCATGTGCACTTGTCATTTCACTATCTTGGGATGATTCAGCCTGTCTGAATTGTTGGAGTGCTTCCTTAGCTTCTAGAGCTAGGTCATAATGATCCCATGTAGTGGGTTCATTATAATTCCATACACTTTCAGGGATGGTTTTGTTTTCTTGGCACAGAATTCTCTGGAGTTCTCAGTACTGGAGTTGGCAAGATATGACAAATCTTGGATAAGATTTGTGAATTTGAGCTTCTCTGCTATCCAAATGTGGTTTGTAGGATGTGGTTCCTATCTCCAGAGGAACATTGATGATGTTGCCATTATTTCGGCAAAAATACCATGGACGTCGGAAAAACAGAATGGTATGGACTTCAGGATTTGGTGTTGTGGTTCTAAGTTCCTTTTCCAAAAGATGTTTCCAGTGAGTAGGAGGATAGAACCAATTGAGAAAGTCTAGAAGGTTTCGATCACTTTCTTTCTCAATATTTCTTCCAAGTAAGAATATCCTGGTGAGGTTGGCAACAAATCTTCTGGTTTGGATTTCAAAGGCTATCAAGTACTTATTGGTTAAGTACCATAATAGCGTCTTAAGCTGATCAGGGAAATCATCTTCTTTCCAGATAAGAGGATGTATGAATGGATAATCCGAATTTAATCCACAAGGATAAAGAATCAAACCTGCATTGAATCTGAACAGATCTGTGTGGCTTTGCCACATGAGGTTTTCTAGATTTTCAGTGAGATTGTCATTCTGGATTTGTTCAATAATTTCCTGGGGAAATTTCCAGCTTGGCAAATCTTTGATCTTCTCAATCTTGTATTTTACGCCATGATTGAGCATATGAAAAGCAGGTCTTTTGATGTACATGTTGATTTCGGCTGGTGCCTTTGGCCTTGACAAGAAATCAGCAAGAACATTCTTTTTTCCTGGAATGTGTTTGGTTTCAAATGAATATTTTGAAAACCATTCAGCCCATCGAAGCAGTGGGGAATTTGGAATCTGCTTCTGTTTAAACTTGGTCATTTGAGGAAAAGATGCCATGTCTAATTCCACCAGGAAGTGATGGCCGATAAGATGGAATTCAAACTTCTTGATTCCATTTTTGACTGCTAGATTTCTTTGAAAGTGGAATGGTAATGCATTTCGGATTGAGAGAACTTTCCACTTTTGTGAGCACAAAGGTGTCTCTTACCATCAATTTCTTCAAGTAAAATGACTGCCCAGTATTCATCACTGGCATCAGTTTGAAGAATTCTTTTACCTGTTGATGGTATCTTTAGTGGTGGGAGATTCTGCATAATCTCCTTAAGCTCAGCCATCGCTTTTGTCTGAATTTTTCCCCAAGGTGGGGGATTCTTCTTTAGCATGGATTGCAAAGGAATCAAAAGCTTTGCAATATTTGGGACAAAGTCCCTGAGATAATTAATTATCCCAAGGAATTGCTGAACTTCATTCTTTGTGAAATTTTCTTCAGGAAACTTTAACAGTTCCTGAGCAATATGTGGCCCTGGATAGTATGTACCATTGTTGAGGTGCATACCAAGAAATTCGATTTCTGTTTGGGCAATATTCATCTTTCTCTGGGAAAGCATGATGCCATGCTTTCTGACAATTTCTGCAAACTGTTCAAGGAGTTGGCAGTGTGACTGCTCATCAGGACTGTAGAGCAGGATATCATCGATATATACTGCAGCATTTGAAAGGATTGGTTGGAAGATACGACACATGGCCTTTTGAAAAAGGGATGGTGCTACCTTTAGGCCAAAAGGAAGAACTTTCCACTGGAAGTGCTGGTTTGGAATACAGAATCCTGTTTTGGATCTGTCTTCAGGATGGATGCCCAATTGCCAAAATCTGGCTTTGAGGTCGAATTTGGAATAGATATGGGCCTTTGTTAATCCAGTAAAGAGAGAGACTCTGGATGGTAAAGGGAATTTGTCATCCTAGAGGAAAAGGTTGAGGGGTTGATAGTTGATTACCAATCTCATTTTTCCTCTGTTCTGCTCAGCGCGCTTATTGACATAAAAGGCTTCACAAGCCCATTGAGAGTTGGAGATTTCAATAAGGCCTTGTTGCAATAGTTCTGAGTATTCCCTTTGAGCTAAAGCCAAGTGTTCTGGCTTCATTCCCATGTGACTCGCCTTGGTTGGATTTATATCCTCATTTTTCTTGAAAGGAAGGCGAACAAAGAATTCTGGATTGTCCCATAAAGGATATGAACATTTTTGAGCAAATTCTGCATGGGATTCTGAACATGATTCTAACAGCTTTTGCATGATTGGATCTAACAGACTCATTTGAATGGAAAAGAGTCTCTGGATATTGACAAACTCAGAGAATTGGTCCTTATACCTAAGACATTTTCCAGGAATGATACGAAGCTGTGAGATCTGAGTCATGACGTCCCAACCAATGATTAGGTCTTTGTTGGGAAGATTGGATCCAAAGATTTTTGTGGTTATTGAACACTGAGGGAAAAACTGGACGGTCACAGGAGTAGTTCTCACATTTGTAGAGAAAGTGTCTCCTGAGGCAGAGTTGAAATATCGGACATAAGGAGTCCAATACTCTTCAGGAAGAACTTTGGTATCCAAGATTGAACAACTTGCTCCAGTATCAATAAGAGCAATGACATTGATTGGCTTAGCAAACTTTGAGGTGAGGATTTTTACAAGAAAATGGGGACAGTGGGTTTGGCTTGAAAATATGTCAAGATTTTGTTTTGTAGATGTGGATGATATATGAAAAATGTCTTCAGATTCTGTATCTGAATCAGCTTCACTGGAATTGTTGTAACATGGAATGATACAAAGAGTTTGTTCAGACTGTTCTTCATCAGCAGAGAATAATGATTCAACATCATCATTTTCAAGAGAGATACCTGTTTCATTCTCAATCTGGTGTATCAAATGATGTTGGCCCTTTCTGGCTTGGGGACAGTTTTTGGCAAAATGTCCTTTCTGGTTGCAGATGTAGCACTGATTCGACTTTTTATGGCCCGCGCGATTCTTTCTTTTTCGTAGGTATCGCCATTTCTTCTTTCTTCGGAAGTTCTTGTTGCCATGTTTGGACTTGTTCATTGAGAACTTCTTGAAGTGTTTCATCTTTCGAGAATACTTTCCACAGGTGCCATCACAATCTTTTTTAGAACATTTGATCTTCAGCTTGTGGCGAGAGTAGGCTGTCTCGAGGCTTGGATCACTGTTGATATAGGATTTGACCATCTGGTGCTTTAGGCATATTTCTTCAAGGCATAGATGAATTTCTTGTTGTATTTCTCCCAGGGGCATATCCTGAACTCTCTTTTGTCTCCCAAAAAAGGATCTTTCGACCATTTGGGATAGTTCTTTGGGGATGGAAGTCAGGAAAATATGCTTAAGATTTGAATCTGCTCCAATTTGGTAAAAGAGCTGGACCATTATTCGATAATGCTTATCAAGATGTTTCTTTTGGAGAGAACAACATTTTCTTTCGAAAAACTCTCTTCTTTTCATTTCTATGAGGTCGGTGGGTTTTCCCACAAAGAAGTGGTATAGGATAGTAATGGCTTGGCTAAAATTTGGTGACATCAGAAAATGAATCTGGTCTTGTTCTGATACTGATTTCCACCAAAGTTTAAGGCTTCCTGTGAACCTAGTAACAAAGTTGTAAAGGACATCATTCATATCATGGTTGGTAAGGGACTGAGTGTTTAACCAAGTATGAAATTCCTCAAGTCTTTCTGGCCATTTGTGGTAAGGAATATCATCGATGGTGAAAAACTGCTTTGATGCCATGGACACATGATTTCTAGGGTTGTCCCTAACAATCTCTAGGTCAGAGTAAATTGACTCCATTTCCTGATCTGGAGGATCAGCCATAAATATAGAAGAAGTTACTGGTATAATAGGAAGGGGATCAGGTTCAGTAACTGGAAATGATGAAGAGGATGAGGATGATACTATCAGATTCAGTATCAGAAGTAGTAGGATCAGTTTGTTTTGCTGGGAAAAGAGTTTGATCATTTGGAGGAGTTGGATCAGTCTTGTGGACCGGATCAGGATGTCTTTGGACACTCAAATCCTTTAGAAATGATTCTAATGGATTTGCTAGCATCATCTGATCTGGCTTTTCTCTTATGACAACTGAACATGATTCTTCAGGAGTTTTCTCTTTTCCTCTTTCCTTTTGGATTCGACTCAACTCTTTGATGCGTTCTCGTATATCTGGTTCCTTCTTGGAAGGATCTTGTGGAATGGCAGCAAAGATAGACGTTTGGGGTGGCGGTGGCAAATATCCAGTTCTTACTGGAGTTGCAAATGGATCAAAAAGTCTGAACCTTCCTTCTTCAAGGAGTTGGATTTGTCTTTTGAGCTTTTCTATCTCCGGTTCTAGGCTCTCTAGATAATGGTAGCCTAGACGTTGCCCTGATTCCAAGGCTTTTAGCCTTTTCTGGAATTCAAAAACCATTTTCTTGGTAGTCTCATCATACCTTCGGAGATCTTGTTGCACAATTCCAATCTTGGAATCAATTGCTTTGAAAGCATTGTTTTGTGCTAACAGAGTCTCTGATTGCCAATTTAAAACAGCTTCAACAGCAGAAGTCTTTTTCTGTCTTCCATGTTCATCCACATCAGTGGGGGTTGATACTATAGGAATATGGCGGTATCTGCCTTATGGATCTATGAATTCTTCTGGGGCAGGAAACGAGAGCTTAGAACCTTCTTTGACAAGAGGAGGAAAGTCAGAATCGTGAAACATGGCAATGGAGGAAATGGGTGGTGTTTCCGCTGGAGCTTCAAGTGGGTAGGAGTGCTTCTTGGCCCACTTTAGGATTGGCTTATAGAATAGAGAGAGAGAGCTTGTTTTTTCTGAGGTGGTGATGGTGGAGGTGATCTTGGTGGATCTGGTGAAGCTTGGGGTGGACTGTCCTTCGGTTGTGGTGATGGTGCATAGGATACCATGAACTGGTATTTATCGCATTCCCCAAGAGTATCAACTGAGGGGTCTTCGTTCAAGTATCTTTGATACATTTTATCCTTTGGCCTTTTCTGTCTGGGTGGAGGTCTATCATATGGATTTACCTCATCAGGAGAATCCATACAATAGGAACATTGGCAAAAAGGATCCCAAAAACAATGACCATATTTGTCTTTATAGTAATGGACAAGATGCCCATTACCATTAAAATGCCGAACAAGCTTTTTTGGATCTGGCTCGGAAATTGATTCAGGAACACATGGTTCGATCATGAAGAGGGTTTGGAAGATAAAAGGACTTTCTTCATTTTCTTTGCCAAATTTGATGGAAACAGTTCCATCTTTTTTCCGGACGAACTCAAAGTCCGTAGACTGGAAAGGCTTGTTATGTTGATGTAACTTTTCGTAGTTGGTAATCCAAGTCTCTGGAAGGAGCTTGGCCAACGTGTCCTTTGGGATCTGCCGAGGAACATGGATGCATGATGCTTGATCATTCTGCATGGAGATAAACAAAGCATCTTCATTACCGTTGTTGAAGTTTAGATCAAGAGCATGGTTCTGTACTCGATAAACCATCTAGTAATGCAGAGTTGCAGCTACAGAATCAGCGGTTTGGGGAGCTCCAGTGAGCTGGACTTGAACCTTTAGGAAAGAGAGTAGCTGCGGATCTGATAGAGCAATGTTGAAGTTGGGATACAAACTTACAAAGACTGTTCCGGCATTCAAAGTAGTTTGAATAGTACCGATGCAGGCATGCTGGTATTGCAAAAATCTGGTATCCAACAAAGCAATTTTGCCACAACGGGCAAACCTTTTCGGCCATGAAAGGTAAGAGCAAGACGAACAGTGCCATAATGAACATGAGTGTATCCCTGTTGAGCCCATTGTCTGGGGAATTCTGGAGGAATCTGGAGAGTAACAAAGTACTCATTTTCAGTAGCAGGAATGGGGTGCTGGTCAAATTTGGAGGACTGGACGTACTCCTTTACTTGCTTTGGAGTTTGGTGAATAAGTTGGCGGATGGAGCGGATGGGTGAGAATGATGAGTTGGGTTTAGCAAAAGCAGAGTAAGGGTTCAAAAGAGGAAGCTGGGTTTTAGAGATCTTGGTTTCATCATTAAGAGAGACTTCATAGAGATAATCTATCTTAGAAGCATTGGAAACACGAAACTCTGGAGGTGTTGACGATGATGTAGAAGGAGCAAGAGTAACGGGTGCTTCAAGGATTTTGGGTTCTGTAGACATGATGTGAAGAGATCTTCTCAGCATTGGATTCACCTACTAGGCACATGGAACAGATATTATTACAAACGAAACCATAGCTCCGATACCATAATGGAACTAGACCTCGAACCAGGGAAGGAAGAGAATGGTTTTCTGCTAAAAGGCCGTCCCTGAAGGGCTTGAACGGGAGTTGTTCGCCCACTGTGGGAAGGCATACCTGCAGAAAATTATCTCTTCCTTCCCTGGTTCGAGGTCTAGTTCCATCATCATATCTCTTTTTTTTTTTTTTTTTCCAGATTTCTTGATGTTGATTTGATTAGTTAAGATCACCAAAAATCGTCCTTAGGTCAGTCTGCCTTGTACCAAGTCCGACCTGAGTTTGCTTAGAATTAAGGCCTTAAATGAGTCCATTAGGGTTTGCATCTTCATAAGGATTGTAATACATGTTGCAATATTCTAATGAGGTATGATTGGCACAAATTGAACATTGTTTACTATGTTAATTGCATATGCAAAGGTGTTTGGGTGCTTCTATAATTTGTGCATTTCATCACACGGTTCTATTTTGCCATTTTCGTATAGATGCATGTGAACCAAATTATGTTTAAGTGTCTTCATGAAAAATATTTGTGATGCTGTATTCTACATATAGAATTTTTCCTAGAATTTTTGCACGTCATTGAATCATAAAATATTAATCATGTTTTGTGATAGTCATGATAGATTAAAGGCTGATCACAAGCCTATCAAAATCTCTTTGTTTGGGCCCCTTAAGGACCAAATCATGTTTTGATGCCTTCTAGACATTTGAAGTATATGTTACAAGCTTCATATTGATATATTGATATATGCACGTCATATTTGAATCTCATTTAATATGTGAAAACCATGCATCTATACAGCAAATTGCAATTGAAAGCATGTTGTTCTTAATAATGAGTCACTTTTTAATGTTAATGAATCATGTGGCTTCTTTGCATCTTGATTTAGGGTTAAATGTCTTAACCAAGCCCTTGTTGCATTTAACCTCATGTTGTGTGCAAGTTTTATATTTTTTGTGCATTGTTTAGGTTGTCTCATGAACCATTAATCATGCATTATATCCTAATTTGCTTGTGGCTAATTTGCATGCCTTCATATGTATTGTTTTTCGACTATCCATTTGACCCCAATTGGACTCGACCCCTTTTAGAAAGTCTTAGGAATCACATTGGTCTTTCCAATAATGCTGATTTTGCATGATTTGCACATCTTTTGGACCATTTTCCATTTTTTCCAAGTTACGTTATAAGTCTGTCTTAGGTGAAATTCCGAACCCCTATTTTACCCCCATTAAGTCTGACCTCTTTTTATTTTTGTGTGATTTTATCTTTGAAGATTTTGAGGTCAGGCCCTCAATGAACTTTGTTTGTCTTTCTTCTATCTACCTTGTGGTAAAATTTCATATGTTTTAGACCTTGTTAACTAGGTCGAATCTCTGTTATATGCTATGATTCCCTGCTGTTTTGTTGAAATTCTGATGTGATGCTGTGCATTCTTGAAATTCTATAAATTCCCACATAGCTCGTCTTAGGAAACTTTCTTTACAAAAGTTGTTCCTCACGATGTTGTTAATGTCGTGAAATTTTCTTGGAGCTGATTGTCGATGGGTTTCATTTCAATTGCGTTGATATTTTTTTTCCCTGTTCTGTGATGTTTTGTTGCTATTCTCAGCTATGATTTTCTTATAGAATTTTTTAGGTCAACTTGCATGTTGAATTGGATTCACATGTCTCCATGGATTTTGATCCTAACTTTTTGATCTTTACATGCAAAAATTATCGAAAAGTAAAAGGTACTTTAGTATGCTTTTTGTTCTTATGGTTTTGAACTTAACTTCAATTCAAGTAATGCTCATGCACACCTTTTTCATGTTGTCCTTTGAATTCCAAATTTTCAAACTATGCTCTTAGCTTAGTATTGATATTTTCTAACGTTTGAACTATATTTAGGGTGTCTGCAAAGTTCGATGAGAGTGCCCATTGTTGCACTCGAGTTATCCTTAGTGGCTAAATGCTTTCCATGGCTGTAACACATATTTGCAATACCGTTAGCATATTTTCTCACAATTCACTATCAATTGTTTTTCAAATGACTTTTAATCATCATTTGAACTTTCATAACTCTTAACTTGTTTACTCTTCTTAGACGCTTGTAATTGTGTTTGACACGTGTCAACTGAATAAGTGATCCAATGTTGGCTCATTGAAATTGTTTGATTTTTTTAGAACTAAAGCTCAAGGGCCTATCTACATGTTTATTTTCTACTATGCATGTGATTTTTAGATATATACATAGGCACGATGCATGATTCCGTGGGATATCCTCGGGATGTACTTAGAACTTGTCTTAGGGGTTTATAAGCATTGGTTGCCATGCAAGAATACAAATGGCAACCAGTGGCTGTAAGCCATAAAAATGAATTGGGAGAGGTGTCTTAAGGGATCGATGCATAAAATGTAAAGGTCAACCCCGAGGCCTAACTTGTTCAATTTTACATATGGTTTCAATTACTTGATTGTTATTGATTGTCTTGTGTTTGTGATTGTTTTTGTAATGAATGATTGTTTCTTTCCTATTGTATCCTAGTCATAGTTTTAGATTAGGATTAGAATCGGTCCCACACGATGGGAGGTCTATGTCCACTCCAACCCTATTTCGTACTCATTTGCACCCATGAGTTGTGGGTTCATTTTCTTGGTTTATTTTTGTTGTTTCTTTGTCATTTAGGTTGCATATTAAATTTACCGTTTTTCCTAAACTGTTCACTTGGATGTTTACTTACTGTCTTGTCTTTAAATTTCAATTGCTTGCCTTCTTTTTCTTTCATAGAAATAGAATTGCATGAAATCAACCATCCATGCATGATCACTTAGTTTTATCAACCCAAAAAAATAAAAAGACATGCTCACCTTAGGAAACATGACAAACTATTAGGGACCAAAATAGCGCCAATAAAGATATTAGTATAATCCAAGTCCCTGAATCTAGAATCTCTAGTTACATAGAAATTGGGGGAGTACTCCCAACCTTCAATTGGGTTTTCTAGCTGACTCCCAAAACGAGGCTAGTGGCGACTCATGTCCTTTTTAGGTTGTTCTAAACACTAGATAATAAATAAACCTATCATTAGGGGTATAAGTCTTGACGGTACTCACTATAGTTTAGCATACCTAGAGTGGAAAGTTCCTAATGAATGAAGTGATGCCATTTATGGGGAGCAAGTACTATTGGGAAGACTATTATGGTAAAGATACCTTGAAATTTGATATTCACACTCGACCTCCTCTTTCGAGGTGTGTCACCCATGTGGATACAAATCACAACATCTTTCGCTGTCATGCAAGATACGAGCTTGGGAGAGTTCACGATCGTGAATGAGCAAACTCACAATGGTTTGTCTTGAAAGATGAGGTGATGACGTCTTTTGGAATACAAACCATGCAGGAACTCTCATGGTCAAATATCCCTAAACCCAACCTTTTCCTCCCCACCGAAGGAGGGCCAACGAGAGGTCAGGTCATGACAACGGTACGTCTTATGCTAAGTTTGTGCTTTGCATGCGTTATCCATGGTTTTTGGTTGTGAGATAAAGCTAAAATGAAGTCTTACATGGCTGTTTTGGCTTGTTGTGTGGTTATTTGTTGAGATGATGATGAGGTGACAAAAGATGGAATTTGTGTACTTAGGTTAAGCCAAGAAATTCATGTGCATGTGGTACCCTTTTATTTTGCTATTTTTACTGCAACTTTTCAAGACCAGATTTCAAGAAATTTCCTGCTTCAAGGTTGTTTCAAATATCTAAGGTTTAACATAATTAAACTTTAGATTTTCCAGAGTTAGTTTGGAGGGTTAAATGGTTGTATCTCTTTTCAAGTTCCTACTGTTTAGTACCGTCGAGACGGTGAACTTCACCACTTCTTGATTTTCTATAGAATTCTCTAGTCTAGATCTTAATGAGCTTTCAAAGTTGTTCGAAATTCTTTTTTCTATAACATATCAAAATTTGAGAATTTTTAAAGGTGATTTGAATTCTATTGAGATCCATTTTCGAAGATCTACCTATTCTATTTTGCTAGTCTGTTTTACCTTAAGTTCAAGCAAAAGAAAGACAATCTTACTTGTCGATTTTGACTTGGTGTTCTACATGAAAAATCTTTTTGAAGTCTTTTCTACAACATATCCAAAAATTAGAATTTTTTAAAGTTCATTTACTATTTTAATCGAATTGATTTCCAAGATCGAACAAACTATCCTTTTCTGACCGATTTTGAAAGTAAGGCTTTTGAAAACAAGGGAATTTTGAAATGATGTCTTCTAGAGAGTCAACCAGCACATTTTGAGCTTTCCAAAAGACATGATTGACTATAATGTGAAGTCATTTGGTGATGTTTTTGAATTTTTAAGTGTCATGGTAGAATCTATAATTTCTAGCTATTGCGTGTGCATGAGGAGTTAAGTGTCGTCATAGTTGCATATAGGGGTGTCAACGGTTTGGTTCGATTTTTTTTCAAAAACCGTACTGAACCGTTAGAAAAAACTTCCAAACCGAACCAAATGAGACCCGAACCAATTACGAATCGAACCGAAATTTCGGTTCGATTTTTGGTTTTTAGCTTTGGTTTTCGCCCTCCTCCGTGGCCAATAAACCCTCACCACTCACCCTCTCTTTCAGCCATAACAACCAAGGCGTGGATTAGGGGCGGGTCTCCATGATTGCCCAGCGGAGCTCTGAACCTCAAAGAGTAAGGGGACCGATTTATCGTCACTGTACTAAAAATGAACACCCACAAAGCAAGGGCCACACAAAGAAACTAACAAAACAGCGTGAAAATTCACAAAGCCATGTCTAATGACCAAAATACGCTAAGGACAAAACGAGAATCAAAGAAGACAATGTGAATCTAGTTCAGGCATTTCATCAAACAGGTGGGGTGCATCGACTAAAGCATGAACACCAACAAATTCGGGACTCGGATTTGCATTCGGGTTCACAACAATCATCAAGCCAAGACTAAAAAGGACCGAGCACAATCTGGTGGGACCAGAACTCGCGTGAGTCGAACCACGATGAATCCCAATCCCACGAGTCCGAAACGGGCCAAAATAGGGCAGAGAAAAAGGGGTCAGTGGTGCTCCCTACCTAGCTTGGATTGGCGAATGAGGGTGAGCTCGATAGAATAGACTATGTCCAGTCGCCTCGCACACCTCTGAGCCAGGATCCTCGGGAAATCGACATGGCCCGAAAGAAATAAAAGAAAATAAAGCCGAGACCTACCGTGGGGAAGTGGGAGTTGGGGTCGAAGGGGAAGGCGGAGTCGTTCACTGGATCTTCAGCTTCTGCTGAACTGATCTGGCGCCGTCGCAATCCTTGTCGCCGTCCTTGTTGTTGGATGAAATCTCTTAAAGTATTTTGAAGTTGACAAAACATTTTTATCAGTCTAGTCTGAAGACTTACAGACTCTATTGACAAAGTCTGAAGATCAAAGTCTGAAGCTAGCAAGACTCAAGACTTATATTTCAAAGTCTACTCACATGGACAGTTTTCAGGACGACGTTTATTCTGATCTTATATGATCTTTATTCTAACGACTAGTGGATATCTTTCTACTGGATTCAGCACTAAACAATCTTAGTTACGTATGGAATATGTTTAGATTCTCTAAAGATTTCGTAACTTATATTTGGAAGGATCTACTTATGGAAACCGAGATCCTGATTGTATGGGCGAGCAGGATTGATGGGCTATCAACACTTACCTTAAAGAGCTCGAGATCTCTCTAATTGATTCTGTCCAACGGGTTGATTGGAAGAACTTCTTTGGAAGGTGCCAACGGTATTGAAGGCATGAAGAAGTATATAAGAGAGATGCTCTAGTTGTTGAAGGGTGCGGATAGAAGAATTCCAAAGTCTGAATCTCCTTTTCTATTTTGCGATATCATTCTTTGAGCATTACATGTAATCAAAAGAGAGATCATATTGTAGTGAGACCTTGAGGAAGTGTAGTAGAGTAATCTACACTGTGGACTCAAGAGCGTGAGACTGTAATCACTCTTATTGATTCTTAGTGAAATCCAGCCAGAAGGGCTGTCCGTGCGGGAGAGTGGACGTAGGCTTGATCTAAGCCGAACCACTATAAATCTGGAGTCTTGATTCTCTATCCCTAATCCTTTATATCGTTAACTGTTTTCATTTGCTGCAATTGTTGGTTTTAAGTTACTTCTCATTCGGTTTAATTTATTAAAATTGCTTTAAACACCTATTCACCCCCCTCTAGGTGCTAATTCTAGTCCTAACAATTGGTATCAGAGCTTGTGTACTTGTTTATAAGAAGTGTCTTTACTTCTAAGTAAAAGATCTATGGCTAGTATGTTGCCTACAGGGTTGGTTGAAGGTCAAAGCAATTCCAGACCTCCATACTTTGATGGAAAAGATTACAACATATGGTAAAATAAGATGAAGGCATTCCTAAGATCGAAAGATCCTTTGGAATGGGAAGTGGTTGATAAAGGAATCATTCCTGCTGCTGCATCAGAATCAGAGAGAGGAAAAGAACCTGATGGTCCTACTCTTTTGACTCAAGAAGAAATCACCAAGAGACAGACTCTTGACGCCAAAGCTATTTACTCTTTATATTGTGCTTTATCCCCTACTAAATATAATAGAATATCTTCTTGTGATACAGCAAAAGAAGTATGGGATAGGCTTCACATTACCTATGAAGGAACTAATCGTGTGAAAGAAACAAGGATCAACATTCTCTTGGGACAATATGAAGTCTTTAAGATGAGATCAGGAGAATCAATAACTGACATGTTTATTCGCTTTACTGAAATTGTGAATGGTCTTGAATATCAGGGACATCCAATCTCAGGACATATGAAGGTCAACAAACTCCTTCGAGGACTCTCAAAAGACTGGAATTATATAAAAACCTCAATAAGAGAGACACAGAGGATTGCTCCACTTTCTGTAGATGAATTGGTTGGGACTCTTCAATCCTATGAAGTAGAACAGACCAACGAAGAGGAAGACTCAAAAGGTAAGAAATCTATTGCCTTAAAGTCTAATGACTATTCTGATGTTACAGACTCTGAAGAAGATCTAGATGATGAAGAACTGGCACTTATGATAAAGAGATTCAGAAAGTTGAACAGAAAAGGAAGGAAATTCAATTGGAAGAAACAAAATTCTCAAAGGTTTCAAAACAGGTCAACAGAGGAAGATGATACGAATAAAGAAGTGACTTGCTTTGAATGCAAGAAAAAGGGACACATCAGACCCAACTGTCCTCTGTTAAAGAAGAGAAAAGGGAAGACTGAGAAAAACAGGAAGGCACTCAAAGCAGAGACTTGGAGTGATACTGAATGTGAAGATAGTGACGATGATTATGCCAATATCTGTTTAATGGCAAAATCAGACTCAGACTCAGACCTTGATTCAGACACAGACTCAGACAGCGAACTCGAGGTTAGTAACTTGAAAATTCCTGTTAAAGTTTCTAAATATATTGATGAACTTTGTCTTAGTCTGAAAACCTCTCTTAAGAGGATCTCCGAATTGAAAAGGGAAAATTCTACATTGAAACAACATGATAAACTTATGAAAGAAAAGTTTGAAAAACTGGAAAAAGATTTTGCTGTTGTGAAAGAAAACTCAGACAGTATTTCAAATGAAAATAATCTTTTGAAAAATGATATCACTAACATATCAAAAAGATTTTCAAATGGTTCTGAAAAGCTGGATAAGATTCTTTCGATACAAAGACCATATTTTGATAAGTTAGGTCTTGGTATGACTTCTGAAACTATTCCACTGATTGATTTTCCGAAGGTAAAAGAAAGAATTAAACAAAGACCAGCTAGAATTGTTTACAAGAATCATTTCCAGAAAGTTTTTGTAAAACCTGTTGGTAGAAATGATCTGAGATGTTACAAGTGTAAAAGCTTAGAACACTTTGAGAAAGAATGTCCTTTGGTTTGGAGACCTGTTAAAAAGAGCTGGGCTAAGACTGTCTATTGTTCTAACACTTCTGGACCCAAGATGGTATGGGTACCAAAAAGAGCTTGATTTCTGTTAATTGCAGGTTACTATTAAAAAGAAGATAAAATGGTATCTTGATAGTGGCTGCTCAAGACATATGACAGGAGACTCAAGCTGCTTCATAAAACTTATCCAGATAGACGGAGGAAAAGTTTCTTTTGGTGGAAACAACAAAGGAAAGATTACTAGTCGAGGAACAGTGAAGATTGGAAGTTTGTCTATCAATAATGTTTCCTTAGTTGAAGGATTAAATTACAATCTGCTTAGCATAAGTCAGTTGTGTGATTCTGGTTTCAAGATCAACTTTCAGGAAGAAACGTGCTCTGAAATCAGTAAAGACTTTACTCAATCTTTTACTAGTCGAAGACATGGAAATATCTATCTTCTGGATGTGAATCAAGAAAGATCACAATGCTTAATATCAGTACAAGATGAAGCAAATCTATGGCACAAAAAGCTAGGCCATATCAATATGAAGCAAATCAACAAGATCTCTACAAAGAAACTTGTTGGAGGATTGCCTATTTTGAATTATTCAAAGTCTGATCTATGTACACCATGCGTACTGGGTAAACAGGTTAGAAACTTTTACAAATCAATAAATAAAGTTTCCACTAATCATGTATTGCAGCTTTTGCACATGGATTTGTTTGGACCTACCAGAACGAAAAGCATTAGTGGTAAAAGGTTTTGTCTGGTAATAGTGGATGACTATTCACGATTCACTTGGGTCTACTTTCTTACAAGTAAGTCAGAGACTTTCTCTCTCTTTTCAAAATTTGCTAAAAAGGTGCAGAATGAGAAAGGTCACACTATCTCAAGCATTCGTACAGACCATGGAGGTGAGTTTGAAAATCAAGACTTTGCTAATTTTTGTGATGAATTTGGTTTTCAACACAAATTCTCTTCTCCATATACACCAGAATAGAATGGGGTTGTGGATAGGAAGAATAGGTCTTTATAAGAAATGTCAAGAACACTTTTAATTGGAAATCAAGTTTCTTCAAGGTTTTGGGCAGAAGCTGTTTCAACTGCTTGCTATATTATAAACCGAGTGTTTTTAAGGCCAATTCTTGAGAAAACTCCTTATGAAATTTTTAAAGGGAAGAAACCAATAGTTTCTTATTTTCAAATATTTGGTTGCAAATGTTTTATTCTAAAGAATGCAAATGATCGTGTTGGTAAGTTTGAAGAAAAATCAGATGAAGGATTCTTTCTTGGATACTCTACTACAAGCAAAGCTTTTAGAGTGTTCAACAAAAAGAATCAGACTGTGGAAGAATCAATGAATGTCAAATTTCAAGACTCTCCACAAGTTCAGCAGATACAGACTGAAGATTCAGAATCTGCTCCAGACATTGCTAGATCTAACTCCACTGAAGCAGTTACTAAATCGAAATCAGTACAACAAGCTACTGATGAAGAACCTACTCAAGAAGAAGATCAACAATCTATTAGACTGAACAGTAACTGGAAGCACAAGTCTAGTCATCCTGAAGAACTCATTATTGGGAACATTAATGAGGGAATTCGAACAAGATCCAAAAGGCGAGAAGAGTCTAGTGCTGTTGCTCTTATTTCTGAAATAGAACCCAAAAATATTGAAGAAGCTTTAGCTGATGAAAGCTGGATTGAAGCAATGCAAGAAGAGCTCAGACAATTCAGTATTAACGACGTATGGGAATTAACTCCCAAACCAAAAGGTAAATCAGTTATTGGAGCTAAATGGGTTTTCAAGAACAAAGTTGACGAAAAATGCAAAGTAACGAGAAACAAAGCAAGACTCGTAGCTAAAGGATACACGCAAGAAGAAGGGATAGACTATGATGAGACTTACGCTCCAGTAGCAAGGTTAGAGGCAATTAGATTACTACTTGCTTTTGCTTGCTATATGAATTTCAGGTTGTTTCAAATGGATGTCAAAAGCGCATTCCTGAATGGATTTATTCAAGAAGAAGTCTACGTAGAACAACCTCCCGGATTTGAAGATTCAAAGAAACCAGACTCTGTGTTCAGACTGAAGAAAGCTTTATATGGATTGAAACAAGCTCCTTGAGCTTGGTATGAAAGGCTAAGTAATTTCTTAATTCATAGTGGCTTTTCTAAAGGAAATGTAGACACTACTTTGTTCATTAAAAAGGAAGGTAAAAGCTTTCTACTTGTTCAGATTTATGTTGATGACATCATATTCGGATCATCTAATGAGACTTTCTGCAAGAAATTTTCTAAGTCTATGCAGGATGAATTCGAGATGAGCATGATGGGTGAACTATCTTTTTTCCTTGGTCTACAAGTCAAACAACTAAAGGAGGGAATATTCATTCATCAAGAGAAATATGCAAAAGAACTTGTTAAAAAGTTCGGTCTGGAAAATTGCAAAAAGACTGACATACCAATGTCAAGTTCCTTGAAGATAGACAAAGATGAAGCAGAGAAGAAAATTGACCAAAAATTATACAGGAGTATCATTGGTTCACTTCTTTATCTTACTGCATCTAGACCTGACATATTATTTAGTGTTTGCATATGTGCTAGGTTTCAATCTGACCCTAGAGAATCTCACTTAAGTGTTGTTAAACGTATTATTAAATATGTTGCTACTACTGCTAAGATCGGTCTTTGGTATCCCAAAGAATGAGACTTTACACTTCTTGGCTATTCAAACGCAGATCTTGCAGGTTGTAGAGTTGAAAGAAAAAGCACTTCAGGTACTTGTCAATTGCTTAGAAACATGGCAGTATCTTGGTTTTCAAGGAAACAAAGTACTGTGGCTCTTTCAACGGCTGAAGCAGAATACGTAGCTCTTGGAAGTTGCTGTTCTCAAATATTGTGGATAAAACAACAACTGCAAGACTTTGGCATTGAAGACTCTTGCACAGAAATAAGATGTGACAACACCAGTGCAATCAATCTTACAAAGAATCCTATCCTACATTCAAGAGCAAAACATATTGAGATTCGACATCACTTTATAAGAGATCATGTTCAGAACAAAGAGATCTTGATACAGTTCATAGACTCAAAGAATCAACTGGCAGACATCTTCACAAAGCCACTTGAGAAAAGCTTGTTTGAGTCTATTCGCTCAAGACTCAATATTTTATCTCTTGAAGAATGCTGAAGCTCAGACTCAATAACTAAAGTCTAACAGAGCATCAGACTCAAAGGTTAAAAGACTGAGAATACGAATCGACACGACTGTAAGTTCAATTACTTAAACTGTCTTATTGATAAGGTAAGGTTATCTGTCTATTTTAAGGCGGTTATATTTAAAGAGAGTGGTTATCGATTTATTAAGGCAGTTATTTTTCAAAAAGGAAATTTTAAGATTTCCAAAATATACGACGCTTGGTTTATCCCCCGTACCTGTTATCCTTTATACACCTCTTCTCCTTCGTTTTCACTTTACCCAGAAACCCTAGATCAAAAGCTTTTCACTGCTCTGTATTTTTTCTCTCTAAAACTTATTCGTTTCAAAGTTCTCAACTTTCTTGCGACACAAGTGAGAAAGTCTCTCCAAAGAAAGCACAATGTCGTATCAAATGAAGTCATCCAGAATAGCAAACAGGGGACCACATGGATCTGGTGAGGGGCCTACGCACTTTGATCTCACTGAGGAAAGCGACATTCCTACTGAGCAAACTCCTCAACAATCTCAACAGCGGTCATCCCCAACTAGACCTCAAGGACAGGGCCCTCAAGATGCAGAAACAATTTATGAAGATATCGAACCAGTAAGAACTCTTAAGCCTGCCTTTGTTTACAAGCTTTACTCTGTATTAAAGGAAGGTGGTTCTGCTATGACTTTCGTGGATGAGTTTCTGAAAGAGAAGGGTTATAGAAACGAGACGCACTTTCTTACTGTCATGGAAAGATCTGGAGTTGTGCCTGAGGGAACGGCTACAAAAGCATTTGCAAATTTCCCTAGTGACCCTAGGTATGGTAGTATGAATCAGCTTGAGGGAAAGGATGATGATAAAAAGATGTTCATACACTTTAAACCATGGATGGGTGTGGCTGCGAACCTTCGAGGGAAGAAGGATGAATTGTTCCGCTCAGACGGACACAGGAAGAAGTATGAAAAATTGCTGAAGCGTGGGGTGATGAACCCACGGACTGTGGATTTCGATTTTCTGGACTTGTTGAGCATAAATCTGCGAGAGAAATTTGAAAAACTCCAACTTTATCAGTTCTGCACAGACTGTGACACGGCACATTCTGAATTAACGGCATATTTCTACTCCAATCTCAGTTTCATTGATGCAAACAGCTTTACTTTCAGCGTGAGGGATAAAGAGTATGTCGTTGATAAGGATATTTTGGCTGATGTGCTTGGTGTGGAAAGATGGGCTTTCTAATCAATCAGTGTGTCTGTAAGCCATGCTACTCTTGAACTAGCAAAGGACAGAATTGCAGAAGGTCGACTCTCCTACTCCAGAATGAATGCAACAAATACTTTGCTGCACAAGATTGTGATAAACTGTCTGAGACCCAAATCGACATCCAAGACAGATGTATCAATTTCTGAAGCTAAGTTGATGTTTGCCATCAAGACTGGTCTAAACTTCTCTTTGCCGCATACCATCATATTTCACATGTACAGATGCATGGCAAAGGACAAAGGAAAACTTCCTTATGCTGCTCTCATTACTCGTCTCTTCAGACATCTAAACATTCAACCTCCTCATATTCTCACAGTGAAGACTATTGATAAAATGGTCATCGGGCTGAGGATGATTACCAAGATGCGTCTGAAAGAGCTTAGCAAGAAGCTGGAGCAATTCAAGGAAAAGACTCCTATCAAGCTCAGACCAGACTCATCAGCAGCCAAAAGGAAAGGGAAAGAACCTGTGGTTAGTTCTACCAAGAAGAGAAGGGCAATCATCCTGGAAGATGAAGATGATGAGGATGCTATACCCATCTCTACTCTTATTTCTCAATTTGCTGCATCTATTCCAACTATTCCAGAACATCAAGTTGCAGAGAAAGAGAAAGAGAAAGAGGAAGAGAAAGAAGAAGAGAAAGAGGAAGAGAAAGAAGAAGAGAAGACAGAGGAAGAAAGAGAGGAAGAGGAAGAAGGAAAAGAAGAACAAGCAGATGAACCAAAAAGAACAGATTCTCCAGCAGAAAATGAGGATCTACAACAACCTGTCACTGAGGAAACTCCTCAAAAAGAAGAGTTCTTTTCTCCTCCAGAAGACATGGAAACAGGGGGAGATAAAGAAAGAGAACACACACCTCTTCTGCTGACTTTTAGAGAAGAGGATGCACAAACAGGTGTTAGTCGATCACCTCCTGATGCTGAGGATATTCATGCTGCACAGTTTCCTGAAGGAGAGGCATCATCTCCACACACTGAACTTCCTGCTGACATTCATACTGGCTTGACTCCACCTTCAGACCGAGCTGAAACAAGCACTCAGACTGACAACTCTGGAGATTTTCAAAGGCTGCTTGAGATCATCTTGGAACTTAAAGGTCAAATTTATGCCATGGGATATGAATTTCAGACCTTGCAGAATGAAAATCATGCAATGTTCATCACTTTGCATGATCAGCTTAAAGATGTTCAGCGTCAGATTCAGGATACTGCAAAGGGCACTACTCTCACCCAAGTACAAGAAGATTTGAGGAAGTTGGAAAACACTGTCAAGTCTATGGAGGACTTTCAACTTGTTCGCATTCCTCGAGCTCCTTGATTTTTAATGCTGACAAAAAGGGGGAGAAGACTTTGCAGATTTTTGATTTTCTGTTCTCAAAACCAAACCAAACCAAATCTTATCTTTTTATATTTTTTGTTGCTATCTTGACTTTGACTTGAGTTTTTTAAACGTGTGCAGTTTTTAAATGTGTGCTCACTATGGCAATACTTTAAGCTTTGTAAATTAGATAGTACTATCTGTTTATGACTAATGAGGTTTTGGTGAATGCAAATCTGTGTACAGGGAAAGTCTGTGTACATGATATCTGTGTACAGGATAACTTCTACTATCTTATTTAATCTTTTATGATGCTTGCTTAAAAGTTGTATTGTAGGGCGATAATATTCAAATCTGCAGGAAAGTTTTGTCACCATCAAAAAGGGGGAGATTGTTGGATGAAATCTCTTAAAGTATTTTGAAGTTGACAAAACATTTTTATCAGTCTAGTCTGAAGACTTACAGACTCTATTGACAAAGTCTGAAGATCAAAGTCTGAAGATCAAAGTCTGAAGCTAGCAAGACTCAAGACTTATATTTCAAAGTCTACTCACATGGACAGTTTCCAAGACGACGTTTATTCTGATCTTATATGATCTTTATTCTAACGACTAGTGGATATCTTTCTACTGGATTCAGCACTAAACGATCTTACTTTCATATGGAATATGTTTAGATTCTCTAAAGATTTCGCAACTTATATTTGGAAGGATCTACTTATGGAAACCGAGATCCTGATTGTATGGGCGAGCAGGATTGATGGGTTATCAACACTTACCTTAAAGAGCTCGAGATCTCTCTAATTGATTCTGTCCAACGGGTTGATTGGAAGAACTTCTTTGGAAGGTGCCAACGGTATTGAAGGCATGAAGAAGTATATAAGAGAGATGCTCTAGTTGTTGAAGGGTGCGGATAGAAGAATTCCAAAGTCTGAATCTCCTTTTCTATTTTGCGATATCATTCTTCGAGCTTTATATGTAATCAAAAGAGAGATCATATTGTAGTGAGATCTTGAGGAAGTGTAGTAGAGTAATCTACACTGTGGACTCAAGAGCGTGAGACTGTAATCACTCTTATTGATTCTTAGTGAAATCCAGCCAGAAGGGCTGTCCGTGCGGGAGAGTGGACGTAGGCTTGATCTAAGCCGAACCACTATAAATCTGGAGTCTTGATTCTCTATCCCTAATCCTTTATATCGTTAACTGTTTTCATTTGCTGCAATTGTTGGTTTTAAGTTACTTATATCTCATTCGGTTTAATTTATTAAAATTGCTTTAAACACCTATTCACCCCCCTCTAGGTGCTAATTCTAGTCCTAACACTTGTTGCCGTCCCTGCTGCCGTCACAATCACAGTCGCCGTCGTCGTCGCCGTTGCACCTTCAAGCTGACCAAGATGAGAGGAGAGGAGACGGGAGAGAATTTGAAATAGGATTTGCCGATTTGGTTAATGGTTCTATTTTTGGTTCGGTTCGGTTCGGTTAACCAATAAAAACTGAACCGATAAGAAAAAAATTGGTTTTTAATGAGAACCGAACTGAATGAAAACTTAACCGAAAAAACCGAATTTTTCGGTTTGGTTCGGTTCGATTTTCAATTCAGTTCCTGACACCCCTAGTTGCATGTTATAGTCTATGCATGAAATTGATGGAATGCAATGCTATATTATGTGTATGCTGTGTGTGATGAAGAATGAGATACCCAAGGCATGCAGTCCTTGGATGCCCGAGGATGGCCTCAAGCAGCATGGTGGAGGAGAATTCCCTAGCCCGTGAACCAGGATGCCCCGGGGTTGAGTAGGGAAGCCCAAGAGGGGACAAACCATGTGAGTGCTGTACCCAACTATGGCCCGAAGGGATGTTGGAGGAGAAATGTCTTGGTGACAAATGTCTTAGTGGTGGAACACCCTAGAGATTGGGATGCCCATGGCTTGGTGTTATAAATGTCTGGGCTGGTAGCTAGAAGTCATTGTTCATGTCGCCTGTGATGCACTGGGAACGGTTGAAACAAAATTGTGATTACTCGCGCGCGCACATATATATATTGAGAAGTGAAATGCATGTGATAAGGTCCCTATTATGCAGATGTCTTCATTGCTTTCTTCTTCATCTAAAGACATATTTTGAATTTATTTTAAACGGATCAAGAAATAGGAATAAGTCATACTTTTGTTCATTATAAGTGAATCAAGTTTGTTTAAATGGATCAATCTAAGTGTACCAATAAGTCAAACTTAAAATTGTATCATGTTGGATTTTATGTATCTGGGCAATATAGGTTTTGTATCTTTTTTCTTTTTTTGTACTTAGGTCAACACCACCCGAAATTTATATATATAGTGCCAAGGCGGTGTTAAATTCCACCAACAGTGGATGATGTAATAACTCAAAAAGAAATTGGCAAATAGCTCGAGGATTTGCCTTTATGGACAAGTGTTACATTCGATATATTGGCATGGGACATCTACATTTTGGCATCTAAACCTAGTGATGCTCAACACGATGACATGTTAATTTTCGCAATTCGCAATTAGAACAACTACTGCACTTGACCAGACAAAACAAAAAATAAGAAATGGACACTAAATTTTACAAAAAGTAAAAGTTGGAGGAGCAAAATCATGACGAGAATGAGGATGATTTTGCCCCGGTCTCTCATCTGGTGATGCTCCATTTGCTTGCTCATAGGGCATCAAGAGGTCTTCTATCTTCTCTACAAGAGTATCCAAGCTCGGCCACCCTTCATGTTGAACTTCTTTAATCTTCCGAAAAACATGACTACGATGAGGATGATTTTGCTTTCATCGCTCCATTTCCCAGAGAATCCATACCACTTGTCCTCGCAGCCTTCGACAGGCCTTAGTTGGCGTTCGCAACTGTATCCTGTCGTAAACCCCACATTTCCATATGCGCTGCAATTTTGAAAGCCACAACTTCATTACACAGGTTTACTCAATTATGCGGACGTGCCCATCACTCTTACAATTGAAATGCATTTACCTATGAATGAAGTTCAAACTACATTGATATGTCGATACAATTTGATAGCTCACATGTTAAGGGTGTGCCAAATTGACCAGATCAAAAGAAAACAAGTTTAATTCTTTGTTCCATTCACAGCCCTAGGCTATATAGGTAACCAATAATTTAAATCTAAAAAATGTTGACAATATTGGTCTTGCCCTATAAAAATTAAGTAATTTATTTTGTAGGCCCGACTGCTCACGGATCAAAGAACTACCAAATGTCAACATTATTTTTCATTCTATTGGAGAAGCGTTTCCAAATGTTTGACTCAAGCAAATGAATGAGCACATAGGAAAAAACGCGCGATGTCTTGGAGGACATGGACACGGAACATGGGATATTTATTTTTTTTATTATCGTTTATTTATTTATCTGTCTATTTTCATTGGATTAGACACCTGAAAAGTCTCGAAATTCATAGAATCTTGCATTCATAAAACTTATGAATCATTTCACACCGTGCATTATTTTTCCATGACTATACATGAATACGGTCATCCCCATTCAAAGTGAAGGACGGGATGAAAAGGAAAGGACAGGAGAAAGAAAGATGCTTACCTTACCACTTCGACCACGATGTTCAACACGTTGAAATTGAGGGGATCTTCCTTCATCTTTTTCCTCTCGGTGATGCAAATCATGATGATAAAGATGGCCAGGTAGGAAAGCTGTGAAAATTTGAGATTCTCTAAAAGCAGTCTATAACTCTGTTTCGGCTTTCTTCTTTCGCGGTTTCCTGGGAGCCTCTCAGCGCCTTTCACCGGAAGAAACGACGTGTAAGGCGGAAGGTACCTGAAGATCATGGACGTGAAAGTATAATTATTGGGTGGAGATCACGCTATAGTCGTCACTTACACACATCCAACGTACTAGAGAATTAAACTTGTTAGTGGAAAGATGGTGGAAGATGATTATTATCAGTGTTTGTGGTAGGTTTGATAAAGCAGTATGCATTTTACTAGGTGAATGTGGGTTATCGTTGCTATTTCTATAAATGCTCATTGGAATAGCGTAATTTTTAGATATGGAACTCAATTGAATGCTGTCGCCTATTTTCTCGTACTTCTAACACAGGACACAGGTAATTGATATTCAATGGGCCCCTAAGTGCAGAACTTTGATTTCCTTCATCCCTAAATGAAAGGAAACTAGTTACAAAGTCCTAATCGAATTCCGTTTAAGTATTTGTAACTCACTAATCATATTCAAATAGAAAAGGAGGAAAACGCAGCCCTCATCAAGACATGTCGATGGAGAAAACTCCACCGTTTTCAATGTACTAAATACTTTCGTGTTGACAAGTGTCGTAAAGATACTTGTAAGAGGACTCATATTGGGGCATCTCTGCTTAGGAGATATCATAACTCAAAACTTTCCCAAATTGTCTAGAAAGGACTTCCGTTAGGAAAACAGAGCAATAGGGTCCATAGGAAAGACATGGAGATGAACTACCAGACAGATCCACAAGGAACACTAGTTTGGGCAGAGGAACGCGTGACTTGGAGCTTCTTGTTGTTCGGAATACTCAACCTTAAAAGACTTTCTTAACGTGTGATACACGACCAATCTGCACTTCCCTATCACGCCTAATTCAGCCCAACCTTTGACATCACTTGTTCAATTAGATAGGAATAGTGACTACGTGACGGAGATGACTTGATCTATTTCGGCAAAGAGAATGAAAATTGCAAACAATGGTATAAATAGGGATAAAAGCATAAATGGATCCTAAACTTTAGTGCAATATGTAATATCTTTCATGAACTTTTAATATGTACAATATGGTTCATGAACTTTGTCCAATATGCAATAATGCCCCTATACTTTTAACATGTTTAATATGGTTCATGAACTATTGATAAATGTTTGATGTAGTCCCCAAACTATAAGAAACATTTTAAAAGTTCAAGATTCATTTTGAATATTGGACCAAAATTAATGGAATGCATTAAACAGATTAAAAATTGAGAGACCACATTAGACAGATAAAAAATTTAAGGATGACATTATATATTAGACCAATATCATGCTGTATTTGTGTCATTTTCCCTTCGAAATACACAGAAGACACCTCAATAATGCTGCAAAATAATGTCAATTAAGTTTTCAAGAAACTACATTGAGTCGAGCACCTGAAAGTATTCTAATCCTTCATAAAACGGACCAGAAAAGCAAAACGCCGACAAGATTACTCGCCCTTAATGAACATTTAGCCTTCCTGATCATCAATCATTCGTGGTCCTTTATGACCCACAATTTCATTTTGTCGGCCAAAGATTGTCCACGCATCTGAAGACGCCCATGTGATCTCAGAATATTCGGACAGCGGGGGCAGAGACTGACGTTTCGGTGAATGGCACTGCGAGAAACTATTTTTCATACGACTTTTATTTGGTAATAAATTCTTTAAAAAGTATAAATACTCTAGTGATATATCTTATGAAAATCCTTGGACATGTTAAACAACATTTTATGACATGACTTTGATTTGCCGACTAAAGAAATATGATTTGTTTATCTCACTATTCGAGTATGGGATTTGGAATGGTAAAAGATGGCGTAAAATTAATTATTCAGCCATGATGTGTGAGATTTTATGAAATTACTACTAATTACTCTAAAACTTGAGTTATTAGATGAACGTGTGGTTTAATATTCAATTAGATGTAAACAAACTAAACTGTATTTCTAATTTCCTTTTGCTTTTACCATTTTCTTTCTCCTACAGCATTTAAGACATGAATTTTATTTTACGTCAATTATCCTGTTTTTTGAAAAAAAAAATACTAACATCAACAATTTAACGGGGAAAGTAGTAATCTTCAAATTTGTTTCTTATCCCCCCAAAAAAAAAACATTGGTGCAAAAGCAACTATTTTTTCAGTGTATCGAAACACACCAGTCTTTAGTAAGAATAATTTTGAATAACATAATTTGCAAAATTATCATGGATGGCAGAATATCAATGAACAATTGAGAGAGAGAGAGAGAGAGAGAGAGAGAGACTAACATCATGACCACGAATAGCACCAAGATGCCGGGAGCAACTGTGGACAGATCGACGACCGTCTCGCCGGTATGTCTGCTGTTCACGCACTGAAACAGCGCGCCCACGATTTTCTCGCAGGAACTTAGTCCATTCAACGATTCCGAATCCCACTGCATCGAGCAAAACATTATAAACTGAATACCGACGAACCCCAACACCGTGACCCCCAGTAGCGACGAGTAGAGGCTCGGAAGCAAGTGCTTGTAACCAACTTCACTTGTCCTGCTCAACAAGTACCCGATTTCATCTTTCTCGCTGAATCTCCCGATGAGCCAAAGCGTCAAACGTAGGCTCGACGGGAACAGCATGTTCCCAAGAAGGACCTGAGGGATGAGAATCAGGAGGAGGCCAGAGTTTTTGCTGAAGATGATCATGTTTTCATTGGTCGGCACAAACCCGCAACTGGCGAAGGTCGACACGGTGGTGAAGACGGAAAAGGTCACCATTTTGAGACCTTTCTTCTTTAGCACATCTCTCGCGCTAGGAACTAGTGTGATATAGAGCGAAACTGCGGCAACTCCTAGAACTTGGACTACCAGAAGGTAACCTAACACTACATAACACAAAAACCTAACCGAACAATATTTCAAATAGTGAAGATCTGAGGACTTGTCTTGCGGTCTGTAAAATTGATGCTCTACCTGCGAGTTCAGGCAATCTGTTTTCGCCACTACACCTAACTCTATGTGGTCAACAATGTCATTTGTTGGGGCGGAAGGGCAGAGATTGCTATCGGCAGAGGCGACTTTGTCTTCGGTTCTGATGCGCCACCGGAGCTTGGACTTCCTAAGATGAAGCCCAACGAGGGAAATGAAGACCTCTCCTCCGATGAACATCAGGACGGTCATCACGACAAGCTGTGAGTTAGAGAAGACTTCCATCTCGACCGTGGACATGCTCGAGACGGTCGTCGCAGAGACGGAAGTGAAGAACAGATCCAAGTCCCTAGGCCTAAAGGAATCGGTCCGCGGCCCTAGGGCCTTGAGGACCCAGAAGCCGAGGAACGAGAGGAAGACGAAGTAAAAAACTTGGATGCAGAAGGAATTGACTCGGAGGAGCAGGTGGCGGAAACAGCAAGAAAGGAGGAAGCAAAGGGACCTGCAGATGCAGGCTAGTTTGATCCATGAAGCGCTACAAAGGAACGCAACCTCTTTGCCTAAAGACGAAAGGCTCATCATTGCTACTTATTATCGAACAGTAACGAAATCGTTCTCCTTGTTGCGAGAATTTGAGGTTGCAGTGGAGGTGTCTATAAAGGAGAGTCAACGTGGACCCATGCATGTTCGGTGGAGCATCAAGAAGTTTCGTTAAGAATTAGAGATTATTTATTCAAATCAGGCCAATTTTATGCAAACTGCAGTAGATAAATACCGCATGCCTACATGACATCTGAAATTTAACTGATTTATATTAATAAGGGAAAAAGCCACCAAAAACCCCAAACTTTGCCCAAAGTGAAAAATTTACCCCAAACTTTTTTTGTGACATGAAAAACCCCAAACTTTGCAAATTATGACATATTTACATCATTAAGGGCATTTTCGTCATATATATATTTTTTTAATTTTTTTTTCTTCTCTCTTCCCTCCACCGGCCATGGTGAAGCCCTCGCCCGACGCCAGCGGAGGGAAGAAAAAACAAATAAAAAAAAAGTAAAAAAAAAAAGAAGATCAAAATGCCATTATGATTTAGGGTAAATGTGTCACACAAATTGAAAGTTCAAAGTTTTTGTGTTACAAATAAAAGTTTGAGGTAAATATGTCACAGTTGATAAACTTCAGGGTTTTTTATGTTACTAAAAAAAGTTTTAGGTAAATTTGTCACTTTCGGCAAAATTTGGGATTTTTGGTGACTTTTTCCCTATTAATAATCGGACTTACACCCGTTTGAAGGCATTTCACCTGTCCAGGTTCATTAAAAAGGTCCACATGATACATATGTCTCCTTGGACGCCTCTAACATTTTCTATTTTGGCGATGATATTATTTTCTATTGTGGCCTCCACACTAAGAAGGTCGGTTCAAAATTCGAACTTCTAAGACCAAAAAAAAAAAAAAAATTCGAACTTCGAATCTCAAAGCTGAACCCGAGGGAGGTCGGGGCGTGATTCAGTGCGCTCCCCAATGAGATATTGACATGTGGACTTCGATGTATTACTCCCACGACCGCCCTCCTCAGCCGCCCCTTGTCAGTTTTCGGTTACTTTTTCTGTGTTCGGGATCGCTTCCCTGCATAACGTCCCACGCAAATTCCCCACCTCGACCTGCTTTTGTCTTATAGGGGGAAAAGACGATTCGATTATGATCATTACCAATTCCCATTTAATCAAACGATACGTATTCTAAAAGAGAAAATACGAATTGTCGATAAGCCTAAGTCTCGCAAAAATCTTGAGCATAGCACTACCCAAATCATTTTAGGTTCCGTTTATTAGACAGAAAATGAGATTGGCTTCAAAGCATTTTCAAAGAAACTCAATTCAAGGAAAATGATCCTATACTTGGCTGTGTTTTTGCAAATAATATGGAAGTAATTATATGACACTTTGTTATGAATTTATAAAACACACATTTGAGAAAAGCATCTCGAGTATAACCTAGGTCCCGAGTTCCAACATCAGCTACCCTATTGTAGACACCAGCAATCGAGCCCTACTATCAAGGACTCAATTTAGGCTGTCGTCTTACCAGAAAAAATAAGAATAAAATAAAATCTAGTCTATTGAGGTCACTGGACATTCATCAAGGGATCGAGGCTTGGCCTTGGGTGACTTGAGCTCGACTATTGGGGATTAAGGCACATCTATAAGAGTTTTCTGATGTGGGTTACATTAATTAATATTGTAATTTACCGTTTTATGGGATTTGTCTAATAAGGTGAGGTATAAGGTTTTTTTAATTAGTTTAATATGAGAGTAACTAGTGTGAGTCAAGTTGAGCTTAACCTATTATGAGAGAACCTAGCTAGAAACTTTATAAATAATACTTAAGTCTCCCCTCTAACTCTAAAACACACAATTATCCTATCTCTCGAAATTTGGCCATATTTTGAAATATATAAAATGGTTATTTCATTGATGTACTTATGGTTATTTTACTCTAAATTGATCACTCATAAGTTAACTAATCTATTTGAAGAAGCCATAAAAGGTTAAAACGCAAAAAACCAAAGAATTCGATCAATGATCGACCGTTCGACCATAAGGATCAACAAGGGTCAATACTATACTGTTATAAGTCAATTAGCGAATGAATATAAATTGATTCGATGGAAGTATGTATCGGTTCACGGGTGATTTCGTATGATTACGATACTCACGTCGAATGATGATAAATCAATTTTCTATTAACCTTGTACTCAGGATACGTAATTAAACCCTCGTGATTACATAACAACCCAGGGTCACCCATGATTCGAAGATGCACAAACGTAGATTAAAAATTATCAACCATGGATCAACATCGCAAAAGACCCCTAAATACCACACGATAGTTTAGGTCGTACTAAATTCGTGTTCGATCAATTTTTAACCATGAAATTTAATTCGACTTCGCCTCATCGTCTGTTGAGGTTGATATCGTTGAGTTTGAAATTTTTAGAAAATGAATTATCGAACGGAAAATTGGAGACCGAAAAAGGAAAAATTGGACCTAATGGCAAAATTGTGATCTGTTGGCCAAAATCTTAGCTTTAAGGAAAAAGAAAAATAAGAAGATAATGTGGAGACAATGTGCTAGGTTATTAGGATTTTAAGGAGAGTGATTGGGAGAAATCATGAAAATTTTGAGGAAAATCCTTCTCTCTCTCCCTCTCTCTCTTTCTTTCCCTCTCTCTCTCCTCCTCTCCCCCTCATGCCATTCCTCTCCCTTCAGAAGATCCCCCATTTCCTCCACTTCCTCTTTTCATTTTCCCCCCTCATCTCACCTTCATCTCCATCCCTTCTTCTTCTCCTTCCCTCACGCCACTTCTTCCTTTCTTTGTGCAATCCACCACCGCCATTCCACCTCATCACCACCACCACACCACCTTATCACCACCGCCTACACTACCTACACCACCGCCATCTCTCATCACCACCGAACCACCATCTCCATCACCAAGCTTCCAAGTCGCTACCAATTGAGCCATCCATGTCGTCATCGCTTGAGCCATCATTGCCGTTTGCCGTCGATGTTACATCGCCAAGTCGCTGGCTCACCTCAACTAAGCCTCCCCCAAGCCAAGAGGTTGTGAGCCTCAAGGGCTTTGTTGCTGCTGTCGGGTCTCTATTCGAGCCGTAAGCATCACATCTTCAACGCCGTTGCACTGCCGTCGTGGTGAGTCTGTCGCCGCCAAAAAACTAGTGAGTTAACTCATAATTCTTGATTAGGTAGTTAATTACGTTTAGGGATAGGTTTAGTTTAGACTAATGGTGATTAATGCTAAATAAGTATGTTTTAGCCTTAATCATGTTTAAGGACGTTTTAGATTAATCTTAAGTGAGATTAATTTAAATACTTACAGTTAGTCTTAATATCGTGGTTAGGTTAATTAATTGAGTTCATTTTAATTAATGGTAATTATTTTAATTAATCATAATTTGTTTAATTAATCGTAATTATTTTAATTAATGTCAATTAATTTATAATTAATAATAGTTATATTAATTAATCAAGTTTAGTTTAATTAATCACATTTAGTATAATTAATCATGATTAGTGTAGATTAATAATAGATTTGTTGTTAAGTAGAATTTTATGCTCATTTTTCAAGATGAGATTGTGGCTAATTCCAATCATTTGAGCTTGTGATGCTATGTTATTGATTGCTCAATTGTAGGTTTTATTTATTATTTTCCAAACAAAAGGTTTTATGAGCAAGAAAGTAGAGAATTTTGAAGTGTCAAGTTTGGATACCAAATTTTATGTGCTAGATAAAATAATGGGATTTTAAAATGAAAGTGTGCAAAGTTTGACGGATTGATTTCAAATATGTGACCATGTACGAATATTTTACTGGAATTTTTAAGTGTGAAAAATTACCAAAACTAATTATTTGAAAACGAATTCTTTTGTTCTCGGTTAATCAATGGCAATAAGAATTGGCTTTATTGTTGGTGTGCTTGAGTGGTCATTTAATTGGAGTTTGGGGGCGATGCCCAATTTTTATCAAATGCCTGGCAAGGGTCTAGATGCCGAGTCGCGGTTAAGGCCGGACTGATGCTCCTTTATAGAATGTTGTCTAAGTGGGGGGTTTTAGATGATATCATACCCAATGGGACGGGACGATACCCGATCATGTTGTAAGACTGCCGACTCTTGTGTTGCCGTGGCCCGAGGGGTCGTAATAATTAGAACACGTATGTTTGACAATGCGCCTGGTTATTATGGATGGTGTTATGATTATTATTTATGCTTGTTGCATTGAGATTGCCATATTTGATGTACTAATGGGTAGGGGTGTGCTAAGGCGATGTAAGTATGTATAGCGTGCGTGTTTAGGCTACCTCCGAGATGAATTCGCATCTTAAGCGACGCTTAGGCTATTGACTTGCTGAGATTTTATCTCACCCAGTTGTTACTCATTATTTTTAGGCCCATAGCATAGAATGTCGTCACGTGCAGTTTGGGCCAAGACATAGGCGTGCCTGGCATCGCTTTTGGTCGGCTTCGTGTTAGAGAAGTTAGATTAATTTTGACCCCAACAGGTTTTTGACTTGGTTGGGTAGGAAGTTGCCATTTGGAATGGGCTTATTAATTTAAACTTCCCAAGGTTAACAAGTTAATATATAATGGTTGTGCCTTTGAAAATGTTTGTGATGTTTACTATCCCTGCTGTTTATTGATTGACTAGGCATTTATATAAAATTGTTTCTGCATGCGTTTAATCGAAAGATAAACAGAATGGATCGACGACGCGTCCTGAGACGTCGTAATTTAATTGACTGTCATGGGATGTTCACACGCTCGGGGTTTAAGGTGTGATATCCCCGTCCGAAGTGGTATCAAAGCCTAGTCAAGACTTGGAGTGATAAAATGCGATGGGTTTTTTGGGATAATTAACTAAGAAAAACATTTTCCTTACGCTTATGCTTGTGGTTGATATATTGCTTGGTACGGGTTGTTTAGACTTCTAATTCCCCATTGGAATTGGAAAGCAAGTTTTTGTAACGATCTTGCAAGATGAGCGATCTTGAGTAAAGAGCCCCCCGGAGAAAGGCCATAGCGACTTTGACAGGTGCACCGACTTGAGCTGGTGCCAAAGGAAGGGCACCGACTTGAGCTGGTGCCAAAGGAAGGGCATCGAGATGGGCTAATATTGGAGGGAAAGTACTAGGGGTGAGCGCGGTTCCTGGGTAGAATCGAGAACTAGAGAACCGCACCAGAGGATCCGGTTCGGTTTCCGGTTCTAAAGAGATTGGTTTCGGTTCTCGGTTCCCTTTTTCTTGGAACCAGCGGTTCCCAGTTCCGATTGCAGTTTTTATGGGAACCAGAACCGGAACTGGAACCAAAACCGGAACCAATTAAGGTTCCCAAAAGAGCCCAAATCAATTTTAATTTACCTTCCCTTAGTTTAGCTCTCCTCTAAGTCCTCTCCCATTCTCTGCCTTGTCGCCGATGCTGGTCTCCCTCGACGCCACCGCCGGACATGGTTCGCCCTCGACGCTGCCACTGGACGCCATTGTCGGACGCTGCTCGTCCCGCACTCGCCCTGCCCTTGCCTCCCTCAACACCGTCACCCCTCTTTCGCCTCGCCGCTTAGTCGCTAGCCCTCGACGCTGCTGTTGGACACTGTCACCCCTCACTCGCCTTGCTGCTCAGTCGCTCACCATTGACGTCGCTACTGGACGCCACTCGGCCCCCAGTGGAGGTTGCTCACCGCTCGTCCAACTGCCCCAACGCTACTCACCGCTCGCCGCTCGCCCAGCCACCCCCGACATTGCTTGCCCAATCACCCCCGAAGCCACTCACCCAGCCTCCCCCTTACAAAGTGAATAGTTCACTGCCATGAACCACAACCCACATTGTAGGGGGGACCGGCTTCAATCCACGGCAAAATGCATTCTTGTGAGGTCTTTCTGCTGAAACTCTCTATTGTCTCTTAGTTTTGATGCATCGCATCGCGACCCAGTATTGTTATGAATTCGCTAGCGATCAATCCATTTTGCTTTTCCATTTCTTTTGAATTTTCAGGTGGAATTATGGGTTCTCTTTGGGAAAGGAAGGAATTTAGGAATTCTCCAACTCGATGGAGCTTGTGGAACGGCTTGGTTTCAGCTTATAGTCGTGAGTCTTGACAAAAGTTCCCTTCTTTTTAGCATTTCTTTGTGGTTGGTCGAGTTGTGGGGTTGGTAGCTGATCATTTTGTCTGTGTAGGATTTTGGGTGTGTGTTTGTTCTTGAGATGCTTCTGTGAGAGCCTTTTTTATGCATGTGCTTGGGCAATCCAATGATCTTTTGCTTTTGCTTCTCTTTCTCTTTCCCTGTTTTTTGAGAATTCTGAAGAAAGATAATTTTTTTGTGCACTCTGTGGGGTTAACAACGAAGAAAGATTTATGTCTCTAAGAGATGTTTGATAAATTTAATGCTGAATTGAGTGTTATTGGTTGCTCGTTAAATTTGACTCTATTGCACTCTTCATCTTGATCTGCTCTATATTGGTGCATTACCTGGACAAGAGAGATCTCAATCTAGCGGTGATGTTTCCATCTGATTTGGTTATGTTTTTGTCATGCCAGTCAGCTCGCATGTGGTAGAAAATATCTCTTTTTCCCTCTTTATTGCTTGCTTTATCTTGCTTTCTAGGTGGTCATCACAAAGCGTTCCTGTCCATGACTGGTGGCAGTTTGCATGTTTGTAGACATAATCGTAGAAATCAGTTTGGAACTTTATGAGAGATCTATGAGTTTATATGATTTACTATTAAGGTCATCTTTTTCCTTCTTTTGAAGATCTTTGGATCACTACCTTTTTTTCTATTATTAGTTGGCCATGTGGATTTGAGATCTTAAACTGGAAGACTATAGAAGGGCTGTCACAATTGATTATTTCCATCTCAAAGCTATATAGAGTTCTTTTTAGTTGAGGCAGTGAACTATACACTCCAATGTGGGTCGTGGTTCATGGCTTGAGATGAATGTTTAATTTGTAAGATGCCCTTCTAGGAACAGAAGATAAAAGAAGGTCTCTACTTGATGGGTTTGAAAGATGAGATATTTCACATGTCTTGGTTTATTGTATATTCTTTGCAGGTAAATGTAGCTTATCTTATTTATTTTGTCACTCTTTGTCCTTAGTATGTATAGAACGAGATAATGCTTTTTTACCAATTCACATTGTCACTTACAAGTGAAGTGATATAAACCAAGAGTGGAATATTTCTGCAAGAAGTACCAGTAGAGCTGGGTTTAAAATGGCTGTTAGGTTCTTCTAGAAGTTGGTAGTATTCTGTTTAGTCTCTTAATTGTTTGATCATTTGTTCGGTTCAAATTGGATCATACAATTACTGATTTGTATTTTCATGTATTCTTTCAGTGTTACTCACAAACCCATTTATTCTATCTAGCTTCTTACTTACTATGGGAACATATTTTGACAGGCTCCTCACTTTCTTAGTTTGATATTTTCTGCAGTTTGCAATTTCCTTTGGAATTATCACTGTTTGTACAATGGACAACCTTTTCAAGTACAGTGATAAATCCTTCGTTTTTGTGTACTTCTTCCCTTTGAACTGAGTGCAATCATGCTATCATTTATGATTTATGCATTTTTCACAGGAGTGAAAACATCTATTGCAATTGGTACCCTTTCTTTCCTTATGGCCTTCTTTCCTTATTACACGGTGAAGGATGAAGGTGTACCTATGTAAGTAACTATGCTAAAATATTTAATTCAGGATATCCTATTTGTGATTAAATTCACAGTACCAGGTTACTTATGCAACAGTTTTATGCATATAGGATTCTGAAAGTCATTCTGCTTTCACCAACGGCCTTTGCTTTGGGGTCTATTAACTTTGCTGATTATGAACATGCTCATGTTGTGCTTCGGTGGAGCAACGTTTGGCTGGTACCTTTGTGTTTTGGAGTCTTGATATTATGTACTGTTTAATATTACTTATGCTAATCGTTCATGATGATGGATCATGCAAGCGTCATCTGGAGCGAATTTTCTGGTCCATCTAGTAATGATGATGTTTGACTCACTTATGTACTGTCTGATTGGTTTTTACCTAAATAAGGTATGTCCTCTTTGAAGAATACTTAGAAATAGTAACAATTTTTAGTAGTACTGGACCTACCCATGGTAAGCAAATGTGCACATTGTGCTTTGCAACTTCCGTAATGTCTACTTAGAGGAGTTAAAGGCTAAATGCTAGAAGCTTCTCGACTTTCTTGTTTTGCTGTTGGCGGGCATTCTCATGGATTAACCCTGCTTGACTTATGTGTAACTACAGGTACTGAATGTCACACTGAGACTTGCATGGATGCAAAACATTTTAGGCTTCAGAGAAGCGCCTTTCCTACATAGAAAGGCCTTGATTGCAATCGTTGCTAGCTTGGAAATCATCCTCCGTGGGATTTGGAGTTTTTTTAGGTATGCTATGTTCTTTTTCCCTACTCTAACCTTTGTATCATGAAGCAGAAGAATCCAATGACATACCTGATGGAACACTGCTGATCTTTTACAGGCAAAAAGGGTTCCTGATGGATTCATGCTCACTGTTGTGCAAAGGGAGGACCTAGCATTACCAAATAGAAGTGGGGACTACAGCTATGAAGTTCTTGAATGCTTGCAACTAGATTCGCCCGAGAAGGAGATGGATGTGAGTTCGACATCCGAATTTTTTTAGGTATGTTGTTGGTACTTTGTTTTTCTTAATCTGATATAGCAAAACTAAGTTTGCTTGTAAACTTAAGAGTGGTTTGGAATATCAAAATGCTGGCTTATAACATCACGACTTTTCCTAAAGATCTTACCTAATGGCGAGACTGAGCAATTGTTGCATAATTTACCCTGGAAATGAAACCAACAAAATGAGACAAAAAAAAAAGAACCTGTTGGAACTTGGAACCGACCCCGGAACCTGTGATAGGATAGGTTCCAGGTTCCAAAAAATGATGAACCTATACCCGAGGGTAGGTTCCAAGTTCTAGACAGAACCTATAAAGAACCGGGAACTGCTCACCCCTAGAAAGCACCAGCGTAGGTTGGTGTCAAAGGGAGGGCACTAGTTGATCCTAGGTTTGAGGGGATCTTGTAAGCCCTCGAAACCCTGGGGAACGTGGTTGGGCGGCAAGCTCAAAATCAAGTTGCTGCTACTGACGCCACTACCACTATTGCTGCCAATGTTGCCGCTGCCGCTATTGCACCTGCTAAAATCCCACTTGGAAATGGGAATGGTGAGCAACCTATGTATAAACTGGTGGAGCAGTTTCTAAAGCTGAAACTGCCCAAGTTTACTGAAGCAAGTGACCTCGATGCTGTAACCCTTTGGATCCAAGAGTTGGAGAAGGCTTTTGCACTGTTGAGATGCTCTAAAGAGGACAAAGTGACCCTGGCTATATATCAGCTGCAGGGTAATGCAAGTACGTGGTGGGAAGCCACAGAAAGAAGGGTGCTTCTTGAAGGCACAATTCCGGAGTAAGATACCTTCGATGAGGCCTTTTATGGGAAATATCTTCCAGACTGTGCTCGGGAACAGAAGATGGCTGAGTTCCAATGCCTCGATTAGAATCAGATAACTGTAGATCAATATGAGGCGAAGTTCGCTAAGCTATCGAAGTACACATTGAGATTGATCAAGGACCTAGTGGACAGAGTGAGAAGGTTCAAAGATGGTTTTAAGCCGGAGATTAAGAACCCGCTGGTGCCTTTCAATCTCAAGGATTACGACGAGCTATATGAAAGGGCCTAGCTAATTGAGAGGAATTTGAATGAATGGGTAGCCGCATCTGGGTCACGGTTTGTGCCAAATAGAGACAATAATCGATTTGGGAAGAGGCCGATAACTGGAGGAAAGTATCCCATCCCTCTTAATTAAAAGGGTGGAATTGGAAATCCAACACCCAAGGCAAATAATGTGTGCCGATTCTATGAGAGGAAGCATAAATCAACCCCGTGTCCTACTAGAACGAGAGTTTGCTATGGATATGGTCAACACAGTCATCTGGTGAAAAACTACCCGTATAGGCTTGTGGGAACATAGGAGCTATGCTGCAAATAAGGTAGTCAGCAAGGAGTGCGTCGCAAAACGCACAACAGGGCATTCTGAATAGGCCTCTGGTGTAAGGAAGGGTGTATGTTATCACCAAAAGGGAGGCGGAGAACTCATAGAATGTGGTTACTAGTACAGTCTCGTTGAACGACCATGCTACTTATGTTTTATTTGATCCAAGAGCCATGCATTCTTTTATTGCTAAGCAATTCATTAAGTTAGTGGGGTTAAGTTTAAAACTATTGAAAGTAGTCATTAGTATATCTACCCCGTTGAAGGATAAAGTGTAATCTGTGGTAGGGTGTTCTGGTTGCATATTAGTAATTGGTGATCGAGATGAAAGAATAGATTTTATTGTGCTGACAATGTTTGATTTTGACATGATTATTGGTATGGATTGGCTCGCCAAGCAACGAGCTACCATAGACTGTTATTATAAAGTGGTTCAATTTAACTCTTTTGCAAGTGGTAGTTTCGAATTTGTTGGAAATTGAGGAGAATCCTTAGTTGCTTAAATTTCGCATCTTGAGGCAACCCAGTTGTTGGATGTGGGTTGCCAAGGTTATTTGGCAACCATGGTTGATACGTTAGTTGAAGAGCCAAGAATGGAGGACATCACCATAGTTCAGGAGTTTTCTGATGTCTTTCCTAAGGAATTGCTTGGTTTGCCCCATGAAAGGGAGATAGAGTTTGTGATTGAGTTGGCCTTTGGGACGGAGCCAATTTCTACGACTCCTTACCATATGGCACTGTCCAATTTGAAGGAAGTAAAGGTATAGATGTAAGAGTTGTTGGACAAAAAATTCATTCATCTTAGTGCATCACCTTAGGGAGCACCAGTTTTGTTCATAAGAAAGAAAAATGGTTCATTGCATTTTTACATCGACTATTGGCAATTCAATCAAGTGACGATCAAGAACAAGTATCGGTTGTCAAGGATCGATGACTTGTTTGATCAGCTGTAAGGAATTTCTATATTTTCCAAGATCGACTTGAGGATAGGTTGCCATCAGCTGAGAATTAAGAAGAGGGATATATCGAATATGACATTTCGTACATGTTATGGTCACTACAAGTTCACCTTAATGCCATTTAGATTAACCAATGCATCAGCTACTTTCATGGTTATGATAAATCGAGTGTTCAAGGAGTACCTGAATTAGTTCGTGATTGTGTTCATCGATGAAATCTTGGTATATTCGAAGAGTCTAAAGGAACATGAATAGCACTTGAGGATGGTACTTCAAACCTTGCGAGAACATGAGTTGTATGTCAAGTTCAATAAGTACGAGTTTGGTTGACTCGTGTAGCCTTCCTAGGTCACATGATTTCAGGTGAAGGGATTTCCGTGGACTTGACCAAGATTGAAGCGGTTATGAACTGGCCGAGACCAACGACAATGACCGAGGTTCAAAGTTTCTTTGGACTAGCAGGTTGTTATAGATGGCTCATGGAAAGATTTTCAATGATAGCCATGCCTCTGACGTGATTATTGAAGAAGGAAGAAAAGTTTAAATGGACAAATAAGTGCGAGCATAGTTTCCAAAAGCTTAAGCACAAGCTAACTACCGTACCTATGTTGACCATTCTATTTGGTCCTAGAGAATATGAGATTTATAACGATCCGTCGTACAAAGGACTGAACTGCTCTTTGATGCAACAAGGAAGAGTAGTTATGTATGCATCCCGTCAATTGAGGCCTCATGAATTGAATTATCCAACGTATGACTTAGAATTGGCAACGATCATCTTTGCCCTGAAGATTTGAAGGTATTACTTGTGTGGAGAATGATTCCACATTTTTACGGGTCATCAAAATTTAAAGTATTTGTTCTCTCAGAAGGAGCTGCACATGAGGCGGCATCGTTGCATGGAGTTCCTCAAGGATTACAACTGCGACATCTTGTATCATCTTGGAAAAGCCAACAAGGTCGTAAATGCGTTAATTCGGAAGTTGTCAATCGCATAGATGATGGCTCAAGAGTGGATCCTGCTCGAAGGAGTTCGAGATTCAAATTTGAAGTTTGAGGTACGCCACTTTTCAAATCTCATGGCTACCCTTAAAATTAAATCGGAAGTATAGGCGAAGATTAAGACACTGTAGTCGACAGACCTTGAAATCCAGAAAGTTCAACAAGAGGATGCGGAAAAGAGGAAAGCTAATTTTCAAGTTACTGAGGACGGAATATTGAGGTTTTGTGAACAATTGTATGTGTCCAATGATGTGGAGCCTAAGGAGGAAATTTTGTTAGAAGCCCATCGTAGCAATTATAGTATTCATTCGAGCAGCACAAAGATGTATCAGAATCTACGCCAACACTATTAGTGGAATGGTATGAAAGCATATATCACCAAGTACGTTGCTAAGTGTTTAACAAGCCAACAAGTGAAGGCCCAGCATTGCAAGCCTGGAGCAAATTGGAATCTATAGAGATTCCCGAGTGGAAATGAGAACATATCACAATGGATTTTGTGATGGGATTACCGAGGTGTTAGTGGGGTATGATTCCATTTTGGTCATGGATGATAGATTAACGAAGTCTACGCACTTTATCGTCGTACGAAAAAACTTTGCATAAGACAGGTATGCTAATTTATATATGCGACAGATGGTCCGTCTTTATGGAGTGCTAATGACGATCATGTCAAATTGAGACCCAATTTACGATAGGTTTTTGGAAATGTTTATAAATTGCCTTGGGAACAAAGTTGTAGTATAGCATGGCTTATCACACGCAGATGGATGGCCAATCAGAAAGGACTATTAAGACGCTCAAGGATATGCTGCAAGCTTGTGTGTTGGGTTTCAAAGGAAGCTGGGAGGAACAACTTCACCTGGTTGACTTCGCTTGCAACAACAGCTATCAGCAGAGCATCAATATGGCGCCATTCAAAGCATTGTATGGCAAGGCCTGCAGAACTCTTGTTTGCTAGGATGAAGTTGATGAACACAAGATTACAGGTCTTGAGTTAGTTCAGCAGTCAGTAGATGTTGTCAAAGTCATTTGAGAAATGCTTAAAATCACCCTAGTTGTCAAAAAAAGCTATGCAAATAAACGGCGTCGGCCTTTGGAGTTTCAAGTGGGTGAGCACGTTTTTCTTAAGGTGTCACAAATATGAGGTTGCAAGAAAAGGAAGTTAAGCCTGAGGTACGTTGGTCCTTTTGAGATTTAGGAGTGGATTAGGTCTATCGTCTCACATTGCCATCGAGACTTGCTCAAGTGCATGATATCTTGCACGTGTCAATACTGAGAAAATATGAACTTAATCTGACCCACATGCCAAATTTCAAGGAAATAGACATGGACGACAGGGTGTCGTATGTGGAAGGGCCAGATCGGGTAATGGATCGAAAGAAGCAAGTGTTGCAGAATAAGACGATCGCCTTATTCAAAGTGGTCTAGCAATACTATGGAACAGAGGAGCCACATGGGAAAGCAAAGAGGTGATAAGGTGTCAACACCCTCACCTTTTTGTTGAAAAGTTGTAATAGTTCAAATTTCGAAAACAAAATTTTTGTAAAAATGGAAAAGTTGTGATATCCCGAAATATGGCTCTACTTCAAAATATATTAAATGGTTATTTCATTGATGCATTTATGGTTATTTTACTTTGAATTAATCACTCGTGAGTTAACTAATTTATTGGGTGAGACTATAAAAAGTTAAAACGCGAAAGACTAGTGAATTCAATCAGTGATTGATCGCTTGAACATCGGAATTGACAAAGGGTCAATACTATACTATTATAAGTCAATGAACGAACGAATATGAATCGATTCGACGGAAGTACGTAGTCAATTCGCAAATGATTCCGCACGATTACGATACTTGCGTCGAACAATGATAAACCGATTTTCTATTAACCTTGTACTGAGAGTATGTAATTGAACTATCACGATTACATAACAACTGAGGGTCGTCCATGATTTGAAAATGCACAAACGTGGATCACAAATTATCGACCATAGGTCAACCATGTGAAATATCCTTAAGAGCCACCCGATAGTTTAGGTCATATGAAAGTGGCGTTCGATCAATTTTTAACCATGAAATTTAATTCAACTTCGGGTATCGAACTTTCGAGGGTTTCAAGACTAATTTATTGGACGTCGCCTCATCGTCCGTTAAGTTATTGACAAGTTTGAAATTTTCGAAAAATGAATTATTGAACAGAAAATTGGAGACCCAAAAAGGAAAAATCGGACCCAATGGCAAAATTGTGATTTGTTGGCTAAAATCTTGGCTTTAAAGAAAAAGAAAAATAAGAAGACAATGTGGAGACAATGTGTTAGGGGTTGAGGGGAAATCATGAAAATTTTGGGGAAAATCTTTCTCTCTCCCCCTCTCCCCTCCCCTCCCCCTCATGCCATTCCTCCCCCTTCAGAATAGCCCCCATTTCCTCCACTTCCTCTTTTCATTTTCCCCATCATCTCCATCCCTTCTTCTTCTCCTTCCCTCACGCCACTTCTTCCTTTCCTTGTGCGATCCACCACCGCTACACCACCTCATCACCACCACCTACACCACCTCCACCACTGCCATCTATCACCACTACCGAAGCACCATCCCCACCGCCGAGCTCCCAAGTCGCCGTCGCTTGAGCCATCCATGCTGTCATCGCTCAAGCCATCATCGCCATCTCTCACACCGTCTGCCGTCATCGGCTAGCCTCAATCGAGCCTCCCCAAGCCAAGAGGCCATGAGCCTCAAGGGCTTTGTTGCCACCGTTGGTCTCCGTTCAAGTCGCAAGTCTCACATCCTTGACGTCATCGCATTGCCGTCACCGTCAGAAAACCCGTGAGTTAACTTATAATCCTTGATTAGGTAGTTAATTGCATTTAGAGGTAGGTTTAGTTTAGACTAATGGTGATTGGTGCCAAATAAGTATGTTTTAGCCTTAATCATGTTTAGGGATGGCTTAGATTAATGTTAAGTGCGATTAGTTTAAGTAATTATGGTTAGTCTTAATTAAACGTGGTTAGATTAAATTAATCGGGTTCATTTTAATTAATCGTAATTATTTTTATCAATCGTGATTTATTTGATTAATTGTAATTTGTTTAAATAATTGTAATTATTGTATTAATTTCGATTAATTTTTAATTAATAATAGTTTGATTAATTAATTGGGTTTAGTTTAATTAATCACATTTAGCCTAATTAATCATGATTAGCTTAATTAATAGTGCTTAGTGTAAATTAATAACGGATTAACCGTTAAGTAGAATTTTAAGCTCATTTTTCTAGATGAGATTATGCCAAATTCCAATCGTTTGAGCTTGTGATGCTATGTTATTGATTGCTCAATTATAGTTTTTATTTATTATCTCCAAAAAAAAAGTTTTATAAGCAAGAAAATAGAGAATTTTGAGGTGTCGGGTTTGGATGCCAAATTTTACATTTTTACATGCTAAAAAGACAATATAGTTTTAAAATGAAAGTGTGCAAAATTTGACGAATTGATTTCAAATGCATGACCACGTACGAATATTTTACTAGATTGCTGTTGACACTTGATTTTTTGTCGACATTTTAAACATTCTTTTTGCAAAAATATAAAAAAAAAAACTATAATTGAGCAATCAATAACTTAATGGCAATAAGAATTAGATTTTTTGTCGACATTTTAAACAAACTCTTTTGTTCTAGGCTAATTAATGGCAGTAAGAATTAGCTTAATCGTTGACGTGCTTGAGTGGTCATTTAATCAAACTGGTCACCCAACGAGAGTTTGGAGACGATCCCCGATTTTTATCGGGTGCCTCATAAGGGTCCAAATGCCGAGTCCCGATTGAGGCCGAACCGATATTTCTTTATGGAATGTCGTCTCGGCTAGGGTTCTAGACGACGCTATACCCGATAGGGCGGGACGATGCTCAGTCATACTGGAAGAACGCCAACTCTTGTGTTGGCCGTGACCCAATGGGTCGTAATAATTGGAACATGTATGTTTGATAGTGTACCTAGTTATTATGGATTGTTTTTTGATTATTATTTGTACTTGTTGCATTGAAATTGTCATATTTGATGTACTAATGTGCAAGGCTATTCTAAGGTGAGGTAAGTACATATAGTGTGCATGTTTAGGCTACCTCCAAGATGAATTCACGCCCTAATCGAGGCTTAGTATGTTAACTCGTTGAAATTTTATTTCACTCCATTATTGTTCATTATTTTCAAGCAAATAGCATGGAATGTCGTGACATGCAATTTGGGCCAAAACATAGGCGTGCCTAGCGTTGTTTTTGGTTGGCCTCGCATTAGAGAAGTTAGGTTAACCTTGACCCCAGTAGGTTTTTGAGTTGGTCGGTAAGAAGTCGGCCTTTGAAATGGGCTTGTAATTATTAAACTTCCTAGGGTTAAAAAGTTAATATATAAAGGTCGTGCCTTTGGAAATGTTTGTGGTGTTTACTATCCATGTTGTCTGTTAGTTAACTAGGTGTTTATATAAAATTGTTTCCACGTCCATTTAATCGAAAGATAAAAAGAATGGGTCGGGGACACGTCTTGAGATGTCATAATAGATGTTCGCACGCTTAATGTTCAGGACGTGACATATCCTCACATAAGAAGCATTTACTAGGCATTAAAAATGAGAGGCTGTCTCATTGAGTCAGCAATAAAGAGGACAATAAAGGAGAAGCACTTGTGCTTTGGATCATCGCTTTTCCACATCAAGAACAATGGATTTTAAAACAAGTGCATTAATCTTTATACTCAATTGTATGTGTTCTTATTTTTAACTATGGAGATCGTGGGATTGTGGTTTTATGACTAACAATGTTCGCTAGGGTCTTGGGCTCGTGCATGAGAGTCGAGGACCTAGATATAGGGGAGGGTCATGACCTTTGCCCACGATGGGTGAGGGCTTTGCCACCCTCACTTATGGCTAGCGAGAGTTGATAGCCTTCACAGAGGCCCCAACAACCCTCGCTGGCTATTCCAATAAGATGAATAGTAGAAAAGAAAGAAAAGACAAGTAAAAAAAAAGAATAAAAATATTATAAAGATTCATAAAGTTCTTTTTTTTTTATAATAAAAATGTCACAATTGTCCATGATAGTGCTAGCTATCGTTAAGTCGTGCTACATAGGTTGACCTGCTATGTCAATGATTTTTGATCAAAATTGATTAAAAAGAACTAAATTGAAAATTCATTGAAAGATTTAAAATTAAATTGATCAAATTGAATTATGATTGAATTTATGATCATATAATAGGTTTGTGACTTTTTGAATAATTATCATCCATCTAGATCAAATTCTGTATAATGGCGAAAGTAGACAACTAACATTTTCCCAACATTAAAAGAAAAATGATATTTAAAAAAACCAAAGAAAAGAAAAAGAACTTTAGAGAGAGAGAGAGATCGATTGTTGAGAGCGAGCTTGTCTTGACAAAGGTAGTAGCGGCGCCCCACTCGACGTGCTACTGCCTGACCCGATCCCCCACCCCCTGAGGATGCGTTTCTTTTACTTTTAGACCTGAACAAGTCCTAAAAAGGCTTAAGGAGGAAACAAGCAGGAAAACCGCCCTGAGGTGGGAGACCCCGTGTTGTTCTCCGTATTCCCTTTTTGTTGGGAAGACAAAGATTGAAAGGGAATTTGGGAGCCTCTCAGTGGGGAAGGTAGACTCAACATCAGGGCTTGCTCTAGCTTCCACCGAGTAGAGTATTATAGTAGCTACCCGCGCCTGGGGTGAGAGAGGGTGGGTGAAATGCCCACTACTATGTTGGCACGCCTTACAGGCATGGTTCCGGTTTTTCTCTCTCTTTTTTTGGCTTTTATTAAGGTTTTCTTTTTTTAATTCTTTGCTATTTTTCTTACCTGGCACCACTTTGCGCTACATCGGAGCCACTTATTATTGCAAATATAAAAAATTGCAACTTTAGGATTTCTTTAACATTTTATTGCTTTTTTAAATAAATAAAAAAACATTTTTTCATTGCCCAAATTGAACAGAATTAGCAGAAATACTTGACTGCATTAATTGGATAAGTTTTAGACTTTAACTATGCTTTTTGAAAGTTTTGGGATTATATTACAATTTCACAACAAGTTTTTTTATCACTTAATGAGATTTAACCATTTAACCTATATATGTTTGTTCTCTATGCTATTAATGATGACTATTACCTCCACTATGTTTTATATCTATTAATTATGAACAATGATGATAATTTTTCAAAATTTATAAGGTTCACTGTTGAAAGCTTCTCCATTAGAGAAAACAGTTAAATTAGTCCCTACTTTTTGAAATTTGCTTCTTACGAATTTTGCATCTAAAAGGAACATAAATTTAAAAATCTAATTGTTTTCAGTAGTTATTCGTATGAAAAGTCAAAAGGGGGAACGAACATCAGGGAAATTACTAGTGGTCTCATTGGACCGCGTAGAAGCCGCGTAGCCCTCGTGCATGGACGGTCGGATTAAACTTTTCAAACAATTGACCTTATTATCCGGTTTCGCATTCCTTTTTGTCATTATAGGCGGTCGGCAGCGGCAAGATTCATGTGAAAAGAATGCGCACCACCGATGGCGGCACACGGAACCGCTTTTCGACTATTATATGTGCCCATGTGAAGTAGACTTAACGTTGACTAGAAAAGGGTATATGATTCATGGTCATTCATGTGATGAGGACCTGTTAATGGATTAGAACCATTTTTTAACTCATATTTGATTGGTTGGGTCGTTATATAAGTAAATTATATATAATGAATGGGTTATAAATAAGTTTAAACCCAACTCTATGAGTGATAAATGAGTTTAATATGAGTGTTAAATGGGTCAGATCCAACCCACTTCATGATTCTCTCTTTACTCTCTCTCTCTCCCTCATCTGATCTTGGGCTCTCTCACTCTATGCTTTCACATTAATTTGGGTATGAGTTCTTAAATTTGGTTAAACATAGAAGTCTTTTAATAATATGGGTCTAATTGGGTATAAGTTAGATAGGAGTCGGGTTAGATATAAGTTACTAGATTTGTAATACATGAAAATTGGTCAAAATTGGTCAATTTAGGTCAAATCATATTTGATATGACCCAAACACGACTTGACCTATTCGTTTGATAGGCTTAGTGTGATGAGACCTTACAATTACATTTATCCAATTTTAAGATCACGAAAATCTAGTTCTCATAAACTTATGTTTGTGCGGTTAATAAAATTATGATAATGAACAAAAAGATCTATGCCGAAACCCTAAAGAACAATTTTATGTTTCTAAAACATTGGAATTGCTTCAATGGCCACTTTTTCCACTTGGAAATGGAAGGTGTGGAGTTCAATTACCCACTTTCTTGGAGGTTGGGGTGGGGATGCTTGAGTGAGGGAGCAAGTTTCACAACCTATGTATATCACATAGCACACAAAGACTTGTATAATAGATATATGATAGCATAGGACCAAACCAAAAAAACATTAGAATTCATTCTTCAAAAACCCAAGATGACCTTTCCCACGTTGTCTGGCCTCGGGGACTCGAGCCATCGTGACCCAAGACCTTAGAGCCGAACAAGGACTTTTGCTGGCAAGCTTGAGACCCTGGCACCCGCTAGATGCGGGACCCTGACCCCAAGAACTGGGACCATACTGCTCATGGCTTAGGTCCCTACGAACGAAACCTCGGGCCTTAGTCTATACTTTTCGCTAGTCGCTGCCGTCTTGACTCCTGAATCTTGATAAATTTGCGTGTACTAGATCTTATCTAAGGAATAAAAGTACAGGGAAGTGAGCTGTATGTGGTCTATGCGGTTTAGTCGGTGCTTCATCTAGAAATGCATGTGCTGGCTCAGCAGACTTTCATAGTCCCAAGAAGGACGGACACGTCCCGAGATTTACGCTCCGGGATGAAACAACTATATTTCAGAAAGGGCCTGGTGCCGCCCAATTAGATGTACCCCAGACTATAATCAAATCTCTGGCCCGTGACTGAACATGAAGGCGCAAAAGTCATGAGAAAGCATGCATGAAAAGACCGAGCATGCTAAGATATTCGGCGGAAGAACGTGACGCCGTCAATGACGATTTCAATCACGTTGGATTGGTGGAAGGAGAATCCTTTGAGATAGTAGATTCTCTCTCGTATGGCTCGGGATGTTTTGTCCAAACCTTTTTCCATCAGGACATCCAAGTCGGCCTCTAGCACGGGGCCCCCGGGGGGAGGGGTGCTCAATGTGTCTTGTAGTTCTTTGCCTCCAAAGATAGTAGAGACTCTCATCTGTGCTCTGGATTGGTTGCGGTCTTCACAAACTCCCATTTCCGTCGAGGAAAATTAAGAAGATCTTGGATATTTTGAATTGGCTAATACTTCGGTTTGTATTATAATGATGAAAATGATATATCATTTCCTTTTAATTTATGACTAACTATTCCTCTTATTAATTGTAGAGATAGCAGTGAAGATGGTCGTACCTACACTCATATTGGATGATTGATTGGTTAAAGGTGTGCTATTTCATAAGATTCTATGATTCGAAGACTTTAAACAAATCCTAATGCTTTGATTTAATTAGTTTTAGGTTGAATGAGAGATGAAGTGTTTATGGATCATTGAGGAAGACATTGTGCCAATGTGGCTCTTTTGTTCTTGTTCGTCAACTTATAATGGTGTGGAAACTTTGATTATTGTTGTCATGTTCTGAACTTGTCAGGATTGTTTCTTGGACGAATAATGGTGTTCTCAAGCTAGAGATTTGAATAATATGTGTTAAATTGAAGGAGGATTGCTTTGTCGGGTTAAATTTGAATTTGAGATTGTTGCTTCGAAGCGTGCATGCACGTGATTAAAAATTGTTGGACTAAAGATTGTTTCCTTTTGGAATTGTTGATTTGATTGGCGAGCGTTGGATGTCAGGTTGTCACTTGGATTAGATGTTTACTTTGATAAAGAAAAAGAGAAGACAAGTCTTGGGATTTCTTTCATGAATTTTTATATTGTGCTGTTTTGGGCCGGGCGGAAACCGATATTGAACCAACCCAGAAAAAGATGCATAGGGCCCATTCTGTTCGATCCAGTTGAGCCAGCTAACCGGGCTTGAAATTCTAGGTCTGAATGTTCAGCCGGAGCAGTTTCATAACAATAGCCGGGACCGACCGGCTTATTTACACCGCCAGAAGGTATGGAAACGAATGGATCCTTAGAAATAGGTTGAGCTCCCATTGACATTAGATCCACTCCAGTAGTCAATAGAATAAAGCTAAGTTCCATTTGGTTACAAGTTGCACATTCCCTGAATTATACTACTCAACCCAAAGATGACAGGACCTTTTTAATATAATACAAGGCCAAAAAGTACTAATGTGACCTGGATAAATTTCTGCAATCTTCACTATACAAGTCGTGAATGTTGTAATCATCACTATCTACAAAGGATGGGAAGTGAACTACCTCGTGTCATATGACAAGAGCCGCACGACAGCAGTGACCCGCAAGGCACCATCTTGAAGAAGATCAGGAAGCTCATCAAGTAAGAGAGCTGTTCGCCCAGCCCATCCTATTGGAGCTTTTGGCAAGAGTGCCCCTCTGATTTGGAAAACCTCCAATGACCATGATTTCTCTTCTCGATTGAGAAATCAGCTTAATTACAAGGGCATAGGAACATAGGAATCAACAATCAATTTGTCGACCACGTAATCTATTCAAATGATATCCAACCTCTTCAATAGCCATTTTTGAATTGGAATACTACCTTATAGCAATCAATAACCTTTCTCACGAGTGTCCCCATACATAAGGATGAATAGTTCAAAGTTCCACTTAGAACCTACTTATCGAAATAGGTTCTCTAATTTTTAGAATCTATATCCTACATACCCAGGATTTTGGAACCCATCCTGTTATAGTTTAATTTCAGGATTTATCCAGGTTTTACAGTACTTTTAATTGAACAATTGTAGTGAATCATTACTTCTAATTACTGCCATTTGTCATAATTCACTAATCATAACTCATATTTAGACAGAAAAAAAATGAAATATTTAAAAAATTGAAATATTAATAAAATAAAAGTCTCAGTCATGTGTCACGGGTCGATCGATTTCGGTCGATCCAACACCGTGCGGCCTTAGGATCGGTGATCCTAAATAAGCCTTCTCGCTCACAACACACGCACAACACAAAGAGTCGGAAGCACAAAAGCGTGTATATTCACTTTGAATGAGCTGAGCTCAAATGAGGGAGAGGGATCCCTTTTATACAAGTTCGTGACTAATCTCGGCCGTGGATCGTCCCTCCGATCCAACGGTTGTATTTGAATTCGTATCATCATTACAAGCTATTTTAGCAGGCCACTCGATGGCTACGTGCATGGGGAATCCACCAAAGTGCAGGCACGAGTCAGACGCAAGATCAGGGCAGCAGGGTCGGATCTGGATCATCAGAGGCGTGTCAGAGCCGTCTGACGCGGAGCAGGTGAACAACTCCGGATTGGTGCAAGGGGCTCGACACGGATCGATCAGGGGCTGCTCGCTGGTCGTGCACGGATCATGCATGGACGGATCAGATACGGTTCATGGCTGATCGGCGGATCGATCAGAAGACCGATCCGGGATTGATCAGAAGACCGATCCGGGATTGATCAGGGGTCGATCAGTGGTCGACCAAGGACTGATGCGGGACTTGGTCGGGGCAGGCGTCGATCGGGGTGTTCTCAGCTACGCCCTCCTTCGTGACACGACCGAGCATGGACGTTCTTGGACATGCTTATCCGTCGGCCGTGTCATTCTCCCCCACCTAATTGGGCGACGCCCTCGTCGCGTCTGTGGCATGGAAGGCTTCGATGTGCTTCTTGAATTGCCACAGGCCCTCGGAGGGTTCCCAACTTGCTTCACTTTTGGGAAGGCCTTTCCATCGGACGAGGTACTCCCTTCGTGGAGCACGGTACTTCTTCCGTATGATCCGATCGGCCATGATGGAGTCGACATCCCGTTCGTAGGAGGTCTTTGTCCCGAGGGGTGCTCGCTGTGATGTACCCCGATCCGGATCCTCCTCATCCATATGGAATGGCTTCAACATGCTCACATGGAACACGGGGTGTAGCTTGAGCTTGGACGGTAAGTCCAGCTTGTATGCCACCTTCCCGATCCGCTGCAGCACTCGGAAGGGGCCTTCATAACGACGGATCAGCCCTTTATGCACGTCACGATATCGAAGGACGAGGTGTAGCTTGGCCAACACCAAGTCTCCGACTTCAAATTCCACATGCCGTCGCTTCTTATCGGCCCACTTCTTCGTGCGCTTCGCAGCTCTACTCAAGCACGCCCGCGCCAAGTCTGCATGTTCATCCCATTCCTTGGCCATCTTGTACGCGGACGGGCTGCTTCCTCGATACCCCGAAGCGATCGCGCTCGGAGTGAGCGGTTGTTGCCCGGTCACGATCTCGAACGGGCTTTGGTTTGTGGATTCACTCCGCTGCAAGTTGTAGGAGAACTGGGCAACATCGATCAGTCTAGCCCAATTCGCTTGCGTGTTGCTCACATAGTGCCGAAGATAGATTTCCAGCAATGCATTCACCCGCTCCGTCTGTTCGTCGGTTTGGGGATGCATGCTGGTGGAGAAGTTGAGATTTGTTCCCAGCAACTTGAAGAGTTCTGTCCACAACCGCCCGGTGAATTGAGGATCGCGATCGCTCACGATCGTGCGTAGAATGCCCCAATATTTGACGACGTGCTTGAGGAATAGTTTGGCTGCTTCCTCGGCTGGGCAATCTTTAGTGGCCGGCACGAACGTCGCATACTTGGAGAACCGATCTACTACGACCATGAGGGTCTGACACCCTTCGGACTTGGGCAAGTTCACGATGAAATCCATCGAGACACTTTCCCAAGGACGTTCCGGTATGGGTAACGGCACAAGGAGTCCCGCGGGCGATCGTTGCTCGATTTTGTCTTGCTGACAAACGAGGCAAGTCCGTACGTATGCTTCAACGTCGTCCCGCATATGGGGCCAATAGTACTGATCCTCGACGAGTGCCATGGTGCGGTGGATTCCTGGATGTCCCGCCCATTTTGAGTCGTGGCACTCGTGTAGGATTTCCTTCCGAAGCTTCCCATGCAGCGGCACATAGAGTCTCCTTCCTTTGGTGTAGAGGAGATCATTCTCGAGCCAAAATCGCCTCGTCTTGCCCTCTTGAGCATATCGAAGGAGTGCTTGGGCTGTTTGGTCGTGCTTCAACCCCTCCTTGATACGATCCTCCCACGGACAGTCAGGCCGGCTCACCACATTGGCCAATTCGAACTTCCTGCTTAAGGAGTCGGCCACGGAATTGGATTTTCCGGGCTTGTATTCTAACACATAATCAAACTCGGCCAGGAAGTCTTGCCACCGAGCTTGTTTCGGGCTGAGCTTCTTCTGAGTTTGGAAGTAGCTCGTGGCCACGTTATCGATTCTCACCACGAACCGTGATCCCAAGAGATAATGCCTCCACGTACGAAGGCAATGCACCACTGCCGTCATCTCCTTCTCTTGGACCGTGTACCGTCGCTCGGTATCATTTAACTTTCGAGATTCGAAAGCAATCGGATGCCCTTCCTGCATCAAGACACCACCGATAGCAAAATCAGAAGCATCGGTCTCTACCTCATATGGTTTGGTGTAGTCGGGCAGCACAAGCACCGGTTCTTTGGTCATGGCTTGCTTCAACCGCTCGAACGTCTCTTGACACCGATCCGTCCATTCCCACGGCCTCTCCTTCTTCAGCATGTCCGTGAGTGGCACGGTAAGGTTCGAGTATCCCCGGATGAAGCGCCGATAATAGTTCGTGAGACCGAGAAAGGATCTCAGCTCCGTCACCTTGGCTGGGGGTTCCCAATCGACGATGGCGCGGATTTTGGCCACGTCCATCCGCACTCGTCCGCCCCCGACGATGTGCCCAAGAAAAGGGACTTCCTCTTGTGCGAAGGCACATTTCTCCCTTTTCACATACAGATCGTTCTCCCGAAGGGTCCGAAAGACTCGCCCCAAATGCTCGAGGTGTTCCTCAAGCGTCCGGCTATATATGACGATATCATCAAGGTAAACTACGACGAACCGATCAAGGAACGGATGTAGTACCTTGTTCATGAGGGTGTAGAACGTAGCTGGTGCATTGGTCAAGCCAAAAGGCATGACGAGGAACTCATATGATCCATAGCGGGTCACACATGCTGTCTTTGGCTCATCCCCTTCGGCAATCCGCACTTGATACTATCCCGATCGAAGATCCAGTTTGGAGAACCATCGGGCTTCCCCGAGCTGATCGAACAAGTCGGCTATCAAGGGGATCGGATACTTGTTCTTGACGGTCAATTTGTTCAATGCCCGGTAGTCGATGCACATGCGGAGAGATCCGTCATGTTTCTTTTGGAACAAGACCGGGGCACCGAACGGAGCCTTGGATGGCCGAACATATCCGGCATCGATCAGCTCTTTGAGTTGTTTCCTCAGCTCTTCCAACTCGGGCGGGGCCATGCGATAGGGAGCCATGGCCGGTGGTCGAGCGTCGGGCACGAGCTCGATCCGATGGTCGACTTCTCTCCGAGGAGGGAGCTTCTTTGGCAGCTCGGGTGGCATCACATCTTGGAAGGTGTCGAGGACTCGGGTCACCTCTTCCGGTACCTCCTTCTCTTCCGGGCCTTCCTCCTTCAAAGCTGCCAAGAAGGTCACCTCTCCCCTTCGTAACCCCTTGGTCAGTTGTATGGCCGATAGCATTTTCCCATCATGTCCCGATCCACGGTAGATCGGGATCATGCATTGGCACCACTTATCGAAGATGCAGATGCAATCCGCGAAAGGCATGACGCCCGCATTTATCCGATCGAGGAATCCCAAACTGAGTATGAAATCATAGTCATCTAGGGGGATTACCTCGATATTCTCTCGGCTACTCCATGGACCAAGGCGGAACTCTACGCCCTTGGCCATGCCGCTGGTTGGGACTTCTCTAGAATTCACCGTTTTGAGCCAACCGGCATCACCTGTCTCGACCGGAAGATTCAGCTTCTTCGCGGCCTCTTTGGATATGAAGAGGTCGGACGCCCCGGTATCCACGAGTGCACTCATCGTGGTACCTCCGATCTTCACGTCCACGAACATCATACCTTTGGATCCCTTGGCCTTCTTGGCCTTGATCGATCCAAGGATCCGCAATGATCCCAACCGCACTTCTTCTCGGGGCTTTTCCTCCTTGCCCAAGGCCGCTAGCTTCCCTCTTTTCGGGCAATCCCGAGCCATATGGGGACCTTCACAAAAGAAGCACTTGTATGTGCGTGCTTTGTGATAGTTTCCACCATAATTTCCACCACGGCTGGATTCGGGTTGGTTCCTCGTAGGACCCGAAGGTGGTCGCCCTCCGTTTGGACGCTGGTATCGATTCCGATCTCCCCCACCAGTACCCTTTTCTCTAGGTCGAAAATCGGGCTTGGTCGAGGATGCCGGTCGATATTCCACAAGGGACTCGGCCACGGAAGTAGCCGTTGAGAGATCCGTTGCATTGCACCGCTTCAGCTCTTGCTTGACCCAGGGTCTGAGTCCGCCCATGAGCTGGTGGAATGCCTCCGTCTCGGTCATAGACGGGATTTGGAGCAATAGCTCCGAGAATCGCTTCACGTAGTCGCGGACTCCGCCTCTTTGCTCTAGGCGTTTGAGTTCTCCGCGAGCTTCTTCCTCCGCATAAGCGGGGTAGTAGGTTCGTCGAAATTCTTCGACAAACCGAGCCCAAGTTGTGATAGGATCGCCATTCCTACTGTCCGATCGACGCCGCCACCACAACAACGCATCATCAGCTAAATACATGGCTGCGGTGTTTACCTGGATCACGTCGTCGGTCGTTCCCATGGTCTGGAAATATCGTTCCATGTACCACAGGAAGTTGTCCACGTCCTTTGCCACCCGAGAGCCCTTGAACTCTTTTGGCTTGGGTGCATCGGTACGGGATTGCACGGTGATCACCTCATTCACTCGTGCAGCTTCAAGCTCCGTGACCTTGCCTTTCAGCTCGGCCATTTCCGCGCGCATGGCTATCATCGCGGCCTCCCATGTCTCGCTCCGCTGCTGCATCTCGTGCGTGAGGGTCCCCATCACCTCGACCCGGAGCTCTCCCATACCGGCTTGGAGTTCCTGCACTTCGGCCAAGAACTCCTCCCTACCGGCTTCCGCTCCCTCAATGGTCTGGTGTAGATCATCCACTATGGCCTGGACGTCCGTGACGGTCCCCTCTAGGATCGTCACCCGATTCTCCAGATCTCCACATGGTTCCCTCGAACACAAGACAGCACGGCCTTTCTTCGACCGGGGGGCCTTCACAGCGGGGCGCCCACGATCATCATGATCAGCACCCAGCATGGCCGCAACATCCGCTTGAGAATCAGCCATCGCGATAGGAACGATGGCTCTGATACCACTTGTCACGGGTCGATCGATTTCGGTCGATCCAACACCGTGCGGCCTTAGGATCGGTGATCCTAAGTAAGCCTTCTCGCTCACAACACACGCACAACACAAAGAGTCGGAAGCACAAAAGCGTGTATATTCACTTTGAATGAGCTGAGCTCAAATGAGGGAGAGGGATCCCTTTTATACAAGTTCGTGACTAATCTCGGCCGTGGATCGTCCCTCCGATCCAACGGTTGTATTTGAATTCGTATCATCATTACAAGCTATTTTAGCAGGCCACTCGATGGCTACGTGCATGGGGAATCCACCAAAGTGCAGGCACGAGTCAGACGCAAGATCAAGGCAGCAGGGTCGGATCTGGATCATCAGAGGCGTGTCAGAGCCGTCTGACGCGGAGCAGGTGAACAACTCCGAATTGGTACAGGGGGCTCGACACGGATCGATCAGGGGCTGCTCGCTGGTCGTGCACGGATCGTGCATGGACGGATCAGATACGGTTCATGGCTGATCGGCGGATCGATCAGAAGACCGATCCGGGATTGATCAGGGGTCGATCAGTGGTCGACCATGGACTGATGCGGGACTTGGTCGGGGCAGGCGTCGATCGGGGCGTTCTCAGCTACGCCCTCCTTCGTGACACGACCGAGCATGGACGTTCTTGGACATGCTTATCCGTCGGCCGTGTCACATGGATATCGTTGCAAATGGAAGCTCATATAGATAGTTTTAGATTACACATTTATCATTGGATGCCATGAAATGCCGCATGATTAAGTAAAGACATGAAACAAGAAAAACACAAATACTTGCTTCAGGTTCTAGGCTCTAGGTCTTTGAAACTTGGAACCTATTCTTCGGAACAAGTTTATTAATTTTTAGAATTTAGAACCTCCCCCTGTATACTCTATAACTTAGAACCGGCCTGATTCCCATGGGTTTGGTTTTTAGGTTCTTAGTTCTACCCTGGAACCATGTCACTCCCTATACATACATATGAACTTGCTAGAGAGAAGATGTTAAGGCAAAACGAGTTTGAATTGAAAAAATAGCGATACATACGGTAGATGGCTTCGCTGTAATTTCCCTTCAGTAACTTGCATATGAAGCCTACATCAAGCTAATGTAAAGAACAAAACGTCCACATTGAAACATAAGTGAATTGCTCTCGTGCTCAAACCAAGCAACAAAAATAAAATAAATTATGATATTTCTAATGGAATCGGGGATCTCAGCCTTTTCCCGATGAAGAGAACCAAGAAATTCAGCAAATTGTGTGTTTATGCCTAATTCTTTAAATTTGATCTTATAAGTACAGCTTGACAAAGAAAATAAATACCAAGAGTTTTGCATCCTTGTCATTAAAAGCTAGGACACTCACCTATATACTCAAGAGTCAGATACCATTTTGCATCAGAATATTATAAAGAAAAAAACAGCATATATAAACTCAGGACGGATGACTATTGATAACCATAAAGAACCTGCATCAAATATTTCTGTCGAGTGCTTGACTTGGCCATCATTGAGCCCATGCAAATCCTGAATTCAACCCTACAAAACAAAATCAGACCAAACACATGGATGAGGTAGAACTTCAGTCTACTGTTTTTAGGAATCAAAACACAGATACTCCAGAAAATTATAAAGCAGTGAAGACTAAGCCAGACGATAGTCTTGCAAAAACCAACTTCCATGAATGACCATCTGAAATAAGTAAATGTTACATGAATTCCTCTGCAACTTACTGCTAACCCTGCCCCCATATAAACTGCAGAAAAGAAAGACAACTTTGACAAGCTTCTGTCACAGAACCAGAAAAGATGAAACATCAGACTAAAGGAAATGCAACTCTTATTCATGTAAGATTGGACATAGAGATTCGGTAAATGGATTTAAATAATAGTTTAGCTAAATAGCCTTGCCAAAGAAATTCTGAAACCATAAGAAAGAAGTCTTCAGCATTCTCTCCATTTGTCTTCCAAACAGTTAGTTCAATAAAGATGTAATAGCTTGCACAAAATGGAAAGGAGGAAAATGACTAGGAGGGTTCTTCATATCCAAAGAGATGGAGGAACCACTGACACTATCCATTCTATTTCAACGTCATCACCGGTATGATCAAGCATCTGCATGGGATGGCATTTCCACTTGGTCCAGCAATAGAAGTTCCAGACTATCTGCTCTGATGATCTGACTCATAACCTCTCAAAATTAGATCTCTGTGGATAGTAGCTGCGTTACTTCCTCCCTGTCAACACAACTCCCGACAAATCACCACCCTGGTCACCTCTGGCTTCTGAATCGTCATTGGCAAGAGCTTGCAGGAGATTCTGCTGCTGACATCAAAAGTTACATGAGAAAAGACAGAGCACGTTGATGGCCATGCAGCTGCTGACACAAATATATTTCCACGTCCAATACCAGCCAACCCATCAACAGCTCCCCTGACATGTATTCGTACTGGCCTAAATTAACCATTTCCATCACCTTGAGCAAGGTTCAGAAATAGACACTTCCTATGTTGTTTGAACTGTTCTGGTCTTGCTCTTGGATGTAGTAAACAGTTAGAGATGCCCCATGAGAAAACTTGAATGGCTAATGACAGCACATGAAATATTCAAAGGACAGCAGTTATTGCAAGTATCAGCACTGATTTCTTGTTCCCATTGGCTTAGAAGCATCTAGATGATAGCCATCTAATCAGTCATCTCAAAAAACCATGGAAGCCATCAACAAAAGGACTCATTAACATAGAATAATAAAAGTTGCCCCCACTAAGCTTTATTCTAGTATTCAGCATTGCACTCACACTTTGACTTGCCCTAACATCTTCACAAGTAACTAATCGAAAGATTGAATTTCAATTAAGCATGAGGTTTTCCTTGACGGCAGAAATGCAAGACACAATATTTGCATGTTCATCTAGGAACTGATTGGTGTGAAAGTTATCAAGTTAATAAATCTAATGAAAATTTTGATACATTTCAAAAAAATTTGGTGTGATTAAGTTCGGGCCATTAGCCACTCTCCTGGGCATTAGGCTTTAGTTGAAGTTTCCTCATCACTCACCACTCGCTCACCACGAGTAAGCCCCACCCTTCTTTACCCCGGCAGACTCCAAGCAAAAGTTAAAAAGAATGTTGGAGTTTACACGTTATATGACCTTACAAAGAGGTGCCATAATTCCTTCTTAAAAACATGTGTCCTATTGGGGATGGGAAAAGGTTGTGTTCACTCTTGGCATTGATCACCAGTCAATCAAACCAAAGAACTTTTAGAAATTATGCTGCAGGGTGAAGCCAAACAAACATGGCATACTGAAATTACTGAAACTTGAAATGAAACCTAAAAATTTATTATCAATTTTGAATCATATAATGCAGCAACATATGAAAAAGAAAAGATCTGAGCAAAGAACCTGCAACCAAAGATGTACGATTCACAGCTTTGCACCGAAATCCAGTTTTTCAAGCTGTTTTCTCATGTTGATGAGAGCTTCAAAAGACAAGTTGCTATATAAAAGAAAACCACCTTCAAATATATTGACAAATGTATCACAATCCTCCCCACCAATTCTGCACTTCTCTGTAACACAACTTTTAATCTGCCGTCTTCCCACAACACTGCCTCCCAATGAAAGAGTAGGCATGCCAGATTTTCCCCAATCATGTGATTTTATAGCAATAAGAGCTCATCATAGCAGAAATATGCCTTAATTGGTCCTCTCTATTACATTACAAATCTTGTAGCATGAACCCACACTCAATTTGACATAGCCAAAGACCTCTGTGCCTCATGTACTCAAAGATTGCAATATAAAAAGATCTCTATGACAGAAGTTCGCTCTCATTGATGTCTTTGAGATGGGAGCTTGAAAAAATTCACATTCAATGACCCCTCTCTTTAACAATGCTATCCTTAAAAGTAGCTGACATAAAAGGGACATATGAGAATGGGAGGGTAAAAAATTGGAGTATTTGCATTTGGCCCATGACCAAGCATGCAAGTAATGTTATATGGACAAATTGGAGAAGAGGTGGGGTTGCATCCTAAATTTATCTCTCACTAAATGCAAGAAGCAAGGATAAAAGATATAGAATGTGGCAAAACTGAGTTACAACACTACAATGGATATATTCTCTGACCTATCTTTCCTCTTCTCAATTTTTATTGCTGTGATTTACAAATAAAACAATTCTGAACTATTTGGCTTAAACGTGTACTCAAATTACCAAGTCACAAAATGTAACTTTCAGGCAGATTTGAATCTGGACGAGGTTTGACAGTCTTTCAAAGGTATAACGGAATCTGAGCAGAAAATCCAAGTGCATGAATTAATGGAGGATATTACAGCTTCAGCAAAACTACTGCAGCATCATCATTATGACAAAAATGCACATGAACTCTTCTTTTAACCAAAATTGCACAACAGTCCCACAAATTAACCATCTGCAGGAATATATGCATACCCTTTCATTGAGAGCCTGAAAATACAGAGAACAATCCACCCGAATAAAGTACTGATCAAATGCAAGTCACAGATTATACTACAGCTAGAGATCATCTTCACAAATATTTTTATTGCAGGCTTGCAGCCCTAATTATTCATTTTACAAAGGAAAACTTCACCTTCTCTTGCGGTGCACAGTATTTTGTTCAGATTTGGAAAAGAAGAAAACTAGGTAAACTGCAGTACAACAAAAAGTTGCCTCCTCCCAATAATCTTAACGCAACTATACCAAGAAAAATTGTAGCATCCCATGCTCCATATCTGGCCAGAGAGTAGCTTGTGACTTGATACGTAAGTAGAGATTCACGCCCCCCAAATATCACTACCTGAATACTCCTTTTGTGCACTTGGCTGGTATGGGTCAAGTCCAATCATTACAAACGGCATAAATGTAACACACCAACTGAAAGACTAGGGACTGTCACCCACGACAAAAAGCTACACATGAGAGCCACCTATCGAACTCATTTAAGACAAGGTGATGCATGATATGAATGACTGTCAAACCTGTTAGGCCATCTTTGGAGTCTTACCCACCTAATATGATCATGACCAGATAGGCCAACATTACAAGAAAGTTAATGCTATAAGAGAGGAAGTTTATGAGGTTTTCTTTTTTTTTTACGATTTGACACATAAGAGGAGACTAGAGAAATGTCACCACCTAAATGCTCCAATTAAAATTTGGCCTGCTGGATTGGGCAATTTCTTAGAAAAATATATTGCACTTCCAACTCACTGTGCATGCCTATTTTGATTCACCCTATTGTAACAATAACAAGTGTCACTGATATGATTCTTCAAGGGTGCACCTATAAACCAATGATGCTGAAATGAAGAATCTAGAGGGATAGCATTCCCTCAATGGAGGCAAAAGAGACTCTGTAAGTGAAAGGCCTAATGATCACTCCAACATGGTAAGATGTCACCTTGAGGCTCAAGGAGCTATTTCTAGCAAACCACAGAACCTCCTCCCTCTGCAATGGGATGAACTTATAACACGTTACCAGTGTTTAGAAGCATGTTGAGACTTTGCTATTTCTCTCAAAACAGCACCGACGATTGCTGCCTGCTCAAGACATTCAGCCTTATGTAATGCATCTAAAAGAACCACACATGTTTTTGTATGAATCTTATGACCTTTTAACCTAGTTTCCTCAAATAGTGAGTATGCATCCATTGCCCTATTTGCACTGCTTAACCCTTCTATTATGGCATTACAAGTGGCAGAATCAGGTATGCCGCCACTAGCCTTAAATCTCTCAAATAGCCCATTAGCATCCACAATGTTCCCAGCTTTTGCAAGTCCTGATATCATCGTCGTGTAGGTCAACGTATTTGGCTTCAGACCTTTCTTCTGCATCTCCTGCCAAAGCACAAAGGCTTTGTTGAATTTTCTAACTTTGCAGAGACCATTTATGATAATGCTGTAAGTGAAATGGTTGAGATCGCAGTTTTGGTCTTTCATGGATTGAAAGCAAACTAGGGCTTCATCTATTTCCTCTGCTTTCACCAATGCATCGAGTAAACAATTCCAAGTGTAAACATTGGGAGTCAAACCATTTTGCAACAGCTCTTCCATGATTAAGTATGCTTCATCGATTCTACCCACTTTACCAAAGCCGTCAATAAGACTACTATAAATTACAACATTTAACTCCACTCCTTGCGCTTTAGCCTCTTCAAAAAGCATGTATGCCTCATCAAGCCTATCAATCTTGGCAAGCCCATCAATGACAGAGCCATAGGTAACAACCGTGGGCTGGTGACCCTTGGACTTCATTTCCTCCAGTAGCTGATAAGCTTTATTAACCTTACCTGACTTGCAGAATCCATCAATCACAGTGTTGTAAGCACGGGTATCAAGAACACAACCTTGCTCCTTCATTGCATAGAACAATTGATAGGTTTCATTGGCAAAACCTGCTTTCACAAGGCCATGTATCAAAACAGAGTAACTCGTTGCATCTGGAGTAAATCCCTGAGTTTTTATTTCCTCAAATAAAGACCTTCCTTTCTCTGTCTCACCAGCTTTAAACACACAATCCGTGTAGGTATTAAGAAGTGTCAGATCAGGAGAACAGCCCCGCCGGACCATTTCCTTGTATATCTTGTGTCCATCCTCCTTCCTGCCAGACTTGAAGAAGTTCTTAATGAGGGAGGTAAAAACGACTGCATCTGGAACATGACCTGAATCGAGCATCTTCTCGTAAAGCCTATAGGCATCATCAACTCTGCCATGTCTTCCTAAGCCATCAATTAGCGAACAAAATGTAAACGCATTAGGGGTACAGACCATACGATCCATTTCATCAAATATAGAACAAGCCTCTTCAAGCTTTTCAGCCTTACAGAGGCGATCAACCATTATGTTAACTGTTATTACATTAGGAAACAACCCAGCTTCCGTCATGGCATCCCTAACTTCAGATGCAGCTTCAAGTTTCCCTGCCTTGCAAAGCATGTCTATCAGGACATTATATGTGATAAGATTAGGAGCCGCATCTTTTTTCATCTCATGAAAAATCCTCAATGCCTCTTCCACTCTACCCTTCCTCCCTAGGCAAGTAAGAATGCCATTATATGCTATCACGCCTGGAATGCACCCTTTTGCCTTCTGTCTCTCGAGTAAACCGTATGCTTCCTCAAACTTCCCAGCTGATCCATAACCCATGATCAATGTATTATAGGCATAAACACAGGGGACATCCCGAATGTGATCCATCTTTTCAAATAACTCCACAGCTTCATCCAATCTATTCGCTTTGCAGAGGACCGCTATCATACTGGTATATGTCACGTCATCAGGCATTATACCATGAACTTTCATTTCATGAAAGAATTTCCATGCCATATCCACCTTACCAACCTTACCAAAGCAGTCAATGCAGACATTGTACAGAACTATGTCAGCTTGAAAAGAGTTGCTCTTCATTTCATCCAACAGAGAAAGGGCAGCATCAACTCGGCCCTCCCTTGCAAATGCACGGATAATGGTTGTAAACAAATGTAAGCTCACTTCATAACCCAGCTCTTGCATTTCGTGAAGGAGAGTAAGCATGATATCAGACTCCTGAACTGCAGAAAGAGCACCAATCAAGGTGGTATACGCTGAAAATGCAGGCCGAAAGTTGAACTTCCTCATCATCTGAATCAGCTGAAAAGCTTCTCTGGGCTTCCGCGACTTCACACAAATCGAGATTAACTCAACACACGCACTGTTAGATGGACTGAATCCAGCAAGACTCATTTCTTCTAATATCTCTTCCATTCTATCAAACTTTCTTGTCCTCGCAATTACCATGAGGAGCATGTTGTACGCCTCTGGGCAATGAGCTTGGTCGGTTTTCATCTCGACCCAGCGAAAAAAATGTAGAGCTAGATCGAAGTCCTCCATTCTCCTCAAGACCCTGATAACCAATTCTGGTTTCAGCATTTCGTCGAGCATCGAAAGGGCACTCTCTACGGAAGGTCCCCAAGGACCCTTTCTCAAGATACTGCAGATGCCGTCGACCGATTTTCCCGCATCGTTAAGCTTTCTTGAATCTTCATGCGTAGCTTCACTGAAAAAGGAAATAGCAGCATTTGCACCGTGCCATGGAGGAGGCTGATTCAACGACAAGAACTTCTTGGAAGCATTATAAACTTTACCGCATTGAGAGCTCAAGCACGTAACTGTTCCTGCAGCATCAGAAGATTCTCAGTCTCACAGCTTGTGATGCTATTCGTAAAGGAGAACGAATCGGAAGGAAAAATAAGTACAATCGAATGATATGTCAATAATATAGTACTGAATCCACGTGACAAGATCATGATGGGTGGGTGATCGAGGTTCACCTCGTTTCCTCAGTAGCATGTCGCCTGCAATGGTGCTCTTAAAGTACACTAAAAGCGAAGAAGAGAAGTCGAAATCGCGATTTGGGTTAGTCGGTTGTGATTTCTGTTCCCTGGAGAGTGAGGAAACGGGGGGAACAAAAGCATAGGGGCGTGTTCTTCCCAAACAGCCACGCTCCTTCGATCATTAATTAGGTCTTCTCAATAAATTTTTAGCTTGCAGTATGGAAAAAAGGGGGAAAATTCAAACAATCACTTGAAGTTGTGTCCTTTTTTCGAGAAAATTTCAAATGAAGATATAAAATACTTTCAATTTTTTTAAACAATGACTTGAAATAGAGTTTGTTTAGAATAGGAATCTAAAATATTATTGTTTTCTTAAATAAAGGCCTTAGATAGGGCTACTTTATTTGTTTGCCATATCTTTGCTACGTGTTTATAAAATTATTACAGCAGGTCGCTCTAGTAATTAGGGGGCGGCCGTTTAGTCGTCCATGATACTAGGACCAATAGGTCAAAAATGGGTTTGTGCCGAAGGTGTTGAACAATCTACTCTACACAAGTGTGGGCTTACCGGGCTAGGGCTCAATAACCATTTCTTTCATTTATCAAAAGGACCCTAGTCGATCACTTTTTCGGGTTGGGATGAAGTTTCGGAAGTTCTAAAAAAGACATCTTTCTCTAAGCACCTCAGATGAGGAAGGGTAGCCTATCAAGCTAGCCTAACTAACTATTTATAAGCTAGGTAGCACCGATACGGCGACACGGACACGCGACACGTTAAATATTAAACAAATAATTTTATATATACATTATTAAATTATTATGTTTCAAATTCATAAATAAATAATAAAAAAAAGTCTATAATAAATCTATACTAATAACATGTATTAATAAAGTTATTCAACGTACGCAAAGGCTCTCGATCCGTTTCTCTCGTCATCTTGAAAAGAAAAGAAAGAGAGAACTTTTACGGATTTTGCCAAAAAAAATAAAGTTATTTAATGTTTAATATTTCTTTTTAGGATTAAATGGTCCCATCCATTTATTTCCCCCACCCCACCCACCGCCTGCACACGTCTCTTCCCAAAGAACACTGCACGAAGCTTTCTTTTTCCCCCAAGAAGCCGTCGACACATCCTCTCTCTCTCCTGGCTCTTCTTCCAAATATTGAAAACCCTAGCAATCGGCGATCGCCTTCTTTCTCCTCTCACTCACTCGGTCTCCACCTCTCTCACCGCTGCCTCGCCTCCGTTCCCCACTTTGCCGTCGTAGCCTCGCATCCAGCCCTCCATCGCGGCCTTTCCGTTTCCATCTCGGCGTTGCAGTCGGCGGTCATAGCCAACCAAGACGATCAAGAAGGCTTCTCAGTGTTGCAGTCGGCGGTCGGAGCCCTCCCTCGTCGTCGCTCGCGGCGTCGCCTCAGCTCCCTCACCCTTGCCTTCACCCTCCATCACTTTCTTCCCTTCGCACCTGCGGATCCTCCCACAAACCTCCGAACACGCTCCGACGCGCGTGTCGGAAAGAGTTGACCACGTGTCGGAAAACCCGACACATGTTGACCGTGTGTCCGAACGTGTCTGACCGTGTTGGACACGTGTCGGGGTGTCCGACACGACACAGAGGCCCTTTGAACGTGTCCGTGCTACCTAGTATATAAGTAGTCGTTTAGTTAAAAAAAGGAACATGATCTTGCCGGTCAAAGGGCATATTCATTTCTCAAATTTTAAAAAAAATTCCCTTTTTTATTTTATTTCCTTTTTCCTTTTTTTTTTCATTTTTTTTTCTTTTTTCATTTTTCTTTTCCCCTCTTCCCCTCGCCAGCCATAATGGATGTCTAGACTCAAGCGAGGGCTGCCCTCGCTGGCATTGGGGGAGGGTCATCCTCACTTGCGCAGCCTAGGTGAGGGGTAACCTCATGCCTAGGCAATGCTGACAATGGTCAAGGGAGGAAAGAGAAAAAGAAAAAAGAAAAAAAAATACAAAAATCAACAAAATATATTGGGAAAATTTCAAATAAGGATCCGAAGTTGACAAATTTTCTCAAATAAAGACCCAAAATGAACTTTGTGTTAGATAAAGACCTAAAATGGATCAATTGTCTCAAATAAGGACCCGAAGTAGTTAAATCAATTCCAAATAAGAACCTACGCTTGTTGGTCAGCCAAATATTCGTCAGCTATCAAGCATATGACATTTCCGATGACTGGAGTTTGGGCAATTTTGTCCAACAAAAATATAGGGAAAATTAACAAATCCTAAAACAGAAACAAAAAAATCTTAGGTTTTCTACAGTCTCCCCGTTCCTTGTACCCATCCTCTGCAAAGTCAAAGACCGAAGTTCTCCCCATTCCTTGTACCCATCCTCCGCAAAGTCAAAGACCCAAATTCTCCACCGGTTAAGACACGTATTCAAAAACAAGAAGAAAACCTTTCTTTGTTTACGGAGACCCAAATTCTCCGCCAGTCGAGCAAAGCGAGGAGCGACAAGAATTGAGTTGCGACGATGACCGAGTAGTGATTTGGTTGAGGAGCAGTAGCGGAGAAGAAAGAAGAGAACGTAAACATCTAAATGAATAACCTAAACTTAATTAATTTATAATTTTCCTTTTTTTTCCAATCACAAATTTCTGACAAAGTTGCCCCTATTTTAATCACCGAAAAATGTTTGTCAGTGAACTAAGGTCCTCAATAGAGATTAACTTGATTACTTCGGGTCCTTATTTGACACAAAATTCACTTCGGGTCCTTATTTGAAACAATGGGTCCACTTCGGGTCCTTATATGACACAAAATTCACTTTGGGTCATTATCTGAGAAAATAAATTCACTTCAAGTCCTTATTTGGAATTTTCCCAAATATATTTAGATTTTTTTTTACCAAAATATCCTTCTTTGATAGCTAAAATAATCACCGACTGACCAAAAGTCTTTATTTGATTTGGTCATTTTAGGCTTTTATTTAAAACGATTTGGCCACATCAAGCCATTATTTGAATAATGTCCACTTCGGGTCTTTATTTGAATTTTTTATAATTTTTTTTCAAATAAGGGTCCAAAATGGATATTACTTTAAAGGTTTTAGGTGTCTAAATGTCCACCGATCGATGAGCAAGTGATTTTTTGACGGGCACTTTCAAAACAAAAATTAAGCAAAAAATTACGGTTCCTAAAAGTAAAAAATCCAACCACTGAGGTTTGCCCCAGTAACCACCCTTCTAATATTGAAAGGGGAGGTGGAAGGTTCGAATTCCCATCTTCTTGGGGGTTAGGGTGGGGACGATTTAGTTTCAGGAGTGGATTTCGATTCCCACGCCCTGCAAAGAAGCATGACAAAAGTTTGAGAGTAAGAGTTAGAATATGAATAAAGTAGGACCGACAAAATAAAAAGTAAAAAATCCCAAATTACTTCTTTCTTCGTTTCTTCCGTCATGTGGTCGTTGTTCTCCGTCTTCATCAAGGTCGAGAGCCTCTGCAACTCTTAGGAGAAGTCATTGCACATGGAGAAGTCACTAAAGGCCTGAGAGAGCTTCAATAGCTCCACCTCCGACGTGCTTGACTTCGATGACTTGGCTGTAGCGATGGCGGCAACACTATTGTAGCGAGCCGCGATTTCACTGAGAGACACGTCGACGAGCCAGCCAGGTTCTTGGAGATGAACTATTGCCTGTTGATCCCGAAGCTCGAGAATGGGCGAGTGCTCTCGTTCTGGTACAGGTTGGAGCGCGCTGACCCATGTGGCGGTGGAATTTGGAGGTGAAAGGAGAGAAGTGTTGGAGAAACATTCCTAGGAATTTTGGTAATCCCTAAACTATCTGTAAGTGCAGATGCTTGTGATGATTATTAAGACTACCTGATTTTCATGTCTTCTCATCAGAAGAAAATCGCAAGATGTCATTGTATGCTACCTGTTATCAACATTAACTGACTGTGATGATTGACATATGATTTTTTATATCACATATGACAATATCAAGTCACTGACAATTTTGAGATGAATACTTACAGATACGTTAAAATAGCCCGTTGACAACTAGAACAACACATTTTGAGAATTGAAAGTTGTCGGAGAACAAGAAACAACATTTGTCAAATGTGTCAAAGTAACTAGCAACGTGACAACAATGGCAAAACCTATTCCGGGAAAGATTATTGATGTTCGTGAAAAAGGACTATATGGACATATTAACTTTAGAACATCAACCGGTGAAGAGTCTTTTCTTTACGATTACTTGCTTCTTAGGATAATTTCTAACGGGAAGATTGAAAATGCCTATAAAATAAAATATCATTGAAGTCAAAAAGGGCTGGACAAAAAATCTAGGACAAGCTGAAAGTGTTTAGTGATGTATTCTGAGCAAATAGTGTTTCATTCTTTTAAGATTTCCACTGAAGTGTTCTTGCTGCTTTGTAATCAAAGAGAAAATTAAGTTGGATACGGAGTCCGCCAGTCGGCAGAATGGTAAAGGAAGCCCCTCAAGGTCAAATACTCAAAAAGGAAAGCACCATCCAGCACAGGACCAGTGTAGACGCCTCAACCCTTTTAAAACAACTTACCCAAGGCCCAAGAAGTTTTCTGCACGATCCCAGGTCAGCTGTGTCCAATGGATGGCACAAGTCCACCTAACGGACAAACAAGGCAAAACCCATCTGATTAGGCTTGGTCCAAGAAATATAAAAGCCCATTATGAAGCTAACTACCAATGAACATACCAAACGAATTGGCCAAGTAGGAATGTAGCTTGGACGATTCTAGTGCTAACTGCCAAGTTCTACCAATGTAGCACTTTTGTACTCAAAATTTCTCTTTGGTGAGCTTTATTTCAGCAATTTTCAGAATTTAACCCCTCATCTAATCACCTTTTGCCAAAATTTCAGTTAAGGATAGAATAATCACAAAGGTGAAAGTTAAGGACTAAAAAAGCTATTTTCAAACGTTAAACACTTCGATGTTCATTATTAACTTCATTGACCCACAGTACAATATTTTTTCCTCTAACAAAATCTATGATGTGCCCTTCTGTTGGGATTATGATACTGTAAGTCACTAAGCATTATATTCAACATGCCTCGAACTTTCAATTGTTTAAAGTCATGTTCTTCGAAAATTTTTCCAATATACAATATCATCCTTCGAACTCATCTCATGTTAAATTCATATTTGTTCTTTTGTTTTAGTCTCTACGCATAGAAGCTCTGATTAAAGCTACTCCAGTTAGTGATGATTTTAAGAATACTTATTCCAAAACATTCCATAGAGACAAGAAGAATAAAAGCAACACTGACATCCCTAATTAAATCTATTGAAAATTTGAGTGTTGCATAGCAGATGGAAGTTTATGGGTCTAATTAAATAAATTGAAATGGTGACATGGCATATTGAACACAAATTATAGAAGGATGTCCTTGTTCTGTTTGTATTTGACCACACCTTTTTTATTTTTTTGGTTGAAACAGAGACTATCATTTCATTAAACCCAAGCCCACCTACAAGAGTAAGGGGCATCAAAACACATAATCTCCCAAAGAAGGGGAGGGGGGGCTAGAAACCCAATTTAGGGGAAGGGTCTTATATCTAGAGGTCTTTACAACCCAATTGGTTAATCTATTTGAATTACAAGGGCAAAGGGCCAATTCTAGACTCTCAAAAGAGCCAAGAGGCCAATACATTTAGTAATAAGTGGCTCCACATCCCAAAGCTAGAGGGAAGAATCTTTTGGACAACTCACCAAAGTTGAACAGTCGGACTCCAATGTTAGTTTCAAACGAGGTTGATCAGCAAAGTGGTGGAGAGCATAAAGACAAGCAAGGGCTTTGGCTTGAAGGGCAGAAGACGCTCAAACTGGTCGCGTGATGCCATCCATCAATCTTCCCTCAGAATCACGGCACACGCATGCAATTGCCCGTTCAATGGCTCTTGAGAGGTGAGATCCATTGATGTTTGGTCTTTAGCGAGTCCAGATTTGGTGGTCTCTGACTTGGTTGTAAGTTTAGCGATGTGGCCTCACAGTCTAAGTTGCTTCTATTACACTTTGCGTAATTGCAATGAATGGTATTTGATCACACCTTAAAAGGTTGTTTTCCTCATTTTACTTAAACGACACACCATGTAACAACTCGGTCCTTTAGGTGTGGATCAAATCTCCAAAAGGAGTACCCAAAGTAATCACACAAGGTGGCAACACTTTGAGATTGGGTGTATTACTTATAAGTTATAAGTCACTTATTTCTTCCGGTTGGTACAAGAAGTGGGATGTCATACATTGTACCCAATACCCATGTGTAATTATTCTTATGTAACAGCTCTTTATATTTTTCGGCCGGCATTATTTTCATCCCTTATTGACTCTTGGGACCTCATTATCACATTAAATTGACTAAATTATCCTTTACAATTCCCACTCTTGATTAAGATTATTTCTTACATTTATTTCTTCTTCTTTTTTCTTCAATTTTTTTTTTTAAATACAAAACTACCCACATTCTTTTCAAACAACTTTTTTCACCCTAGCTACTTCTTCCACAGCTATTACATTTCCTTTATTCTCTATTGTTGTAAGGGAAAAAGTTACAAAAAATCTCAAACTTTGCCAGAAAGAACCTTTTGATCTAATACAAGAAAACAATGTGTGCATCACAAATATTGATTATTTCAATTCTATTTTTTGTTTTTGTTGTTGTTGTTGTTGTTGTTGTTCTCTTTTTTATTTTTCAATACTATCTACCCCTTTTACTTGCTACACATTTACCCTAATTTTTTTTATGACACCCAAAACCCCAAATTTATACTAATGTGATATATTCACTTCAAACTTTGGGTACACATTTACCCCCAAACTTTTTTCTTGTGAAATCAAATTTTTGGGGTAAATGTGTCACACGGATATAAATTTGGGGTTTTTGGTGTCGCAAAAAAAATTGGAATAAATGTGTCATACTGTATAAGTTTAGAGTAAATGTATGATATAATTATAAGTTTGGGGTTTTTGATATTACGAAAGCAAGTACAAGATAATTTGAGTAGGAGCTAATCAATATTGGTGTCAAGAAAGTTCGCTTTTATCTCCAAATAGTTAACTTTATTTACCCAGTTTATCTTCATGATTGTGAATTTTTTCAATTTGATTTTTGATACAAATTTACTAGAATTTTCTTAAAGATTGAATATTGTGGTTGATTAATGCATTATCCACAATTTACTCATCTTTGATTGTATATTTTTTTATAGCACAATCACTAAGAAAAATAATATTGTTTTATGCTTAAATATCTCTATTGATGATGAAATTGCAAATGGAGAAAATAGCAATCAATCATCTAAGCAAATATATTTGAAACTTTACCAGGTAATTTTCTAAAGCAAGATGATCTTTGACTGGTGTGCAAATGTACATTCTTGCTCAAGGTTATTTTATCTCTATAAAAAAGTCAAAGAACGATGAATATGTTTTTCTTAGTTAAGATATGGGAGGTAATTATCGTGATCGATATAATATCTTTATTGCATGTCAATAAGAAAGACCATATTTCGTTTGATTATATGTCCTTTTCAAGTGCTTTGTTATAGAAGAAGAATGGATCATGGTCACTCAAATATTGAATGCATCACACAATAAATAATTTAAAAGGTGGAATATTAGGTTTAACCGAATAAAATGAAAGTTGAGCAATTCAAATACACGAAATACAACATAATGACACATTAAAGTAATAATTAAACGAAATGTGCACTAAAACTAATAGATGGCTTTTTTTCACTCTTACTTGCGCTTAAGTTATTTTTTGAATAATAGTTTCCGAGTACGAAAGAAGAAGAAGAAGAAAAAGAAATATACAACTCATTAACAAAATAATTCATTTTTTTTTGGGTCGAAAGCACAATAATTAGTTACTATCTACCAAATAAACTATTTTTTGGAAAACAATGCACCAATTTTGTTATTATCGTGACCTCTCTTTTTCTGTTGAGGGGAAAGGAAGAGGTTTAGGGGTATTGCCTAAGGTGGTGAGCCAATAGCCCTAGGCTAAGCACGAACTCTCTCAAGCCCATACCTCGCACGACATTAGATTTTATATTTTAGTTTTTAACAACCTAAGTATTCGTAAAAGTCATCACTAGCCTATTGGGGTTGGCTAGAAACCAATCGAGACGTGGGAAACGCATCTAGAGATTTTTAAGAAGGGGGGACTTGTTTACGCAAATGTTTCTATTAGCGCCCTTACGATACCACTAACTTGGAGAGTTGTTTATCTAAAAGGCCATACAATCTTGATTACCAATGATAATCTTTATAAAACCACCAAATGTCAATGTAAATGTTTTCGTAGGTTTGTTTTCCTTAATGTCTAGACTAATCCTAACCTAATTTAGAAAATGAATTTACACTCAAATTATTGAAAAGCGGTGTGGTAAGTAAGCATCCAAAGAAATTGAAATAACTTGAAAGTAAATGTGGAAAATGAAAACCCAATACAAGTTTGGCAAATAATATTACATGGCATTGTTATCATGCCCTGGAACAGGACTCATGAGCGAAATGAGAATTTAAATATGCATGAAATCACTCTAGATGCATGAAACTACTCTAAATAATTTTAATCAATATGGATTATTTACAAAAAATGATTATAAAATACCAAAATAACATTAAATTAGGAAAAATGACCTTATAAAATTAAGAAAATTTCATAGATGTCATTTTTGCCCTAATTTGATATCATCCAACATTTTTATTTTTATTTTTTGAAATTTTCATATTTTTTCTTGTGGCACCCCCAAAACGCAAAGGGGTCGCCACAGATACCTATCGCTCTACCTATTGAATGCTAGTTACTTATCTTAGATTTAAAAGGGTTTAAAGAAGGACTGAGGTTCATAGGCATTTTTTTTTTCTTGTGGAAAAGAGTTTAGCGCAGCTCATAGCGAAATTAAAGACGAGTCTCACCATCCCTCTACTCTCTAAACGATGATACAATGCACACCAACTATACGTCGAAGGAAAACATAAAGCTGAGCCACTTTTATTTACATTTTTATGATGGACATCTCGGGTTGGTACAACAAAAAGCAAAGGCTTTTCTCTAAACTTGGCTACAACTCAAAAGAGAGATCTCGACCCCCTATATTGATCGCGTATAACCTTTCATTTATAAGTGTCGGCTATCTCCAAAAAGTGTCAGCTCCCACTCCTCACGCGGGCCATCACACCTACCCTGGTACATCGGGCGGTGGCGGCGGCAACATCCCCAGCATCACTTCGTCATGACGGACGTGGATAGACACGAACTCCTGGATGACCGGGCCCCCAGCCAAGTCTACATCGTAAATCACCAGCACATGAACCCGAATGAATACTAAACCAGGAATGGTGACACATATATGCTCCATACACTCGACCTCCATGTCAGATGGAAGGCCGTAAAAGGTACCACGCGTGACCGGAGGGAGAGACATCTTTCTAATATGAAATGTTAGTCCCCAAAGGAGTGAGTACAACTACTCAGCAGGTAAAAGATCCACTAAACTACTCAATGCATCAATCAGAACAATCATGACATCATAGTAGAGTACATATAGTTCATACATGTTAAACATGTCTTACCTTTCAGCCATGCACATTTCATCAAACAACCATGTATATAAGTTACCATGTAATGTGCATATACCACCATGCACTTGTACATATTATATCATATAGTCATGCATACATGTCACCATACTATGTGCACTTACCACCATGCACTTATACATATTACATCATACAGCCATGCATTCATGTCACCATACCATGCATGATTCAATTTCAGCTCTTATCTTTTCATTGGATCACCACATTTTTCTTTCCCGGGACCAGTAATTGCATCCCACATTTTATCGCTCGCACCCAACCTAGCATCGCGAGGAACCTCCGGCACACACCTCCGGGCATTCGGCACACACACTCCAGGCATCTCGAAACTCCCAAGGACATCCAGCACACACCTTCGGGCATCCGGCACTCACCTCCGGGCATCCCGACACTCCCGGGGCATTGTCGGCTCACACCTCCGACGGTATCCTCATTTTTAATAATTCATATTCACAATTGTGTCACAATATCAACATGGCACATGATGTGATGGCAACAAGGTCAATTTCAGCTTTTGCTTTTATATGTAATGCCATATATCATCACACGTGCAGCAAGATCAATTACTTAGAAACAATATAATTCATGGGGCAAACTCATGGATTATTACTATTATTTTAGAAACATAATACATTCTTTTTAATTTACACTTCTTTAAAATTTAGTGATTAGCTCTAATAATTTCTAAGAGTTTAATACATCAAAGACAAGCTCTAGAGGCATTTATTTCATGAAGAACATAACACCACTAGAATTTTATACAAAACAGAATAGTCCATACATAACAACATTTGAAATTCGCACAATCCAGCTTGCATAGTTTTAGAAAACATTTTAATTAAATACCCAAATGACCTTAAAAAATTATGAAATTTGAACATGTGATAGTCAAGACATAAAAGCAGATATTTCATGAAGAACACTACACCAAAAGATTCCCATATAATTCAATATAGACCACGTATCACAGCACTACTATTCTGTCCATTCAACTTGCACAGTTGTTTTGAAACATTTTTGGTTAAATAGGCAAATGAACTTAAAAAATTATGAAATTTGAATATGTTGTAGGCAAGGCATAAAGAGATATATTTCATGCAGAACAATTTTCCAAAAGAATCTAATACAAAACGATATAGACCACGCATTGCAACATTACAAAGTCCGAACACATCAGATTGCACAGTTTTAGAAACATTTCCGATTAAATACCCAAATGACCTTTAAAAATTATGAAATTTGACTATGTGATAGCCAAGACCATAAGGTACATAATTCATGCAGACATTGAAGTCAGATTCGTCCTAGGTAATTAAGTACAGACGGTTAAAACCCTTGTTCCTAGTACCGAAATTTCCAGATCTAACCGTCTCCAAAGGACCATGATTTCACCTACCTATTCTTGTTTGTTTTCTCTAAATTTTTGATATTTTAAACCTCAGTATGTACTTTACAACTTTTGTTAAGAAATTGAAGTGAAATTTCAACAAAAAAATTGCCTTACCGTCCATGCATTCATCAAGGGTTGGTACCAAAATTTCCAGATCCAGTCTTTCCAAAGAAAAATGGTTTTACCCACTTATACTTGTTTGTTTTGTCCCGAATTTGAGTATGTTATACTCCAAGAAGTCCTTTACAATTTTCATTTAGAGGTCAAAGCGAAAATTCAACCGGAACATCACATGCAAGTCGCTAGAACATCCTAGGTCAAGCTGTTTTTCTCAAGAACAGCACACTAGATTAGAGCACCACTCTTATAACTTCAATTTTTCACATCCTATACCTCCGAAAATCATCACAAATCAATCACATACACTAAGCACAGCATGCAAGAGTAGATCATAGGATCCCACTTGCCTCCAAACCGAGCAAACAGTGAGCACAATGGCGAGACATGGCGGCGACGGACGGCGATGCACGGCCCCTCCTCCTTCCTTCTTCCCTTCTTCCTTTCACTCTTCTTCCTCTCTTTCTCTCCTCTCCTCTCTCTCTCTCTCGGACGAACCCTTCTCCCTCTCTCTCTCCCTCTCTTTCTCGCTTAATCCGGTCACCTTTCCCTTAATTTCCTTCCCTCCATCATTAGCCATCATTATCTTTGCATGGCTTGACACTTGGCCATTTCCATGGGACAAATGGGGGGAGGCATGCAAACCGGACTGCCCCCCCTCCTTCGTGCGACCAACGGCCCTTCATGGGCTCTATGGGCCGGCCATCTTGGCCCATCTTAGGCCCAACACTCTTGGGCCTAAGACCCAAGCTTAAATAATCCAAAATTGACCTTTTAAAAACCAGCTAAATCCCTATTTAATCAAAGTACTAAAGTGCAAATTAAATGGCTATAACACATGCAGTCATAAATCCATAAGTTCCAAATTTATAACACATATGGCCAAAGATAGAACTTTCTTTCCTATAAAAAAAAATTATCCATTAAAAGCTTGGCCATAATTCTCATTGCAAATCATGGATCAAAAAGGCTACAAAATACAATGACGGTGCTTCCATCGCCTATCCATGGCTCATGGCACACTTAGGGATTTCCATGAAATTCTAGGATGCCACATTTCGTTTTTTAATTTTTTATTTAAAAATAATTCCCCAAACCAATATATGCTGATTTACACTAATATGGAGCAACCCCATAAATTAATATCACAATAACTGAACTCAAATTAGTCGTCTCAAGGTTGCAACTTAGTTCGGACATTTTATTGAACACTTGGCATACATCAATCACCATAGAGTAGCTTCCTTAGGCCATGTTCATGGCCTTCAATCTCTACCCATAAGTACTTTTATGTGGAACTAAAGTATCAAGGTTATACTACTACATGTAAATAATAAGTTTAGCTAGAAATCACAGCCTAAAACACACAATAACCAAATTGAAATCGGCCTCCAATATACGGGTTTGAGCTGTTTTTTGCAAATCTGGGTTTGAAACCTAGTTAAACAAACATGTTGTATGCCTAGATTTTAGCCTTGACACTCATCACATGCGGGATCCATAAGAAACATCACTTCATATGAGTAAAAATAGGTAACATGGACTTTCAAATGCAACAAACATCATATAGAACGATTAGTCGGATACACCGAAACAAACTCTCCAAGAAGCATACATGCATGACCTACGTAGGCCAACCATGTCTAAATGCGGATTTGTGGCATCCTAAAACTTCATGGCAACCTCTAGATGCCTTACAACCTATGGAAGGGCGATGGAAGTATTGTTGATCTATGTTGTGGCCTTTAGATCAAAGAAGTGTAATAAATTAATGGCCGAGCATCTAATAGGTACTTATTTTGTTGGAAACATGCTCTATGTCCATGTGAGACCAAGGATTTTAATCGATGAGGAAATTATGTTTTTGGCCATCAATTTTATAAGTTGGGTTTAATTAATCTATGTTACAAATGGCCATTTAAATTTGTAATTTAGTACTTTGTATAAATAGGGATTAAGTAGGATTTTAAAAAGGTAAACATGGGCTATTTAAGTTTGGGCCTTAGGCCCAAGAGTGTTGGGCCTAAGGTGGGCCAAAAGGCCTGGCCCATAGAGCCTATGAGGGCTGTCGACGCACGGAGGGGGAGGAGGAGTCGAATGGCTTCCTCCAAGTGTCTTGGGCAAGGGAGACACTTGTCTCCTCCTTGGGGACAACTGTCCCTCCATGCAAAATGGGGATGAATGCATTTTTCTTTTGAACCAAAAAGGAAAAAGGGGAAGGGGGTGGTCGGTTTAGGTGCAGAGAGAGTGGAGAGAAAGAGAGAAAGGGAGAAAGAGAGAAAGAGAGGAAGAAAGGAAGGAAGGAGGGGTCCGTCGTCGCCGTGTCCCACCGTCGAGCTCGCCGTTCGGTCGTTGTGTTTCACTCGGTTTGGAGGCAAGTGGGATCCTTTGATCTACTCTTGCTTGCTGTGTTTGTGTGTGATTAGATGGTGAAGTCTCAGATGTGGAAGATGTGTAAAAATTTGAAGTTACTAGGGTGATTTTATAGGCTAGTATTCTGTTTTCGAGAAAAACCGTTCGACCTTGGATGTTCTAGCGACTTGCATGCGATGTTCTAGTTGATATTTGACTTCAACTTCTTAATGAATGTTGTAAAGGACTTCTTGGAGAATAACATACTCAAATTTGAGACAAAACAAACAAGTATAGGTAGGTGAAAATTGTTGTTCTTTGGAGGGATTAGATCTGGAGTTTTGGTGCCGACACTTGATGAATTCGTGGACTTTAAGGTAACCTTTTTGTTGAAATCTTACCTTGATTCCTTAAAAAAAGTTGTAAATGACATCTTGAAGTATAACATATAAAAAATTTAGAGAAAACGAACAAGAATAGGTAGGCGAAATCGTTGTTCTTTGGAAAGACTAGATCAGGAATTTCGGTACCGTGAACAGGGGGTATTATCCGTCCATATCTATTTATCTAGGACGAATTTGATTTTGATTTCTTCATGAAATATCTACCTTACTGTCTTGGCTACAATATATATGAATTTCGTAATTTTTGAAGGTCATTTGGGTATGTAATCAAAAATGTTTCGAAAACTGTGCAAAACCGAATCGTTAGAATTTTGAAAGCTGTGATGCATGGACTATTCTGCTTTATGTGAGGTTCTTTTGGAGTAGTGTTCTTCATGAAATATATACCTTACTTTTTTGGCTACAACATATTGAATTTCGTAATTTTTGAAGGTCATTTGGGAATGTAATCAAAAATGTTTCTAAAACTGTGCAAAACAGAATTGTTAGAATTTCAAAAGCTGCGATGCATGGACTATTCTGCTTTATGTGAGGTTCTTTTGGTGTAGTGTTGTTCATGAAAAACCTGCCTTTATGTATTGTCTACAACATATGCGAATTTCATAATTTTTTAAGATCATTTGGGTATTTAATCGAAAATGTTTCTAAAACTGTGCAAGCCGAATTATTAGGATTTTGAAAGCTGTGATGCATGGACTATACTGTTTTATGTGAGATTATTTTGGTATGGTGTTCTTCATGAAATATATACCTTACTGTCTTGGCTACAATATATATGAATTTCGTAATTTTTGAAGGTCATTTGGGTATGTAATCAAAAATGTTTCGAAAACTGTGCAAAACCGAATCGTTAGAATTTTGAAAGCTGTGATGCATGGACTATTCTGCTTTATGTGAGGTTCTTTTGGAGTAGTGTTCTTCATGAAATATATACCTTACTTTTTTGGCTACAACATATTGAATTTCGTAATTTTTGAAGGTCATTTGGGAATGTAATCAAAAATGTTTCTAAAACTGTGCAAAACAGAATTGTTAGAATTTCAAAAGCTGCGATGCATGGACTATTCTGCTTTATGTGAGGTTCTTTTGGTGTAGTGTTGTTCATGAAAAACCTGCCTTTATGTATTGTCTACAACATATGCGAATTTCATAATTTTTTAAGATCATTTGGGTATTTAATCGAAAATGTTTCTAAAACTGTGCAAGCCGAATTATTAGGATTTTGAAAGCTGTGATGCATGGACTATACTGTTTTATGTGAGATTATTTTGGTATGGTGTTCTTCATGAAATATCTGCATTTATGTCTTGTCTATGACATATTAAAATTTCATAAATTAAGGAGTTCATTTGGGTATTTAATTAAAATGTTTTCTGAAACTGTGCAAACAGAATTGTTTGAATTTCGAAATCTGTGATGCATGGACCGTACCCAATCATGTAGAGTCTCTTGGCATAATGTAATTACGAGATAACTACCTTTAGGTGTTGTTTATAATCTAGCAAAATTTCATAATTTTTGGAGTCCGTTTAGGCATTAAATTGAAAGTATTTTTGGAATTGTGTATAATGTTTCACCCGAACATTCATGTATCTTCAGAAAAAAAAAATTAATTAAAAGAATTAGTTTCATGTGATGTGATGTGATGTATTGTGTTGCTTATATGTTGTCATATGGCACGGTACATAATGTTAAAAGTTGAAATAGACCTTTGTTGCCATCATGTCGTTCATCATGTGGATTATGTGGTCCATATATGAAAATAAATTGCGATGATGAGGATACCGTCGGAGGTGTGAGCCGACGATGCCCCAGGAGTGCCGGGATGCCCGGAGGTGAGTGCCGGATGCCTGGAGGTGTGTGCCGGATGTGTTTGGGAGTTTCGAGATGCCCAGAGGTGTGTGCTGGAGGCTCCTCGCGATGCCAGGTTGGGTGCGAGTGATAAAATGTGGGACGTAATTACTGGTCCCGGGAAAGAGAAATGTTGTGATCCAATTAAAAGATAAAATTGAAATTGAATCACGCGCATGAATGTGGGCATGTATGCATGGCTATTTTGATGACATATGTACAAGTGCATGGTGGTATATGTACATAGCACGGTGATATGCATGCATGGCTGTTTGATGATGTATGTACAAGTGCATGATGGTATATGCACATTGCATGGTAATATGTGCATGGCTGTAAGGTGAGGTATGCTCAAACATATGAATGATATGTACTTATTATGATATCTTGATTGTTATGCTTGATGCATTGAGTAGTTTAATGGATCTTTACTGCTGAGTGGTTGTACTCACTCCTCGGGGACTAACATTTCAGATTGAAAGATGTCGTTACCATCGGTCACGCGCGGTACCTTTTACGGCCCACCATATGATGTGGAGGTCGAGTGCATGGAGCACATTTGTGTCACCATTCCTGGTCTGGTGTTCATTCGAGTTCGTGTGCTGGTCATGTATGATGTGGGCATGGCTGGGGGCCCGGTCATCTAGGAGTTTCTATCAGTCCATGTCCGTCGTGACGGGGTGATGCTGAGGATGTTGCCGTCGCCACCGTCCGATGCACCGGGGTGGGTGTGATGGCCCATGTGAGGAGTGGGAGCTGACACTTTTTAGGATAGCCGACACTTATAGATAGAGGGGTATACATGATCGATATAGGGGGTCGAGATGTCTCTTTTGAGCTGTAGCCAAGTATAGCTAAAAGTCTTGGCTTTTTGGTTGTATCGACCTGAGATGTCCATCGTAAATATGTAAATAAAAGTGATTCGGCTTTATCTTTTCCTTTGGTGCGTAGTCGGTGTGTATTGTATCATTGTCATGGGAGTAAGGGATGGTGAGACTCGTTTATACTTTTGCTATGAGCTGCGTTGAATCCTTCAAAAAAAAAAATGCCTATGAACTATGGTTCCTCTTTAATCCGAATAAAAGATATTAGAACGGTTTACAATTGGTAGAGCGAGAGGTATTTGTGGCGACCTTAGCAGATTGGGGGTGCCACGGGATTGGCTTGGTTTTTTAGTTAAGTTGTAGATGATCTCATGGTTCACACGGAGATTTAAAGACCAAACTAGGCTGGCCTAAGCATCATTTGTACTCCCATATAACATCCATCAAAGTAATGAAGATAAGTAATACACAAAAAGGGGGCATAGCAAATCAAACATGCAAGACTCTTGAAGAGATTTCAATACTTAATAAAAATCCAGCATCAAAATTAGTTTTATGGACTGGTTTTTCTCTTGATTTTTCATGGTTAAAACATATTCAAACTTGACAAAAAATATATCTAGGATTCTTATCTTACTTCCTAATTTTTTTTGCAAGTGGCTCTTCGCCGAGGGAACCAAGAAATTATCCTTCGGGGGCACATGGAAGTTGGCTCATTCAAATTGGAAATGAGATCTACATAGAAAAAACTAATAACGAAGGTTTTTGTGGGTCTCCAAAATTAGACTTTGAGGCCTCTTTTGTTGGTCAAATTAACATCGAACCAAATTATATGTTTTCTAATTTGGGCTACAATCATGGTTTTCCTCATTTGTCTTTATCAAAAACACTCGCTTTCCCTCACATGTGACCAACAAGGCTCAACACCTAAAAAAATTTCAAACTTTCTTCACCCACCAGGAGAGTATTTTTCCAGGGTCTTTAGGAGGCCTTCTCGATGTCCATTTGGGATGTGTAACCTATATAGTTGGAAATATTTTTGAGCGAAGTTTCACTCCCTAGTTGAAGGTTTTTGCTAATTTTGGCTGTAAGTTTATGAAAATTTCACTTTTCTCTCTAAGGGTCAATCTAAAATTTCTGAGTTTTTCCCTTCTTGTGTTGCTTGTGGGGGTGTTTTTGGAGAATGACCATGAGTTCCCCCTAGTGCTTCTTGTCTCCTACCTTTGATTCCTCAAAAGAGCTTACTTCATAGATGTTATCCACTAAATTAAGTAATCTCTTGATCGTTTTTTTGCCCCCACCAAGCCTGCCAATTGAGCTAGTTCACCCACTTTCTGACTTAGTTAAATTTTTAAACCTTTGTAGCTATTGAGTGTACGGATTTTGCTACGACTTTCACGGGCCTTCAGTAGCTTATCCTTGTCCAATCTTCATCCACTTGCACTCTTGATGCGTGATGGGGCAAGTGATTTCAGAACGGAAACTTTTTCTTTTGGAATTTTTCTATTTAAGTGTATGGAGTAGTGTATACAAGGAAGAAACGAAGGGGAATAAGAAAAGATAGAATGATCTCCTTCCAAGGTATAAAGGCCACGCCACCAACCAAAGATGAGGATTGAGATCTACGAAGTTCACCACCTAAGGCCTAAAGCTTCCATCAGCCAAGGATAAAGGACTTTGGGATAGGAGAAGCTCACCATCAAGGCCTAAAGATTCCACCAGCCAAGGATAAAGGGCTTCTTGGCTCACCACCAAGGAGTGATCTACGCTCCAAGGATAAAGAGACCAAAAGGAGTTATCCACTCTCCGAAGAAGTTCACTCAAGTAGAGAAAATCTCACAATTTTCACTCATCAAATTCGTATGTCCTTACATTAGATAGTTTTCCCCTATTTATAGGAGGATTTTAAACTTAGGAAATATAAAAAACAGACTTTAATAACCTATGAACTTAGACCTTTGACTCTTGAAAACTACATAACAATAAAGACACCTAGGAACTTAGGAAATGCATTTATTAGCATGGGAACTTGCATTATTGAACCTCCAGCCTTCCAAACTCCGTGCTCCTCCCTTGACTAGAAAATAATCCTCCTGAAACTTCATCAATTGGTCATGCAAAACATCTAAAATGGCCTCCCATTGATAGTTATCGACATACCACAGAGTATTGATAAGTAATTGACATTATTAATTCAAAATGATCCATTGAAGCACATGATGCCCAATTTCTTTCTTGGCTTGGATAAGCATTGATAGTTCTAAGTTGGTTGATGGAGCTACGTTGGATGCTCCTGTCACGCCCCGATCCTCGGGCACGCGCCCATCCCTTGTCGTGGTCGATTAATAATGTGCGATATCCCAAGACTATGTATCGCCGACCCTTTCAATTTCTTATGCGCATGCGGAAGCAGTTAAGAATCCCCAGACAATAAATCAATGGAATAGAAAAGCAGGCCATATTTCTCATTTTGAAATTCACAACCACTCTTATTTACAGCATAAAGGTCTTAAACCTATCTATACTAAGACAGGGTTCACAAAAGGAATGAGATCTCAATCCACATTCGAGTCGTATACAAGATCTCTCTCTGGATCATCTCTGCTTCAAAAAATCTTTCTTCTCCTCAAGTTCCTCCTCCTCAGCTCCTCCTCAGGGTCCTGAAATGGTTATTCAATAACCAATGAGACCACATCTCAGCGAGTTATACCCCCTAAGACTCGATTAGTAAGCCAATACACTACGGGCTGCCTAAACACGCACAGGTCAGAGGACTTACCTTGGCCTCAGATTCCACCTGCAAATTAGTACAATTCATAATAGGCACCCAACTATTCATAACAAATCGAACTAGTCGATTACATGTCATAAAGCACACGTGCATTCTCTAACGCACTAGTTCACCAAAGTGATGCATCAAATCACCGAGCCCACGTGTCTCTCCCAAGATGCCTCACTTAAGATCTAGTGGCTTTACGGTCCCACCTGACCCTCTCAAGATCTAGTGGCTTTACGGTCCCACCTGACCCTCTCAACTATGGCCAACAATATTGCACCTCATAATTTATTTTAGCACTAAGTAAAGCTCAAATAAATAAATGGACTACACCACGACAATCAACACAAAATTCCGGTCGTCGGCCATCTCAGCCTTAATTTCCGAAAAATAATTAATTTCGAAAATTAAATAATAAATATTATAAACTCAATTTAGCTCAAAATAAAGCCCGATTAAATAAACGGACTTCACCACAGTCACTAGCATAATATTCCGGTCGCTGGCCATCCAAATTGAATTTTCGAAAAAATATATAATTAAATAATTAATTTCGAAAAATAAATAAATAAATATAAAAAATCCAATTTAGGCCCGTATTGCCTGATTGGAAGCGGAGACGAGCCCGGAAAATTACCAAGACTCGTTCAATAAATAACATGGTACGTCTACTAGCTAATGGCTATTTCTAACCACCTAACATGCATCAATTAGTCTCTAATTTAATCTATCTAAATTAATCTAACCACCTAATTGCATTTAATTAAATCTAACCAACCCTAAGTATAATTAACAAACTAAGAAAGCATTAGTGAGTAAAACTCACTTGGCAAAAGTGGAGACCGAATCACCGCAACGGCGACGCGACGGCGGCTGAAATCGGATTTTTGGCGACACCGGTAGGCTTGGGCCGGGCCTTAGACTCGGGGCCAACAAATCTCAGCCCAACTGAGATTTATTCTTGCTTCGGACTAGGCCCACTCTTGGGCTTGGGCCTGCTGAAATTCTGGGCTGATTTGTTAAAATCTTGAGCCGAAGATGGGCTTCAATTTGCTGGAATTCTACTGGGCCGAAAAAAGAAGATGGGCCAATCTCACGTGGCTGGAAACTGGGCTGCGTCAATTACCGAAGATGAGCCCACGACGGAAATTTGCTGGCCGCGAGGAGGAGCGGTCTTCGTTGCTGGGCGCTGACCAAATGGGAGCAACTCGGACGCGTGGATCTTCTTCTTCGGTGGGTGACGTCGCTGGCAATCAGTCCGTGCGCATGCGGCTTCAACGTAGCAGAAATTTCGGTGAAGGGTTTCACCGTTTGCTGACTTCCACTCTTTGAAATGAAGACGCGCGGCAGAAGGAGATGCGGCTGGTGTCGTTGCTTGTGGAGAAGACTGCTCGGTGGACGCGAGGGGGAGTCTTCAATTTGCTTCGTGGCTGGCTTCGCCCGTTTGTTTGGGTGACTTGATTTCGTGGGCGGTGAAAGCTGGGTCAACAAAGGCAGCAAAGGAGTTGAAGAAGCTTGACTTCGGTGGTCTTCAGATGGACGCACGTTGGACGAGGCAACTGCAGATTTGCTTCGTTTGCAACTTGGTCAATAAAATGGAGTAGCTGATAGTTTTGTTGACTATGAAGACTCGTGGAGATGGAGCGGCCTGCTGGCATTCGGTGGATGAGTCGCAGATGGCATGGAGGACCGAAAATGGAGCAGGTGGTAGGGACTGATCGAGGAAGGAGGAAGCCAAAGTTGAAAGCAAAAGCAGAATAAACCTTCGGCTGAGGTAGGGTCGTCCGAGAAGATGGAGGCCAGCAATTTAAGCGTGCTTAACAAGCCAAAGAAAAGATCAACACAAACATCTCTTCTCTTAAATGCTTGTCCCCCCAAAAGCCCTCAAAAAATATCCTAATGTTCCCTTTTACTTTCTAACCAATTAAATCCACAAAATCATCCAAATTGATGCCAAAAATATTGCTGCCCTTGCCAATTCCGAATTTCTCATTTTCTTTTGATCTTCAATTTCTTCAATAAATTCCCAACTTCGACGTCCGATTTTGATGTAGAAAAAGTCCATACAATTCCTACAATTCCCATTCGCCAAGTAACTCGATTTGCAAATCGAAAATCTCTTCAATTCGGCCAATCTGAATATCCGTTGATTTTTCGCGGCGTCCGAACCGATTTTCCGTAAAAGTCTCGGAATCTCCGAAAAAATTTCTGAGACTGAGTCGACACTCCTAGAATTAATTGTGACATGGCCGAAACTTCAATTTCTGAAATCGAACTCGAATTGGCGGTTGATTTCTATTCAATGCATTTTTAGCGTGACCTAGGCCACCGGGTAACTTTCAGATATTTTTAAGTGCAATTGACTCGTGGTCGATTTTCTTCGAGCCACTATGAACCCACTCGACTCATTGATGACTCTCGGTTGTCGTGAAAATCCCGAGGATCCAAATACGAACACAAGGTACCAAAACAATAAGAAAATCAGTCTAGTGCTAGTCGACACAAATTTTCTAATTTAGTGGTGTCACCCACAATTAGCCACACATCACTATCAATCCAGTCTATCTCTGATTTCAAATCGATTTTTAACTGTGCCGAGATGGCCTCTAAAGATGGACACGGTCGAGAAGCCGATTCCTGGTCGAATTCTCAAGTCTATTGCCTTAAAATTCCTAATAATTTCCCTAGATAGTCTAGTTATCTCAAGAATGATCAGTTCTGAGAATAACCCTATAAACACGTCAATGAAACGCCCGATTCAATCAGAAGAAAACAGAACCGAAAATTCGGGATGTCACAACTCTTCCCCTCTTATAAAAATTTCGTCCTCGAAATTTAAACCTTACAACTTAAGCAAATAGGTGGGGGTACAATTCTCTCATCGACTCTTCAGTCTCCCAAGTTGCTCCTTCTGTACCGTGGTGTTGCCAAACCACTTTGACCAACGGAATGGTCTTTGTACGCAGTACTTGCTCCTTTCTATCTACAATATGGACCGGTCTCTCCACGTATGACACTCTGTCATCGACGTCCAATTCTTCAAAATTGAGCACGTGTGTCGGGTCAGGCTCGTTCTTCTCAACATCGACACGTGGAAGACGTCATTTACTTGCGCCAACCTTGGCGGCAATGCAAGACGATACGTTAAGGTCCCGATTCTTTCAAGAATCTCAAATGGACCCACGTACCTCGGACTTAGTTTGCCTTTCATTCCAAAGTGCGAAGTTCCTCTCATTGGTGACACCTTCAGAAAAACGTGATCACCAACTTGGAATTCCAAATGTCTCCGGCGCTTGTCTGTGTAACTTTTCTGTCTGCTCTGCGCGGTCTTTAATCTGTTTCTGATCACTGTTACGGCATCTACTGACTGCTGAACCAACTCTGGACCTGTTATCTTCCTTTCCCCGACTTCATTCCAACACACTAGTGTTCTACATGCTCTGCCATACAACACTTCGAATGGAGCCATCTGAATGCTCTGCTGATAACTGTTGTTGTAGGCGAATTCTCCCAGGTGAAGCTGATCTTCCTAACTTCCCTTGAAGTCTATTACACAAGCTCTCAACATGTCCTCGAGGGTTTGAATTGTCCTCTCAGACTGGCCATTCGTCTGAGGATGATATGCCGTACTGTACTGAAGCTTTGTACCAAGAGCACACTACAAGCTTTTCCAAAAGGCTGCAGTAAACCTCGAGTCTCTGTCTGAGGTTATCGTAACTGGTACTCCATGTTAGGACTAGAATTAGCACCTAGAGGGGGGTGAATAGGTGTTTAAAGCGATTTTAATAAATTAAACCGAATGAGATATAAATAACTTTAAACCAACAATTGTAGCAAATGAAAGCAGTTAAAGATAAAAAGGATTAGGGATGGAGAATCAAGACTCCAGATTTATAGTGGTTCGGCTTAGACCAAGCCTACGTCCACTCTCCCGCACGGACAACCCTTCTGGCTGGATTTCACTAAGAATCAATAAGAGTGATTATAGTCTCACGCTCTTGAGTCCACAGTGTAGAAAACTCTACTACACTTCCTCAAAGTCTCACTACAATATGATCTCTCTTTTGATTACATGTAACGCTCGAAGAATGATATCGCAAAATAGAAAATGAGATTCAGACTTTGGAATTCTTCTATCCGCACCCTTCAACAACTAGAGCATCTCTCTTATATACTTCTTCATGCCTTCAATACCGTTGGCACCTTCCAAAGAAGTTCTTCCAATCAACCCGTTGGACAGAATCAATTAGAGAGATCTCAAGCTCTTTAAGGTAAGTGTTGATAGCCCATCAATCCTGCTTGCCCATACAATCAGGATCTTGGTTTCCATAAGTAGATCCTTCCAAATATAAGTTGCGAAATCTTTAGAGAATCTAAACATATTCCATATGAAAGTAAGATCGTTTAGTGCTGAATACAGTAGAAAGATATCCACTAGTCGTTAGAATAAAGATCATATAAGATCAGAATAAACGTCGTTCTGGAAACTGTCCATGTGAGTAGACTTTGAAATATAAGTCTTGAGTCTTGCTAGCTTCAGACGTTGATCTTCAGACTTTGTCAATAGAGTCTGTAAGTCTTCAGACTAGACTGATAAAAATGTTTTGTCAACTTCAAAATACTTTAAGAGAATTTATCCAACACTCCATGCATTCGAACTATCTGACGCACGTACAAATCTGCGTTCCTATCAAGACTGAGGTCTTTTCGAACTTCAATGAAGTGAGCCGACTTTGTCAATCTGTCGACTACCACCCAAATTGAATCACTTCCTCTCTGACTTCTTGGTAGTCAAGTCACAAAGTCCATCGTGATATGCTCCCATTTCCATTCTGGGATCGAAAGAGGTTGCAAGAGTCCTCCTAGCTTGCAATGCTGAGCTTTCACTTGTTGACATGTCAAACACTTGGCGACATGTTTGGCGACGTCCGCCTTCATACCTGACCACTAATAGTATTGACGTAGATTCTGATACATTTTGGTGCTTCCAGGGTGAACGCTGTAACTGCTACGATGTGCTTCAAATAAAATATCTTCTCTAAGCTCTACATCGTGAGGTACAACCAAACGTCCTTGGAACCTTAAAATTCCGTCCTCAGAAATCTGAAAATCAACCTTTCTTTTCTCTGTGTCCTCCTGAAGAATCTTCTGTACATCTGGATCTGTTGGTTGAAGTTGTTTGATTCTGACCTAGACATCCGGTTCAATTCTGAGGGTGGCCATAAAACTTGAAAGGTGGCCTACCTCAAATTTGAATTCCGAATCCCGAGCTCTCTTGATTAAATTCCATTCTTTAATCAAGATATGCGCTACTGAAGACTTCCGACTCACAGTATCGGCGACCTTATTCGCCTTTCCCGGGTGATATAAAATATCACAGTCATAGTCTTTCAATAATTCCATCCATTGGCACTGTCTCATGTTCAACTCCTTCTGAGAAAACAAGTACTTGAGACTTTGATGGTTCGTGAACATCTGAAATTTCTCACCACACAAATAGTGTCTCCATTTTTTCAGGGCAAAGATAATAGCTGCGAGCTCTAAGTCATGCGTCGGATAATTCACTTCATGCGATCTCAACTGACGGGAGGCGTATGCAACAACCCTACCATGTTGCATCAACACGCAACCCAACCCTCTAAAAGATGCATCACTGTAGATCTCGAATCCTCCAGGACCAGATGGAATTGTCAGCACAGGTGCGGTAGTCAGCTTTTCCTTCAATTCTTGAAAACTACGCTCGCACTTGTCTGACTATACAATTTTCTCTTCTTTCTTCATGAGTTTAGTTAGAGAAGATGCTAACGCTGAGAAGCCTTCCACAAACCGTCTGTAATAACCTGCCAACCCCAAAAAACTTCTGATCTCTGTCACTGTAGTCGGTCTTTGCCAATTGATCATGGCTTTTATCTTGCTCGGGTCGACGGAGATTCCTTCTCCGGAAATCACATGACCTAAGAATGCAACATGAGTCAACCAAAACTCGCATTTGCTAAACTTAGCATACAACTGATGCGTCCTTAAAGTCTAGAGCACTAATCTCAAGTGATTCTCATGCTCTTCATCACTTATAGAATAGACCAAGATATCATTAATGAACACGATCACAAATTGGTCTAAATATTCCTTGAATATCCGGTTCATCATATCCATAAAAGTAGTTGGAGTGTTCGGCAGGCCAAACAACCTTACAGTATTCTCGTGAAGTCCATATCAAGTACGAATAGCTGTCTTCAGTATAACCTCCTTTCTGGTCCTCAACTGATGACTTCATAATCTCAAGTCGACCTTTAAAACATCAATACTCTTTATAACTAGTCACACCATTCACTGATCTTTGGTAAAGAACACTTGTCATTGATCTTCACCTAATTGAGTTGACAAAGGTTGATGCATGATTGCAACGAATCATATTTCTTTCTTTGGTAACAGTCTGACAGTTCTTATGACAACACATCTAGAAATTCTTAGACCACTGAGATGTCTTTTATCCCAATTCTCCAATTTCTCTTAACTATAACCATCACCAAGTAACCTTGGCAATCTCCATCTAATAAGTGGGTTGCCTTCACCCGACGAGATTAATGAAATCGAAGATTCTTTTCGACTTTCAATAAATTTGACACTTTCATGTGCTAATAGACTAAGATGGATTACTCCATAACCATGATTCAATACCAAAAGATGCTCCATGAGTCCACTCTACTCATATAGCATAAAAGTTACACCTTAGCAATTAATCAATCATAACTATTGCCAGTGATTCCCCTTTCTCTTACTTATTTCAATAAATTGAAGTTCCCCAAACTTCACCAAAACTCTGCTACGATACTTTGATAGAATTTTCCCCTAAACATTCTTCCTCTGACTAGTGCCAGGTTGGTTCCATTCCTGTCCTTTTTGCCATCCTAGTGGCGTCCTAACTGAGGTAGTGGAGTCAATGTTCCATTGGACTTTCACTAATAGTCTTTCACTTGACAACCGTGTTGATCGTAGTCACAGCACGTTCTAGCCATAATCAGACACTGGATTCATCCATGTTTCATTCCACAATTTCAACACCTAACCGGTGAGTCTTCTACCTCCTGTCAGGTGCTAGCATGCACTATTTCTTGTATCGGAGGCCTATCCCACAAATTTCACAGTGCGTTGTATGGCGCACTCTTTTGACCTGTCATATCGACAGTAATAACAGTAACCCTTGTCGAGATTTCATCTACCTATGCAGACAACCCATGAATCACTATCCGTGCTGACGACACTTACCACTAATTCTTGTCCTCAGAATACATGAGACTGATCTATACCATCTTCCATGGAACAACATGTGCCATTTATCTCAATGCTGACCTGACTATTCCACCTTGCCCACTAGGTGGAATAAAATGCTCTTCCCTCAACATCAGTCTTTTCCCTGACCGAATTTCAAGTCTACCTACACTGAATCTTGACTCGGATATCAAAATATATTCCCTGATCATCCTTCCAGGTTGGACCTTAACAAAGGTAGTAACAACAACAACTTGATCCTGATCTTACTGGTTCATACAGATCCCAAGGAACACTTGCATCAGAACAATCCTATCGAACTTAGGATCATTTGACGCTGCTACACTAGTACCAACCTACGGTGGTACTCTTACGTTCGAATTGGCCAGAGTCAACACTTTGCCACAACCACCTCGGGTTTCGACCTTTGTCGATGCTTACCCCGAGTCATAGAGGACACTCTCCTCTTACTAGAAGTTCTCAACTCCTGCTTGCTCATGGTTGAGTCTTTTACTGACACCTGCTTTACGAATCCACACTGGATTAGAAGATGAGCGATTCACACACGACAAACAGTTTTAGCACTCAGCTAACACAGACATGCACCGGCATGAATTTAAAGGCCTTTCCTACCAACTATCCCATGAACCATCTCTCCTTATCACTCCAATCTTGAACTTCGCACTGATACCACAAAAGGGGGATGTCACGCCCCAATCCTCGGGCACGCGCCCATCCTTTGTCGTGGTCGATTAATAACGTGCGATATCCCAGGACTATGTATCGCCGACCCTTTCAATTTCTTATGCGCATGCGGAAGTAGTTAAGAATCCCCAGACAATAAATCAATGGGATAGAAAAGCAGGCCATATTTCTCATTTTGAAATTCACAACCACACTCTTATTTACAGCATAAAGGTCTCACACCTATCTATACTAAGACAGGGTTCACAAAAGGAATGGGATCTCAATCCACATTCGAGTCGTATACAAGATCTCTCTCTGGATCATCTCTACTTCAAAAAAATATTTCTTCTCCTCAGGTTCCTCCTCCTCAGCTCCTCCTCAGGGTCCTGAAATGGTTATTCAATAACCAATGAGACGACGTCTTAGCGAGTTCTACCCCCCAAGACTCAATTAGTAAGCCAATACACTACGGGCTGCCTAAACACGCACAGGTCAGAGGACTTACCTTGGCCTCAGATTCCACCTGCAAATTAGTACAATTCATAATAGGCACCCAACTACTCATAACAAATCGAACTAGTCGATTACATGTCATAAAGCACACGTGCATTCTCTAAGGCACTAGTTCACCAAAGTGATGCATCAAATCACTGTGGCATCCCAAATAGTTGAGATAAGCCTTAGAGTGTCCTAAAGCTCGTAATTAGGTAATGAAATTACCTTTGGCTTATGCTTTTGTTATTAACCGTTAAAGACTAAATGTTATATGCTTATGTTCTTGAAATTTTTAAGATTTGTACTATAGGTTATTTTAAATAAGGCAAATTTATGCTTGGATATGTTCCTCATAGATTCGTTTTCCTATAGATTAAAAGTTACAAGTTATTGACTTAGTGAAATTGGAAATTTGAATCACCTAAGAGAGGAAATTTAGGGGTTTTTACTAAAAAGTAAAAAAAAAAAAAAAAAGGTAAAACGATAAATTTTGGTTTGGACTTTAGGCCCATGGATAGAGGGCCTAGAGTGGGCCATTTTGGCCAAGCCCATGAGGCCCATTGGGACTTTCGACCACGCAAAGAGGGGGAGGGAAATTCGGATGCATGCCCCTCCCCAAGTGTCCTAGTGTGAAGGCCATTTGGCACTCATGCATTGAGGTCCATTAAGCAATGATTAGGGGGAAAGAAAAGCAAAAAGAGAAAAGGGCAGCCGGTTTAGGGGGGGGGGAGAGTGTGCGTGCAAAGAGAGGAGGAGAAAGGGAGAGAAATTTTGAGAGAAACCAAGGAAGAAAGGAGAAGAAGGAGTCGCCCATCGCCGCCCGTCGTCCGATCATTCCCCTTCGCCGTTCGTGTGGCGGTGTTGCTTTGTTTTTTTAAGGCAAGTTAGCATCCATCTCTTCTCTTTCATGTGTGGTCTTGCATGTTGATTGGATCTTTGGGTGTTTAAAGGTAAGAAAACGGAGCTAGGGTGGTTTGTTCTTGAAGATGCTTGCTGTTTTCGCATGAATAACTGGAGTCAGAATCTTGTGAGAGCTTGCATGCATGCTTGGAGTTAGATTTTGACTTGGATCTCTTCATGAAAGTTGTATCCAACATCTTTAAATATAACATAATAAAATTTCGTGCAAATTATGAAGATTTAAGGGGTCAAAACCCCATTTTTCGGAGACTCTAGATCTGGAACTATTTCGCTCACCTTGTAGTAGATTTGTGGCTGCATGTTGATTTTTACCATGAATATCTCTTTGACTTCTTCATGAAACTTGTAGAGCACATCTTAAGGATCAACATACTCAAATTTGAAGCAAAATGAACAAGTATAGCTTAGGAAACCAACCTGATCTTGAAGATGAAAAATTCTGGAGTCGGGGTATGGGACACCCGAGACTTCATGGACCTCTATGGAGGTTATCCTTCGGAAGTCTGGCTTATGTTCCTTCATGAAAGTTGTAGGGGATCCTTATAAGTAAAACATATCCAAATTTCAGAGAAAATGAAGAAGGATAGGTAGGTCAAACCTCAATATTGCAGACATAGGACCCTGGACGTTTCGGTAATCTGACCAGTAGCTTCGTGTGATTATAGAAATTTATCTAAAATGAATTTGGCATAGATTTCTTCATGAAAAACCTAATTTAGTGTCTTAACTATAACCTGGTAAAATTTCAAAATTTTCGGAGGTCGTTTGAGCATTTTAATTGAATTACTTAGAAAACTGCACATTCTGCGTTTGTCCGAGATTCCATGCAGTAATTTTAGTAATATTACCTTTTGTGTAGAAATTGATTGGCTATGTGTTTTTCTGTAGAAAATCACTATTTTATTGTATTAAATTATCATGTGCTTTGATTTCATGAATTTGGGATTTGTGTGATTATTTAATTTATATAATTATAAAATAGGATAAGTTGGAATTTAAATAAATTCTAAATGAACTTGGTATGTAAATTGTTTTGAGTGGCATATGTTTCATAAGGATCAAATTACCATGAGTGATTGCATTTTATTGCACTTATGTTAATGATTGATGATGCATGTATAAGAACGAAGGTGATCTTGTCTTACCATTACATCATGTGCATGGTATGTTGAAACCTAAATTGGCAAACATGAGTAATGGTAAGTGGGGAAGTTGTTTGTGGAGGATGATAATGCCCGGGATGGGGGGTGCCGTATGCCCGAAATGTATAGAGATACATGACCGGATGGCCCTGGGAGTATCAGGATGCCCGGAATGGTTGGGTGCCGGAAGCCTCGGAGGTCTTTGCCCGAGGGGATGCCTCGTGATGCCAGTTGGGGTGCGAGATGCCCGGGATGTGGGGGTGCCGGATGCCCGGTGGCCATGAATGGCGTAATGCCGGAGGTTCTTCTCGTAATGCTTGGATAGGGCGCGAGTGTAAAGTATGGGATAGATGATCCCGAGAAAGAGTAATGTGATGATCAATTGAAAATTAAAAGTGGAAATTAAATCATGCATATGTGACATGACATGATGATGACTACCTATGGCATGATGATATGCAGGTGTGACATGCATGGGAGATATGGCATGATGACATGCATGGATGATATGGCATGATGACATGCATATGTAACATGATATGATGATAATCGCCTATGACATGATGACATGCTGGCATGTATATAAGATATGATGATGACATGCATGGATGATATGGTATGATGATGATGATCATTCGTGGCCTATGATATACACGTATTATGATTGTGATGATGTTGTATGACGATACATATATGGCTTCGAGGTAAGTACGCTGGAATGCATGGATGACATGTATAATGTAATTGTTCGTATTGTTTGATTGCATTGAGTGGTGATTGGATTCCTTTACCTGCTGAGTGGTTGTACTCACCCCTTCGGGGACCAACTTTTCAGATTAGCAGCGATGTCGCTTCCTGCCGTCACGCGGGGAGTATTTTACGGCCTTCCATCTGATGTGGAGGTCGTGCTGATGGAGATCGATTGTCCCACCCTACCGGGTCTGACGTTCATCCGGGTTTGCGCGATTGTGTCTTATGACTTGGGTCTATCTGGGGGCCCAGTCATTCAGGAGTACGTGTCCATCCACATTCGCCGCGACGGAGTGATGATGGGGATGCTGCCGCCCCCACCGCCTGATGCACTGGGATGGGTGTGACGGCCCGTGCGCGTGGAGTAGGAGTTGGCAACTTTTTGGGATATGGCCGACACTAGCAGTCCGAGGGGAGGATATTACACGCTGTGATTGGGGGGTCGTGTGTTCCTTTTTGGGTTGAAGGCCAAGCGTATGGAAGAGTCTTGGCCTACCTTTTTGATGTACCGACCCGTGGGAAAACCCTCGTAAATATATATATGTAAGTAAAAGTGGTTCGGCCTTGTGTTTTCTTTCAATGAAAAAATAGTCGGTGTGCATTGTGCTGTTGTTAGGGAAGCGGAGAGATGGTGAGACTCGCCTCTTATTTTTGCTGTGAGCTGCGCAAATCCCTTAACCCCTTTTCAAAAAAAAAAAAAAATTACGCCTAAGCCTCGGTCTGAATTACAATTCTTTCTTCTACCGTCGTATAAGTCGTTTTTGCCTTAGATTCTTAACGCGTAGTATCTGTGGCGACCCTACCGGGTTTTGGGGGTGCCACAACGGTTGGTATCAGAGCTAAAGGTTTATGTTTGGAGTGATAAGGAGACCTCATTTAGCAAATGGGGGAAGTTTTGACAATGCACACCATAGGATATAAAGTGGAATAATTGAATAACGGGTGATGAGTATTCGCCCGTAGATCCTTAGTGGTTTATTTTAAGTTGCCAGTAACATGTATATGTTACTTTAGTAGTGGTAGTGGTAGTGGTTGCTTTGAATGAAGGCAGTAAGTCTCAGATTATTCCTGAGGCAAATGCTTGGAACTGCAAGAAAATCATGGTACGGTTTGGAAGTCATCGTCCACCGAGGGCTAAAGCCTCTTCATCAAGGGCTGAACCTCGAATGGAAGACATCCTGCAAGCATTGGTCAATATTGAAAATTTGATGGAAAGGCAGGCGCAACAACAACCCGGAGCGGAGTGCCGTACTCAGGGACTAGTGGAACAATTTTTGAAGCTGAAGCCACCCGAATTCAGTGGCATGGGAAGTCCTGAGGAGGCGGAGCATTGGATTGATTGAATAGAGAGAATTTTCTGGTTGTTGGACTGCAATGATGCTGAGAAAATAACTTTAGCAGAGTACCAGCTGGAGGGAAATGCGAAGTTTTGGTGGAGAGCTTCAAGAGATACGATCTTCCCACCAGGTGCTGATATAAACTGGGATGAGTTTGTCAGGGCTTTCAATAGAAAGCATTTTTCTGTCTGTGCCAAGGATAAGAAAATTTCATAAATTTGTTAAGCTAGAACAAAAAGATCTGACAGTGGACTAGTATGAGGCTAGATTTTCTAAACTGTCTAGATATGCTCCTAGACTGATTGAGGATCAAGAAGAAAAAGCTAAGAGATTTCTGAAAGGATTGAGAACCGACATTAGAAAGCAACTGGTGCCTTTGAACATAAGGAGTTACAATGAGATCTATGAAAGGGCACAGTTGGTGGAGCAAGAGCTGTTAAGAGAGCGGTCAGAGTTTAAGAAACCGTGGAGTTTTAATGATGTAAGAAGGGGTAAGAGACCCTATCTGGTCAAGGTTAGACTTGGAATGCGAGGAAGAAGAGTAACTTTGGGAAGTCTGGGGGAGCAAGGAGTGGTCTGAATATAGGGAAAGCACCCTATCAGCCTGGTGTTTGTCAAAGGTGCAACGGACGGCACGGCCCAGGACCTTGTAATGGGTGACTGGAGTGCTTTGGTTGTGGACAAGTGGGCCATCTTAGGAGAAATTGCCCACAAGAGAGGTCGCAAGTGAGTGCTGGCTCAGTGCGACAGGGATATCAGAGTGCTGTCAAATCAACTTTACAAGGAAATTCCTAGAGGCCACCAGCTCAAGGAAGAGTGTATGCGGTCACTCAAGAGGAAGCGAAAGCTTCCAACAACATCATCTCAGGTACAATTTACATAAAATGACAAGAAGGCTTATGCATTGTTTGATACGGGTGCTACGCATTCTTTTGTGTCTGACAGATATAGATTGTTGAGTGAAATTGAAACGACTTTTCTTGGAATTCCTCTTTGTGTTTCTACGCCTTTAGAGGATGCGATTCTGTCTACGTTGGTGTGTGAGAAATGTAAGGTAACCATAGGAGGAAAGGACACGGAAATAGACTTAGTCGTGATGGCCATGTATGACTTTGATGTTATCCTAGGAATGGACTGGCTTTGTAAGTATCGGGCTAGAATGGATTGTTATAGAAGAGTAATCCAATTCGTTTTACCTGACCAGTCCAAATTTTTAGGTGGTCAAACCCACCTATCAATAGCACTTATTTCTACAGTAGAGGCTAATGTGTTACTTGGCAAAGGATGTCAAGGGTACCTAGCAATGGTTAAAGATTGTGCCAAGGAAGAACTGAAACTTGATGAAATTCGAGTAGTAAGTGAATTTCCAGATGTATTTCCTGAGGAGTTGCCTAGATTACCTCCGGAAAGAGAAGTTGAGTTTGAAATTGAACTGATGCCTGAAACTGAACCAATATCGAAAGCCCCATACAGAATGGCCCTAGTGGAACTAAAAGAGTTGAAAGTGCAACTACGGGAATTGCTTGACAAAGGATTCATTAGGCCTAGTGCTTCACCTTAGGGTGCACCGGTTCTGTTTGTGAAAAAGAAAGATGGGTCGATGCGCCTATGCATTGACTATAGGCAACTAAATCAAGTAACCGTTAAAAACAAGTATCCTCTGCCTAGAATTGATGATATGTTTGACCAGCTTCAGGGAAGTTCGGTTTTCTCTAAGATTGACTTAAGGTTAGGATACCATCAGCTAAGGATTAAGAAGGAAGACATCCCTAAGACTGCATTTAGGACTCGTTATGGACATTATGAGTTCCTTGTCATGCCTTTTGGATTGACAAATGCACCAGCAGCATTTATGGATCTAATGAATAGGGTATTTAAGTCCTATTTGGATCAGTTTGTGATTGTTTTTATCGACAATATATTGGTGTATTCAAAAGGGCCAAAAGAACTTGAGCAACACTTGAGGTTAGTTTTGCAGACTCAGAGGGACCATTCAGCAAGTGTGAATTTTGGTTGGACCGGATAACATTTTTAGGACATGTGGTGTCGGGGAATTGCAGTGGATCCAGCAAAAGTGGAAATGGTAATAAATTGGCCGAGACCGACCACACCCACCGAGATACGAAGTTTCTTAGGATTGGCCGGTTATTACCGAAGGTTTATGGAAGGGTTTTCCTGATTGGCAGGTCCTTTAACCAAGTTAACTCGGAAAAACACGAATTTTGAATGGAGTGGGGATTGCGAAAGGAGTTTTCAAGAACTTAAAAGAAAGTTAACCATGGCTCCAATCTTAACCATACCCTTTGGACCGGATGGTTTTACAGTGTATAGTGATGCATCTCATAAAGGATTGGGATGTGTTTTGATGCAACATGGCAAGGTCATAGCCTATGCATCTAGACAACTGAAACCCCATGAACTAAGCTACCCCACACATGATCTGGAATTGGCAGCTATAGTGTTTGCCTTTAAGATATGGAGGCATTACCTATATGGGGAAAAGTTTGAAATTTATACGGACCATAAGAGCCTGAAATATCTATTCTCGCGAAAAGAGTTGAACATGAGACAAAGAAGGTGGATAGAATTGTTAAAAGATTATGACTGCGAGATACGATACCATCCAGGGAAGGCGAATAGAGTAGCAGATGCTCTTAGCCGTAAGTCAGCCATAGAGATGGCTAGTTTAAGGATAGCAAAATGGAGTTTATTGAAGTCCGTAGCAGACTCGGAATTTAAGTTGAAGGTGGATAATCTTATTGGTATGCTTAAAGCCTTAAGGATCGAGCCGGAAATCATCCAGAGAATCAAGACCCTACAAAAGTATGATCCGGAAATTTTGAAAGTGAAGGAGGCGATGTCCTTAGGAAAGAGACCAGAGTTTCAAATTTTTGAAGATGGGACAATAAGATGCCAAGGACGACTTTGTGTGCCCGACAATGAAGAAGTAAAGAAGGAGATTCTGTTGGAGGCACATAAGAGCAAGTATAGTATCCATCCAGGTAGTACGAAAATGTACAGAAATTTGCGTCAACAATTTTGGTGGAATGGTATGAAAACGGATACGGCTAAGTATGTTTCTCAATGTTTAACGTGCCAACAAGTAAAGGCGGAACATCGTAAGCCGGCAGGACTTTTAAGACCATTAGACATACCAGAATGGAAGTGGGAGCATGTAACGATGGATTTTGTGCAAGGACTGCCAAGGAGATCAAGTGGCCACGATTCAATTTGGGTAGTGGTGGACCGTTTAACTAAGTCTGCCCATTTCTTAGCTGTCCGTATGAACTATTCAATGAATAGACTCGCTGAGATCTATGTAAGTCAGATAATACGCTTGCATAGTATACTTGTAACGATCACCTCGGATCGAGACTCTAGATTTACTTCGAATTTTTGGCGAAGTCTGCAAAATGCTTTGGGGACGAAACTTCAATTCAGTACTGCATATCACCCTCAAACAGATGGACAAACAGAAAGAGTGATACAAACTCTAGAGGATATGTTGAGAGCCTGTATCATTGACTTTAGAGGGAAATGGGATGAGAACCTGCATTTGGTAGAATTTGCCTATAACAACAGTTTTTAGAAAAGTATAGGCATGGCCCCATATGAAGCATTATATGGGAGGAGGTGCAGAACCCCTATCTGTTGGGACGAGGTAGGTGAAAGAAGTTTGACAGGACCTGAATTGGTACAAGATACCACTGAGGCTGTTGAGATTATTAGGAAAAGACTTAAGACAGCCCAGAGTAGACAAAAGGGCTATGCGGATAGACGTAGGAGGCCCTTGGAATTTAAAATAGGGGATCACGCGTTTCTTAAGGTATCCCCGTTAAAAGGAGTATCTCGTTTTGGAATGAAAGGAAAGTTGAGTCGTAGATTTGTTGGACCGTTTGAGATACTTGAAAGGATAGGAGAAGCAGCTTATCGTTTGGCGTTGCCCCCAAATTTGGGAAATTTACATGATGTGTTTCATGTGTCGATGCTAAGAAAGTATCAGCCAGATCCCGGTCATATACTCGATCATGAAGCCATCAAACTGGATGAGAAAGTGAGGTACATAGAAGAGCCTGTGCAAATACTGGATCGAAAAGAACAAATTCTCAAAACTAAGAATATTCCTTTGGTAAAAGTGTTATGGAGACATCACAATATGGAGGAAGCCATATGGGAAAGTGAAGAGCAGATGAAGGAAAAATACCCCTACTTGTTCCAAGGACGTAATTAACGCTTAATTTCGGGGACGAAATTCTCTAAGGAGGAGAGAATTGTGGCATCCCAAATAGTTGAGATAAGCCTTAGAGTGTCCTGAAGCTCGTAATTAGGTAATGAAATTACCTTTGGCTTATGCTTTTGTTATTAACTGTTAAAAACTAAATGTTATATGCTTATGTTCTTGAAATTTTTAAGATTTGTACTATAGGTTATTTTAAATAAGGCACATTTATGCTTGGATATGTTCCTCATAGATTCATTTTCCTATAGATTAAAAGTTACAAGTTATTGACTTAGTGAAATTGGAAATTTGAATCATCTAAGAGAGGAAATTTAGGGGTTTTTACTAAAAAGTAAAAAAAGAAGGTAAAAGGATAAATTTTGGTTTGGACTTTAGGCCCATGGATAGAGGGCCTAGAGTGGGCCATTTTGGCCAAGCCCATGAGGCCCATTGGGCCTTTCGACTGCGCAAAGAGGGGGAGGGAAATTCGGATGCATGCCCCTCCCCAAGTGTCCCAGTGTGAAGGCCATTTGGCACTCATGCATTGAGGTCCATTAAGCAATGATTAGGGGGAAAGAAAAGCAAAAAGAGAAAAGGGCAGCCGGTTTAGGGGGGGGGGAGAGTGTGCGTGCAAAGAGAGGAGGAGAAAGGGAGAGAAATTTTGAGAGAAACCAAGGAAGAAAGGAGAAGGAGGAGTTGCCCATCGCCGCCCGTCGTCCGATCATTCCCCTTCGCCGTTCGTGTGGCGGTGTTGCTTTGTTTTTTTAAGGCAAGTTAGGATCCATCTCTTCTCTTGCATGTGTGGTCTTACATGTTGATTGGATCTTTGGGTGTTTAAAGGTAAGAAAACGGAGCTAGGGTGGTTTGTTCTTGAAGATGCTTGCTGTTTTCGCATAAATCACTGGAGTCAGAATCTTGTGGGAGCTTGCATGCATGTTTGGAGTTCGATTTTGACTTGGATCTCTCATGAAAGTTGTAGCCAACATCTTTAACTATAACATACTAAAATTTCGTGCAAAATGATGAAGATTTAAGGGGACAAAACCCCATTTTTCGGAGACTCTAGATTTAAAACTATTTCGCTGACCTTGTGGTAGATTTGTGGCTGCATGTTGATTTTTACCATGAATCTCTCTTCAACTTCTTCATGAAACTTGTAGAGCACATCTTAAGGATCAACATAATGAAATTTGAAGCAAAATGAACAAGTATAGCTTAGGAAACCAACCTGATCTTGAAGATGAAAAATTCTGGAGTCGTGGTATGGGACACCCGAGACTTCATGGACCTATATGGAGGTTATCCTTTGGAAGTCTGGCTTAAGTTTCTTCATGAAAGTTGTAGGGGATCCTTAGAAGTAAAACATATCCTAATTGCAGAGAAAACGAAGAAGGATAGGTAGGTCAAACCTCAATATTTCGGACATAAGACCCTGGACGTTTCGGTAATCTGACCAGTAGCTTCGTGTGATTATAGAAATTTATCTAAAATGAATTTGGCCTAGATTTCTTCATAAAAAACATAATTTAGTGTCTTAACTATAACCTGGTAAAAGTTCAAAATTTTCGGAGGTCGTTTGGGCATTTTAATTGAATTACTTAGAAAACTGCACATTCTGCCTTTGTCCGAGATTCCATGCGGTAATTTTAGTAATATTACCTTTTGTGTAGAAATTGATTGGCTATGTGTTTTTCTGTAGAAAATCACTCTTTTATTGTATTAAATTATCATGTGCTTTGATTTCATGAATTTGGGATTTGTGTGATTATTTTATTTATATAATTATAAAATAGGATAAGTTGGAATTTAAATAAATTCTAAATGAACTTGGTATGTAAATTGTTTTGAGTGGCATATGTTTCATAAGGATCAAATTACCATGAGTGATTGCATTTTATTGCACGTATGTTAATGATTGATGATGCATGTATAAGAACGAAGGTGATCTTGTCTTACCATTACATCATGTGCATGGTATGTTGAAACCTAAATTGGCAAACATGAGTAATGGTAAGTGGGGAAGTTGTTTGTGGAGGATGATAATGCCCGGGATGGGGGTGCCGGATGCCCGGAATGTATAGAGATACATGACCGGATGGCTGGGAGTATCAGGATGCCCGGAATGGTTGGGTGCCGGAAGCCTCGGAGGTCTTTGCCCGAGGGGATGCCTCGTGATGCCAGTTGGGGTGCGAGATGCCCGGGATGTGGGGGTGCCGGATGCCCAGTGGCCATGAATGGCGTAATGCCAGAGGTTCTTCTCGTAATGCCTGGATAGGGCGCGAGTGTAAAGTATGGGATGGATGATCTCGAGAAAGAGTGATGTGATGATCAATTGAAAATTAAAAGTGGAAATTAAATCATGCATATGTGACATGACATGATGATGACTACCTATGGCATGATGATATGCAGGTGTGACATGCATGGGAGATATGGCATGATGACATGCATGGATGATATGGCATGATGACATGCATATGTGACATGATATGATGATCATCACCTATGATATAATGATATGATGACATGATGGCATGTAGATATGATATGATGACGACATGCATGAGAGATATGGCATGATGACATGCATATGTAACATGATATGATGATAATCGCCTATGACATGATGACATGCTGGCATGTATATAAGATATGATGATGACATGCATGGATGATATGGTATGATGATGATGATCATTCGTGGCCTATGATATGCACGTATTATGATTGTGATGATGTTGTATGACGATACATATATGGCTTCGAGGTAAGTACGCTGGAATGCATGGATGACATGTATAATGTAATTGTTCGTATTGTTTGATTGCATTGAGTGGTGATTGAATTCCTTTACCTGCCGAGTGGTTGTACTCACCCCTTCGGGGACCAGCATTTCAGATTAGCAGCAATGTCGCTCCCTGCCGTCACGCGGGGAGTATTTTACGGCCTTCCGTCTGATGTGGAGGTCGTGCTAATGGAGATCGATTGTCCCACCCTACCGGGTCTGACGTTCATCCGGGTTTGCGCGATTGTGTCTTATGACGTAGGTCTATCTGGGGGCCTAGTCATTCAGGAGTACGTGTCCGTCCACATTCCCTGCGACGGAGTGATGATGGGGATGCTGCCGCCCCCACCGCCTGATGCACCGGGATGGGTGTGACGGCCCGTGCGCGTGGAGTAGGAGTTGGCAACTTTTTGGGATATGGCCGACACTAGCAGTCCGAGGGGAGGATATTACACGCTGTGATTGGGGGGTCGTGTGTTCCTTTTTGGGTTGAAGGCCAAGCGTATGGAAGAGTCTTGGCCTACCTTTTTGATGTACCGACCCGTGGGAAAACCCCTCATAAATATATATATATAAATATATATATATATATATATATATATATATATATGTAAATAAAAGTGGTTCGGCCTTGTGTTTTCTTTCAATCAAAAAATAGTCGGTGTGTATTGTGCTGTCGTTAGGGAAGCGGAGAGATGGTGAGACTCGCCTCTTATTTTCGCTGTGAGCTGCGCAAATCCCTTAACCCCTTTTCAAAAAAAAAAAATTTACGCCTAAGCCTCGCTCTGAATTACAATTCTTTCTTCTACCGTCGTATAAGTCGTTTTTGCCTTAGATTCTTAACGCGTAGTATCTGTGGCGACCCTACTGGGTTTTGGGGGTGCCACAATCACCGAGCCCATGTGTCTCTCCCAAGATGCCTCACTTAAGATCTAGTGGCTTTACGGTCCCACCCGACCCTCTCAAGATCTAGTGGCTTTACGGTCCCACCCGACCCTCTCAAGATCTAGTGGCTTTACGGTCCCACCCGACCATCTCAAGATCTAGTGGCTTTAGGGTCCCACCCGACCCTCTCAAGATCTAGTGGCTTTACGGTCCCACCCGACCCTCTCAAGATTTAGTGGCTTTACGGTCCCACCCGACCCTCTCAACTATGGCCAACAATATTGCACCTCATAATTTATTTTAGCACTAAGTAAAGCTCAAATAAATAAACGGACTGCACCACGACAATCAGCACGAAATTCCGATCGTCGGCCATCTCAGCCTTAATTTCTGAAAAATAATTAATTTCGAAAATTAAATAATAAATATTATAAATTCAATTTAGCTCAAAATAAAGCCCGATTAAATAAACGGACTTCACCACAGTCATCAGCATAATATTCCGGTCACTGGCCATCCAAATTGAATTTTTTGAAAAATAAATAATGAAATAATTAATTTCGAAAAATAAATAAATAAATATAAAAAATCCAATTTAGGCCCGTATTGCCTGATTGGAAGCCAAGACGAGCCCGAAAAATTACCGAGACTCGTTCAATATATAACATGGCATGTCTACTAGCTAATGGCTATTTCTAACCACCTAACATGCATCAATTAGTCTCTAATTTAATTTATCTAAATTAATCTAACCACCTAATTGCATTTAATTAAATCTAACCAACCCTAAGTATAATTAACAAACTAAGAAAGCATTAGTGAATAAAACTCACTTGGCAAAAGTGGAGACCGAATCATTGCAACGGCGATGCGACGGCGGCCGAAAGATTTGTGAGAAAGATTTGTTATGCATGCCAAGCAAAGGCCCCTAGTCAGAAAGGGCTTCTCGCATATCCTCAAGAAAAAGTTTGTTTGATCCCATCTGCTCGGAAATAAACTAATCACTCAATATGTCTCACTCTTCCAGTGTGCAAGGCTTTGAGAATCATTCGCAATAAGTACACATTGACCAATCTAAAAGATCTTTTAGAAGGACCGTAGTGCATGTTTGGTAATGTTTTTAGCAATGGATAAGCATCAGTGGCTATGAAATGAATTAATAGCCAATTGACATCTTCGCCAAGTGTACAAGTCAAGAAACCTTATGTGAGAAGACAACCTTGCTCTCACTTCTTTGAGCAGCATCTTTTTTAGGAAGTCCTTATTTCCACTTTGAGTCATCCCAATTTGAAGAGACTTTGAAAAGGCGTTGTAATATTCGTTTGGCTAAAGGTTCAAAAGGATTAGCTCAAAAGGCTTAGAACCTTTTGTCCAAGGAGGATTTGAGAGTTTGTGATTGTCATGGCATTATTTTTTTGAAAACACTCAACTTTTGTAATTTAAATTGTCTCGAAAGCCCTTTGACTAATCATCTTAAGATAAGAGCTTTGCTCTTTTTCCTAATGGCTTTTGCATTTGCAATAATTTTCTTTTCAATGTAAGCGTTTTGTTTTGTTTTTTTTTTTTTTTGGCTTTCATAGAGATATTCCTCTTGATGTAATTGTTTCTCGTTTTATTCTATTTCTTTTTATAGGCATTGACCTTGCTTTTACCGAACAAACTACTTTTTCATGCTCCTAATTTTCATTTGACTTATGCTCTTTTGAATTGTTTGAGCTCTTAGGACATTCGAGATGCTTTTCATATTCTCATGTAAACATCAATTGCATTGATAAATCATGTGCCCTACCCTAGTGTGGGGAGATAATCACCACTCGGGCTTTATAAATGAATAGTTAGGCTTAACATGGTTTAAGTAATGGGTATCTGTATTTAGGTGGAGAAATGAATGTTCTTCTTCACCTCGGGATGTTTCAAGTTTCCATAAGAATTCATTTGAAGTTACCACAAAAAATTTATGCAAGTGGGAGCAAAGAAGCCTTTCTCATCTTTCTTCTCCAAATGATGTCAACCTAAACCTCCATAATTGCCCCATTTTGGGGTGGTTCTTGACAGGGGTATTTTATAAAAAATTCTTCACATTAAAAGGCTCAAATGGGCTAACTATTGTCATATGTGGTGTGTATGATAGAGGAAATAAATGCCTCTTATCATCTTGATCTATGTGCTGCTTGCGAATGAATCCATTGTCCTTAAACGACACGGTTTTCTTTTTCGCTCAACTCCCAAAGTGCTTAAAGGACATGTTTGGAAATTGGTTGCCTTTCTTCATCTTAAGCATTTCTCGCTTGACATTAGTAACATCGCCTTTCATTTTTGTTGAGATCATCTAGGTAAATTAATCTCCATGGGGAATTTTAATTCAAAATGGGTAATCCACCGAGTGGACAAACAATTTAGAGGTAAAAAACATTTTCGCAAACTTTTTGGAAAACTTATTTCTTCAATTTCTATTTTTTTTATGCTTGTTTCTAGAAAAACACTAAAGGTTCTTTCTTGTGATGGAAATTCTCCATTTGTTTTCTATTTGCTTTTGAGGAGAAGGGTACTTATCTGTGGCCTTGGCAAACAGTGGAATGAACCTATTGCTTTAAGGCTTGAAGAGAGTCTAAGATATTTGATTTCATTAGTTCAAGCACTCTCCTCTTTTTGCAAAAGCAAAATATGCAAAATATTTTATTTATTTTTATGGCAACCACGCTGCCGTTTCTAGGGATAGAACATGGTACCTCTCGGACCCATTCATTTATTCCCTATACCACTAGGCCGAAGCACAAATAATATCTATGGGGGTGCTTCCTTTTTTTATTTAATTGAACCGGCTCTAGAACGACATATCTTTTACCCTAAGTTAGATGAATTCGACATGTGTTGCCCCCCACATGCGTGCTTGGTAGATATATATCTTGTTCAAATCAACTTCTCGGTTTATTCCTTGGATACTAACATATCCTGCCAAATAGGGAAACTATGTCAAAAATGAGGATAGGGGGTATATTAGAAACGATACCAAATTACTCTTCTTCTGAGTTTATATTCGACAATCCTTCGAATATCTCGAATGTGAACAACTGCCATTTTGTTCTTTCACTTTAATTTTCTTCGTTTTATGATCTTTCTACCAAAGTAAGTAGATGCACGTAACACGAATACATATGCATGTACGAAATGTATGCATGAAATGCATGATGCAAGTGTTAAGTGACTCGGGTTGTATAAGAAATGGTTCTACAACCTTGATTTTTATTCATGGAAAGTATTTCTTGACTACATCAGCATTATAGGCTTAGATAGCTAGCGGCCGTCCATTTCTACAAGAATTAAAGTCCCACCAGGTAATATCTTCTTAATGAAATTAGGAGTGAATTTTCCATGTGGATTCGGTATGATAGTCAATACCTTCCTCAATACAAGCTCATCCACTTGGAAATGTCTCAGTCAAACTTTGCGATTAAAGGACTTCACAATTCGCTTTTGGTAGCATTAACTATGGCATAATGCACTAAGTCTCTTCTTATCAATCATATTCAAGTGTTCGTATCTCGTCTGCATCCACTCAGCTTCCAAGAGTTTAATTTGTGAGAGAATCCTCAATGAGGGATTTCCACCTCTACCAGTAAGAGTGCCTCCATAACATAAACAAGTGACTAAGGCGTTGCCCCCGTCAAAGTACGTATTGAGGTTCAATATACTGACAACACATATGGGAATCATTCATGGCAATCATGATAATTGTCTGTTGTCTTAGACAGGAGCTTCCTTGTGTTTTTGTTAGCTGCCTCCATTGCTTCATTCATTTGCAAGCGAATTTGGATTTCATGAACCAACTCGTCCACAATCGTGTCATTCAAATTCAAGCTGTTATCAGTAACAATGGCTTCTGGTACACCATAATGGGCAATGATGCCATGACGAATGAATTTGGCTACGTTTTTCATGGTGACATTGACATATGAACTCGCTTCAATCCATTTTGTGAAATAATCAATAGTTACCAAAATGAAGTGATGCCCATTGGAAGCTTTAGAGTTAATTGACCTAATTATATCGATTCCCCATATGGAAAATGGCCACGGCTCAGACATTAAATGCAGTTTGTTGGGTGGAGCATTGACGTTGTCTCCGTAAATTTGACACTGATGATAGTAGCAAACATGTTTGATACAATCGGTTTCCATGCTTCACTAGAAATATCCAAGCCTCATGATCTTTTTGGCTAAAAGCTGGCCATTCATGTGTGGTCCACACTTCCTTCATGTATTTCTTTCATTAGCTAGTTGGCTTCTCTAGCATTGACACATTTTAACAGGACTGAATCACGAGATCTCTTGTAGAGCACACTGCCAGAAACAAGGAATAACTTTTTGAGATATTTCTTATCAGCTACCTCACATACTTAAGGAAATTCTCCGAGTTGGAAGTAATGCAAGATGTTGTGGTAATGTGGCTTTCTGTTTGGCTCGCCTTCAACTGCCATACAGTAGGCTGGGTGTTCGAGAATCTCGATCTTTAATGGCTCCATATTGAATCCCTCCATCACATAAAACATTGATGACAATGTGGCCAATGCGTCAATTGTGGCACCCCCGATCTGCTAAGGTCGCAACAGGTGTCTATCGCTCTACCTATTATATACCAATCTAATATCTTTTAGTCGGGTTAAAAAGGAATCATAGTTCATACGCTTTTTTTTTTTTTTGAAAAGGGTTTCAGCGCAGCTCATAGCGGAATTATAAATGGGTCTCACCATCCCTTACTCCCACGACAAAGATACAATGCACACCAACTATACACCAAAGGAAAAGATAAAGCCGAGTCACTTTTATTCACATTTTTACAATGGACATCTCGGGTCGGTACAACAAAAAGCCAAGATTTTTAGCTACACTCGGCTATGACTTAAAAGAGATCTCGACCTTACATCATACATGTATACCCCTCCATCTACAAGTGTCGGCTATCCCAAAAAGTGTCAGCTCCCACCAGTCAAACGTGCCATCACACCCAACCCAGTGCATCGGGCGACAGTGGCAGCAACATCCCCAGCATCACCCCATCGCGACGGACGTGAATAGATAGAAACTCCTGGACGACCGGGCCTCCAGCTAGGCCCACATCATACATGACCAGCACGCGGACTCGGATAGACACCAGACCAGGAATAATGACACAAATGTGCTCCGTGCACTCGACCTCCACGTCAGACGGTAAGCTGTAGAACGTACCGTGCGCGACCAGTGGTAAATGCATCTTTTTAATCTAAAATGTTAGTCCCCAAAGGGGTGAGTACAATCACTCAGTAGTAAAGATTCATCAAACTACACAATGTGTCAAATAGAACAATCAAGATATCATGAATAAAGTACATATCATTCATACATTTGAGCATAGCTCAACTTACAGCCATGCATATGTCACCATACAATGTGCATATACCATCATGCACTTCTATAAATACCATCAAACAGCCATGCATATATCACCATGCAACGTACATATACCACCATGCACTTGTACATATATCATCAAACAGCCATGTATGTATACACATCCATGCGCATGATTCAATTTCAAACTTCATCATTCAATTGGATCACGTCATTTTTCTTTCCCAGGACCAGTAATTGTATCCCTCATTTTATCGCTTGCACCCAACCTAGCATTACGAGGAACCTCTGGCACACACCTTCGGGCATCCGGCACACACCTTCGGGCATCCGGCACACTCCTCCAGGCATCTTGACACTCCCCGGGCATCGTCGGCTCACACCTCTAACGGTATCCTCATCATCATACTTTACTTTCACATATGTGTCTCAATATCAACATGGCATATGATATGATGATAACAAGGGTCTAAATTAGCTTTTGATATGATATGCAAATGTTAAATGTCATCACATAAGCAGCAAGATCAATCACTTGAGACATTATATCTCATGGAGCAAAATCATTGATTTTTACTTTTGAAAATGCAGTAAATTCTTTTTAGATAAAACGGAATGCACTCTTAAAAATTTAGTAATTGGCCCTAATAAATTCTAAGAATTTAACACATTATAGATGAGATCTAGAGGCAAATATCTCACGAAGAACACGACACCAAAAGAATCTCACACAAAATATTATGGTCCACACATCACAGCTTTCAAAATTCTAACATTTAAGTTTGCACAGCTTCAGAAACAATTTTCGATTTAATACCCAAATGAAGTTAAAAAATTCTGAAATTTTGATATGTTATAGAAAAGACCTAAATTCTGATATCTCATGAAGAACACCATACCAAAAGAATCTCACACAAAACAGTACGGTCCACGCATTACAGTTTCAAAATCCTAACATTTCAGTTTGCACAGTTTTAGAAACATTTTCGATTAAATACCCAAATGAACTCCAAAATTCTGAAATTTTAATATGTTATAGGTAATACTTAGAGGTAAATATCTCATGGAGAAATGAAAATCCAAATCGTTCTAGATAATTAGATATAGGCGGTTAATACCTCCTGTTCTCGGTGTCGATATTCCAGGGTAGTTTCTTTCAAAACAATTTCGTTTCACCAACCTACACGTCTCCGTTTCTTCTAAATTTTCTGTATTCCTCAGAATGTTATCTATAACTTTCCTTAAGGACACAAGATCAGAATTTAACTAGATGATTTTAAAAAAATCACAGAATCGTACTAGGTTGAGGTAGCATTTTCCAGATCTAGTTTTCTTCAAAGATCAATGATTTCACCCACCTATACTTGTTCATTTCCTCTAAATTTTTGATATGTTATACCTCAAGATGTTTTCTACAACTTTTGTTAAGGAATCAAAGTGATATTTCAACAAAAAGGTTACTTTACAGTCCACGAAATCATCAAGAGTCAGCACAACAAATTCCAGATCTAGTTTCTCCAAAGGAAGACAATTTTACCTACTTATACTTGTTCATTTCCTCTCAATTTTTAATATGTTATTCTTCATGAAGTCCTCTACCACTTTTGTTAAGGAGTGGAAGTGAGATTTCCACTAAAAAGTCGCATGCAACTCACAATCCCACGGAGGGACGGACTGACTTTTCTAGAAACAGCATGCACAACCAACAAATTTCTCCCAATTGCTTCGAAATCTCCTTACCTCCACCACATCTAACACTCACCATCCAACGTACACACATCACAGCAAGCAAAAAGGTAGAAAAATGGACTCTACTTGCCTCCAAACCGAGCAAAGCAGAGCAAATGAACGGTGGGCTCGACGGCGGGACACGGTGGCTCGACGGCGGCGACGAACCTCCTCCTTCTTCCTTTCGCACACACAAACTGCCCTCTTCCTTTCTCTCTTTCTCTCTACCGTGCGACACCACCTCTCTCTCTCTCGGTTTCCTTTTTGCTTAATCCGCCCCGTTCCCTTCACTAATTTCTTTCCCCTCATGATTAGCCATCATTAGTCTTGCATGCATTGACACTTGGCTTTCTTCATGGGACAAATGGGGAGACATGCTAACCGGTTTCCCCCCCCCTTGGTCGATGACAGCTCCTCCTCCTTTGGGCTTCGCAAGCCAGGCCCAAATGGCCGAATGGTGGGGTTGTGGGCTGGGTTTTTGGGCTGGCTTGGCCTAAGAATTTCGGCCCACTCTCCTTTAAAAAAAATCTAGCCTAACACCCCCCCCACTCATCAAAATACCTAATTGAAATTTATATAACCATAAAACTTGCAACAGGAATTAATAAATTCCAACTTATAAAACACAAGGTCAAGAATGGAATTTTTTCCATCAAATAACTATCCATTAAAAGCTTGGCCTTAAACTCATTGCAGATCATGGATCCAATGGCTACTACATAATTCAACATCACAACCATTCACTTTTCCATAGGTCGTAACGTCTCTAGATATGGCCATGAAATTATTATTGGGATGCCACACCCCAAGTCGGGGTCGTGTTTTCAGGAAATAATTTTCCCCCGAGTGGCCTCCCACCAATTATTGGCATTACCTTGCAGTTGGTAAATAGTCAATGTCACCTTAGTAGTGAAAAAGCTTTCTCCAACTCCTTCATTCATGAGGTAGCAGCCTCAGGAGAACCTTTTTTGGTGAACTGTGGTGGCTTCAGCTTTATGAATTGTTCCACTAACCTATGCATCCCGTCTCCAGCTAATAGGGCATCATTCGGAGAAGCAACGACAGCAGCTTGATTCTGAGCTTGTTGTCCCATCAAATTCCCACTGATTTATAGGGCCTGTAGAATCCCATCTACTTTGGGATCCTCCTGTGCCCTTGCTTGGGTACTAGCTTGCCTTGGAGTTGCCCTTCTTCGATGCATCCCTGAATCAAGGCAAAACTCCACTTAGAGCACTAAGAACAATCTCGATTCCGTAATCCCAACAATATAGTCAGGAATTCAGAACCCACAAATCAAGGAGACAATCAGCAATCACATGCATATTGTAAATACTAAACAGTCTTATCAAACTATACCAAGGTCTCAACACGCCTTATCACTCCAGGTAATGACCATGCTCTGATACCACACAAGCGGGGATGTTACGCCCCCACCCTCAAGCGCATGGCATCCCTCGATCTTTTCGTTCTTGATTGCGATGTCCCAAGAGGCGTTGCTGACCCAATCGCTTTATTCGATTAAATACGCAAGCGAACCACTGGGATTCGCCCTAGTGGCCACCCTTCCAACATGGAAGGGGGAGGTGAGGGGTTCAAATCCCCACCTTCTCAAGGGGGATGGGGTGGGGACGCGTAAGTTTCAAGAGTGGGTTTCGACTCCCACGCCCTGCAAGAGGCAGGGCAAAAGTCTGAGAGTGAGTGTAGAATAGGAATAGAGTAGGACTGCCAAAAAAAAAAAAATACGCAAGCGGAAGCATAAACAATTCACCCAATCGTCAAACAGGGATAGTTTTAACCACACTAATATATATACATATATGCATTCATAACGTCATTACAACATACCAACTATTTATATCCAAACTTAAACATCACTCATTACAACATTTCATGTTCAATCAATATGAGCAGTTATTCGCACTTCCAAAAGTTTTCTAGGTTAGCCTAGCTCCTCTATGCTATGAAGTGACTTGAAAAGGGTTATCCCGCAAGTGTTTACTACACAGCCAACCCAAAATACCATAGCTCAGGCTTGGCTAGTCACAATTAGGGCCTAAAAAAGTTTCAACAACAAGGAATGTGATAAATTCAATGAGTGAACTGCTTAGACATCGCGCAGGGAAGTCATTCACCTCGGAAATGCCTTCAAGTTATCTATCGACGACAGATCAATAGCAAAGCAACCTCTACTTTGCCTTAACAATCAATACATGAATGGTTATTCCACTTCCTCAAAACTATCAATATGAGCATATAAACAATTTTTGAAACACCTCCTACACTTAGGAGCCAAAACACAAAATCATATGCATAAGGGTATTTAGGTGATCACTTGAATATACATTCACCCCGCACAATCATACGCATTAGAATATTTAAGTGATCACACGAGCATACCGTCACCCCACATAATCATACGCTTCAGGGTTTTTAAGTGATCACATGAGCATACCTCGAGGCTTGGGTACACCTCACTTAAGTGATGATCCCAAGCTTGACGAACCTCGGCTCCAAACTGATGTGAATGCACATGTATCAAGAATGACCCTCGACTCATGGTTTCATTCAACGCCAAGCACAAAGTCCCCATGTCCATTTGGACTATGGAAATCAGCATGCCTTGATGCGACCTCATGGATTTGGGTGATCCCCGTACCGATCAAGGCATAAGATCCACAAGCCTTAATGTCGACATAGAACCTTGCGGCCTTGGGCAATTCTAGCACCAAGCGAGATTTGGTCCTGACATCCTATTTATATCGAAACCAAGGCCTTATGGTTTAGAGCTACCTGGCCTTGCGATGAACTCAATTCGAACAAACCTCGGCTCCATTCCGAATGTGAACAACTCAAGCACATGTTCAAGCACAAAAATAAGCAAAACCATATAAAAGATCCAACATCCTACCTATGGATTAATGAGTGAGCACCTAACTAGACTCGACAATGGAGACTACCGCCCTAGAGGAGACATAGGGATCTTACTTACCTGAATGAACCTTGAACTACATAAGATGGGCGACTTTACTTGGAAGTCGAAAGAGAGAAAGTGGGCGAGAGAGAGGAGGGCGTTTTAAGAGAAGGAGGGTGGAGAAAATGGAAGGCAAGTGAGGAAAATGGGAATTGCTCCTCCTATTTATAGCCCTTGGAGTCATCATTACCAAGCTAAGCAGTCCTCTCCCATGTTTCCAAGTGTCCCGCCAACTTTTCTTGGGTGGCAAGCCTACTTGCTTCATGATTATGCCTAGAAAGTGAGTTGGCCAAGCTAAAGGCATTACTTGGCATTCTAGGCTCCTAGGCGTCATTGATATGACCCACTTTTCATTCTCTCTTTGGTCCACAAATACCCCACATTTAATGGGCATTTAATGAATTCTAGTGATGATGCTACTCAAGGTTGCGAACTAAGCCATTCTAGAATATTTGGTTATTAATGAGGGCTCGCATAGCGCTCTCTAATTGGTCCACTTGTGTGCCACCTTTCTTTAGAATCTTCAAAGATATTTTGGACATAATCATGACATTTGACTTTTGAAGGCACAACTCACCCCTTCATTTAATGAGGGGTTTCTAGAGATTTCCTTATTTTGTCATTTTCTCCATTAAGATGATGTTCTAGAGATTTCTACTGTCTAAATTGATTCCAGGGCCAAGAAAGGGATCATTAGGTACACCTCGAAAAATCGAATCACGTACACCCGAGGTTTGGCCCTTATGTCCCATGTTCACCCAAACCGTTCCTTTGGACATGCGGTCGACCAATAGGATCGATTGTCCTTTAATTGATCTGAGAAATATTCTAAGGCTACCTATGGCACCCCCTAACGGCCCCCGATCCCTTAGGGTCGCCACACACCACTACCTTTACCTAAATGTTTGGGGGTTTATATCTTTTCCATCAAATATGGCAGAAGGGTATCCAACATCTCCCCTTCCCATATTCACAAACAATGCACACCAACTAAACATTTTTATATGTAAAAGTCATACACTTTTATTTACATAAAACTAGACGGACAATTGATCGTCATACATCAAAATGCCGTAGTTTTCTATACACAACCATATTTCAAAAGATACCTAACATTTCCAACAGTTACAAACATAGAGTCCATCGTTTAGTGTCGGCGTCCAAAAATTTCTTCCTCTGCTGCTCCCGTCTCATGGTCACGGCCAACCACTTAGTCTGTTTGCTAGTGGCGGTAGCAGCAACGCCAATGTTCGTCCATCCCAGTGGACGAATATGGCTACTAACTCCTAGAGCATAGGGTTGGTGGAAGACCGTCATCAAACATCGTAATCACTCTCAGCCGTTCAAATGTCAGTCCTCGTATCGTAAGGTCTTGGTACTCTGACTGCTCCCATTGTAGGTTGATCGGGAATCCATAGAATGTGCCAGGAGGTATGGGTAGCAGAGGCATTTTGTCTAGTTTGAAATGTTTGCCCCCAAAAGGGGTGAGTACAACCACCCAGCAACAAAAGATCTCCTAACCTATGCTATGCTAAACCATTATCATCATATTTCGTGCAAAAACTCATAGATCACAACACCAAAGGAAAAGTATGCATCAAATCAATAGTATTTTACATGTTCCATACCATGCCACACAATTTTGTTGTATAACCAACCATCACTTAGTAGAACCATCAATTTTATAACTCAAAAATTTTTTCTCCCAAAGGACCAGTCTTTGTGTTCCTCTGGGCATTCGCACCCAACTTGGTGTTGTGAAAAATTTCGATTTTCAATCACTGGGCATCTAGAGCATGTTACATCACACCTCTTAGAGATCTCGCACCTCACCTAGAATCACGAGGAATATCCGAGGCTCGCCATGTAAATGATTACCTGTACCCTCCGGACTATGATTCGGGCATCCCGACACTCCCGGGGTACCTCTGAGAATCTGTGGACCCCAGGCATCCAAACGCATTGACCCCTACAATCCTTATGGGCATCCCGAGTCCCGGCGCATTGTTGACCCAAGGGTCCAACGGCAACGATAACATCGCAAATTATTTGAATACCAAAAACATTTTCAATGCAATGACATCAAAAGTCCCTTGAGTTTTTATCAAAATTTCAGTATTGAATGATTTGCTGAATGCCAAAACCATTGTTACTAGATAATAAACCAAGATGCCTTAACCTTTGAAATAAATTTGAGCAGTTTCGAAATAAACGTAACCAAAATCAGAATGCACAGTTTTAGTAATAATTTTGGAAGAACCAATAAAGGAACTCAGAAAAATCTAAATTTTTAGCATGTTATAAATAAGATCTAAAGGAAATAATTTCATGCAGAACACTAAGCCAACTTACTCATGTATAGAGAGAAGTAAATCACACAACTCAGCCCCAAATTTCTTTCATCAACGGAATTTACACTCCGGCAGAAAAGCGCCTCACATATAAAGAAGTTTATGCCAACTATATTGAATTCAAAAATCTGACAAAAACATGTCCTAGTTTAAGGAATTCCTCATAACTTTCATGAAGAAGTCGAGACCAATTTCGTGCTAGAACTCCCCATAGAAAACTTACAAAGTTACTGAACTACACACGAATTGTTCTGGGCAATGCGGATTTAGTAGAATCCCACGCCACACTGCGGCTATCTCACTTCCAAAAGTTCACCAAAAATTGGTCTTTCGATTATAGTTCAACAGAATCGGAAATACATAGAGAAAACCAAATCATTTCCTCAATTCCTTACTTCCAATCTACTTCAATCACCCAATAACTCAGCATTCAACATCCAAGCTCAAACATTTCCAAATCTAGCTGCACTACATTAGACAATAACAACATTGCATTGCATAGGTTCGTGGACTTTCACTTCCCTTAAATCCGACGGTGTCGACGACGAGAAATCGGGAAGCTCGCAGTCACGAACACGGCTCGGCAATCAAAACTGCGAGCGGCATCGGTGTCAACAGCGCGTGTGCACGGCAGAGGGCGACCTCCTTCCTTTCCTCTCACTGTTCACTCTTTCGCTTGCTCTCTCACTCGCTCGCTCACTCCGGTAGTCTCTCACTCACTCATGTTCACGAGCATTTTGCTTCTTCAAATTATTGACTTATTAAATTAATGCATGTAGGGTTTTTCCGGTGGCTGTTTGGTCAAGAGAGAGCTGGGGAGAGGCATGTCTTCAGCTTGCAATTTCTTGAATTTTTGCTGGCAGCCGAGTGGGAAGCAACGTGGCTGTTGCTGGCCTTCTCTCGGTCAATAGTCGTACTTATGGGGAAGACTTCATTCCCTTGTTGGTCAATTAAAAGTGGGTGCAGTCATCCATGGTCCTCATGCATGGCCATTATGGGATTGTTCATGTAGCATCTAAGGGGAAGGGCAGTCCGAAATTGTAATTTTCCCTTTTCATTGTTGGTTGTATCGAACATGTACATGAAGGCGTGGGATGTTGATTGTACATGTTCGATATGGGAGGCTAGCTTAATATAGTGAAAATTCGGATGAGGTTGGTCTCATAATTGACCTTAGGTAGGGGAATTTCGACAAGACTATAGCTTATTCGATGGTCAGACTATGACCAAAAGTAACGTCTCAGTCCGACGAGGATGACAAAACGGTGTCCACAAATGGTACCAATGACGCAATCCAATGATACTTCCGTCATTTCGTCACGGACCGTCACATATTCGAGGGTGATAAAAATCCGGATGCCACACTACCCATGGCCTAGTACAAATGAAAGGCACCCATAGACCTCATAATAAGTGACAGAATAGTCGGGTCACACTATCCCTGGGCTTATTTCGGCCGGCACTCGATCCACCAGTAGGGTTCATGGCTGGTGCATTTCCAATCAATGATCAGCCATCACCAATTCGAGATTCCGTTCTGATCATTAAGAATTAACTAGGAAACTACTACCGAGTAGATCGACCCGTGACTGTCCACCGATCCAAAACCAACCCTTGACCAATTCTCCTTATCGAAAAGTCATCTTATGAGCTGGTGAGCCTATCCCATCAGTATGGTTAGTAGAAATTCACGGTCGACACCTCAACCAATTTGTGACCGGTCGGTCGGTCATGACTGATCCGTGATTCCTTGCCAATTGAACCCATCGATCCATCACCAATGGCCCATGATCGATCCTTTTAGGACCTTATGGCCGATCTTTACGGGTTGGGATCGAGGATGTTACACGGTAGGCCCAACCGTTCAGCAATTACCAAATACTGTTGAACTTTCAATTGAACAACAAACTCCTCAAGAGAATGTTGACGTAACATTAAGAAGGTTTACTAAAATTAAGAAATCAACAATCTCTAGTGACTACAATGTGTCTGTGCAAGAATCCGACTGTCATGTTGGAGCTAAAAATGATCTTGAGACACCAGTTGTCATAAGTCCAATTTGTGATACAATGCCATTAAGGAACATATGAGGTTCATGGCATCTAATGAGGTTTCAAATTTAGTTTAGTCGCCTGATAGTGCGAAGGCCATATGTTGTAAATGGGTATTCAAAAGTAAGGAGGATTCATTGGGCAACATTGAGAGATATAAAGCGAGACTTGTTGTTGACAAAGGATTCACTCAAAAGGAGGGAATCATTTATACAACGACATTTTCTCCTGTATTTAAGAAAGATTCTCTTCGTATTATTTTGGCATTGGTTGCTCATTTGATATGGAGTTACATCAAATGGATGTGAAAACGACATTCCTCAATGGAAAACTAGAAGAAGTGGTTTACATGAAACAACCAGAAGGATTCTTCTTTATTGCTGGTTAAAATTTGGTATGCAAGCTTAATAAGTCTCTATATGGCCTGAAGCAAGCATTCCGCCAATGGTACTTGAGGTTCCATGAGGTCATCTCTTCATTCGGTTTTGTGGAGAATGTCATGAATTAATGTATATACAAGAAGGTTAGTGGGAGCAAAACTTGTTTCCATGTGCTATATGTAGATGACATTTTACTTGCAACTAATTATAAAGGGTTATTACATCAGGTGAAACAATTTTGACATTAAGGATATGGGTGAAGTGTTTTATGTCATTTGCATATTAAGATCCATAAGGATATACCTCAAGGTATATTAGGACTATCTTAAGAAACCTATACTAATAAGGTCTTAGAGAGATTTCGAATGAAAGATTGTTCACTGAGTATAGCACCCATTGTGAAGGGTGATAGGTTTAATTTGAACCAATGCTTGAAGAACATTTTGAAAGGAAATAAATGAAGAACACGTAAGAACCGGATTGATGATAGCCGATTACTTAACTAAAAGCATGCCACCAATGATATAAGGATCATATAATCAAGGGCATTGGCTCAATCATGTAAATTTTTCTTTATATGGAAGAATTTATGAGACTTTTATTCATTTGCAATGTTTTTCTCAATACAATTGTATACATTCAATAATTTTGAGAAAAATAGTTACATTTGATTTGGAGTAAGCATAAGGTTTATTCATGTATTTTATTTCAGCATGAAGTTTATGTGGGTTTTGGTTTAATATTTCATTTGATGGAATATTGAAATCAAGTGGGAGAATGTTATAATATTTTATTATTATTTCAAATGTGACCCCATTATTGTATTTCCCAATTCCAATTTATTGCCCAATTTATTACCCACATTTATCACATGATATTTACCTGTTAATATGTTACCATAATGGTCTTGATGGAAGACGTTGGTAATGTAAGAAACGGAATAAGACATTAGGTTGTCTATAGTCCAAACCCGATCACTATAGAAAGCACACCGTCACATTTGAGGAGTATTGGCTAGTGGAATAGAACGTACAAATTTGATGTTTCCATATTTGCAGACTGATCGTGCTTCGTGGGCCCGCCAAGGTTTTAGGGTTTTCCGCATTTGTAGATCTTCATCAATCACAAGAGGTATGTATGTCAATTTTTACGTTTCCACAAATTGATCCCGAATTTTGTAGGAATTTATTCATGAATGATAAATTGAGATTGTCATGTTTTATTTAGATTTAATCTTACACATAAATATCTATAAAGTTACTTAGAGGGTTTGGATTAACAAAGCATGATGTGACTTTGTTTCATGAGATCTGGCCTTTGTAAATTTTCGAATGTTGGATACAACAATAGGGTTGCCGGAGCCGACATCTACTGACCTGACCGGCTGTTCAAAATTCAAACAAGATATTGTGGTTCATGCACTCTAGAATAATAGTTGTGAGGAAGCTGCATACGATACGTAATGAGGTGCGTAAGATAAGCCGAACTTATGATTTTCATGGTCTCTCGATCTAGGTTGACTAATTGTTGAGATCGAGCCACCTACGGGGCGATCTGATGCCTGATACATGCTCTCGGCTGTGGATGCAATCACGTCGTTGAAAACATCTTGGGTTGATTACTAATTCCCTATTAAATCTGTCTTATGAATGGCAATTCAATCAGTCATAAAAATTTTCAATTTATTAATGTAGTATTGGCCAGGTTTACTCCTATGTAGAGGAAGTCTAATAAACCGTAAGCCCAAAGGCTTGAGCTCATATAATAATTCACATAGAGAAATAGGATTTTTCATTATCTTTTATGCAGTACCCTCAAAGAACATTAGTTGACACACAGTAAAAAGAGAGAGAGAGTAGAAAATCTGGATTGAGGGAAGTATCGAATTTTCATCAAGTGAACATCATAGGCCAATTCGTGATCCGATTCAGTTAAAATTTGGTCTACGTGTTCGTCACACATTCTTCTCGAATTTGATCAATTTGGTTTTCCATTCTCGTGGGTTGAATTGAACCTTCATTTTTTGGTGTCATTTATTTTTAATCTCTTGTGAAATTCATGTGTTGCCAAGAATGATGTCTTTGCTGCTATGTACCTCTAGTATTTACTAAAGAAGAATTTTGTTCATTTAATTTTGTCGATTAAAAAGATTTTTGGATGGACTTTGGTTCGTGGTTTTTAATCTCCTCACACAGAGGAAATTTTCCATGTATAAAATTGCTTTGTGTTTCCTTGCTTGGTGTTTATATTGCTCTATTATATCATTTCCTATCAGGTTTGCACAAGAGAGGAGATTGTTTTATTTCACTATGTTAATCCAATATTTTTCAGGTTGTTACCATTCTCCCGACATTTTGTGCAAATTTTATAGTCTTTCCTGCCCATTATTGTCGGAAATTATTGACATGGTGCCCAGTTATAGTCAATAGTCCTACATGGACAACTTTACTCGAAATGGTGACTCGCGTGAATTATCACGTTCAATTTTTTATGGCAATTGATCGAAATGACTGCATAGGAAGTTCGTGCAAAGGTTTGGAGCTACATTAACAAAATTCAAAAACTTATAAGACTGAACTGATATTTGTATAATGTGTTTAGGATTGAATTTCTATTTTTTCCATAAATTCTTAGATACGCTAGGAAAATTTTGATGAAATCAGCCAACCCACAATGGACAATAAATTTTTTCCCTAAGGCTAAGCCTTGTTTCCGATTAGTACTGTGATTTTCAACATAAAATTATCACGAAAATCAGTCATATAAGCAAATGGGTCGGGTGACAAGCACTATACCCTCACTTTGGGAGCTTGTATAATGAACTAAACATACGTACTCTGTCTTTTGACAAAGCAGTTTTTATAGACCATAAATCTACCACGTATTTTATATCGTTGCAAGTGTTTCCAATCCCCATATAGGCAACATAACTGCCTATCCAACATAAACATAAGTCAGGCATATTGTAAGGTTGAAGCAATCATGATTGACAGTCACATATTGAAGTGGCATCCTCGTACTGAAACCTCGAAACGCAATCGAGAGTCCGAAGGGTATAGAGTGAAGTGTAGGGATTAGTACAAAAATGCATTTCAAACTTGCACTTCTTCTTTACGGTCGACTTGCTCAAGATATATGAATCAAGTGTTACAATGTTATTCTCTCCTAGGAAGCGTATGCGTTCTCGTCATCAAAAAGTTGTTTTTGTAGGGATGTTCAATTACGATTAACACAATATTTCTAACTTGTTTTCCCAAGTTAGTGGATTTGATTCCTCACCTTTGTCCCCCAAGACACACGCTGTATTTACTGGAATAATAATATTAGAAATGTTATCATTTTCATACCTTGTTCAGTTGAAATGAAGCATAACTTTTTTTTTCTTTACTTGAGTCCTTGAAATTTTAAAAATCAATCACTTGAGTGCCATTGGCAATTTTCTTTGCCGTAAAATCTCTTAAGGCATCCGTCAAGAATATATTATCCAACTGGTAGGTTGATGCCGGTAATTGAGAAGGCAAATGACGTCCTTTATACATCTAATTGAACAACCCTAACTAATTTTCAAGGAATTTGGGCAAAATTCAACTTCCTTCTTCAAGAACCCTAATGGAACTCAAATTGTTCAAATTGGGGAAAATCAAATTATCAAATTTGCAAGAAGGTGTAGAAGGGAGTAGAAGGAGAAGAAGTGGCTCATGATTGTTTCGTGCTCGGCATATTTTATTGATGTAGTTTCAATAGATCATGAGACACAATCGGTCTGGCACGCCATTAAGGCATTCATACTTGGCTAATGAAAAAGATAACAATGGACGTGAGTTGTGTGATGGTATGCCTGTGTGATCACCTAAATACCTTGATGCGAATGATTATGCAGGGTGATGCTCGTGCCGATGCGTATGATTATGCGAGACAATGCCTAATTAAGTTTGGAGTGTTGTATCCTTGCATGATCACTTAATGTGGCACCCCCGGACTGCTAAGGTTGCCACAGATACCTATCGCTCTACCTATTGTATACTAGTCTAATATCTTTCATTCGGTTTAAAGAGGAGCCATAGTCCATAGGAAATTATTTTATTTTATTTTATTCTGAAAAGGTTTCAGCACAGCTCATCAATGGAAGTATAAACGAGTCTCACCATCCCTTACTCCCATGACAATAATATAATGCACACCGACTACGCACCAAAGGAAAAGATAAAGCCGAGTCACTTTTATTCACATTTTTACAATGGATATCTCGGGTCGGTACAACAAAAAGCCAAGATTTTTAGCTATACTTGGCTATAACTCAAAAGACATCTCAACCCTACATCGAACATGTATACCCCTCCATCTACAAGTGTCGGCTATCCCAAAAAGTGTCAGCTCCCACCAGTCATAAAAGCCATCACACCTAACCCGGTGCATTGGGCGGCGGCTGCGGCAACATCCCTAGCATCACCCCATCGCGACAGACGTGGACAGATAGAAACTCCTGGACGACTGGGCCCCCAGTTAGGCCCACATCATACATGACTAGCACGTGGACTCGAATGAACACCAGACTGGGAATAGTGACATAGATGTGGTCCGCGCACTCGACCTCAACGTCAAACGGTAAGCCATAGAAGGTACTGCGCGCGACCGGTGGTAAAGGCATCTTTTTAATCTGAAATGTTAGTCCCCAAAGGGGTGAGTACAACCACTCAGCAGTAAAGATCCATCAAACTACACAAAACGTTAAACAGAACAATCAAGATATCATGAATAAAGTACATATTATTCATACATTTGAGCATACCTCACCTTACAGCCATGCATATATCACCATACAACGTGCATATACCACCATGCACTTGTATATATATATATATATATATATATATATATATATATATATATATATATAATCAAACATCTATGCATATATCACCATGCAACATGCATATACCACCATGCACTTGCACATGTATCATCAAACAGCCATGCATATATGTACACATCCATGCGCATGATTCAATTTCAAATTTTATCTTTCAATTGGATCACATCATTTTTCTTTCCCGGGACCAGTAATTGCATCCCCCATTTATCTCTCGCACCTAACTTGGCAATGTGAGGAACCTCCGGCACACACCTCCAAGCATCCGACACACACCTCCGGGCATGTCGTACCCCAACTGGCATCACGAGGAATTTCTCCCCGGCACACACCTCCAGGGCTTCCGGCACACACCTCCGGGCATCCCGACACTCCCGGGTCATCATTGGCTCACACCTCCGACGGTATCCTCATTACCATACTTTATCTTTATATATGTGTCTCATTATCAACATAGCATATGATGTGATGGTAACAAACTCTAATTCAGCTTTTGTTATTATATGTTATACAAATTGTCACCACATATGCAGAAAAATCAATCACTCAAGACATTATATCTCATAGAGCAAATTCATTCATTTATATATTTTTGTTTTGAAAATGCAGTAAATTTTTGGATAAAACATAATGCACTCTTTTGGTTAAAACTCTTGAAAAATTAGTAAACAGCCTTAATAAATTCTAAAAATTTGACATGTTGTATACAAGATCTAGAGGAAAAAATTTCATGAAAAAATACCACACGAAAAGAACATCATTCATTTTGGTACAGTCCATGCATCACAGTCTTTTAAATTTCAACATTTCAGTTTGCACAGTCTCAGAAATAATTTCGATTAAATACCCAAATGAACTCTAAAAATTATGAAATTTTGGTATGTTATAAACAACACTTAGAGGTAAATATCTCATGAAGAAATTAAAACCCAATTCGTTCTAGATAAATAAATATAAATGATTAATTCCTCCTGTTCTCGGTGTCGATTTTCCAGATTAACTCCTTTCAAAATAATTTCGTTTCATCGACCTATACATGTCCGTTTCTTCTAATTCTCAGTATGTTATTCCTCAGAATGTTATCTACAACTTTATTAAGGACACAAGATTAGATTTTAACTGGATGATTTTATAAAAATCACAAAATCATACTAGGTTGAGGTAGCATTTTCCCAGATCTGGTTTCTTCAAAAGACAAAGATTTCACCAACCTATACTTGTTCATTTCCTCTAAATGTTTGATATGTTATACCTCAAGAAGTCCCCTACAACTTTCATTAAGGAATCGAAGTAAGATTTCAACAAAAAAATGCTACTTTACAGTCCACGAAATCACCAAGGTCAGCACAACAATTCCATATCTAGTTTCTTCAAAGGAAAAATCATTTCACCAAGTAATACTTGTTCGTTTTGTCTCAAAATTTAGTATGTTATTCCTTAAGATGTCACCTAAAACTTTCATCAAGAGGTCGAGGTGAGATTTCAAATAAAAATTTACATGCAGCACACAAACTCATTGAGGGTCGGACTGATTTTTCCAGAAAACAGCAAGCAAGACCATGACACCTCTCCGCAAAGCTCGGAAATTTCCTCATCTCAACCACAACCAAATGTTTATCATCCAACATACTCACATCACAGCAACCAAGGCGGTAGAAAAATGGACTCTACTTGCCTAATCCGAGCACAACACAATGGACTCTACTTGCCTCTAATCGGAGCACAACACAGCAAGCAAGACGGTAGAAAAATGGACTCTACTTGCCTAATCCGAGCACAACACAACAAGCAAAGACAGCGGGGCAAGGCGGGACTTGGAGGCTCGACGGCGGCGACGAATAGCAGCAAACGGCCTCCCTCTTCCTCTTCTTCTCTCGCATGCTCGCTCTCCCTCTCTCGAATTCTCTCTCTCTCTCTCGGACGGTCACTCTCTTTCAATTTGCCCACTCTCCCTCTCTTTCTTTCCCCTTCATCATTTGCAATCATTTGGTTTGCATGGCTAATGCCACTTGGCTCTAGGGGAAAGACACTTGGCATTTTTTTTCCCATGCACATTATGGGCTAGAAGATGGGCTGGGCCTCCTCCCCTTGGTCGACGGCACCTCCTTTCCTTTGGGCTTTGCAGGCCAAATGGTGGGGCTGGTCTTGGGCCTAAAATTCAACCCACTCTCTTCTAATTTTTCCCTTTTAATCATCACCTAATTACCCATCATATAATTACCTAATTACACTTATTCACTTGGCCATAAAACTTGCAACATTAATCCATAAAAATCAAATCCATAAGGTGCATAACCAAGAACAAAATTCTCATTATCAAATTATCATATAGCACCAACTTTGATAACCCAAGAACATAAGATACCTTTCTATTAAAGTGTTTGGCCTTAATCTATTACAATTCTTCAGTCTAGTGGCCACAACATACTTCAACGACACAACCATTCACTTTTCCATAGGTCGTAATGCCTCTAGAAATTGCCATGAAATTTTGGGATGCCACACTTAAATACCCCGATACGTATGATTATGCAGGATGATGGCCATCCCGATGCATATGATTATGCAGGACGATGCCTAATTAAGTTTGGAGTGTTGTATGCTCCTGTTATCACCTAAATACCCCGATGCAAATGATTATGAGAGGTGATGGCTCCATCCTTATGCATATGATTATGCGGGACAATGCCGATAAACCGGATGATTGCGAACCTTCGGGTTGGCCTTGAGTCCTGAGTGACCGTAATAATCTGGACATGGTTGTATGAAAAGTGCATGAGTGCATGAATGCATATGACAAGAATGATGCCATTGTCTGTATATGTGTAGCATAGATATATATGAGTTACGTGAGAAAAGTCCATGAGTTAAATGTCATTTTAGTGACTTATGTGGCACATGCATGCTTTGATCAACCATATTTATGAATTGAGAGACATGAGGAAGTATGCAGGTCGATATTCAAGTAAGAAAGGTTTTGGATTTGTACGCCTTTGATTAGGACTCAAGAGATTTAAGCTGCTACATTGTGTATGGTGTTATTGTTATGCATACCTGGATTATTAAACTATGAACGCCGTAAGCTTAATGGAATGGTGCACACACAATGATTATTATACTATAATTGGACACGTGATAGAGTGTCGCATGTTGAGTGGCCTAATTCCTGTTGATAGATAATGCAAAGCAAATGCCTTGCTATTAATCTACCATCAATAGATAAGTTGCATGTTTAGGGCGTCTTTGAGGCAAAGAACCCTCCTACGCGAGGTTTAGGGAGTTTACTCATAGAGATATTTATATGTCACCCTGTCATGGTATAATATTTTTCAGGCCCACATAGTATGGAGAACCGTCATGTTCGGTTCGAGGTTACATTGGAGACGAGAGTTTGGCCTGGCATTAGTGAAGTTTAGATGAACCTTGACCCACGGTTGGTTGGTTGGAAGTTGCCGGTGTAAAGGCTTGTAATCACTAAACTTCCTAGTTAACAGTAAATTTATAAAGGAAGTACTTGGTTTTGATGTTGTGGTGTATACCTTTTACTATCCCTACTATTTGTTCATGGTTGGGAGATGTTTGTTCTGCTTCCACTTATGTAGAATCAAAAGATAAAATGAATGGATTGGCGACACACCTTGGGACGTTGCAATTCCCTGACTAAAGAGATCGAGGGATGTTGCGTGCTCAAGGGTCGGGGCGTGACACACCTTGTCGTTTCGTTCCTAGTTGTCCACAACTTGGTCTAATATCTTGCATCTATTTATCAGCGGCCAACGCAAGCTTAATTCGAGACATGCAAAATGGGTAGAATTTCTTCAATCCTTTTCTTTTGTCTCAAGATATAAACCTAGGCACACAAATGTTGTAGCAGATGCTTTATCGAGAAGATATTCTATGCTTGCTGTTCTGGACTCTAGGATTCTTGGATTACAATCAATGAAAGAACTTTATCCTAAAGATGCAGAGTTCTCATCCATCATCAACAATTGCAAGCGGGGAGTTCAAAGTACATATTCTTTGCAAGATGGGTTTCTTTTTTAAGGAAATCGATTATGTGTGCCGAAGAGTTCTTTTCGCGAATTGCTGATTCGAGAGGCGCATGGTGGAGGATTGGCTTGTCATTTTCGTATTAACAAAACTCTTGAGGTTCTTCAAGAGCATTTCTATTGACCAAAGATGAGTGGAGATGTGCATGCTATCATCTCAAGGTGTGCAACTTGTCAAAGATCAAAAAGCCATTTCCATCAAGGTTTGTATACTCCACTTCCAGTACCATTGCAGCCCTGGGAAGATGTTAGCATGGATTTCATTGTGGCTCTACCAAGAACTCAAAGAGGAAAAGATGCTATCATGGTGGTCGTCGATCGATTCTCTAAAATGGCTCATTTCGTGCCATGTCACAAGACCAACGATGCATCTCATATTGCTGAATTATATTTCAAAGAGATTATTTGCATTCATGGAGTACCAAAGACCATTATGCCGGATCATGATTCCAAGTTCTTAAGCTACTTCTGGAGGACTCTATGGAGAATGCTTGGTACAAGACTCTTATGCAGTACGGCTTGTCATCCACAAACTGATGGCCAAACGGAGGTAACAAATCGTACTCTAACCACTGTTCTTTGTGGTATGGTGAGTAAATCTTTGAAAGATTCGGATTTAAAGCTTGCACATGCTGAAGTTGCTTACAATCGATCACTGAGTTATACTACTGGTCGATCGCCATTTGAAGTTGTGTATGGAATTAATCCTCTCACACCCATTGATTTGATTCCAATTCCATCTAACTCTCAAGTAAGCTTTGATGGCAAGAAAAGAGCTGAATCGATGAAGAACCTCCATGAGCAAATTCGATCCAAGATCGAAAAGGCCAACGAATCTTACAAGAAGAAAGCTAATAAACATCGTAAGAAGACTCAACCACTCTCCACCTGCCTTCTTTCCTTGCTGCCACCGAGAATCCTCATGCAAATAATTAATTAGATAGCTAATCAAAGGAACAAAAGGAAATTCGGAATAAAGGAGTAGAGGGAGGGTAAACCGAGCAGAGCCGTGAGCAGTGAGAGAGAGTGAGCAGAGAGAGGAAGGAAGGGACTGCTTCCCCTCTGTCTGTGCTCGTGTGCCACAGCCATCGAAACTGCTTGTGTTCACCGTTGCCAAGCCGTGTCCGTGACCCGAGCTTCTGTTTTTACTCGCCGTCGGTGCTTAGGACTTGAGGCAAGTAGAGTCCATAAAATCTACACTTTGTTGCTGAGGTTTACTTGCTGTGATGATGTGTGATGTATGGTGAAATTCGAATGGAGTAGAGGTGAGTATGTTTGAAGATGAAGTAGCTATGTTCTAAGTTTTGTATTCTGTTTTCTGAAGAAACAGTTTGTCCTTTGGTGAGTTCATGAGTTGCATGCAATGCTCTACTTGGAATTTCACTTTGACTTCTTAGTGAAAGTTGTATAGGACTTCTTGATGGTTAACATACTATAATTTGAGATGAAATGGACAAGTATTGAGTGGTAAATCCCTTTTTCTTCGAAAATACTAGATCTGGAAAACTGCTCTTTGACCTCTTACGATTCTATGAATTTTATAAAATTTTCCAGTTCGAATTCGACTTCGTGCTCTGGATAATATTTGTAGATAACATCTAGAGGAACAACATAATGAAATTTCAGAATAAACGGACCAGTAATGACTAAGGAAACGATTTTTCTTCAACACGGGTAGATCTGGAAAACGGTACTGAGAACAGGAAAAGTAAATCGACTTTAAATTTTAATTCAGAACGAATTGGACTTCGATTTCTTCATCAAACTTGTACCTTTAGATCTTAGTTACAACGTGTCCAAATTTCAGAATTTTCTGAGTTCATTTAGGGGTTCAATAAAAAACAAATTCAAAACTGTGCAATCTGAGTTGTTCGGACTTGGTAATGTTGCAATGCGTGGTCTATACTGTTTTGTATGAGATTCTTTTGGAAAAGTGTTTTGCATGAAATATCTTTATTTATGTCTTATCTACAACATATTCAAATTTCGTAATTTTTGAAGTTCATTTGCCTATTTAACAAAAATGTCTCAAAAACTGTACATGAGTAAGGCTAAAAATCATTTTCTTGTGATATACGGACTGTACGTATTTTGTGAAGCCTTGCTTGATACGGTGGTCTTCACGAAATATGTTTTCCTAGATCTTCTCTACAATGTGGTAAATTTTCAGAATTTACTTCCACCATTTACTAATGTTTCCGAAATTTTCATGAACCGCATGTATTCTGATTTAGCTGGAAATTGTGCTATTTACTAGTTATTGAAATTGTTATGTGAATCATGATATTATGGATTTTCACTCGTGCAATGATGTGATGACATTCATACATTCATATGACATTAAATGTTGATGAATTTTCATGAACTAAAAGAAAGATTTCTTTTTAAAAACCATTGCATCAAATGGTACTTTTCCCAATGCATATTACATGATTTCAAAGAGGCTGATTTCAACCATTGGCATTGTCACATCAAATGTAAAATTGAGAATGAGATACTTGAGAATATGCATTGTAATGAGGATACCGTCGGAGGTGTGAGCCGACGATGCCCCAGAAGTGTCGGGATGCCCGGAGTGTGTGTGCCGGATGCTCGGAGGTGTGTGCCAGATGTTCTCAGGAGTTTCGAGATGCCCGGTGGTATACGGTACGTAATTCCAGGGGAAATGCCTGGTGGTATTTCGGTACGTAATTCGGGAAAGCCTTGGAGGTGTGTGCCAGGGGGATTCCCTGTGATGCTAGTTGGGATGCGAGATGCCTGGAGGTGTGTGCCGGAGGCTCCTCGCGATGCCAAGTTGGGTGCGAGCGATAAATGAGGGATGCAAACATTGGTCCCTGGAAGAAAAATGATGAGATCCTTGTGAAAGATAAAAATTGAAATTGAATCATGTGCCTATGCATATGGCATGATGCATGATTTGCTTATAAAAGTAAATTGATGCTATTTGACATTGAGAATGCAATCATGAAGGCTTGAATGGATCTCACGGGGATGTATACATGATAGCATGGATGATATGAAACATGCGTATATATGTGCATATGGCATGGAATGAACCTCATGGAAATACAAGCATGATTGCATGGTGGTATATGCATGATGGCACGGTGAGATATGCGCGATGGCATAGTGAGATATGCATGACTACATGGTGATATATGCACGATCGCATGGTGATGTATGCTCGATAGCATGGATGATATGTGCTTTACTCGTGATATCTTGATTGTCTTGTTTGTTGCGTTGTGTAGTTTGATGGATTTTTACAGCTGAATGGTTGTACTCACCCCTTTTTGGGGACTAACATTTCAGACTAGAAAAGATGCCTCTGCCACCGCCACTCACAAACGGACCGACTGGCTGGGTGTGACCATGAGGAGGAGGTTAGCAGAGGAAGGAAACTTTTGGAATGCCGGCACTGAAAGATGGACATTTAGCAAGTGGTTGCTGAGGTCGTTAAGCCACTTTTGAAGTAGCCGGGTGTAGGAAACCACGGCACTTTTTGGATGTATCGTCGAACAATGTCCATTTAGTTATGTAAATAAAAAGTGTACGACTTTTAACTTATAAAATGTTTAGTTGGTGTGCGTTGTTCCTGAATATAGGAAAGGGAGTTGTTGGATACGCTTCCGCCATATAAATTGCACAAGGACCGACCTAAAAGATATAAACCTCCAGGATTGAAAGACCTTCAGGTCAAGCAGGAGAATGGTAATCGAACTGTGGCGACCCTAACGGTTCGGGGGCCGTCGAGGGGTGCCACAGTCAAAGATAAGTCATGTGTAACTCAGCAATTTTGTAGATTTTCTATAGACAATTCTTGTACTTTTAAAAATACTAAAACTGAAAAACTTAATTTTTTTAGCTTTGCATCTAATCTATAATCAAATTCTTTTAATATGTTTTTTAAATAAATTTACTAATATATATCATTTACATTACTCTCAACACGAAAATGTTAAAGGTTATATAGTCATTGTTTATTTTTTGCAATTTTAAAAATACTAAAACTAAAAACTTAATTTTTTGAGCTTTGTATCTACTCTATAATCAAATTCTTTTAATATAATTTTTAAATAAATTTACTAATATATGTCTTTTACACTACTCTTAACATGAAAATGTAAAAAGTTATATAGTTATTGTTTATTTTTTTCAATTTTAAAAATATTAAAACTAAAAAACATAATTTTTTTAGCTTTGCATATAATTTATAATCAAATTCTTTTAATATAATTTTTAAATAAATTTATTAATATATATCTTTTACATTACTCTCAACATGAAAATGTAAAAGGTTATATAGTCATTATTTCTTTTTTGCAATTCTTAAAATACTAAAACTAAAGTACTTAATTTAGTCATACTAAAGGGCTTTTCAAATATATGTTTACCAAACAGTCTTGCATATCCCTAAAGCACTTTTTAGTTATAGTTTACCAAACAGTCTAGCATTTCGGAAAATACATTTACCTCAAAGGTATTTGCATTCTCCCAAGGGCATTTCTCTAAAGTTGAACCAAACGGGCCCTTAGTGTCCAAAGCGAACAATATGTGTACAATGGACATATCTAAGATCGGGAGAGCAAAGTTCCCAGATCTAAAACTAGATTGGACAAGCAACGAAGAAACAAAACAAAGTAAAAAGAAAAGCAATTAACTAGGTAGGAACGACGCTTTCAACCCTTTTTTTTCCACCGATTGATTAAGGATGTTGTTGAAAGAAAAGATTGATCGTGTTCTCTTACAATAGAATATCTCTTTTCTTTATATAATGGTATGGACACCTTTTTTTCTTCTTTTCTGTGTTATGTTTAAAAATTGATTACAAATTCAATTTGAACACTCTTATATTTTTAAAAATATAAATATAACATGTAATCATTCAAGTTTCATCCTTTAAAATATTAAAATTAGAATTTGGGACAAAATAATAAGTTTTTTTTTTTAAGAAAGGACAAGACAACCAGACACTAATATTTCCCCAAAAGAAGAAGTAATGATATTATGTAATTAGGTTTTGTATACATTTTTCTCTTTTGTTCGAATGGTTTTGAATACATTGACTCACCCTTTACCTACACTGCATCTTTATGAGATGCATGGCTCTTTTAATGCAAACATTTAAGCAAAAGCAAGGAAACATTCATTTGATCGTCCCAAACAATCATCGTCTTACACGTGAATCTCAGAACTTGAAATCCTTTCGCTTGACCTCTATCATACTCTTAAACCTTACGCCCAAAACTCTAACATCTTTCAACTTAGTTTGTGAACTTTCACTCTCTTGCATAGACCCTTAACCTTCATCCGTACACTTTACTGTGCCAAACTTACAAATTATTTCATCAATCTTCACCGTATTTTCCTGCCAAATTATGCAGTGCAAGTGCTTCTCAAGTCTTACGGAAGGATTTCCCTAGAGGAAACTGTTGTTCGTAATAAAATAATTTAGGTTACATTCGGCAGTCAAGATGAAATTTAGGATAAGACCCGCATTTGGTGCTTACTCAAGACAAAATAACATCTCAGATTAAAATATCCCACAGGGAAGGTGAGATAAAGGTGGCTAGGATTTCTAATATCCATAATAGGAAAGTTATTTTTCTCGAAATTAACAAAATTAAAATTATATTTCAATATGAATATTATTTAAATTCTAATGTAAGAAATTCAAAATAATAAAAAATAACCATTTAGTTTTTCAATTTAATCTTATTTTTTTATATGTTCAAGTTTAATTTATCCTATAAATATTTGTTACATATTTTAGATATTAGTACAATTTATTATTTGATAAAATTTTATTACATAATGATGAAGGGGAAAAAACAAAGAAAGTAATTAAAAAAAGAGAGGAAAAATAAAGTAGGGTAGAGGGCCGCGAGGGATGTTTACAAATTTTGTTTGTGAACTCTTAGGTTCATTTACAGTAAAATGCCATTTATACCCCAAAAAAAAATATGCATAATATAATATCAATATATTCGACTTTATTATTGCGATTCACTAAACAATGGATATGACCAAATCTCTGAATATCATTTCCTATCCTGACTAGAAATGCGATATCAAGATTTTTGGACCTACTCGATTAGTGAGCTAACTAATGATGATTAGGTTATTTTAATTGTCACTAAATGGAGATGTGTCAATTTTAATTTTTCGGAACAATGGTACTTGGCCCGTTAATTAGTCGAGAAATTTTTGTGCTAATTGGATGAATTATGGATCATCAAAAGGATGTAGACGTGCATTAGGCCTGAGTTTTTGTGATTCGTTGATCCTAGTTAAGAGTCATCTTTGTTGGGAAGTCTGCATGTTCAACAAAAAGATAAATGTGCATGGACTATGTGTTTAAGATACCTTGTAATGAATACCATCAGAGAGCATACTGACAATGCCCCATGGAATCGGAGAGAAATTCGAGATGCGAACGTAAAGTGTGCCCTAGATGCTTTAGAGAGGGTTAGAGAGGCCTGCGTGGGTTAGAGAGGGTACTGGCGTACATCGCGGCGAATTGGAGGGCTCATCAGAATCCCACTAGATGGGAGTTATTCCTCCTTACATGATCTGGTGAGTGCACTGGCCATGTGTCTTGGAATGGAAACTGAAAGTGAGAACAGAGAATTGTGTGAAACGTACGTGCATGTATGGTTGAATCGTCTACCGAGTCGTTAGGTTCTTTTGTCATGAGTATAGGACACTTATATTAGTTATTTTGTCATTATAGTCTCTATGAGTTTCATCATTCTAATCCCATGTCTTAGCCGGATATTTTTTCGTGTGCATGTGATAGGTGGATTGCTTAGTATAGGGCTTTGGATAGTTTATTTGTTGGGCATTAGCTCACCCTAGTTAATATTTATATTTTTCAGATCCATAGTTATGCTGCTACTCCTGAAACCCCCATCTCCTATTACGGCACCCTAGACTTTGAGGGGCAGCTATACGAGTTCATAAACTCACCTTCCCTTCTATGATTTTTGTGCATCACACATTTACACTTCGGGTAGAAATAGGCTCACTTGCTTGCTATATCACGTACCGCGTCGGGGCAATCTATGCCAAGATCGGAGGACTTTTGGTAGGTCCTCTGCCATTCCCGGAGGACAGTAGCAGTGGTGATAAGGACGGCAGCAGTGGGAACCATAGGCAAGGCTGTTGATGATGGTGGTGGGGATTCATTTTTGGGAGGCACGGTCTTGACACTTTTTGGGATCGAACCATGTAGATGGGTGGCATGTTGTGAATAGTTTGAGGGGCATAGATGATGATTAAGTGGATAGCCTGTGAGAGTAGTATATCCTTTTGACCTCCCAGTATAGCTTTGTTATCACCCATGTATGTACATAAAAGATAAGAAAATTAAAATGGTAAAGCACGTGACGTTTGCTTGACTCTTTGCGTTCATCCTCTTGGTGTTGTTTGTTTGATTTCACACTTTTGCTTCCACTTGTGCTATAAGTGAAAAGATATGTAACTCACGTTAGTAAGGTGGCAGATTGGGATGTCACAAGAAATTCAAATGACCAAACATAGATTTAATGTGTTATAGCTGGTTCACTTACATTGCATGACTTAATCCAAAGAGTTTGATGATGTTGACAATTGAAATGATTCTCAGATTCAAGAGGGTAAAATGCAAGGATTTAAAGTGTAAATTGGAATGTACGTATGATAGGGTGAGTATTATGTTGGGTGAGCTGGTTAAATCGAATTAACGTGTAAAGAGGGAGAGTTCTCGTGAAGGAAGGGGGACAGAGGTAAAATTGAAGGATTTAAAGTTTAAACTTTAACATCGAAGAGGGAGAGAGAGATTTCGAGGGAAATATTGTCTAAAAAGTTTTAAATCTATCGCACTTTTACTAATTCAGTCATAAATATTTTAATTGTAATAATTGAGTCACGATCTTTTCACGTTTTGCCAATTGAATTCATTTTACCAATTTTGGCTAAAAAGTTACTGAAGTAGATACTAGCTATCGTGGCGTGAGCAATCTTGAGGTGGACAATTTTTAAAAATATTTTGACATTTTTTTGAATTTATTTATTTTTTATTTTTTTTCCTTTATTTCCTTTTTTCTTTTCTTTATGTCTTTATTTCTTTTCCTTTTAGTCAATCACCAAATCTTGATGATGGCCGACCATCAACTAGAGGCAAGGCTTGCCCAAGCCAAATTTAGCAGGGGTTGAGCCTCCCCAAGGACGGGCGAGGCTCACTCTCACTTAGGGGTGTGCAAAATACCCGGGAACCGCCCGGACCGCCCAGAACCGGACCGGAACCGCCCGGAACCGACGGTTCTTGAGGGAACCGGTCCGGTTCCCGGTTCCAATTTACGGGAACCGGTGGGTACCGGTCCGGTTCCCGGTTCCATGGGCAGATCCGCCCGCCCGCCCACCCGGACCGGACCGAACCTTTTTAATATTAAAATATTACTAAAACAAAACAAACCCTAACCGAGACCTCTCTCCTCTGTCCTTCTTCGACTTCTCTCCTCTGTGACCGTCTATCTCTCTTCTCTGTCTCTCTTCTTCTGCGACTTCTTCGACTTCTTTGGTTCTTTTGTGACTGTCTCCGCCCAGCAATGACCCGCGACTGCTGCTCGCCTCCTCGCGCCGGCCGCTGCTGCTGTTCGCCCCCTCGCACCGGCCGCCACCCGCCACAGCCTTTGCTCCGCCCAGCAATGACCCGTGACTCCACGGCTCGCCTCCGCGCCGACCATTGTGCCAGCAGTGAGGGAGAAGTGGATCGACATCAAGAAGGCCAAGATCCTGCGCGACCGCGTCAAGTGGTGCTACCACGTCGAGGGAATCAACCACCTCCAGAAGTGCCACCACCTTGTCCGCCAGTACCTTGAGTCCACCCGCGGCATCGGCTGGGGCAAGGATGGCCGCCACCCCTCCCTCCACGGTCCCCTTCCTCTTTCCCCCTCTCTTTGACTCTGTTTTTGTGCCTTAGGAATTGTGTGGCTTTGGCATTGAGTTGATTGATTGTGGTCGGGTTGAATTAGTTGAGGCGTCAAGATCGGTTCCATGGATCCACCCGAGAACCGGACCGGACCGGCGGTCCGGTTCCCGGGTGGATCCATGCAACAAACGGGTGGATCCCGGTTCCAATTTTTTGGAACCGGTCCTTAGCGGGCGGTTCCCGGTTCTAGGTCGGGAACCGCCCGCCCGGACCATGCACACCCCTACTCTCACTAGAGGCTAGCGAGGTTAACCTCACTAGCTCTCACCTCTGACCTCACTAGCTCTCACCTCTGGCTAGTCATTGATGCTCGATGACCAACTGGAGGGAAAAGGGAAGAAAAAAAAGAAAGATAAGGAGAAGAAAAATAAATAAATAAATAAAAATTTTGAAAAAATATTATTAAAAACTGTCTATGATAGCGTCGGCTCTGTCACATAGGATGGCCAATATCCATGTCAGCAATTTTCTGTCAAAATCAGTCAAATGGACTCAATTGGCAAAACGTGAAATGATTTAGGACTCAATTAACATAATTAAAATGTTTAGAAATGAATTAGCCAAAACGAAACAAGTTTATGAATTTTTGGATAATTTTCTTGAGTTCTAGAGGAGAATGAAACTTTACCCACAAGCTATTTGACACTTCTCATATGCCACTAGGCATTCAACCTTACTAGAATATCCTATCTCTCATCACATTTATAGTGTTAATTTTGCACGATACCGCTCCTTCTGCAAAGTTAATGAACTTAAGAAGAAAACTCCTCAACAGATTTATACGTGACAATATTCATCCATGAGCTTTGAGGTTTTAAAAGAACATGAGGCACTTTAAAAATGGCTATATTTTTTCTCCATTCCAGATCGAAAAAAAATTATTTCAACCATCATTTGATTGGCAATTTGCAAGATATGAATTTCAACCACATGCAAATTTAGCTAAATTTAATAGTAGGTGATGCTTATACGTGCAATCCACCAATCAGAGTTGTTATATTTCTTACAACTAGGAACGAGGGAAAACATGGCTCCTTTGAAAACATCAACCACCTGTTAGAAGTGGAATTTTTTCCTAGACTGGGGTCATGTGGATCAAAGCCGTCTAAATGTAGAAAGGCCATATAGTTCCTCTAACTTGTTTTTATTGGTGGATTAGAAACATGGACGTCACTCAAATGTACTCGTAGGACGCGATCATCGCAAGGTGAATTCTGCCGCTTCTCACCACTCCGACAATAATATCGAACTCAAACTTCCTCCTCTCTACCTGGTCAAAGAGGCCAATGCCTTCAAATTCGACCCTGAAATGAAAGGAAAACCACTGAAGCCAGCTCCGTGTGGTGAGGGTCTCGTCAAGTACAGGGCAGTTAAGTACTTGAACTCCAAAGTCCTAGCTAGGTGTGTCAAAAACCAAACCGAACTGAAAAATCCGATTCTCATTAAAAATTGAAATTTTTTTTATTGGTTCGTTTTTTATCGGATAATTTAACCGAACTAAACCGACAAACCGATAAGAGCTTATTTCTTAGAAATACAACAGAAAAGAAAAACAAAAACAAAAACAAAAACAAATGCAAAAACTGAAAAACCGAACCGAACGGTTGACACCTCTAGTCCTAGCTTGCCTCATCATAGTCCACGCAAGCAGCTCGACTTTGCTTTCTGTGTACATAAGCGTCGTTCCTATAAGATGCTAAAAAACGCAATCCCATGATCTCCATAACTAAAACAAAAACATATATATCATCGAGTAAAAATATTAATGCACCTATTTTGGAATCCATCATTCTTGATGTGAAAGCAGAAAAGCGATGATCCAATCGTAAGCCCTTCTCCTCTACTGCTCTCTATATGACTAGCTCAATGAGACGGCCCATGTCTGCCAAAATACTCATCACCATGATCGAATCTAATAATCTTTATAACTTTTGCCAATTGTTTCTCTACTTTAGTCCGAAAAATCTTGAATTTGTCAAGAAATTCGAACTTTTCTTTAATCAAGTATTGGTGTCCATATTGGGAATAGTCATCAATAAATGTGATAAAAAAAATTATGCACAAAGTTGCTATTTATGGTCCACTAATATCAATGTGATAACCTCCAACAAGTCAAAACTTCGAACTGTTGTTTTCTTCTTTATCTTAGTCATCTTACATCTACAACAATCTATGCAAGTCTCTAAATTACTTTTAAGAGAAGGCAGGATGTTAGCCTTTATTAGCTTTTCTATTTTTTCTTTACAAATGTGACCAAGATGTTTATCCCATTATGCATAAAATTGTTCCCTCGGTAGAGGCCTTTTGAAAATAACATTTTTAGCCGAATAAATGAGGTACATATCGTTGGGAGATAAAACAAACAATATTATCTATTAGATAAATTGCAACACCCAACTTTATTTGAATTATAAAGCATAGAAATATTATTGTTCCTTATTTCAAAAAGAGTATCCACACATATCCCAACAAGACAAAAAAACTAAGTTCCACCTAAATGAAGGTACATAAAAAATATTTCTTAAAATCATCCTAAAACCATATCTAAAATCAAAATAACATTTCCCACGAACTCGACGTCAACTTTAATATTGTTTTCCACGATGAGTTTTAATTCATCCTAATTTGATGTCCTTCGGTTTATGAATCCTTGTATGGTAAACGCAACATGATTAATTGCACCGCAATTTAGCCACCAAGAACTGGATGGGGCTTCAGATAGGTTGGATTCAAAAACAAATGCCAAAGAATCATTACATTTAGGCTCACTCTTGGTTTTCTTGGACAATTAAGCTCTATATTTATTGGAGTGTTTATTTGCATGTCATCTCTCCTTACAAAAGTAGCAAATAACACCGTCTTTCTTGAAGGATGCTTTCTTAGAACCCAAACTATTAGAAGGATCAGCAGCTTCAGAATTTCCTTTATTGTTGGGAGGACGAATAGCTTCAAAATTTTCCTTATGATTATAATTTTTGAACTTCTTATCTTTGTTATTACTAGAACTAGAACCATAAAGGGTAATGTGCCCTTTATCTTTCTTTAATTTTTTTTCCCTCTACCACTACCCTTACAATCAGGTCATTAATTGACCAGGTCTCATCTTAAGAACTATAATTGGTCTTAATAATCCCAAAATCAGGAGGGAAAATATTCAAAGTTTGATGCACAATACAAATAGTAGGAATAACAACAATGAGAGCTTGAAGTATAGCCTGCAAATCTACCATCCTTAGAAAATAATCCCTAACTCCACAAGAACCATCATATACTTCATATAAATAGTATTTGCAAGTGTGTCCCTATCTCAGCATTAGACGACATAGTTTCTAGCCACCAAGGCTTCTAGCATCTATCTAGTAGTGTAGTCTGCAGGCAAACCAATTTTCAAATGTTTCATGGATAGCAAGCAAATTCGATTGCTCTTTTCCCAAGCAATAAAATGTGCTTTCTGAGGTTTTGTACTCTCGTTAATAAGATATGCCGACTTATCGGCAATAAGAGCCATATGAACATTTGCCATCTCCATAATAGACAAAAAAATCTTCTCTCCATCTCTTAAAATTTGAACCGGCAAAAATCTCAATAATGACGGAGTTACTATTTATAGAAAATGTGACTAGAAAACAAGCAATGTATATAATTAGTATCATGTGAACACTACGTAAATTTGACATACAAGTACACATCCAGAGAGTTACATGCAAAATCACATAATCACCTTTGGGAAGAATATATGACATGCGGTTATACACTCCCCATATAATAGTGGTTATGAGAATATATTCTAACTTTCGTGAATTCATCACCTTTGGGTGTATGAACCACTAGGATCAATCACTCGTCCACCACACTATCATGTATCCCTCTATGAATTAATACACAATCACCTCCTTTGGAAGTATGACCACACATTAGATTAGGAGATATCCCATCATTATATGAGACTGATATTTCTCAAACCCAATCAAGTGTGCAACTTTGGCGACTACAACTCAATTGAATCCTTGAAACTCTCTCATACCGGGGATACAAACTTTACTTCTCACTTATATCATATACATGTGATTCTAACTTTAATGATAGGAGCAATTTATCACTAAAATCACATATCATGCCAATTACAATGTTTATTCATTAATATAAGTTAAACTTTATAAATATGTTATCAATGAATCACATTCTTTATAATATCTATGTGATGATGTGGCACCACCTGACGGCCCCTGATCCGTTAGAATCACCACAATTCACTTGCTTTCTCTTGACCTGATAGTCTATTACTCTGATACCATAGAATTTTGGTAAGTCCACGAGATCTGGGGGTCTATATCTTTTTTTCATTAGTCTCTGCACAAAATATGGCAAAAGCGTATCCAACAACTCCCTTTCCTATAATCAGAAACGATGCACACCAATTAAACACTTTTATATGTAAAGGCCGGACACTTTTATTTACATAAACTAGATGGACAATTGATTGTCAGTACATCAAAATGCCAAAGTTTTATATACTCGGCTATACTTCAAAAAGATATTTGACATTTCCAACAATCATAAACATAAAGTCCATCTATCAGTGTCGGCGTCCAAAATTTCCTTCCTCTGCTGTCCCTAGCTCGTGGTCACACCCATCCGTTCGGTCCATTTGCTGGTGGCAGTGGCAGGGGCCCCAGCGTGCGTCCATCTCGACGGACAAATACAGCTATGTACTCCAGAAGTACAGGGCCGACAGGAGGACCGATATCAAACACCATAATCACTCTCACCCGTTCCGATTGCAGGTTGACCGAGACTCCATAAAATGTGCCAGGAGGTATGAGAAGCAGAGGCAACTCGTTTAGTCTGAAATGTTTGTCCCCAAAAAGGGGTGAGTATAACCAACCACCAGTAAAAGATCTACTCAACTATATCGTGTAGAACCATCACTATCCAATTTCATGCAAGATAGATAAAACATATAATCAAAGGAATGAGTATGCATCAAACCAGTAGAACTTTTCAAAGTAGTAGTGAATGCAATTTCAAAACCAAAGCACATCGTTTCAAACACATGGGCCTTGATTATAAGACTAAACTGATATGACACGTCCCATATTGTGCCACACAATTTTATCCAATAAACATGCATCACTTAGCAGAACCATCAGTTTTAACATTAAAAAAGATTTTTCTCCTGGAGGACCAATGTTTGCGTCCCTTTTGGCATTCGCACCCGACCTGGCATTGCAAAAGCCTCCAGTTTTCAATCACCGGGTATCCAAAGCGTGTTAAGTCACACCTCTTAAGCATCTCACACCCCACATGGCATCACGAGGAATCTCCGGGGCACACCATGTAAACCCCTACCCTCCGGAATTACGTACCGACAGTCTCGGGGTACCTTTAAGGCTCTGCGGACCCCAGGCATCCAAAGGCATCAACCCCTACGATCCTTATGGGCATCTGACTCCTGAGGTATTGTTGACCCGAGGGTCCAACGGCAGCAGTATCATCTCACATTATTTCAATATCAAAAACATTTTCAATGCATCGTTGACCCGAAGTCCCATGAGTTTTTCATCGAATTCTCAGTGTTGAATAATATGCTGAATGCCAAAACCATTATATCAGCTAATAAACCAAGATGCATTCACCTTTGAGATAAATTGAGCAAATTCGGAATAAAAACAACCCAAAATCAAAATGCACGGTTTTAGTAATAATTTTGGAATAACCCATAAACGAACTCAGAAAATTCTAAAGTTTTAGTATGTTATAAATAAGATCTAAAGGAAAGAATTTCATGAAGAACACTAAGCTAAATTAATCACGTATAAATATCAATAATTCACACAACTCAGCCCCAAATTTCTTCCTTTGACAGAATTTACACTTCGGCAGAAAAGAATCGTACATTAAAAGAAATTTGTGCCTCTGTATTGATTTCGAAAAATCTGACCAAAAACATATGTCCTAGTTTAAACAATTCCTCACAACTTTCATGAAGAAATCGGGACCAAAATCGCACCAGAACTGTCCCTAGAAAATCTACAAAATTGCTGAGTTACACACGACTTATTTTGGAAATGTGCGGATTCAGTAGGATCCCGAGTCTATACCACGATTATTTCACTTCCAAAAGTTCACCACAAATTGGGCTTTCGGTCATAGTTCAACAAAATCGAAATGCATAGAGATAACCAAAGCATTTCCTCAACTCTTTAATTCCAATCTACTTCAATCACCCAATAATTCCGCATTCAGCATCTAGTTCAGACGTTTCTCAAGTCTAATTGCACTACTTCAGACAATTTCAGACAATAACAGCCTTGCATTACATAGGCTAGTAGACATTTACTTGCCTTAAATCAGACAGTGTCGACGGCGAGAACTCAGGAAACTCGCGGTGAAGAACACGGCTTGGCAACCGGAAGCGCGAGTAGCGTCAGCGTCGGCAGCGCGCATGCACGGACGAAGGGGGGGCGACCTCCTTTCTTTCCTCTCACACCGATCACTCTCTCGCTCGCTGCTCACTTTCTCTCACTCGCTAGCTTCATACAGCTCCTTCTCTCTCCTGCTCTCATCGACAAGCACTTTGTTCACTAAATTAGCTGACTAATCTGTTTTGCATGCAGGATTTTCTGTGGCAATTTTGGTCGAGGGACAGCTGGGGAAAACGTGTCCTCAGCTTGAAATGTCTTGGGTTTCTACTGGCGATTGGCTTGCGAAGCAACATGTCCGTTGCTGGCCCTCATTTGGTCAATAATCCTCCTTCATAGTTGACTCAAGTCGACTAAATGGAGAGAGATTGGGGCGGCTTTGAACATGCTTGGCCTTTCCTCTCCATGCATGGCCGAAGTCTCTTCCTTCGGCTCACTAAGAAATCATTTGATAAAAGTCCAAATTCCCCTCTCATTTCATACACTTAGGTGGTATAATTGTGTAGTGTCAGGAACAAGTGTGCACGGGTCAGCAGGACCGAATGTGGTGCCGACGATGACGATGATATGACGAGGTTCAACATTGGTGCGAACTCCGATAACAATTTCGTCAATCCGCGATGTATCGTCATTTTTCTGAGGTTGGCAAAAAAATGCGGATGTGGTTGGTCTCACCAATGACCTTAAGTAAAGGAATTTCGACAAGATCATAATTTATCCAACAATTGGACCATTACTAAACGAGGCATATCGGTTCGATGATGATAACAAAACAATGTCCGTAGATGGTGTCAGTAACACAGTCCAACGATACTTCCGTCGATCAGTCACGTACAATTGCATATTTGAGGGTTGTTGAATTTCTCGAATGCCACGGATGACATATTTATAAATAAACACCTGTAGTTCCAAAATCATAGAAAAATACAAATATATGAAAATATACTAAAAAAACACATATTTAAGGATCTATATGTATTTTCATCAAACATGTAAAATAAATACACCACTAGAGCATGACCATACAAGCAATTAACCACCAACCACGCTCCCATTAGACGCTCCACTCGTCTGCATGTGCCGCCTGAGTGCACGGCGCATAGAGCACACGTGCAGGCGAACTTCCATGCAATCTAGTCCGACCGGTTCCGCGCTCGGTCATACGGTCCGGTCGATTGACCGATCCGTTCAACGGTAACCTAGTTTTGGCAGGTCGACGGGTCAAATCTTAGGTTGGGTCATGGGATCAATGGGTCGGGTCACTAGATTAGGTTGGGTCTTGGGATCAATGGGTCAGGATGGCATTAGCCCATCACATGCGCTAGCCAAGCTTACATGTGAGGGCACGTGGGCGCGTGCTCAAAACCCCTAGTGATGCGTGGCTGCGTATGCGGGGCATGTAAGGCCTCCCCTGGTAGCACGTCACCCACGGTTTTACTCATTTCTTTCTATTTATCTAATAAAAATTGAATTTTCTAGACAAAAGATCACGAAAATAGGGCAAAAATCTATCTGTTCACGTTCTAGGTTATGGCTGCTTTGATATCACAAAGAAGACGCTAAAACGCGCAATCCCATTATCTCCATAACTAGAACAATAACACATATATAATCGAGTAGAAAGATTAATACACCTATTTTTGAATCCACCATTTTTTATGTAGAAGTGGAAAAGCGATGATCCCAGTACAAGTCAATATCCTCTATTGCTCTCTATACCACTGGCTCACTAAGACGGCTCCCTCGCCCTTTACCGTTAGGTAAACGCTCTTTTGTGAGGATAATTATGAGAAGTAGGGTTAACGGAGAGACCTGACCACTATTCATAGAGTTTCCAACCAGACTCTCCCATTATGGGCTAGATTTAACTCGGCCTATACTAGCCAGTTTCATATTAGACTAATTAAAAAACTTTCTATCTCTCTTTAGACCAACATCGTAGAATGGTAAATTACAATATCAATTAATGTAGCTCACATTAGGAAAACTCTTACAATTCTAAGCGCAAGGAAAGTCATTTGGGACAAAGGCCTCACCATGAAGATGGTCTCCGTGTTCATGACAGTGTCAACATTCACCAAGTGTAGCTTTGTCCCTTTTAACGAGAACATGTTGGCCTTCAAGCGCAACCCGGGCCATCGTGGCTGCTCCTTCCATAGGTCCTCCTCGGTAACTAGAACAAGAACTTAATATTTGTCGTCTATTTTGTGGATATTGGACATTGGAGGAGGGTTATTTCCATAATAAGGTACTTTTAAAGAAAATGATCTTTTTTTTTTGTGCGTTTCATGAAGCTTTTAAAGTGAAAATTAGAAGTTGTTTTTTGATAGTTGTTATAAAAAAACCTGAGCACACATCTTTGAGAAACGGACTCGGAGTCTAATCTGGTATTGACCATGAGACCATGGCCTAGAGTCCGTGAGCCTCTATCTCAAAAATACCAAGACTAAGAACCTTGGGGACCAAGATGTTCGGGATGATACTCTGAGACCTAGCCGTCTAGACTCAAGACAACAAGGCCTGGACCTTCGAACCCATGCACGAGCTTTGAACCTCGCAATTGAGACTGACCTCAGGGGCCGGACTTAGGAACCATCGCTTGGACCCAAGAAACCAACGGCAGGGTCCCAACTCTAGCCCTAGGGGTGTAAAGTCTAGGTGTCGAAGTCCCAGGCCTATGTTAGTGTCCTGAGATGAGCTTCAAGATCCCAAGACTAGCACTCTTGGGTTCCAAACCCCGAAGTTTGGGTCCAGGGGTCTAAGTGTTTAGAGGATGTGGTCACAAGTGTAGCTCTGAAGCCCTCCCGTGGGTAGGCGTTAAGATTGGACCCATGAAAGAGAAGTCACGAGGGAGAAGGAGACATAGAACTTGTTTTTTTTATTCTTCAATTGTTCATTTTCATTTTTTTAAAATTTTTTTGGATTATTTTTTTAAGGTTAAATGTGAGTATGAGAGAATGTGGCCATCATCAATCAATGACTTGGTTGAAGAAAAATAGAGTCCAAATAGGATCATTTTATAGGGCATGTGTCGTTAATTGTGGGTTACAAGTTAGAGTAATAATTATATTTAGATAAATGATTAAGTGACAGTCTTATATCTATTGTGAGAATTAAAGTTTATTTTGGATCACAAAAAACCAATCACAAATAATTTTAAATTGTTGTGAGGATTACACTTTCAAGAATTTATGACCCACAATAAGCTGTTATCCTTTGTTGACACCTAAAATTTTGACCACCCGTTTAGTCATTTATTGCATTAAAAATTAGCGGGTAATTTTATCCCTGAAAAAATATTAATTGCATAGCATATAGATTTAGGTGCATTTATTTTAATTTGCATTTTTTGCATTTTATTTACAATGGACCGGTGACTGATGGGTTCGAATTAATAGTTCAAAACTTTAATTAGGCTAAGCCCATGAAGAGAGCAAATCGGCCCAACCCCGTATCCTCGGGAAGATTTGACGGATTTATCTTTGTGAGAATTCAAAAGCAAATACTGCGTTCGGAAAAGTAAATATTGCGTTTGGAAAAGAAATCTCTGTGGATATGGATTTTGAAAAAATTAAAACCCTAATTCGTGGCCTATAAATAGGTTAAACGTGTAGGGTTTTGGGGGGTCACACATTGAATACATGGCCGCACAAAAGGGGGTTTTTTCTCTCGATTTCTAGGTTAAAAATTCAAAGCAATAAAGAAAATTTTATTCCTTCGTTTTTAGGGTCTTGAGGGGAGTTTGTTTTTTGTTCTTCTTCTTTAAAAAAGAAATACAAAAACAAAAGAAGGAAAATATTCGTTTTGCTTTTTTTAGGAGGGAGGTTGAAGTAGGCTTTTGCTTTGGTTTTCCTTTGGGGAGTTTCCTTCGTTCCTTTGGAGAATGAACACAGAAAAATAAGAAGAGAAAAAACAAAAGTTAGAAGGAAAAGGAAGCAGTAGAGAGCAGAATAGAGAAGAAGAGATAGAAAGGGGACAGTAATGTACAGAGAGAAGACTTGTGCAGCAGAAAAGAAAAAAAAAAAGAAAACAGAGGGGGGGCCTTTCGTCTTCTTCACGGACTCCCTGCCCGAGCATCGATGTTGCCCTTGCACAGCGTTGCCGCGCCCCTCGCCGGCCACCGCCGCTCCGCCTGCAACCCCTCATCGTGCCACCGTAAAACTAGCTGCCTGCAACAACCCGCGAGGCTATCACCGCGTCACCTCGCGACCCGCCTACTCGCGATTCCGATCCACCACGTCTGGTCCGACACCAACACCCCTCTACAATAGATCTCGAGCCTGCCATTCACCGCCGCTCATTGCCTTTCGCCCGCCAGATGTCTCTGCAACACTGCACCTCCACTTTCGCTGGCCACCTGCACGAACCCTTGCAACGCCAGCAACTTTTCTTCCCCACCACCGTGCTGTCGGTCCCCTGCAGCAACCGCAACCTCACGACCCACAATCTGCACTCCAGATCCGTCATCCCCGCGAAACTGCCGTTGCCTCACCGATTCGCTCCACTAGCTCGATGAAGCCCACCACGCCTCAACCGATCTTTGTTCCTGATCTGCCTCACCGTAGTTGTTGCCCGACGCCGCTACTCTGCCTTCACTGTACCCCGAAGCCCGCAGCTTCCCCGAGCGATGCCGTGACACCAGCCTGGCGACTCCTCGTTGGAGCTCCGACGACCACCCCCGCTCCGAATGCCGGCAGCTCCATTGCCCTTGGCTGTGCATGTGCTTTGCTTGGGAGAGAAAAAGGAAAAAAAAAAATCAAATTTGGTAGTGTTTTTATTTACTTTATTTCTTTATTTTTATTATTATTAATTATTATTGTTTTTATTTTGATTTGTTTTAGAACTATTCCTTAATCTATGATCGAAATTCCCGACATGAGGTAGCCTTTTAAATTAGGGATAGACTGTCCGATTTTCGCGCCCGAAATCCGACTTGCAATTGCTTGCAAAATCATCAATCCAATCTCACGCTCGAGATTCAATTTGCAATTTAGTTTAAAATTGACCAACTCTATCTCATGCGCTAGATATGGTTCGTCAATTTTTTAATATCAATCTTATCTAGTTTGATGTGCTGTCATGTCGTTGGAGTCGATTTTGTTTTCATAAAAAGGAAAAAATCCAAAAAAAATCTGAGTTAGATTAGGTTAATTTTAGAATATTCCTCGTCTTAGGGTTATCTTGTATATTTTGAATTTCAATCTTATTTCGAATTTTTAAAGAAAAAATCCAAAAAATGTGTTCATTTAGGAAGTTAGTTTTTTTAAATCGCACGCTTAATTATGTGTCAATTTTAATTTCGGATTTTATATAAAACACAAAAAAAAAAAAATCATCATGTGTATCATCTAGAATTGGGGCATTCTTTGTACATCATTGCATATTATGATAAAATTGCATGTTTCGTTCTAAGTTTAGATTGATTCTTTTAGATAGATTGCATTTTAGGTTAGAGATTGCTAAGTTAAGATAATATCTTAGTTTAAATTAGGGTTTAGCCTAATCTTATCCTTAATATAAATTGGATAGAATCTTAATTTAGCTAGATAGATAATTTTTGAATTTTTCTTAATTTCGAATTTCATGAAAAATACACAAAAAGTTGTTGTAGAGTAAATTCATTTCGTTATCTAGGATAGATTGCATGTTTTTTTATTTAGGAAAATAAAAATCACGTGCACATCATATAGAATTAGGTTTATGAAATGCACGTCATTTAGTGATTGTTGCTAGGTTCATTTAATTACAAATTGTCCATCATTAGGATTAGGTGATTTTGGCTAATTTAGATTGCATATTTTATTATTGCATTTCTTTAAAAATTACTTTACTCAAGTCATATAGTTTAGGCTATACTACTATGTTATATCATTTCAAGTTAAATTAGTAGCAATTGCATGATTCTCATTAAATAAGTGAAAACAAAAAATGGAGTGATTGCAAATTAATTAGAAATAATATCTAGGACTGTTAATGTGAATTCTGATATAATATTGCTGATACTTTCGTTGCTACGAGGTAAGTCTTGCAATTTATTTACTGCTTTATCTGGGTGTTAAATTAGTGGTTTGCGCACCCGCATGATCGTCTCACATGTTAGGGAAGTGAATTAAAATTAATTCAAGTTGCTTGCCAAACATTTTTTTTTTCAAAATAAAAAAGAAAAGTACCAAAAGGGCGTTAGAGAACTAATATAACCAAGTCCTCGAACTCACAATCTCCGGTTCGTAGGAGTAAAGTAAATCTCCCGTTACTCTACTTGGGTTTCCAATTGACCCACCAAAAATTGATTTGTGGTGTCTCCTAATTGAAAGATCATTTGCATGTTAAGAACTTGAATCTAAGTTGCAAATTGGTATAGGCTTGAGAAAGCCCAAGTTAAGTCTAGACTTAATAATCTATTAGCTAAACCCTAAGTGGTGCACCCCGAAAATCTAGTCGCAACAGCTTGGCGACTCCGCTGGGGATTTGAGTTAAAGCTCTTAGTGGACTTAAGCCGATTTTCTCTTCTATTTTTGAAAAAAAAAACATTTTTGTTTGGCAATAATGATCCCCGAGGTATGTCCCTAACATTTAAGGTGTTAAATGTTCTTGCAGGATGGGAGGTATACGGGGAGTAGTAATTGCTAACCATTGTCTTGCAGGTTGAAGTTGGAATGGTTTACTTTCACATATGAAGTGTTTTTTGATATAAACTATTATGCATGCCTTGCATTTAGCACTACACTATCGCCGGACTTGGGCCCGCCGAACTTAGGCCGCACAGGATCAACTAGGATGGTATTGAAATGGATACTACTCCGACCGCATACTCATGGTACAAATCGCCCATCTCAATCCTGAAGTTTCTTTTTGGTGTTAAGAGTACCCACTTCGGTTCGCATGCCAGCAACCCAGGTTGGCTCTTTGATCAAGCCAGATTCATGAGGACCCGATTTAGTCTGCAAACCCACGGCTAGTCCGATGATCCTTGTGGCTTCACTTTGCTAAGCCCGTCTAAAGTAGAAATCGAGCCTCACATCGCATGTGCATGTCTATGTGGTTGCTGTTGATTTTCCTTGGTGAAGTAAGTCTTCTATCCTTATACCAAACAATTTATTTTGTCATGCTTTTGGTTCGTCCATGACAATCTAGGTTATTCATTTGATCTAATTCCTTTGTCAATTAGAAATGAAATGAGGAAATTGCCATGCAATGAATCATTTGAAAAAACTTTGGAGAATGTGTTTTCAATTCATGTCTTTATTGTTCTTATTAGAAAGTTTCAAATTTTGGCCTTTCCCAATTCATGTCTAGGAAATTTGGGTCTTGCTAGGGTGTCTATTTTTCTAGTTTTTAGGAAATTCCCTTCTTTTATGAACTTTTCATGAATAAAAGAAAAAAAAATTTCCCAAAGCTCGTAGCAGATTAAACATGTTTGTTTGTCTAACTCATTTGCTTCTTGTCTCATAGCATAATTCTATTACTTGTTATGACAAGGGACATATGAAAATAGCGATCAACAGGCTTAGAGCGCACTTGCAATGAAAAAAAAAAACAGATCTATTTTCCTTGTGCATTGATGAGATGGTTGGGGCAAGTAAAAAAGGACCATCATTCTCTAGTGCAAGATCATTGGGGCAAGTTTACTCCAAATTACAACGGTCCATATGTGGTGAAGAAGGTACTTCTTGGAGGTGCCTTGATCCTAGCAAAAACGAATGGTCGTGAGTTTTCCACTCTAGTTAATTCTGATGTTGTTAAGAAGTATTACCCATGATTGAATTTGCCATGTCGTGTTTTGAATTGCAAGCATTTTTATGATGAGTAAATTGCCTCAATGAGTTGCAAATTGAATTGTTCAAATTTGTTGCAAATCTTGCTTTTTTCTTCCTTGATGAATTGCGTGAGTTAAATTGAATGTGTCAAGTGGGATATTTTGGAATGACGAAAGACAAGCCTTATTCCATACACTGCTTCATACACTAATTCTCGGTGAGTTGTGTGGAAAAATTCCATGTCCGCAAAGAAAAGGGTGATCTTGCATAAGGTATGTCAACCGAGATGATGAGAGGCAATTTCTTCCTCTACCTGAAACACTACAAGTATATGTGGCATCCTAGAATTCCATGAAAATCCCTAAGTATGCCATGAGCCATGGATAGGCGATGGAAGCACCGTTATTGTATTTTTGTAGCCATTTTGATCTATGGTTTGCAATGAGATTTATGGCCAAGCTTTTAAATGGATATTTTTTTTAGGAAAGAAAGTTTTATCTTTGGTCATATGTGTTATAAATTTGGAACTTATGGATTTATGACTGCAAGTGTTATAGCCATTTAATTTGCACTTTAGTACTTTGATTAAATAGGGATTTAGCTGATTTTTTTAAAAGGGTCAATTTTGGATTATTTAAGCATGGGTCTTAGGCCCAAGAGTGTTGGGCCTAAGATGGGCCAAGATGGCCGGCCCATAGAGCCCATGAAGGGCCGTTGGTCGCACGAAGGAGAGGGGGGCGAGTCCAGTTTGCATGCCTCCCCCCATTTGTCCCATGAAGATGGCCAAGTGGCAAGCCATGCAAAACCTAATGATGGCTAATGATGGAGGGAAGGAAATTAGGGGGGAAAAGGTGACCGGTTTAAGCGAAAAAAAAAAAAGAGGGAGAGAGAGAGAGAGAGAGAGAGAGAGAGAGAGAGAGAGAGAGAGAGAGAGAGAGAGAGAGAGGAAGAAGAGAGAAATGAAGAAGGGAAGAAGGAAGGAGGAGGGGTCGTGCACCGCTGTCCGTCACCGCCGTGTCTCGCCTTTGTGCTCGCCGTTTGCTTGGTTTGGAGGCAATTGGGATCCTTTGATCTACTTTTGCATGATGTGCTTAGTGTGTGATTGATTTGTGATGATTTTCGGAGGTATAGGATGTGAAAATTTGAAGTTATAAGAGTGGTGCTCTAGTCTAATGTACTGTTCTTGAGAAAAACAGCTTGACCTAAGATGTTCTAGTGACTTGCATGTGATGTTCTAGTTGGAGTTTGGCTTTGACCTCTATATTAAAGTTGTAAAGGACTTCTTGGAGTATGACATACTCAAATTTGGGACAAAAAAAACAAGTATAAGTGGGTGAAACCATTGTTCTTTGGAAAGACTAGATCTTGAAATTTTAACACCGACCTTTGATGAATGCATGGATGGTAAGGTAATCTTTTTGTTGAAATTTCACTTTGGTTCCTTAAAAAAGTTGTAAAGGAAATCTTCAGGTTTAAGATATCAAAAATTTAGAGAAAACAAACAAGAATAGGTAGGTGAAATCGTGATTCTTCGGAGATGGTAAGATCTGGAAATTTCGGTACTAGGAACAGGAGTTTTAACCTTTTGTATTTAATTACCTAGGACGAATCTGACTCCGATGTCTTCATGAAGTATCTACCTTAGGGTCTTGGCTATCAAATAATCAAATTTCATAATTTTTTAAGGTCATTTGGTTATTTAATCGAAAATGTTTCTAAAACTGTGCAATCTGATGTGTTCGGACTTTGTAATGTTGCAATGCGTGGTCTATATCGTTTTGTATGAGATTCTTTTGGAAACATGTTCTGCATGAAATATCTCTCTTTATATCTTGCCTAAAATATATTCAAATTTCATAATTTTTGAAGCTCATTTGCCTATTTAACCAAAAATGTTTCAAAAACTGTGCAAGTTGAATGGACAGAACATTAGTGCTGTGATGCGTGGTCTATATTGAATTATATGGGGATCTTTTGGTGTAGTGTTCTTCATGAAATATCTGCTTTTATGTCTTCACTATCACATATTTTAATTCCATAATTTTTGAAGGTCATTTGAGTATTTAATTAAAATGTTTTCTAAAACTGTGCAAGCTAGATAGTGCGAATTTGAAATGTTATTATGCATGGACTATTCTGTTTTGTATAAAATTCTGGTGGTATTGTGTTCTTCATGAAATAAATGCCTCTAGAGCTTGTCTTTGATGCATTAAACTCTTAGAAATTATTAGAGCCAATCACTAAATTTTAAGAAGTGTAAATTAAAAAGAATGCATTCTGTTTTTAGAATATTAGTAATAATCCACGAGTTTGCCCTATGAATTATATTGTTTTTAAGTGCTTGATCTTGCTGCACATGTGATGATATCTGGCATTGCATGTGAAAATAAAAGCTGAAAATGACCTTGTTGTCATTACATCATGTGTCATGTGGATAATTGAGACACAATTGTGAACATGAATTATGTAAATGAGGATACCGTCGAAGGTGTGAGCCGACGATGCCCCGGGAGTGTCAGGATGCCCGGAGGTGAGTGCCGGATGCCCGAAGGTGTGTGCCGGATGTCCTTGGGAGTTTCAAGATGCCCGAAGTGTGTGTGCCAGATGCCCGGAGGTTCCTCGCGATGCCAGGTTGGGTGCGAGCGATAAAATGTAGGATGTAATTACTGGTCCCGGGAAAGAAAGATGTGATGATCCAATTGAAAGATAAAAGTTAAAATTGATTCATGCATAGTATTGTGACATGTATGCATGGCTATATGATGTTATGTGAATAAATGCATGGTGGTATGTGCGCAAAGTATGGTGATGTGTATGCATGGCTGTATGAGGTTATATGTATGAGTGCATGGTCGTATATGCACATAACATAGTGACTTACATACATGGTTGTTATGATGTAATGTGCATAGCTGAAAGGTGAGGTATGTTTAATATGTACTCTACTATGATGTCATGATTGTTCTGATTGATGCATTGAGTAGTTTAGTGGATCTTTTACCTACTGAGTGGTTGTACTCACCCCTTTGCGGACTAACATTTCAGATTAGAAAGATGCATCTCCCTCCGGTCACGCGCGGTACCTTTTATGGCCTTCCATCTGACGTGGAGGTCGAATGTATGGAGCACATATGTGTTACCATTCCTGGGTTAGTGTTCATACGGGTTCGTGTGTTGGTGATGTACGACGTGGGCCTGGCTGAGGGCCCGGTTATCCAAGAGTTCGTGTTTGATCATGTCGCGACCCGATTTTTCGGGTTTGTCACCTAAAACTAGGTTGATGGACTACTAAGCCTTTAAGCTTAGCTCGGGCTCTCCCAAGCCCATACCAAATCGCGACTTAAGGATTTAACATGCAAACTATCATTATCTAGGAGTCGCCACTAATCGGTTTAGGGTAGGTCGATTAGACACCTAAGTAAAATAACGGGAGGATTATCTTACTCCTACGAACCAGAGATTTTGGGTACGGGGACTTGGTTACACTAGACTATCCTAGCGCCCTTTCGGTACCATTTCTTTTAATTTTAAGAAAATGTTCGGCAATTGGATTGATTTTAATTGAGCTTCCTAACATGTGAGGTGATCATACATGTGCGCATACCACCAATTTAACACATCAAGAAAACAATAAAATAATACAAAAACATACCTTAAAGCAACGAAAGCATCTCCAATGTTAAATCAGAATTCATATCAACAATCCTAGATATGATTCCTAATTAACAAGCAATCAATTTTTTGTTTTCACTTTATTTAATGAAAATCATGACTTATGCAAATAATCTAAAATGACATGACGACATGACCTAAACTATATGACATGAAGAAATGCAATAATTAAATGCAATCTAAATGATCTAATTATAATGACATGTGATGCGATGAAATGACATACCAAATTATTTAAACTAAAATGACATGCTTAATGCAATTTAATATGCAAGCTATATGTCACGTGACATTGATTAAATGACTTATTCTAATGACAATAAATTTCTAATTAAATGAACTTAAATAAACTAAATGACGTGCATTTGATGTTCCTATTTTTAAAAATGCAATCTATCGTAAAAATTGACATTAACTTATGTAAAGACAAATTTTGTATTTTCTTTCATGAAATTCGAATGCAAAAATGATCTAGCTAGATTGAAATTCTATGTAATTTAAACTAAGGATTAAGTCATATTAAATCCCAATTTAAACTAAGACATTATCTTAATCTAACATTAAATTTATCTAAAAAGATTATCTAAATTAAAGATGAAACATGCAATTCTAACCTAATATGCCCAATGATGTTTTTTTTGGCTAAATGAATGCATTTTTTTTGTGTTTTCTAAATTCGAAATAAAATCCTTATTCTAGATATGCAAAATAACTAGAAATACTCTAGAATCAATTGAAATCCTAATCCAAATGTCTTTTTGATTTTTCTTAATGATTTTCTAAAACAAATATTAAATCTAACAAGCTAGATATTCAAACAAATAAAGGATTAAAATAAACGAAAAAATAACCCGTTATCTCACGGGTCAAATTAACGAATATTTTTAACCCTAAACATCAGATAAGAAATCAAAAAAATTAAAAATCTAATCCGAAATCTTACGGATCAAATTAATAAATATATTGATTCAACAGTTAATATATCATAAACAAATCCCAAGAGTTAATACAATTAAAAAAATGACCCGAAATCTTACGGATCAAATTAATAATTAAATTAAACCTTAGGGACAAATCCTATAAGTAATGCCTAGAAGAATTATAACCTAAAAAAAAACTTCACAATATTAAACTTAAACAAAAATAATGAAACTAACTAAAAGTAAAGTAAAATAACATAAAATAAAAAATAAAAATAAAAGAAAAACAACATAACGAAAAAGAAAGGGCAGCCCGTTCGTTGATCTGGCAAGGGTGTCGCCGGCGTTTAGGATTCCGGCGAGGGTAGTGCGGCTACGATCGGCGCGGAGCAGGGGCCTCGGGTCTCCTGGCGTCCGGAGGAGCCGAGTAGATCTGGACGGAGGCGAGCGGCTTCGCGGCTGAGGCGTCGGGCCGGTCTCTCAGAGGCAGCGGGCGGAGGTGCGGTTGGGTTCGGGTCTCCTGGGACGGCGAAGCAAGTGGAGCGCGAGCGTCGCGTTGGGGGCGGATCGGCGGTGCTGGCAGCGCGAGACCGGCGCAGCGGTCGGCTTCGAGTGGAGGCGGGCTTCGGCTTTAGGCGGCGTCAGTGTGGTGAGACGGCGGCGTCCGGCGGGTCGCGAAGCTGCGGCTGATCGGCAGCGCTAGGCGGCTGCTCGGGTTGTCGGGTTTATAGTGCGGCAGTTGAACAACGCGGCTGCTGATGGAGGCGAGTGATCGACGGTTATCTCCAGCGTGGGTGAGCAGCGGGGTCGCTCGGGCGAAGGTGCGCGTTGCAGGAGCGTCGTGGCTGGGCTGCAGGCGCGGCGGGCTTCGGCCACCAAGCGAGCAGGAGGCGGAGCGGCGAGGTAGGGGGCGACTCCGGAGGTGCAGCGCGACTGATTTCGGGGCGGCACGGCGCGGAGCTCAAGCGCGGCGACGATCGGCGTTCGGATGGGGAAGTCAAGGAAGAAGATGAATAGTTCCTCTGTTTTCTTCTTTTTCTTTTACCTTTTTTCTTCTTTTCCTTTGTTGCACCCTCACGTCCCTTCACGCCTGCTCCTTCTGATTTCTCCCTCTTTTTGCTTTGCTTTTTCTCTTCCTTTGTAACTTGTCAGAGAACCAGAAAAGTCACCTCCTTTTACCTGGGTTTTGATGAGAAAAGGAGCGGAAGTTCTCTTCTTCTTTTTTTCTTGTACAGTTCTCTTTTCATCAAATCTTTATTTAAATAATTTTTGTCATTTAAAAGAAATGGGCTCGGGCCGATTTTCTCGTTTTATGGGCTTAGTCCGGCCTGTTAATTTAAATCCAAAAATTTAATTCGAAGCCATTGACCACCGGTCCTAAAGAAAATAAAAATGCAAAACATGTAAATTAAAAATAAATGCACCTAACACTATATGCTATGCAATTGAATTATAAAATAAAAGTAACTCCTAATGACTAAATGGGCTGCCAAAATTTAGGTGTCAACAGCTGCCCCTCTTTGGAGGTGAGCTCGAAGAGGTTGCCTTCAAAGATAAATTGAGACCTAAATTTTGACCATGCACATGCATTGAATGACTTTTTGTTGGATTTTTTATTTTTTTGATTTTTGATTTTTTTAATTTTTGATTTTTTTGAATGAATCCTATTTTAAAATGCATTTTATATGATGCATGGAAATGCTAATGAAAAATGAACCTACCTGGAATAACTTACCTTCAAGGAGGGTAGAGTAACTCGAGATAGATTGGTGTTACATGTCCAGGACCCGTACCATTTTACGGTCGCCCATAATAGTAACATGACTTTGTAAAGAAAACTGTTTTCCCAGGACCCGTACCATTCTACGGTCGCCTAGTATGACAGTGTTTGGATTGTGTCTAGCACCCATACCATTCTACGGTCGCCTAAACGGGGATTTACCTTCCAGGACCCGTACATTACTCTACGGTCGCCTAAATAGGAAAATAAAGTTTTGTCTAGGACTTGTACATTACTTTACGGTCGCCTAAACTGGGATTTACCTTCCAGGACCCGTACATTACTCTACGGTCGCCTGAATAGGGAAATAAAGTTTTGTCTAGGACCCGTACCATTCTACGGTCGCCTAAATGGGGGTTTACCTTCCAGGACCCATACATTACTCTACGGTCGCCTAAATAGGGAAATAAGTTTTGGGGACAGCTCCATCGAGTGTCAGTATACTCAAAAGTGCAAATACCTGTACAACGACAAGTATTTAAAGTATAGATAGAGATATACTTACCTAGTGACATCTCTGCTCATTAGGGATATGTCTCCTGTAAAGATGGCCCTAGGCTACAAAAGCACGCTAGGATAATATAAAAGGACTCTGGGCTACGAAAGCACGCCAGGTCAATTTAAAAGGACACCGGGCTACGAAAGCAAGCCGAGTCAATAAAGAGGGACTCTAGGCTATGAAAGCACGCCAAGTCATGTTAAAAGGACACCGGGCTATGAAAGCACGCCGGGTCAATAAAGAGGGACTCTGGGCTACAAAAGCACGCCAGGTCAATTTTAAAAGAACATCGGGCTATGAAAGCACGCCGGGTCGATAAAGAGAGACTTTAGGGCTACGAGAGCTCGCCAGGTCAATTTTAAAGGACACCAGGCTACAAAAGCACACTAGGTTGATAGAAAGGGGACTCTAGGCTACGAAAGCATGCCAGGTCAATTTTAAAGGAACAGCTTGACCGAGTCAAGTGTCGAGAATGGGTAGAGATATACTTACCTGATGATATCTCTGATTCTTTGGAATATGTCTTCTGGAACTTAGATATCCTGTGGAGACCTCTCACCTCTTGGTAGAAATAAATTTTGAAACATTAAGGATGCACCTTGAATGCTCATGATGGTTTCTCATCTCTTCATCCCATGAGGCATCTTGAAAAGAACCTGAATGTTAGGAGCTCTTGGGTCTTTAAGAAAACATTATCTGTCAGACATGATTAGAGCAAAAATGCATTCACCAAAGAAATAAGCAATTAAGGCTATTCTGGAATGCAAACTTCAAAATCTACTGAAACTTTTATCAATTCAATCAAGATTCATGCATAATGACTTTTGCATCATCCGAATTTCCACTAGAGAGAATTATCGTTCAAGTCAATTTTCACTCGTGACATGGATTTCTTAAGAATATTAAATGAGAGACTTTCGGTTAGAAAGGACTTTCACTCACTCTCATTTAGAATGGCTATTTTATGAGAATCACTCAATTTCATCATATCGACATGGGTCCGAGTATTCTCGCAAGCAGTACGATATTACCAATCTGAGAGGTCTTTAACAGGGACCATAATGTAGGCTTGGCCAATGGCTTAACAAATGGACTCTTTGAGTCAAGGCTACTGAATGAACAGTCTTGTAATCATTATCGGGTTTATAAGTCAAGAACCCTGCAAAAATGAGAAAGAAATCATCTTGCTCGCACTTTTTCGAGCGATGCTTATAAACATATGAATTCCTACGTTAATTCAAGTGCCCTAATCTGAAGAGACTTTGTAAGGGACGTAATGTAGGTTGGGTTCATGGGTTGAGAAATGAAAGGATCATTAGGCTCAAAATGTGTGTAAATTGTGAGAGTTGATGATCATCTTGGCATTACCGCCGGTTTTCTTTTTCACCATCAGGGATTGTCTTCATGAAGTGACCCATTGATTGTAGAAACTCGATATTTGAGTTATTTGAGTATTGCTCCCTTGAGATTCAATTCTTGCAATTGGCAGTCACCTATTTTGTCTTTTTTTCATCTATGGGCATTGGCCTTACTTTTACCAGGCACACTGCTTTTTATGCCCCTAGTTCTCATGTATTTTTTCTTCACTTCTTTTTTCATGGGCATCGGCTTTGCTTTTACCAAGCACACTACTTTTTCATGCCTCTTAGTTCTATTTTGAATTCAATTCTTGCGCATAATGCATCCGTCAAGCAATTACACTTTAAATGACACTAGAACTTTTCAAGAGTCTTTATCTGCCTTTTGCCTTGCCATAGTGTGGGGATTGATCATCAACTGGTTTTGCCTTGCCCTAGTGTGGGGGTTGATCATCAACTGGGTTTAAAAGAAATGAAACTGCAGGCTCAAGTGGGCTATGCAAAGGATATAATTGTATAGGATAAGAGAAAAAGATGCTCTTCGTCATCCTAAGGCACTTAAATTAACACATGAATTCAATGTTATAGCATAACTTGAAGATTGATACAAGTGAGAGCAAGAAAATTTCAATTCATTTTCCTTACCTCATGATGCCATTTGATCTTTTAGATGCCCCGATGTGGGGTGATTCTTGACAGGGGTAATTTGAAAAGAACATCTACAATTGTATGGGCTCAAAAAGATTAATCAATTGATCACCTGTAGTGTTTGGGATATAACAATGAATTGCCTCTCGTCATTTCGGTTGCCGTACCTTTTGCGAGAGAACTCTTTACCTTATGGATATGAACCTTCCTACACTCATCTCACAAGTGTATGAATATGAGACTGTGTATAGGATAAGGTTTGCCTTTCATCATCCCGACTCATCTCATTTAATATGCTCAATCAATTCTGCATCATTCATTAAATTAATCCATCTTGATGCTCTTTAGTGGAATTGGTGGATAAAACATGTAAGAGTCATCGTGCAAAATCCCTTTTTTAAAAGAAACTCAATAGCTTTAAACATGTCAACTTCAAACAGTTTTCCATACTGCAAAATGGTTTTAAACATTTATTTAGGGGAATTGCTTCACCAAAGAATTGCCTTAGCAATGGATGTCCTTGGATCGTCTCTATCTATCAAAAGTGGAGACTCGCTTTTGCCCCTGCACAAGAGAACGTGCATGAATAGGATACTATGCAACATCAGAGTAAATTCAAATTGCACAACCATTTTGGCTCAGATCAAGATTTTGTCTCAGTCATGTCATTACTAGAATCTGTAGTGCCCCAATTCTTCATCTGCAAGAAAAAGAACAAAAGTGTCAATTCTGAAATTAATTATATGCATGAACGCAATGTATCCATTTCATCCAAGACGGATGATCTTCTTTTGACTTGTTTCATCATTTTCTCATGGAAATGAGAAACTTCATTTGGCCTTCGAAAATGACATCTGACACCAATTATTATGAGAGGTGTCACATATCACACTTTGGAATCAAGATGATTTTCTTCACTCTTGGGAGATGTCATCACAATCGGCTAGGAAATTATCATTTGCCTTCATGTCTATTTCCTTCGGATGTATGTTCCAAAATCAACGGGCGAACTATCATTGGAAATTGACGCATTATTTTCAAATGCCTCTCTGTTATGTTCTGAGACATGAAGTAAATGAGTTAGAAAAAAAAAACAAGGGTAACCTAATGCATGCTTTTGGAAATGGCTTGAAAAATGATTTTTTTTTCTTAACAATGAAATGCTTTTTATTTTTGAAATTTTTTTTCAGGAGGAAGCATGAGAAAGTCTAGCCCTCAGGATTTCTCCGTGGATGATATTTTCTTTTCATGGTTGGATATCGTCATTGGACTGGTTTGGTATACCTCATCATGTCCTCAAAATTGGAAATAAAATTGTAATTTCATTGAATAGAATTAAATGAATTACATGAATAGAATCAAATGAATTACATTATTGGAATGAAAATGATGATTCCTAAACCCCTAGAAAGAGAAAAAATTGAAAATGATTCCTAGAAAGTGAAAACGATTCCTAAAAAGCTATAGAAAATTCTCATGCAGGAGAATGTGCTAGGTCACTCTTCATGGTCCATTTCTTCCAGAGGTTCTTCGTCATTGGCTCCAATGAAGAGGTCATCGAACAGACCTGTGATTCCTTCCAGGGCGTCTTCAGAGTTCTCTGTCTTTGGAGGTGTCAGATCGTCCATGTCATCCCAAAAGCTGGGAGGAGCCGAATACTTCACCAGGTAATCAAACTTGCCACTAGGCTGCCCCAGAGTGTCCATCACTTCCACTTCATCTTGTCTCATCTTAGGGACATTGTCAGGCTTAGTTTTTTCGGCAATGACCAACAGCGGGTCATCTTCCAGGTCAGGCATATCGCCATTACTCATTTGGGTCCTGCCTGATTGCTTTAGAACTACTGTCTCAGGGAGAACATGTGCGGGAGTCAAATCCGCTCGGAGGGATTGGATTTGAGCTGTCATGAATTGCATAGAGGCGAGCAATTGTCAGAGTTGGTCTTCCATAGCGAAGATACGATCACACATTTCAGTTTGGTCGGCCATTCTAGCTCTTGATCACCTAAGGAAAATAGGTGAAAATATGTAAGTATGAGATATAATGAGAAAACCAATCCATGACAACAATCTATTTTTTTAGTCAAGAAAAGTCCACATATGAAAAGGATTTTCTAAAAATGAACTAGGAAAACAAAGACATGGGATGCCCTAGTAGGGACGAATTTTTTTTTATTTTTTTTTATTTTTTTTTTAAACATGAACTAGGAAGAGCCAAGACTTGAATTGAAAACAAATTTCCAGTTTTTTATTTATTTATTTTCCAAATGATTCGTTGCATGGCAATTTCCTCATTTCATTTTTAATTGACAAAGGAATTAAAATTAATAATTGACCTAAATTGTCATGAACCGACCCAAAAATACAACAAAATAAATTGCATGGTATAGGGATAGAAGACTTACTTTACCAAGGAAAATCAATGGCAATCACATAGATACATCGCATGAGACGTAAGGCTCGATTTCTATCTAAAAGGCTTAACAAAGTGGAGCTAAGAGGGTGATCTGATCGTTGCAGTCTCGCATTAACTTCAGGTCCCCTTAACTCCGGGCTCAGTCGAATGGAATGTCCAATAGTCACGTGGTCTCGCGGATATGGACAAAACACATTTCGACACCATGAAAAACTTTCGGGGAAGAGAAGGTCAACCTCTACATAACAGTCTCGCTTTGGAGGAAGAATCTTCTCAACACCATCCTAGAAATCCTATTGCAGCCCAGGTCGGACCGTAGGTTGTGTGTGCAAATAGTGTAGTGCTAAAGCAATAAAGCATGCACGATAGTTTAAATGCAAACAACACTTCTAATTGGGAAAAATAAAGCATTCATCCCACACTCCAACCTACATGACAAAGGTTAGCAAAGACTACTCCCCTTATACCTCCCATCTGCAAAAACATTTAACACCTTAAAAATGTTAGGGACGTACCTGGGATCCTTGATGCCAAACAAAAAACATTTTTAAAGAAAAATTGGCCCTAGTCCACTAAGTGTTTTAACACAAGTCCCCAGTGGAGTTGCCAAGTTGTCGCGACCCGATTTTTCGGGTTTGTCACCTAAAACTAGGTTAATGGACTACTAAGCCTTTAAGCTTAGCTCGGGCTCTCCCAAGCCCATACCAAATCGCGACTTAAGGATTTAACATGCAAAAGATCATTATCTAGGAGTCGCCACTAATCGGTTTAGGGTAGGTCGATTAGACACCTAAGTAAAATAACGGGAGGATTATCTTACTCCTACGAACTAGAGATTTTGGGTACGGGGACTTGGTTACACTAGACTATCCTAGCGCCCTTTCGGTACCATTTCTTTTAATTTTAAGAAAATGTTCGGCAATTGGATTGATTTTAATTGAGTTTCCTAACATGTGAGGTGATCATACATGTGCACATACTACCAATTTAACACATCAAGAAAACAATTAAATAATGCAAAAACATACCTTAAAGCAACGAAAGCATCTCCAATGTTAAATCAGAATTCATATCAACAATCCTAGATATGATTCCTAATTAACAAGCAATCAATTTTTTGTTTTCACTTTATTTAATGAAAATCATGACTTATGCAAATAATCTAAAATGACATGACGACATGACCTAAACTATATGACATGAAGAAATGCAATAATTAAATGCAATCTAAATGATCTAATTATAATGACATGCAATGCGATGAAATGACATACCAAATTATTTAAACTAAAATGACATGCTTAATGCAATTTAATATGCAAGCTATATGTCATGTGACATTGATTAAATGACTTATTCTAATGACAAGAAATTTCTAATTAAATGAACTTAAATAAACTAAATGACGTGCATTTGATGTTCCTATTTTTAAAAATGCAATCTATCCTAAAAATTGACATTAACTTATGTAAAGACAAATTTTGTATTTTCTTTCATGAAATTCAAGTGCAAAAATGATCTAGCTAGATTGAAATTCTATGTGATTTAAACTAAGGATTAAGTCATATTAAATCCCAATTTAAACTAAGACATTATCTTAATCTAACATGCAATTTATCTAAAAAGATGATCTAAATTAAAGATGAAACATGCAATTCTAACATAATATGCACAATGATTTTTTTTTTGCTTTTCTTTATGAAATTCGAAATTAAAACTAACACATAACTAAACGTGCAATTCAGAAAAAAAACTAACAACGTAAATGAATGCATTTTTTTGTGTTTTCTAAATTCGAAATAAAATCCTTATTCTAGATATGCAAAATAACCAGAAATACTCTAGAATCAATTGAAATCCTAATCCAAATGTCTTTTTTGATTTTTCTTAATGATTTTCTAAAACAAATATTAAATCTAACAAGCAAGATATTCAAACAAATAAAGGATTAAATAAACGAAAAAATAACTCGTTGTCTCACGGGTCAAATTAACGAATATTTTTAACCCTAAACATCATATAAGAAATCAAAATAATTAAAAATCTAATCCGAAATCTTACGGATCAAATTAATAAATATATTGATTCAACAGTTACTATATCATAAACAAATCCCAAGAGTTAATACAATTAAAAAAATGACCCGAAATCTTACGGATCAAATTAATAATTAAATTAAACCTTAGGACAAATCCTTTAAGTAATGCCTAGAAGAACTATAACCTAAAAAAAAAACTTCACAATATTCAACTTAAACAAAAATAATGAAACTAACTAAAAGTAAAGTAAAATAACATAAAAAAAAAAAAACCTAACGAAAAAGAAAGGGCAGCCTATTCGTTGATCCGGCAAGGGTGTTGCCGGCATTTAGGATTCTGGCGAGGGTGGTGCGGCGACGATCAGCGCGAAGCAGGGGCCTCGGGTCTCCTGGCGTCGGGAGGAGTTGAGCAGATCTGGACGGAGGCGAGCGGCTTCGCGGCTGAGGCGTCAGGCCGGTCTCTCGGAGGCAGCGAGCGGAGGCGCGGTTGGGTTCGGGTCTCCTGGGACGGCGAAGCAAGTGGAGCGCGAGCGTCGCGTCGGGGGCGGATCGGCGGTGCTGGCGGCGCGAGACCGGCGCGGCGGTCGGCTTCGAGTGGAGGCGGGCTTCGACTTTAGGCGGCGTCAGTGTGGTGAGACGGCGGCGTCCGGCGGGTCGCGAAGCTGCGGCTAATCGGCGGCGCTAGGTGGCTGCTCGGGTCATCGGGTTTCTGGTGCGGCAGTTGAACAACGCGGCTGCTGATGGAGGCGAGCGATCGACGGTGATCTCCGGCGTGGGTGAGTAGCGGGGTCGCTCGGGCGGAGGTGCGCACTGCAGGAGCGTCGTGGCTGGGCTACAGGCGCGGCGGACTTCGGCCACAGAGCGAGCAGGAGGCGGAGCGGCGAGGCCGGGGGCAACTCCGGAGGTGCAGCGCGACTGATTTCGGGGCGGCACGGTGCGGGGCTCAAGCGCGGCGACGATCGGCGTTCGGATGGGGAAGTCAAGGAAGAAGATGAATAATTCCTCTGTTTTCTTCTTTTTCTTTTACCTTTTTTCTTCTTTTCCTTTGATGCACCCTCACGTCCCTTCACGCCTGCTCCTTCTGATTTCTCCCTCTTTTTGCTTTGCTTTTTCTCTTCCTTTGTAACTTGTCAGAGAACCAGAAAAGTCACCTCCTTTTACCTTGGTTTTGATGAGAAAAGGAGCGGAAGTTCTCTTCTTCTTTTTTCTTGTACGGTTCTCTTTTCACCAAATTTCTTTTCCGAATCCCTCCTCAAAAACGAAAAGAAGCCCCCTAAAACCGAATCCCCCCTAAAATAAACTTCGTACATTTCTTTTATAGGCAAAACAAAAGATGAAATCCTAATAAAATATTTCAAAAATGGCCTATAACCTCCGAATCACAAAAATCCTTATCTCTTCAATATTCTATGCCGATTTCATCATCATCCATTGATAAAGATAGGATTAAAATGCGATTTAAATAATTTTCAAAATATCATAATATCGCATCAAATCTTTATTTAAATAATTTTTGTCATTTAAAAGAAATGGGCTCGGGCCGATTTTCTCGTTTTATGGGCTTAGTTCGGCCTGTTAATTTAAATCCAAAAATTTAATTCGAAGCCATTGACCACCGGTCCTAAAGAAAATAAAAATGCAAAACATGTAAATTAAAAATAAATGCACCTAACACTATATGCTATGCAATTGAATTATAAAATAAAAGTAACCCCTAATGACTAAATGGGCTGCCAAAATTTAGGTGTTAACAGTTCATGTTTGTCGAGATGAAGTGATATGGGGATGTTGCTGCCGCCATCGCCTGACGCACCAAGGTGGGTGTGATAGCCCGCATGAGGAATGGGAGCTGACACTTTCCGGAGATAGCCGACACTTGTAGATGCAGGGTTATACGTGATCGATATAAGGGGTTGAGATCTCTCTTTTGAGTTGTAGCCGAGTTTAGTGAAAAGCCTTGGCTTTTTGGTTGTACCGACTCGAGATATCCATCATAAAAATATAAATAAAAGTGGCTCGGCTTTATGTTTTCCTTCGATGCGTAGTTGGTGTGCATTGTATCATCGTTTCGGGAGTAGAGGGATTGTGAGACTTGTTTTTATTTTCTCTACGAGCTACGCTAAACTCTTTTCAATAAAAAAAAAAACAAAAACGAAAAATGCCTATAAATTTTGAATTCCTCATTAACCTAAAATCAAAGACATGTAACTGGTATTAAATTTGGCAGAGTGATAGGTATTTGTGGCGACCTAGGTTGTTTGGGGGTGCCACAATATATCCATTATTTAGCCCTTTGAGTCTACACACATGAAGAGCTTTTTAAATTATCTCTGTCAAGAATCGTCCTATACTGGGACAAAATTTAAATGAATGATAGGAATTTTCTTACTCGCACTTGCATCAATCTTCGAGTATTGCTTTCACAGTGTAACTTGTACGACAATTTGAAGTGCCTTAGGACGACGAAGAGCAGTTCTTTCTCTATCCATTGCATGGCCTACTCGAGCCTATGAATTCATTTCATATTAAGCCTAATTAGTGATCATGCCCCACACTAGGGCAACGCAAGAAACAAACCACTCAATAGGTTAAACGCGTAGGCTACGTTTGTTCATCCGGATTTCTAATGGAGATAGGACTAGATATGATAGGATATGAAATCTGGAGATTTTTTTATATCTTGTCCGTTGTTTGGTGAATCGCATTATTAAAGTTGGATATATTTATATCATATCATGTACATTTTTTTTAGGGTTTATACCTTGAAAAATCCCAAACCGGTACACTTGTGACAAATTTATCCCAAACTATTTTTTTGACCACCAAAAACTCCAAACTGTTATATCTGTGACAAATTTACCCAAAACTGGTACACTTGTGATAAATTTACCCTATGTTAGTTTTCGTTAAATTTTATTGTCAAATTATTAAGTTAAAGGACACATGACAGTTAACTGATATAATTTTACGCTATGTTTGTCATAGTTTAAAACTTTTGTGATTTTTTTGTGGTATTAATCCAATTTAGCAGAGGGTATATGTGACATCCCAAATTTCATTGACCTTTATTAGTGTAATTGAATTATTAGGAGATCGGATTATTTTAAATCGGGCCAAGAAGTGAACCCGATGGACCATGAGGATCGAATGGGCTTGAGAAATAAGTGGGCCACATGATTTGGACTTGTGAGTTCGAATGAGAGATAGTGGGCTTGGACTTGGTTTAAGTGGGCCAAGGTTCGGGATTCTTAGGATCGTAGATTTAGTTTAGTGGGCCGGGATTGTTATAGATTAGGCCCATTGGGCTAGAGATAGATAAATTAGGCCCAAGTAATTTTATTCTCAGTTAAAAATTATAAATCACAATTAAGATGATTTGAATTAATGATTGTGATGCTAATATAAATTTCTGACTTTAGTATTTTGTGATGGATTCTTTTTAGACTAACATTAACTAGTTGATATTTGGTATATGTTACAATTCCGTGTAATTGAACCAAGCGGAAATAAAAAGGGATTAATTGAAGAACATTATCAACTAATGTTATAACTAATGACATGAATTAAGACCTAACAAAAAATTAAATTACAAATGATAAGGAAACCAAAGCTTGAAGCCGCGACACCTCTCCCCTCCCTCCGTTTTCTCTCCACCACCCACGGTTTTCTTCACAAATCCATAGAACCGAAGATGGCAACTCCAAGGAAGTATAATCATTAACTAAATCCAATCATTTCACTAACCTAGGACTAGCTTATAGCTTATTTTCCCCTCATAAATTCGAAATTATCTCTATCTCTCTCCTCAAAACCGAACAAACTCACCTTCATCTTCTTCTCTTCTCTCTCGGACGGACAGGGAAGAACCAGCAACAAAAACCAGCCATTTTCCTCTTGCATGTGAATTTTTGGTGTTGTTCTTGAAGTGTTTTTTGTGTGAGATTGATAGCCGAACAAGGTAAGGAAAAATAGAACTCTAAATTGAAGTGTATCCACTACTTCATCAAGAAAGCTTGTAGATCTAACCAAGCTATGAGGAATATGAGATGTAGTTGTTGTTTTATGGATTATTTGAGTTAAGTAAGTGGTGGATTAGTTATAGAAGTCATTGCATGTTATATTCGAATCATGCATGTTGCGAATTCCAAATGTAAGTGTGCTGTCTTGTGAAGAAAAGTGATGAGAAGTGATGGTTTTGTGTTGTTTTGAGCTTGATGGACCTAAGAGTGAAGCTAGAAGTCTTTGCATGTTGTTTTTGAGCTTTGCATGTCTTGAAAAATTGATGAAAGTTGGCTGTTTTGTTGAGCGAAGTGATGAAGTGGATGTCGAGTGTGTTGTTTTAGTAGAATTCGTGATAAGTGGCTTACGGGTGCAATGACACGTCGAGCCGAGCTGTTAAATTGATCATTTGATAAAGAAGGATATGCTTTGAGTTGCTGTGAGTAAGCATTGGAGTATTTTAGAAGAGATTTGTGAATAGATAAGTTGTTTCGTTGAGTGAGAAGTAAGAAAAGTTGTGTATCTATTCGGTTCTAAGTGAAGACAATTATAGAGTTTTCTGTTTGTGTTTAATTCTCTTTATGTATGTTAATAGAAATATGAAAGAACCATTTTACATAAAGGAACATATATAAGATTGAGTTATACACGTAGTTATAATAATATAAATATATAAAAACGTAGAAATGGAAGTGAACTTAGTAAAGTCAGTAAACTGTTTTTGTGACAAATGGTATGACCTTTACTGATTATACGAATTTTCTGTATTTACCTAGTTAGAATTGGACTTAGAGTTCTTAACGAAAATTGTAGAACATATCTTAAGGAATAATGTGTCAAAATTTGAGATTAAATGAACAATAATTGATTAGTAAAACAATTTTCTTAGTGAATATAAAATCTGGACGTCGGTATAGGGTAATAGTAAAGATTACAGTAATTGTTTTTCTTAATGCAGCAAGATTCGAACTTAAGTTTCTTCACGGAAGTTGTCTATCTATGTCTCTAGTATAACTTACTAAAATTTGGTAATATTTTGACAAGAATTGATATATTTTCTATTACCAAAACAGAAACTGTGCATTGAACTAATAATGTGTCCTAATCCGAGAACTTATATATATAATCGACTCATGAGATATACTTAAAGTCTAATAAGCTCATAGTAGATATTAGTTATAGGCCACATACATCATTAGAGATATAAGTGTATATAGTACCATGCGAGTGCAATGTGTGCGGTGCATAGTGCTTGATTATGAGATGAATATTTGTTCGGCATGGTATGGGACATGTCGTAATGGATTTTATCTTATAATTTGGACACGCACATGTGCTAGGATCATGAGAATTAGATACCTAAATAGATACTTTGGAGTCTTTTCCTTTGCATACGATAAATGCATTAATCAAAGGTGTGATGGTGTGAAATGTGTGCTTAAGAGAGTGAATGAACCCATCGGTACAGAGATACCGGTGATGCCCTCGGAAGTTTGGGATGCCCTTGCTGAGTGGTCTTGGATGCCTCGGTAAAGAGATACTGGGATGCCTTGGAGTGAGATGCCCTTGTGTGTGATCAAGGATGCCTCAGCAGTGTGTGATTCTGAGATGCCTCGGAGTGAGATGCCCCTTGCTGAGTGGTCTTGGGAGGACCTCGGTTGTGTGATACTGGGATGCCTCGGAGTGAGATGCCCATAATAGAAATATTGTGGAAGTCCGGATAACGTACTTTCCGGAAGTGACTCGATCAGGCCGGTAGAGTTCCGGTTATGACTGATTCGAGGGTGGATCATATGCTCACTAAATATAATTCTATTTGGCGAGTGAGTTCATGCATTATGGTTGCATTGCATCATGATACGAAATTGATTTTTTAAAAGGTAAGTATGGAGATGGATGCATATAAGGTGATCATTTAGGTGGTGTATTAATATCTAAATGACTACGCTTGTGACAATTATAATATTATGTTTCTGAATTGTTTGGATTATGATTCCCTGGTAATATTGATGGTTGTGGATTATTTAAGTTAGAGTTTTCTTATTCTTTACTGGGCATAGTTTTGCTCATACCTTACATTTTTCAGATTGATAGTATGGACGTGCCGCCTGTAGCTCGTTACGTTGTGATAACAAGCATTGAGGTTACTTTTATCGATGTGTATGATGATGATGTTGAGCTGACATTCTCCAAGTATGAGGCCACGTTATGGATGGATGATGGTAGAGCGGAGATGACTCCCCTGAAGTTTGTTGCTTGGTTTATCAAGCATGGTGGGGCGATGTTTGGCCCTATACCTTTTGGAAACGATGGAGCAGGAGCTGGGACGGATGGCGCCTAGACGCCTTTGATCACGAAGAAGCTGTCTAACTTTCTTTTCTTTTTGCACGTGGGCTTGTGTGGGAACTTATGAAGTAGATACCCTCACACTCTTATCCTTGGTTTATGATGCGCCTTACTTTTGTTATGAATATGTTGTGTCTATAAAGGCAGGGAACATGAAAGAAGTCCAGGTCGATAAAATTTTGTAGGCCCTATGATGTTAAAGAAATGAAGCTTCTTGTGATCTTATCTATGTGAATTATATTAATTATCTTTAGTAGAGTAATTGTAGGATAACCCCATAATACAAACTATAGAATTTAAATAATCCATGTTATACATGCTAACCTTCAATGGTAAATACTATAGATACCACTGAAGGAGGTTTTTAAGTTTAAGAAGGATAATAATAATTATAATTAAATTTTCCGCCTGCGCTTAGTACGTGACGCCCTGGGACGCCACAATATATTTATCACAAATTTATCAGTTTGGCTTTTCTGCGGTCAAATAAATTAGTTTGGGGTAAATTTGTGATAAATGTACTAGTTTAGGGTTTTTTATGGTCAGTTCGGGTAAATTTGTCACAGGTATGCCAGTTAGAGGTTTTTCATGGTAAAAAAAATAATTTGGGGGTAAATTTGTCACAGGTGTACCAATTTGGGATTTTTCAGGGTATTAACCATTTTTTTTAGATAAACGGCATATCATTATAAATGAACCCGGATGTCTTAATTATTTTCGTCTAAACATTTCACTTTGCATGTGAATGTTCTTTCGACCTGTCTCGTTATACCTTAGTTTAGATCTAGGTATTTCAAGCTTCAAAAATCATGACATCTCACTCTGGACCCGGATATCTTGATTATTTTCGTCTAAACATTTTACTTTGGATATGAATGTTTTTTCGACCTTTCTCATTATACCTTAGTCTCGATCTAAGTATTTCGAGCTTAAAAAATCATGACATCTCAGTCTGGACCCGGATGTCTTGATTATTTTCATTTAAACATTTCACTCTGGATGTGAATGTTTTTCAATCTTTCTCGTTATACCTTAGTCTAGATTTAGGTATTTTGAGTTTAAAAAATCTTGACATCTCAGTCTGGATTTAGATGTCTCAATTCTTTTCATTGAACATTTCACTTACTTTGGATATCAATGTTATTCTCAATCTCGATGTCTCAATTTATTACTTGTTAGACTCTTCAAGGAGCCAGAGTGAAAAATGGGTACTTTTGGAGTCAATGACGATTTATCACGTACTTCAAGATGCTTTACCGCACTGATTGGTAGGTAACCGTAGGTATGTTTTTTCTTTTTTGTTCTTTCGAATCGTACATTTGCATTGGCATTTCCATGCATCATATAAATTGTATTTTAAAACGAAATTCATTTTTCAACCAAAAAAAAATCATTCAGTGCATGCATGATCAAAATTTATGTCTCAATTTGTCTCTGAAGGCAAACTCTACGAGCTGACCTTGAAAGAGGGACAGCTGTTGATACCTAAATTTTAGCGACCGGTTTAGTCATTTATTGCATTAAAAATTAGGGGGTAATTTTACTTCTTCTCCCTCTGAATCAAACTTTTCCTTGCCATAATGGTTCAGTTCCTATTAGTATCCCTAAAAAAATATTCATTGCCTAGCATATATATTTAGGTGCATTTATTTTAATGAGTATTTTTTGCATTTTATTTACATTGGTCCGGTGATAGATGGGTTCAAATTGATGATTTAGAACTTTAATTTGATGACTTGGGCTAAGCCAGTGAAGAGAGCACATCGGCCCAAGCCCGTATCCTCGGGGAGAATTTACGGGTTTATCTTTGTGAAAATTCAAAAGCAAAGTAGATATTGCGTTTGAAAAATAAATCTCCATGGATATGGATTTTGAAAAAATTAAAACCATAATCTGTGGCCTATAAATAGGTTAAACACGTAGGCTACGTTTGCTAATCCATATTTCTAATGGAGATAGGACTGGATAGGATAGGATATGAAATCCAGAGATTTTTTATATCTTGTCCTTTGTTTGGTGAATCGCATTATTAAAGTCGAATATATTCATATCATATCATGTACATTTTTTTTTTTAGGGTTAATACCTTGAAAAACCCCAAAGTAGTACACTTGTGACAAATTTATCCCAAACTATTTTTTTTACCACCAAAAACCCCAAACTGGTATATCTTACACAAATTTACCCCAAATTGGTACATTTGCGACAAATTTACCCTATGTTAGTTTAAGTTCAATTTTATTGTCAAATTATTAAGTTAAATGACACATGACAGTTAACTGATACAATTTTACACTCCGTTTGTCATAGTTTAAAACTTTTGTGATTTTTTTGTGGTATTAATCCAATTTAGCATAGGGTATATTTAGCACAAATTTATCAGTTTGGGTTTTTTGCGGTCGAATAAATTAGTTTGGGGTAAATTTGTGATAAATGTACCAGTTTAGGGTTTTTTATGGTCAGTCGGGGTAAATTTGTCACAGGTATGTCAGTTAGGGGTTTTTCATGGTAAAAAAAATAATTTGGGGTAAATTTGTCACAGGTGTACCAATTTGGGATTTTTCAGGGTATTAACCATTTTTTTAGATAAACGGCATATCATTATAAATGAACCCGGATGTCTTAATTTTTTCGTCTAAACATTTCACTTTGCATGTGAATGTTCTTTCGACCTGTCTCGTTATACCTTAGTTTAGATCTAGGTATTTCAAGCTTAAAAAATCATGACATCTCACTCTGGACCCGGATGTCTTGATTATTTTCGTCTAAACATTTTACTTTGGATATGAATGTTTTTTCGACCTTTCTCATTATACCTTAGTCTCGATCTAAGTATTTCGAGCTTAAAAAATCATGACATCTCAGTCTGGACCCGGATGTCTTGATTATTTTCATTTAAACATTTCACTCTGGATGTGAATGTTTTTCAATATTTCTCGTTATACCTTAGTCTAGATTTAGGTATTTTGAGTTTAAAAAATTTTGACATCTCAGTCTGGATTTGGATGTCTCAATACTTTTCATTGAACATTTCACTTTCTTTGGATGTCAATGTTGTTCTCAGTCTCGATGTCTCAATTTATTACTTGTTAGACTCTTCAAGGAACCAGAGTGAAAACTGGGTACTTGTGGAGTCAATGACGATTTATCATGTACTTCAGGATGCTTTACCGCACTGATTGGTAGGTAACTGTAGGTACGTTTTTTTCTTTTTTGTTCTTTCGAATCATGCATTTGCATTAGCATTTCCATGCATCATATAAATTGTATTTTAAAACGAAATTCATTTTTCAACCAAAAAAAATCATTCAGTGCATGCATGATCAAAATTTATGTCTCAATTTGTCTCTGAAGGCAAACTCCACGAGCTGACCTTGAAAAATGGGTAGTTGTTGATACCTAAATTTTAGCGACCGGTTTAGTCATTTATTGCATTAAAAATTAGGCCGTAATTTTACTTCTTCTCCCTCTGAATCAAACGTTTCCTTGCCATAATGGTTCAATTCCTATTAGTATCCCTAAAAAAATATTCATTGCCTAGCATATATATTTAGGTGCATTTATTTTAATGAGTATTTTTTGCATTTTATTTACATTGGTCCAGTGATAGATGGGTTCAAATTGATGATTTAGAACTTTAATTTGATGACTTGGGCTAAGCCCGTGAAGAGAGCACATCGGCCCAAGCCCGTATCCTCGAGGAGAATTTACGGGTTTATCTTTGTGAAAATTCAAAAGCAAAGTAGATATTGCGTTTGGAAAATAAATCTCCATGGATATGGATTTTGAAAAAATTAAAACCATAATCTGTGGCCTATAAATAGGTTAAACACGTAGGCTACGTTTGCTAATTCGGATTTCTAATGGAGATAGGACTGGATATGATAGGATATGAAATCCAGAGATTTTTTATATCTTGTCCTTTGTTTGGTGAATCGCATTATTAAAGTCGAATATATTCATATCATATCATGTACATTTTTTATTTTTAAGGTTAATACCTTGAAAAACCCCAAAGTAGTATACTTGTGACAAATTTATCCTAAACTATTTTTTTTTTACCACCAAAAACCCCAAATTGGTATATCTTACACAAATTTACCCCAAACTGGTACACTTGCGACAAATTTATCCTATGTTAGTTTAAGTTCAATTTTATTGTCAAATTATTAAGTTAAATGACACATGACAGTTAACCGATACAATTTTACACTCAGTTTGTCATAGTTTAAAACTTTTGTTATTTTTTTGTGGTATTAATCCAATTTAGCAGAGGGTATATTTATCACAAATTTATCAGTTTGGGTTTTTTGCGGTCAAATAAATTAGTTTGGGGTAAAATTGTGATAAATGTACCAATTTAGAGTTTTTTATGGTCAGTCAGGGTAAATTTGTCACAGGTATGCCAGTTAGGGGTCTTTCATGGTAAAAAAAATAATTTGGGATAAATTTGTCATAGGTGTACCAATTTGGGATTTTTCAGGGTATTAACCATTTTTTAAGATAAACGGCATATCATTATAAATGAACCCGAATGTCATAATTATTTTTGTCTAAACATTTCACTTTGCATGTGAATGTTCTTTCGACCTGTCTCGTTATACCTTAGTTTAGATCTAGGTATTTCGAGCTTCAAAAATCATGACATCTCACTCTGGACCCGGATGTCTTGATTATTTTCGTCTAAACATTTTACTTTGGATATGAATGTTTTTTCGACCTTTCTCATTATACCTTAGTCTCGATCTAAGTATTTCGAGCTTAAAAAATCATGACATCTCAGTCTGGACCCGGATGTCTTGATTATTTTCATTTAAACATTTCACTCTGGATGTGAATGTTTTTCAATATTTCTCGTTATACCTTAGTCTAGATTTAGGTATTTTGAGTTTAAAAAATTTTGACATCTCAGTCTGGATTTGGATGTCTCAATACTTTTCATTGAACATTTCACTTTCTTTGGATGTCAATGTTGTTCTCAGTCTCGATGTCTCAATTTATTACTTGTTAGACTCTTCAAGGAACCAGAGTGAAAATTGGGTACTTGTGGAGTCAATGACGATTTATCATGTACTTCAGGATGCTTTACCGCACTGATTGGTAGGTAACTGTAGGTACGTTTTTTTCTTTTTTGTTCTTTCGAATCATGCATTTGCATTAGCATTTCCATGCATCATATAAATTGTATTTTAAAACGAAATTCATTTTTCAACCAAAAAAAATCATTCAGTGCATGCATGATCAAAATTTATGTCTCAATTTGTCTCTGAAGGCAAACTCCACGAGCTGACCTTGAAAAATGGGTAGTTGTTGATACCTAAATTTTAGCGACCGGTTTAGTCATTTATTGCATTAAAAATTAGGCCGTAATTTTACTTCTTCTCCCTCTGAATCAAACGTTTCCTTGCCATAATGGTTCAATTCCTATTAGTATCCCTAAAAAAATATTCATTGCCTAGCATATATATTTAGGTGCATTTATTTTAATGAGTATTTTTTGCATTTTATTTACATTGGTCCAGTGATAGATGGGTTCAAATTGATGATTTAGAACTTTAATTTGATGACTTGGGCTAAGCCCGTGAAGAGAGCACATCGGCCCAAGCCCGTATCCTCGAGGAGAATTTACGGGTTTATCTTTGTGAAAATTCAAAAGCAAAGTAGATATTGCGTTTGGAAAATAAATCTCCATGGATATGGATTTTGAAAAAATTAAAACCATAATCTGTGGCCTATAAATAGGTTAAACACGTAGGCTACGTTTGCTAATTCGGATTTCTAATGGAGATAGGACTGGATAGGATAGGATATGAAATCCAGAGATTTTTTATATCTTGTCCTTTGTTTGGTGAATCGCATTATTAAAGTCGAATATATTCATATCATATCATGTACATTTTTTATTTTTAAGGTTAATACCTTGAAAAACCCCAAAGTAGTATACTTGTGACAAATTTATCCTAAACTATTTTTTTTTTACCACCAAAAACCCCAAATTGGTATATCTTACACAAATTTACCCCAAACTGGTACACTTGCGACAAATTTATCCTATGTTAGTTTAAGTTCAATTTTATTGTCAAATTATTAAGTTAAATGACACATGACAGTTAACCGATACAATTTTACACTCAGTTTGTCATAGTTTAAAACTTTTGTTATTTTTTTGTGGTATTAATCCAATTTAGCAGAGGGTATATTTATCACAAATTTATCAGTTTGGGTTTTTTGCGGTCAAATAAATTAGTTTGGGGTAAAATTGTGATAAATGTACCAATTTAGAGTTTTTTATGGTCAGTCAGGGTAAATTTGTCACAGGTATGCCAGTTAGGGGTCTTTCATGGTAAAAAAAATAATTTGGGATAAATTTGTCATAGGTGTACCAATTTGGGATTTTTCAGGGTATTAACCATTTTTTAAGATAAACGGCATATCATTATAAATGAACCCGAATGTCATAATTATTTTTGTCTAAACATTTCACTTTGCATGTGAATGTTCTTTCGACCTGTCTCGTTATACCTTAGTTTAGATCTAGGTATTTCGAGCTTAAAAAATCATGACATCTCACTCTGGACCCGGATGTCTTGATTATTTTCGTCTAAACATTTTACTTTGGATGTGAATGCTTTTTCGACCTTTCTCGTCATACTTTAGTCTCGATCTAAGTATATCGAGCTTAAAAAATCATGACATCTCAGTCTGGACCCGGATGTCTTGATTATTTTCATTTAAACATTTCACTCTAGATGTGAATGTTTTTCAATATTTCTCGTTATACCTTAGTCAAGATTTAGGTATTTTGAGTTCAAAAAATCTTGACATCTCAGTATGGATTTGGGTGTCTCAATTCTTTTCATTGAACATTTCACTTTCTTTAGATGTCAATGTTGTTCTCAGTCTCGATGTCTCAATTTATTATTTGTTAGACTCTTCAAGGAACCAGAGTGAAAACTAGGTACTTGTGGAGTTAATGACGACTTATCATGTACTTCAAGATGCTTTATCGCACTGATTGGTAGTTAACTGTAGGTACGTTTCTTTTTTTTTTTTTTTGTTCTTTCATACCATCCATTTGCATTGGCATTTCCATGCATCATATAACTTGTATTTTAAAACGGAATTCATTTTTCGACCAAAAAAAGCATTCAGTGCGTGCATAATCAAAATTTATATCTCAATTTGTCTCTGAAGGCAAACTCTACGAGCTGACCTTGAAAAAGGGGCAGTTGTTGACACCTAAATTTTAGTGACCCGTTTAGTCATTTATCGCATTAAAAATTAGGGGGTAATTTTATCCCTAAAAAAATATTGATTGCATAGCAGATAGCTTTAGGTGCATTTATTTTGATGTGCATCTTTTGCATTTTATTTACATTGGTCCGGTGATAGATGGGTTCCAATTGATGATTCAGAACTTTAATTTGATGACTTGGGCTAAGCCCATGAAGAGAGTACATCGGCCCAAGCCCGTATCCTCGGGGAGAATTTATGGATTTATCTTTGTGAAAATCAAAAGCAAAGTAGATATTGCGTTTAGAAAAGAAATCTCCATGGATATGGATTTTGAAAAACTTAAAACGATAATCCGTGGCCTATAAATAGGTTAAACGCGTACGCTACATTTGCTAATTCGGATTTCTAATGGAGATAGGACTGGATAGGATATGATATGAAATCCGAAGATTTTTCTATATCTTGTCCTTTGCTTGGTGAATCGCATTATTAAAGTCGGATATATTTATATCATATCATGTACTTTTTTTTTTTTAGGGTTAATACCCTTGTGACAAATTTATCCCAATTTTTTTTTTAACCACCAAAAACCCCAAACTGGTATATCTTCGACAAATTTATCCCAAACTGGTACACTTGTGACAAATTTACCCTATGTTAGTTTTCGTTAAATTTTATTGTCAAATTATTAAGTTAAGGACACATGACAGTTAGCTGATATAATTTTACATTCCGTTTGTCACAGTTTAAAAATTTTGTGATTTTTTTGTGGTTTTAATCCAATTTAGTATAGGGTATATTTGTCACAAATTTATCAGTTTGGGGTTTTTTGCGGTCGAATAAATTATTTTGGGGTAAATTTGTGATAAATGTACCAATTTAGGGTTTTTTATGGTTAGTCAGGTTAAATTTGTCACAAATATGCCAGTTAGAGGTTTTTCATGGTCAAAAAAATAGATTTTGGTAAATTTGTTACAGGTGTACTAATTTGGGGGGTTTTTCAATGTATTAACCATTTTTTTTTAGATAAACGGCATATCATTATAAATGAACCTAGATGTTTATAAACGGAAATGATGAAAATCTCTCGTAAAGCTTTTCCTTAATTTATTTTTCCTCTTTTTTATATTATTTTCTTTATTATTTCTTTTTTCCCCTTTCATCATTCTTTAATAAAGTTTTATCAAAAAATAATAAAATGTACTAACATACCTAAAATACAAAAATACCTAAAATATATAAAATATAAATATTTATTTTTTCGATTGGATGTTTATTATAAAATAGAATTAAAGTTGAATATATAAATTAAAATAAGATTAATTAAAAATAAATTTTTATTTTTTTATTTTTAATTTCTTAAATTTGAATTCAAATATTATATATAGATTTAAATATAATTTCAATTTTATTAATTTTATCAGTTCGTTATTCAAGAAAAATAATTTTCTTATTATGGACTTTAGAAATCCTATTCACCTTTATTCCACCATCCCCATGGGATAATTTTATCCTACCTATGTCTCCCTTATATCTGACTTTATTCTGTCCTGAGCAACCACCAAACATAGGATAGGATATGATTTATCCTATCTCGAATTTTATCCCGATTGTCAAACGTAACCATAAGATTTTGGTGGGCCACACATTAAATACACGGCTGCACAAAAGGGGTTTTTTCTCTCAGTTTCTATGTTAAAAATTCAAAGCAAGAGAGAATTTTTTTTCTCTTTCATTTTTAGGGTCTTGAGGGGGTTTGTTTTTCATTCTTTTTCTTTAAAAAAAGAAATAAAAAACAAAATAAGGAAAAAAATCTTTTTGCTTTTTTAAAGGGGAGGTTGAAGTAGGCTTTTGCGTTGGTTTTTCTTTGGGGAGTTTCCTTCGTTCCTTTGAAGAATGAACACACAAAAAAAGAGAAAAAGAAAAAGTCAGAAGCAAAAGGAAGCAGTAGAGAGCATACTAGAGAACAGACAGAAAGGGGACAGCAACGTACAGAGAGAAGACTTGTGCAGCAGAAAAGAAAAATAGAAGAAAGCAGAGGGGAGCCTTTCATCTTCTTCACGGACTCCCTCTGCCTGAGTGTCGATGTTGCCCCTGCACAGCGTTGCTGCACCCCTCATCGGCCACCGCCGCTTCGCCTGCAACCCCTCGTCATGCCACCGTGACACCAACCACCTACGATAACCCGCGAGCCACCATCGTGTTACGGTCGCGACCTGCCTACTCACGATTCCAATCCACCGCCTCTGGTCCGACACCAACTCCCCTATGTAATAGATCTCACACCTGCCATTCACCGCTGCTCGTCGCCCTTTGCCCGCCGGAAGTCACCGCTTCCGCCGTCCACCGTTTACGAACCCTCACAACGCTAACAGATTTTCTTCCCCATTGTCACGCTATCGCTCCCCTGCTGCAGCCGTGTCTTGACGACCTGCGATCTGCACTCCAGATCCTTCACCCCTGCGAAACTGCTACTGCCTCGTCAATCTGCTCCACTAGCCTGACGAAGCCCACCACGCCTCAGCTAATCTTCGTCCCCAATGCCGTTGCTCTGCCTTCGCTATACCCTGAAGCTCGCAGCTTCCCTGAGCGACGCCGGACACCATTGTTGTGACACCGGCCAGCCGCCCCCTCGTCGGAGTTCCAACAAGCACCCCCTGCTCCGAACGCCCTAGCATTTTTCTTAATTTCGAATTTCATGAAAAATAGAAAAAAAAAGTTGTCTTAGATTGCATGTTTATTTTTTTAGGAAAATAAAAATCATGTACACGTCATATAGAATTAGGTTTATGAATTGTACGTCATTTTGTGATTGTTGCTAGGTTCATTTAATTAGAAATTGCCCGTCATTAGGATTTAGTCATTTTGGTTAATTTAGATTGCATGTTTAATTATTGCATTTCTTAAAAAATTACTTTACTCGTGTCATATAGTTTAGGCTATATTACTATGTCATATCATTTCATGTTAGATTAGTAGCATGCATTGCATGATTCTCATTAAATAAGTGAAAACAAAAAAATTGAGTGATTGTGTGTTAATTAGAAATCATATCTAAGACTGTTGATGTGAATTATGATCTAACATTGCAATGCTTTCATTGCTAGGAGGTAAGTCTTGCAATTTATTCACAGTTTTATCTAGGTGCAGTTTTAATGAAAATTTTGGAATAACCCCTAATGAACTTAGAAAATTCTGAAATTTTGATATGTTATACACAAGACCTAAAGGAAAATGTCTCATGAAGAACACTAAGTCAGATTCATTGCATATTAAGAGAAGTAATCGCTATACTCTTTACTGACATTCTGTAATAGCCTCTAGATTTAACATTTACAAGGAAAATCGTTTTGCTGACCAAAACTGTTCATTTATTCTCAAATTTTGATATGTTATTCATGTGTCCTACAACTTTTATTAAGAGTTCAAAGTCCAATTCTAACTAGATAATTACAGAAAATTCACGGAATCACCATAGGTCATACGGTTTCTCTACAAATCAGTTTACTAATTTATAGAGGGCCACTTCTATTCATTTAAAAGAATCCAGCATCCGACATCACAATCCAAACATCTCCAAGCCTATTGCACTCCACTAGACAATCACGGCACAACATGATATAGGTTAATGGGCTTTCACTTGCTACATGATAACTAAGATGCATTCGGTTTCGGAAGTATACTCGAGTAATTTGAATAAAAGACCCACCAAAATTTTAATGACAATAACGTAACGCCCCTTGACCTCTTTGACTAAAATACAAACTTAATAATGTATGTACAAATGCATGTCACGCTTTTGCTAAACCAATACTGCTCAAACCAATTCCCAAAAATTCTATAAGAATTTTACTATATACTCAGAATTTTCTTCTGGTTTTACTCACGAACAGCAAACAACACACACCGAAATCGATTTTGTATTCATTATACTAATACAGAAAACCTAGTGTGAATACATGTTACAATCTAGACAATTCCACATAACTCCCATAAAAAAATAAAAGCTGAATTCATGTTAAAACTTCTAAAAACAAGCATCATAGCCACTGACTACGTATGAATTACTCTGGACAGCATAGATACAAGAAAATCTCATACCTATACCTTGTCTAATTTACTTCTAGAGTTCATAAAATCTATTGTTATGATTCTAGATCAGACGACTCTAAAAGAACACATAGAAATGCCAAAGTATCCTCTCGGCTTCTTAGTTCCAAATTCACTTTCATCACCAACAATTCAATATTCAACTTTCATCCCGACATTTCTCAAATCTATTTGCACTACTCAAGACAATCACGGCATGCACAACATAGATTGATGAACTTCTACTTGCCTCACTCCTAAGCTCAATTGACAACAAAACAAGAAGCTCGTGGGTCTTCGAACGCAGCTCGACGGTGGCGAAGATGCGACGGTGGCAGCTCGCACGAGCACGGACAGAGGGCGGTCTCCTTTCCCTCTTCCTTCGCTGCCCTCTCTCGCAGATTGCTTGCTCAAACTCGCTCTCGCTCGCTGGTTATTTCGCTCGATTCCTCTCTCTCCTCTCTCTCAATCACACGAGCACTTTGCTCTTTCAATTCTTTAATTAATCTAATTACTGCATGCAGGATTTTAGGTGGCTGAAGCTGCAAATGGACAGGTGGAGGAGACGTGGCAATTTTCTTTGGCCACTTGTAGACACGAACGAAGCAGCTGTTCCGAGCTCCTCCTTCGCTGGCCACCGGAAATGGAGTCACGTGGCTGCATGGGTCAACTCTCTTCCTTCGGTTGACCGGTTGAATGGCGAGAGAGAAAGCGTGTCAACAAGCAGGCGTCGATCGGCCACCACGGGGAGGAAGACGTGGCCGTTGTTGAGTGCCCTTTGGTCAACATTCCCCACCTTGGTTGACTCTCCATTCGACGGGCACATGTGCTGCAGGGGTCAATATATTCATTCTTGTTGACCATTGTGGCGTGGGCTGCATGGCCGAATTTCTTTTATTCGGTTCATTGAAAATCAATGTATTAAAGTCCAAATCCCCCTTTTTATTTCACATACATTTAAGTGGCATAGTTGTGTAGTGTAATTGGGACAAATATGCACGGGTCTGCGGGTCAAATGTAGTGCCGACGATGACATACATTCCAATAACGATTTCGTCAATTCGCGACGTATCACATTTTCTTTTTCCAAGTTCAGCAAAATTATTGATGAGATTGATCTCACCAATAACCTTAAATAAAAGGGACTTCCGACAAACTATAATTTATTCTACAATCAAACCATTACTAAACAAGGCTCATAAGTCCAATGATGAAAATAAAACGGTGTCCGTAAATGATACTGATGACATAATCCGATGATACTTTTGTCGGTCAGTCATGGACTATCGCATATCCAAGGGTTGTCGAAATTTCTAGATGCCACATTAATCCAAAACAATGCATAAAGTAAGATTCTTTTTTTTTTTTGAAAATGCCACTGAAATTTCATTATTTTGAATTGACAAAACTTAATAACATGGACAAATTATTTGAAAAAAATATTAAGATATCTCTTTGTGCATAATGTTTTTATTGTGCTCTTAGGTATTCTCTAACTTCTTACATGTTTCATATAAATCTATCTCGCCAATATAATAAGGAAAAAATATAAATTCTTTGATTTCCTAAATAAGGAGAGTAGATAAATATTTTAGACTGATGAAATTAATAAAAAGTTCACCAAGAAAGTGAGCTTTTGATATAAGAGGAGCGAAAAGTAGAAAAGTGGTTATAATATTAATGATGAAGAAGAGACTTTTCAGTTTTACACTTCATCAAAGAATTTTTTTTCCTTATTGTTAGCATGATAATTTTACATGGAGCATGTAAATTCTTATAAAAACATCTATGCTAAAAAAAATATGTGAACTTCTTAATAATGGTAACTATCCTAATTAGAAAAAAAAAATAGGAAAAAGGACTGGGGCCATTATCTAATATTGCAATTGAAATATTGAGGGCAGTTTTGTCTTTTTAGTGTAAATGCGGGTGGATTTAGTCATTTAGGGTTGAAATAGTGCTGCCCGAATTTTTTTCAAGGGGTTCCCTTGGAAAAATAGGAAATGGAAAGTCTCACTGGCTGGGATTTTCTTAAATTCTTTGGAGTGAGAATCGACGATGCTCAATCACTAATAATGACAAATATTATGATGTGATCCATCTTCCTTTTTTATCACCCTGTTTTCTTTCCTTCAATAAAATAGGAAATTATCCCATCATATTAAATATATCACCATAAATGTCTATATTGCTATAGACATAAATATGAGGACAATGTGTTCTAATGGAATGAGAAAAAAGAAGAGCCAAATTCGTGGAAACTAAGATGGCCGAAGTCTTCCGAAAGTGTTGCTTTCTCATTGTCCTCGTATTCGCGGGTTTCTTTCTCACCCTTTGCTAGATTTCCTTTGTGAGACAAAGACATTACTTAGCCGCGAAAAGAAAAACGGAGCAGGTCGTGCTCCTTATGTCTTGTATTATGAGGTTCTAACACTAATACCATCTCTTCCTTCTTTTAAGGTTGGATGATAGAGATACCGAAGGTGGAGGCGTTTTGCTCCGAAGGGCTAGGGTTATGTGGGATGGGCGACGACTGCCAGCAAAGGTGCTTTGCAGGTCATGGCCAAGGCTCGCAGGGATCGTGTGACTACACCATCAGCCCTCCGCTTTGCACTTGCTATTACAATTGCCCCTCACCGCCGCCGCCGCCAAAGATATGCTACGGAGGCCAGGGTTTGTGCAGCAGTGCGTGTGCTGACCAGTGTTGCAACGATCGGTGTGCTGCCAATTACAGTAAAGGCCAAGGATATTGCGACGACAGTGCCGGTCCTTGGCTGTGCCAATGCCAATACCCTTGCTAATTCTTTTTTCCCTTTTTATTATTAATAAGAAAGGATCACCTGTTCATGGTGGACATGGTCTGCAAATAATTTTTTAGAGGAAATTATAAATGCCTTAATTGCTCGTGGTTTTCCGTCCAAATCGTTGATCCTACGGATTCCATGAAGGAATCACATCGTTAGAAAGGTATACTAGCTAAGTTAACCCAAGAATGGTTCTATTTCAATATAAATAATAGTTGATTTAAAATATAAGAAATTCAAAATAACAAAAAATAAAATTTAGTTATTTTAATTTAATCTTATTCTTATTTATATATTCGAATTTAATTCTATTTTATAAAATAAATTCAATATATAAATATAAATATATTTATATTTATTACATATTTTAAGTATTTTAGTATATTAGGTATCTTGGTATAGTTTACTATTTAAGAAAATTTGATTGGTGTTAACATCATGGTCTGACAATGTGACAATCAAAGGATGTCCACAAAAATTTCCTTATGGAAGTTTCCAAGCACGACACAATTCTCTCTCTCTCATAAAAAATGTATGATTGCAAACGGACTGTCCCTTTTCGAGGCTAACTATACAGTAAGCTAAGCATAATTCTTTTTTTAAATAATGCGCTGTCAAGTCCATAGAAGATAAATATAACTACCAGTAGACACATATTACCAAGAAGAAGAGTCCGGGCAGTTTTGTCATTTAAGTGTAAAAGAGGGTGGATTTAGCCATTTAGGGGGTGGAAATAGAGCTGCCCGAATTTTTTCAAGGGGTTCCCTAGGAAAAATAGGAAATGGAAAGTCTCACTTGCTGGGATTTTCTTAAATTCTTTGGAGTGAGAATCGACGATGCTCGAAATCGACAAATATTATGATGTGATTCATTTTCCTTTTTTATCACCCTATTTTCTTTCCTTAAATAAAATAGGAAATTTTTCCCATCATATTAAATATATCACCATATATGTCTATATTGCTATAGCTATAAATATGAGGACAATGTGTTCTAATGGAATGAGAAAAAAGAAGAGCCAAATTCTTGGAAACTAACGATGGCCAAAGTCTTCCAAAAGTGTTGCTTTCTCATTCTCCTCGTATACGCCGGTTTCTTTCTCACCCTTTACTAGATTTCCTTCGTGAGACAGACATTAGTTAGCCACGAAAAGAAAAATGGAGCAGGTCGTGCTCCTTATCTTCCCTTATATTATGAGGTTCTAACACTGATACCATCTCTTCCTTCTTTTAAGGTTGGATGATAGAGATACCAAAGGTGGAGGCGTTTTGCTCTGAAGGACTAGGGTCACGTGGGAAGGGTCACGACTGCCAGCAAAGGTGCTCTGCGAGTCATGGCCCAGGCTCGTAGGGATCGTGCGACCACAGCATCAGCCCTCCACTTTGCACTTGTTATTACAATTGCCCCTCACTGCCCCAATCGCCACCGTCGCCAAAGATGTGCAACGGAGGTGAGGGTTTGTGCAGAAACGCGTGTATTGACCAGTGTCGCAGCGATCGGTGTGCTGCCAAGTTCAGCAAAGGCTGAAGATATTGCGACAACAGTGCCGGTCCTTGGCTGTACCAATGCCAATACCCTTGCTAATTCTTTTTTTCCTTTTTATTATTAGTAAGAAAGGATCACTTGTACATGGTGGACTTGGTGTGCAAATAATTTTTTAGAGGAAATTATAAATGCCTTAATTGCTCGTGGTTTTCCGTCCAAACCATTGATCCTGCGGATTCCATGAAGGAATCACATCGTTAGAAAGGTATACTAGCTAAGTTCACCCAAGCATGGTTCTAATTCCTTGGCAGAGCTCAACAAATGTACCGGGAGTATTTAGTGATTGGATAAAATACCGATGTAAGAAAATACTGGTTAAGTACCTTTTAATAGAGTCTTGATTAATGCAAAATGGCAAAACAAGTATAACCACTATTAAGTTGAATTCTTACTTCTAGGGATTTGAAATCACTCCCTATGTTTGGTGCGACTAGACACCACAGAGAAAGAAAACCTCTTTCAAATTGTTCAATTTCTGCATTCCTAGTCTTGAATTCCTCCCAATGGTCTCCACTTTCTAACGATAGGAAGCTACAGGATCAAGAATGATCACAGTGATGAAGACGCTCAAAGCACTGAAACGGCAACCCAGGGACATGAATAGATCTCAGTTTGGTGACCTATACTTTTTTTTTTTTGGTCATATGGTGACCTATACTTAGGTTATGTCTAGCAGTCATAATAAAATTTAAAAGAGGATAAAATTTATCCTATTTTGCATTTGGTGCGTTCTCAATATAAGATAAAATTAGATATAAGGAGATATAACGGGACAAAATTATCTCATGAGGTAGAATAAAGGTAGATAGAGTAATTTCCCTTAAATACAATATTCTTAAATTAAAAAAATTGAAATTATATTTCAATATAAATAATATTTGAATTAGAATATAAGAAATGCAAAATAAAAAAAATAACAATTTAGTTATTTTATTTTAATCTTATTCTTATTTATATTTTCAAATTTCATTCTATTTTATAAAATAAATTCAATATATGAATATAAATATATTTATATTTATTACATATTTTAAATATTTTAGTAAATTATGTATCTTGGTATAGTTTACTATTTATATTCAAAGGATGTCCACAAAAATTTCCTTATGGAAGTTTCCAAGCAAGACACAATTCTCCCTCTATCTCATACAAAATGCGTGATTGAAAAATGACCGTCCATTTTCAAGGCTAACAGTACAGTTGGCTAAGCATAATTCTTTTCTTAAATAATGCGCTGTCAAGTCCATAGAAGATACATATAACTACCAGTAGACACATATTACCAAGAAGAAGAGTCCGAATGTTTTTCGTGCAGCAAGTAACGGTGGCTTGTGGTCCACCTTTGTTTTAGAAACAATTGGTTTTTTAAGGACATTCTAATTAAGGTGCTCGAAATTACTGTGAGTAACAAGAAGTGGATAAAAGGGTGGTTAAGTGGACACGTTTGTGGATGAATTCGTACATTCTCTGTGTATGGAAGATTTTCCCGTACATAAGATAGCCAAATCTAATGATATTGTTTCACTAGTTTTGATCCCATGAATATATTTCACAAACTTTATGTTTTGATTTTATTATGGGAGACTTTGGTTTTGTGTTGAGTTTGGACAAAGAATGTCAAATGCAATGGAAAGTTTTATCTATCAACTTGTATATACAACCCCGATAATTGATACTTTGATGGATCGAAGACTAACTGCTTTTGGACACAAATTACACTAGAATTTAATCAATGATGCAATCTAAACACTAGTAGCCATATAGTCTATGCTTCGAATGCAAACTATGCTGGAATTTAATTTACGGCACAGCTTGTTTTAGGTGTAAAGCTGGAATTTAATCAACATCAATACCATTGGATAGAAAACACAATGCTGAAATTCAATCAATGACCCTGGGCTTGTGGAAGAACATTGGAATTTAATTGACGATGCTAGACCAAATAAAGATGTATGCCAGAATTTAATCAACAATGGGAAGCTTGAAAGTTATAGCTAAATTGCGACATAGCAAAGATAAAGTAAAGATATATGTTATGTTGTTCGGGAGGGGTCTCTTCGCCAAACGGGTTATGGTGTTTATAGGACGGGCTGGTAACCATTAGTCGGTTTCTTTTCCTTGGGTGCCACTCTTGATATTCTCCACGTTTTTTTAACTCTTCTTGGCGCCCTTATTCATAAGCAACTTCTTCCTGACTCATTGGCGCTACTTACGCAACTTGCTTATCTGCTCCCCATTTATGCGCATTTCTCATAGTAGTTACTTTCACTTGATTTCTCTTAATCTTCAAATCTGGTGCACTATCCCCATAGTCGCGTGACATGTGACAATCAATCATCTGCCTATCAACTCTAGGATTTGCTTCTAGAATTCAATTTAGGCTTAGTTTAAGTAGCCTCCACGAAAGCTATTTGCCCTCAACTTTATGAACTAAAATAGAGCATTTCGCTTATTATTTCCTCATAGTCAACATGTGATTCCCAGGATAATTTTGGGTGTCAACATATATCCCATTTTAAAAGAAATAAATTCAAATTTATTTCTTTTAAAGAAATACCTCATTTCCACGCGACCTACCAAGGCGATCATGCCTTTTTGTCTTCTGACATATTTTACTCAACATTGATTTTCATTTCTTGTATTATGTCGACACATCTCTAATTTTGGGGCTAATTATTTTCCGTTTCTTCCCTAAGGCATTGTCTTTTATAAGTATTTTCTCAAGGATCCCATCAATGTATTTCGTCTTCTTGCCCTATTTCCAGATTCTCCTTGCGATTCCTTGTCGTCTCCACTTCATCATCCACCATGGCACCAAAGAAAGACTCCACTTTTGACTCACTAAGTTACCAATAGTTTTAGTTTCTCTCCAAACGGAGTATCATGCCAAAGATTGTTGCTTAACTTGCTAGATACTGTAGAAAGTATAACTGGTTACTTTCTCCTGGGTCCCAATTTGATTGATCATAACAAGGTCCCACCTCCACGCAAGGCATACTTTCCTTCTAAGCATGAGACCTTGGCCTTCCAACACCGTTCTTTCTCAGACATTTGGTCTACAGCTGACCAAATTTCAAAGGTTTCCCTCATTCGAAGCATATTTTCATAAGTGGTGTCTTTGACTAAGAGATAGGTGCTGGGATCGAGAAGGTGCTTATGATCAATAACCTATGATATAAATCAAGGACTGGTAGGGTCCACAGTAAACTACTAGTCTCCCTCGACTAATTGTTTCCTTTTCCCTCGGGGGCCCATGATTGTCACTTTACTAGACATGCGTACTATAGTGGGTTTTCAGTTGATTGGCCATTTTCCTAAGGAGTTACCTTCAGTTGATCTCCCCTTTATATTCCTAGATGGAGTCCTTCCTCACAGTAAGGAACGTATCACTTTCCTATTGTACTGGCTGTCAAGATACGTGTTTTGATGTCCTACATTTATCTTGAGTTTCTTTTTGATTTGGTCTCTTGATGCAACATCTAGGATGCTTCATTTAGGCTATCGACTCTTAAATCGCCTTCTTAAGACGGCTCCTTCAGGCACATCTCCATTCCTTCATTATTTTAAGGCCATCATGAAAGTTGATTATAGGGAAATTGAATTTTTCCCATATGACAATTGAATTTTAGTCCTAATAGCCTAAACTACTCCTAAGACTTCTGGGTTCATGTGTTATCTCCAGTAGATCTTCCATTATGGTTGTCTGTGAAGGGTCGATATTACCCTGACTTTGAAAGATATTCTCCTCATTATTGTGCAAGGCAATTTGGTTTCTTCCAAGCCATTCTAATGCCTATCCCTTATCTAATGGATTTTTCTCAAGCAAAGAAGCAGGAATAATATATGGATGATCTCAACCCCTTAATTTGTTGTTTAGAGATAACCAAGACTATGTATGCTAAGTACTTTCAAAACGGAGACTTCCAACCTTGTCCTTGTCATAGTCTTAAGTGGATAATATAGTGGGTTAGCTTTACTCATGAAGGTCCTTATGAATATGATCTTGCAACTGCAGTACATCGAATTCAATGTAAGGACAAATCAAAATTAATCCACTTACTAAGCTTCTATTCGGCCTTAGCAAGCTTGAAAGACCAAGCAACTACACCATCAACCTTCCTGACGACTCAAATGATGGTACCTTGTCTCTACTTACAAGTTCTTATAAGTTCTTCACGTTTCCTCTCCTGTCTGTACATCTTATGCTTACAAGAGGCTGCATACTTCAAATTCAGATAGAGAACTGCTGGCATGGCTGCTGAAGAAAAGAAAAAGAACTTCTTCTGTTTCTCCAAGAAAACAGCTCAAAGTACTTCATGACGTCTCAATTTCAACTGCTTTTGCTTCTTTAAGAAGATCTTTAGCAATTTATGCTCCACCAGTCTCTGCTTCTTTGGAAAAAAACTCCTATAGATGATGCCCTAGTTGTTTCCACTCCTCCTACAACTCTCCACCTCAGTTGAAATAAAATAAGGACTTACATTAAACGACTAGTAACATCGAATATATTGAGATTCAACCCACTATTGCAGCCGGTGAACCTACCATCACTGAAGCTGAACTCACCATTGCAGTTGGTAGCGTTGAACATATTGAAGTGCATGTTACCTTAACACATATTTTGACTACATCAACTCCACTTCCAGGCCCTGGTATTTGTCTCACTTTGTCCTTATTAATCATTCTACTAGCTATCTGGTTTGAAAACCGATATCGTATTTCCAGCTGACCTTGTCACTGAGCTTTTTGGCCCTGCTCCTATCGTCCTTATTATCGAGGCTCCCACTGTCCCTACCACTAAGCCTTCTGATCTTGTATTCATTATCCCTACTATCAAGGTTCCTGTTGTCTCTACAACCGAGCCTTCTAATCCTACTCCTACTACTTCTGTTGTTGAGACTCCTTCATCAAGTTCTCGGATTGAAGCTCATATGGATACATCTTCTCAAACTAAGCCTCGAGCAAAGATGGTTTTAGGCATCAATCCTTATGATCTGTGCCTTGGTCATATCCCTAGTACTTTAAATAGCGACAAGATAAGCCTCAAACTATCAAAGTTCATAGATCTTTCAGTGGGAGGAATTTGACAAATTCTACTTAAACAAGAGACTTTTCATTAGCTTAAGGATCTATGCAATCAACTTGGTGACAACAATAGTGAGATCAGTGCATTCCTTCCTTGAGAAGCTTTAATAAATATCACTACCATTTAGATGAAGTAGAGAAACTAACTCCTCCCAAGAATAGTGATGCAGAACCTAAAAATGCCCTGGCAGAGTTGAGTTTAAGTGTATTGGAATGCGGCAAATCCTTTGAGACGGTAGTGGGAAAGATAGCTAGGCTCAATGAAGAAGAAACTTGTCTCATGAAAGCCTCCAAGATGTCCGTCAGAAAGGGAGATTGAACTTAGATAGCAAAGGGAGATGGAGGTCAAGTTGAACTCTCAAGTGTTGGCGCTTCATATGCTGGATCAAGAAGTTCAGCATAGACTTCACAAGAATGAACATATTTCTCAGCTAAGTAGTCTCGAATCCATAATATTTTCCCTTCATCATGTCACGCCCCAAACTTTTAGCGCGTGCCCGTCCCTCAGTGGTCGATTAAATTGCGACGTCTCAGGACGCGTCGCCGACCCTTTCATTTTAATTCGCATGTCGAAGTGAATAAATAAATCCCCAGACAACACAAAGATGGGATAGAAAAGCAGGGCCACAATTTCATAACCAAACCAAACCTTTATACACAACTAACTAGTTTATTTACAGTACTAGTCTATAGACAAAGGTCTACCAAAAACAAAAGGCTACAAGTCCTCTAAGCATTCGAACCCTCAACCGAAGACTTCAGGGTCTCCTGGGGACTTGGGTCCACCACAGCACCATCGAGAGGGTCAGCTACACCCTCACCAAAAGTGATCTCTAACACCGACATGGGGACCTCAAACTCCGGTAGGGGACCTTCTCTAGGTCCATCTTACCCACAATGATACCACGATCTAAATTGATTGGGTACCCTCCGAGGTAGACCCGCATCAACCCAGACAATGGATGTCACAAGTTCATAGACTCAGGCTCCTTGGCCCCCAAGAAGAGGAATCAAAGAGACTTGTTCGATGATTTTTCTTGGGCTGGCCAAAACGCTTCGGAGTATTCGCCATCAAAGGACCTGAAAATGTTAAGCCCACAATAGAGGACTTACCTCGACTAGAAAGGAAATATGCTTAAAGGCAGTTTATGTACACACAAGACAGAGGACTTACCTCGCCTCAGTTCCTTCCTACAAGTTAGTATAATTCATATAGTCTACCAACCAATTTAATTCAAAATTCGATCCACTCAAATCGGTACCATTAGTACTATCTATCAATCCGATATGACCACTACTGAAACAAGCTTAAATAAACAGTCTTTGCTCTCACAACCTGCAATATATGGTCATAACTCTCACAAGCTGATATAATAGATAGTAGCTTGCCCAAGCTGATATATATAAAAATTGTGCTCCCACAAGCTGATAAAACGATCATAACTCACACAAGTTGATATATATAGCTCACACAAGATGATAATGTATACTACTCTCATAAGCTGACAGATCGAGCTTATAGGCTGAGATAGTACTGCTTTCAAGAGCTTACGTGCAAAGGGGCTCTCATAAGTTGATAATATATGCTCTCACAAGCTGATATTTCACTATGTTAAAAATACCCGATAAAAATAATCGTGTGTGAGCACATGGCCAGCCTAAGCCAAAAAACACAATATCTTTCTTTTCAAAAATCTCATTATTCAATATAGTCCATAAACAATTTTTTGGCATTGTAAACCGATGCCTAGTATTTTCTAAGTAATTACTGAAATTACTCAATTTTGCAATAAATATCCAAAGTTATAAATTCCACTCAAATTGCACAAATTAGCACTCAATTAAATAAACCAAGCATACCATTTCATGAAATTCCAGTCACCGACTATCCCGGTATAATTTCTGGAAAATAATAAATAATTAAATAAATACCATTAAATGCCATAAATAAAAACTTAGGCCGGAAAGGCCTAATTAAACACTGAAATGGGCCTGAAAAATTTCCGAACCTATCTAGATAAATAATACAACTAATCTAGTCTCTAATTAAGCCGATCTAACAACCTAACATGCAAAAAGTAATAATTAAATCGCTAATTCATTATAACTAACCACCTAAACCATACTTAGCCTAAAATAACAACCGTTAAGCATCATTAACTCCCTAAAATGAGTTTAGTGAGTAAACTCACCGGTTTTGTGACCCGATGAATCCACAATGATGGCAACATGGAGACAGGCGACAAAGCTCTATGCAGCGAAGCTAAGCCGGGCCAAGAAGAGGTCAAAAATAGGGCTGATAGTACACGGCTGAGCTAAGGGCCTTCAGCTCTATCATTGGGCCGAGAGGGCTGGTGTAGCCTCGACTTGAGCTGGAACGGGCAAGGCGGTCGTCAAGACAGGCAGGCCGAGCAAACGGAGGCTTTCAGCGACAAAACGGGTGGCCAGGCGTGCTTGGCGGTGGCATCGGGATAGCAGCTGGGAAAGCGATACAAGCGGAATGGGCGGTGGACTATCCCGGGGCTCGTGGGCAGCGCGTTTAGGCACGACAGCAAAAGGCAGGAGGTCTGGCTTGTGTGCAATGGTAGGGGGCTTGGCTCGGCTTCCCCTGCAACTTTGGAGCTTCAAATGACTGGAAATGGAGGAAGCAAGCTCTCAAGAAGAAGATGAAGTCAGAATCCCAAATGGAGGGACCCCTTGGCCAAAATATCCTCTACTTGATCATTACATGGCCCCCCACCATGTCTATTCTATCCTCAAGCAAATCGCAGTGCACAATCTTCCCAAACAAACTAACAAAGTGGTTCAAAAGTGATGGACGCTATGGCATAGGAATTTTGGGACAAACTCTCCCAAACTGAGTTCAATTTCTTCTTTGATTGATTCAATTCGGCCCTCATAAATTCCACTCAGGTGGTCCCGACCAAATTAATATTTTCCTGACCAATAGAACCAACTTGCACCCCAAAGATGTGATTAAAAACGAACCCCTGAATTTTCCAGTTGAAAACTGCCTTATATTGAATTTTCAAAAAAAATATCGATATGCAGTATAATCTTCGGTTCCTAATGTGCTTCGTGACATGATAAAACTTTCAATTTCTAAAATCGGCTTCAAATTTGCAGTTAATTTCAATATGGCGCGATTTTAGCGTCACCTAGCCTACCGGGTAGTGCCGATCGACGAGAATTTTGCAATTTGGTGGAATCACCCACACTTCGATCACATAGCTTAGTCGAATCGACCTATCTTTGATCTCTAATCGATTTTTAACTATGCTATAATGACCCTTGTAGACTAGCACGGTCGAGCAATTGATTCCTGATCAAATTCTCAAGTTTATTGCATTAAAATCCCTTAACGGCTTCACTCGCTAGACTAGTTATCTCGTGAGTAATCAACTCAAAGAATAAAACTATAGTCCCATTGTTAAAAAGCCCGATTCATTCAATTGAGGATGTCAAACAGTATGATGTATCATCTTTGTTTTTTTTTTTTTTTGGGTAAGAGGTAATAATATAAAGAGAAAAGGTCAAGAGTACAAAAAATCACGGCACCAAAAACTTACACTCAAGTTGATCAACAAAATGAATGGAAGTATGCCATGATGTAAAACACAAGGCAACGCCTAAAAGAAGGCAAACAAAAAAACTAAAAAGGCACGGCATGAACAACCATTAAAGAAACAAACACCTCAGTAAAGGAGGAGAGACGTCGGCTCTAAGGTACTAGAGCATTAGCGCACTAGCATTTCCTTGAAGCGTCGAATGTATGTAGGGTCGATTATGGGTCTCCCGAGAAGATGATGGGATCGATGCCCCAACACCTTTGCAACCTTCTATTTCTGAAGCTATCCTCAACGTTTTTGAAGGTGCTAGCTCTATCCCTAACCACCTTAAGAAGATGGTTCTTCATAGCCGGGATGGTAAGGGGTTGTTCTTTGAATAGGATGCTATTCCTAATTTTCCAAATAATGTGACAAAGAGCTCCAAGGGAAAAAGCAAGCAATGCATTTAGAGAAGTCTTTTACCCTTTAAGAAAGAGGTGGCCCATCGAAGATTCTCTCCCCAAGATCTGTTTCGCCAAGGCAGATTGCATCTCGTCACCCAAAAGAGAGCAACACCGGCCGTGATAGAGCAATAAAAAAACAAATGATTTATGGAATCAGGCACCCCATTGCAGAAAGCGCAGGATCCCCTCTCTATTCTACCATGAGCCAATAATAGAGATTGTGTGGGCAATATACGGTTGGCCATAAGCCAATGGTTAAGCTGATACCATGGCGTGATTGCATTATCCCAGACGAAATCATGCCAAAAAACTATATTCTGCTTGCTCTTGATGGTTTCCCAAGCATTTGCTACTGTGAACCGACCCGACAGGTTCTCTCGCCAGCAATAGCAATCAGCTACTTGAGTAGGGGTTGGAAGAGGATAATCCCACGACTCAAGGACTGTTTTGAGAGCCTAGCCAGCATTAGAGAAAATGTCTACAACTGAGGCCTGTCTAGATAATCTTGAGCTGTAGATAATTGAGTCTGAGAAGATTAAATTCAGCGGTCCATTAGGGTGCCAATTATCGAACCAAAGAGAGATCGAGCGACCATCCCCAATCCTCCACAAGAAGGCGTTTCAAAAGTCTCTTCTAACACTTAGAAGCTTCTTTCAAGCCCAGGAACAACAGGTTGGCTTCCTAGCGACCCAAAAGTTCCTGTCCTTTAAGAACGAGGAATGAACCACTTGCACCTATATATGTTTCAACATGGTAGCCTTGTTGCAATCTTTAAGCCTTCTAATACCAAGCTCTCCTTCCTTGGCACCCCCGCTACCCAGCCCCGGGACTTTCCAAAGGATTTGTCTGAGAATTTTCTCAATCTGATCTAGAACAGCTATAGGTAGAACAAAAACACTCGCCTAATAGACTTAGATAGCTTGAAGAACTAATCTGATGAGTTGCAACCGCCTAGCCAGAGAGAGGAAGTAATGAGTCCAAGACTGAACCCTCGCCGTGATGCTGTTGACGAGAGTGCAACAGTCAGCTTTAGTGAGCCTCGATGTAATGTAGGAAACCCCCAAATAGCGAGCCGACAAGTTACCTTCGTGAAATCCCAACTTAGAGATAATCTGGTTTCTTGAGGACGGTGTGCCTCCAACAAGGAAGATTTCACTCTAATTTGGATTTGGGAACAAACCACTCCAAGTAGAGAAGGTTTGAAGGCCTTCTTTAAGAATAGCTATAGTGGGCAAGTCCGCCTCCGAAAATAAGAAGACATCATCCGGAAAGAAAATATGCGAAAGGCTCGTGGGCCTGCATCTCCAGAAGAACTTAAACTCCGGTTGCAAAGAACATCTATATAAGATCCCTGAAAGGACTTCCATCACTAAGGTAAATAAATAGGGAAAAATAAGATCACCTTGACAAAGTCCATGACCAGTAGCGAAGAATCCATGAAGCTCCTGCTTCAAAGTAATTGAGAACTTAGGAGTATGAACATATGTCATAATCAGCTGAGTTATAACCTCGAGCAAACCAAAAGCCAAGAGGGCTCTCTCAAGGAAACCCCAATTGACCGTGTCAAACAATAGCATTGAACTCTGGATGCTTCATCCAGAAGTCATAAAACTTGAACGGCTTCGTCTGAGGAATATGGTTAAGCACCTTGACCACCATAGGGGTGTGATCAAATATACCCAGCGCTCGGAAGGAACCTTCGGAGTACAAGAATTCACGGCTCCATTTACAATTCACCAGAACTCTATCGATTTTTCTTGCCTATCTGGTAGAGCCCACTAAAGTTGTCCAAGTGTATATGAATCCTACATACCTAAGGTCTTCGAGTTTCACCTGTGCCAAGCATTGTCTGAACTCGTTAAAACATGAGATCCAAGCATCGGATCCGCCGACCTAGTCAGATGAGTCTTTAATTGCATTGAAGTCTCCCATCATAAGCCAAGCCGAGTTTTGCAAAGCAATTCTTCTAAGAACAAGGTCCTCCCATAGAGCTATCCTGAGCGTGAACGTGTGCTTGCCATAAACCACTAACACGCAGCAAGTCACTCAAGAGTCCAACCATTTAAGGTTCACATGCACCGCTTGATTTGAAATAGAGAGAGTTTCAAAGCTAACTCGAGCCGAGTCCCATCCAACCCAGATCCTACCTCTAGGGGAGAACTAATAGTTCGAGATCCAAGACCAATCTCTCAACAAGATCCCAGAGATGGAATTGAAGTCATTTTGTGGAACCTTCATTTCCAGTACACCAATCAAACACAACTGGTTTGAGATAGCCAACTTCGGACCTCAGCCTGTCTAGTGGGGTTAACAAGGCCCCTCACATTCCAACAACCTATAAACATATATACAAAGAGGGAGAAACAGGATTACCTCCTTATCGGCAGCTTGCTTCGACTGGAAGGCGGAGCAGGTTGAAAGGAGCGAGGTGTCGGATCAGGAACTAGATCCATCCACTTGTCTTGGATGGACTTCACGCCTATAGCACCAAGAGGAGCTTTCGGAGACGGGCATCTCCCGGTTTGCCGATTGAGCTGGCAATCCGGTTTGCCGATTGTGGATGGAGATAATAAAATGAGTTTTTTTTATGTAATTGACCGGTGGTCAATTTATTTCTAAATTTCATGTAGAAGTGGGATAATAACAATAATTAAATAAATAAATAAACTCATTTTATTGTTATTATCCCACTTCTACATGAAATTTACGTTACTTATGTCAAGTGGGTTCCTATCTCCATCCACACACATTCGCATGTACGTCCTTGAAACATGGCAAACAGTTATTGGGCAAGATCTATTTATACCCGACCTCTGTATGTTCATGCTCACAACACTTTTATTTGTCAAAGCCAACTCTTATTCTTCCGTAGTATGTACCCAAGCCGTTTTTCGCATTCAACCTTTCAAGAGCCTTCAAGCATGTGAGACTGAAGGGGGACTTTCCCTTTTGTTCATGGATTATCACCTTAGGACTCAATGTGTTGCCTTGGGTCCACATTTCAAGTCAATGCCTCCACCATACCTCTTTACCAAGCACTTTCCCCGTCATTATAAAGAAATTATTTCCATCAAACAATCACATATCTGTAGGAATGCCACATCGTCACCCAACTCCCATTTCAATTCATACCCCTCCTTCGGTAAGCGTTTCTTCTAGTGGTACAAAAGGTTGAAACTAAAAATGTTAAATGTATGGGAAACAACCAAAATCGCAGAAGCATTTCCTTTAGTTTTATGGTGGTCAATCCGGTCAATTATGGTCTCATTGGGAGTCTTTGTTGCTTTTGGTCACCCTCGATCAATTGTTTCTTCTTGCCAATCGGTCCGGTAACATCACTTTGGTCTTTCACTAGCATGTCTCCCCTTATAGATTTCCATGGTCAATGGTTGTACGCTTGACCTGACTTTTATGGTGCTGCATTTACCATTCGATGAATTTATGGACAACTTTGCCAAGTCAACTAGGCCTGTTTCCTTCCAAGGCCACATGGCATTCCTTCTATGTTGGCTTTGCCATTATATCTTCTGCTTACCCGGTGCTTCTGTGTCCCAAAATTTCATGGATATAACGTATCAATGTGGGTCTTGGTCATATGGTGCTCAGTGCTCTGTACAAAGGTCTCATCGATGCACAATCTTTTACTTATTTAGTAATCATCCCGCACCATTTTTCAGACCTTTATGGATCATGCATGGATACTTTTCCTCAATTATTCTCTCATGAAACAACCCCTCCAATTCATTAGCATGAGTTGCAAGAAATTATGGCCGGAATTAGTTCGGGCTATGGAAATTTCGTAGCACATTTCTATCAATTCCTGGCGAATTCTCTATCTTTGAATGTTTCTTTAGCTACTTACTTTTCCTGAAAATATTTACCTTTTACAGATTTGGTGTTGACTTCTCATGTAGCCCCAATTTACTCCATCGTGACATTGGCATTTTCGATGAGCGTTCTTGTCCTTACTGACATTATTTGGACTTCCACTTTGCGGAGCAATGTACCTCAAGCTTTGAAGCATATAATCGCCATTATTACACTCATCAATTAGGGTTGAATCAAGGTACGCCTATGCCAATAGTGCCCATAATATTGAACTAAATTGGGCATATATCAAATGTTGGATGAAATTCCTTAAAGTATTTTGAAGTTGACAAAACAGGTTTAACAGTCTAGTCTGAAGACTTACAGACTCTTTTGACAAAGTCTGAAGATTAAAGTCTGAAGCTAGCAAGACTCAAGACTTATATTTCAAAGTCTACTCACATGGACAGTTTCCAGGACGACGTTTATTCTGATCTTATACGATCTTTATTTTAACGACTGGTGGATATCTTTCTACTGGATTCAGCACTAAACGATCTAAGTTTTATATAGAATATGTTTAGATTATTTGACGACTTCGCAACTTATATTTGGAAGGATCTACTTATGGAAACCAAGATCTTGATTGTATGGGCGAGCAGGATTGATGGGCTATCAACACTTACCTTAAAGAGCTCGAGATCTCTCTAATTGATTCTGTCCAACGGGTTGATTGGAAGAACTTATTTGGAAGGTGCCAACGGTATTGAAGGCATGAAGAAGTATATAAGAGAGATGCTCTAGTTGTTGAATGGTGCGGATAGAAGAATTCCAAAGTCTGAATCTCCTTTTCTATTTTGCGATATCATTCTTTGAGCGTTACATGTAATCAAAAGAGAGATCATATTGTAGACCTTGAGGAAGTGTAGTAGAGTAATCTACACTGTGGACTCAAGAGCGTGAGACTGTATTCACTCTTATTGATTCTTAGTGAAATCTAGCCAGAAGGGCTGTCCGTGCGGGAGAGTGGACGTAGGCTTGATCTAAGCCGAACCACTATAAATTTGGAGTCTTGATTCTCTATCCCTAATCCTTTATATTGTTAACTGTTTTTACTTGCTGCAATCGTTGATTTTAAATTATTTATATCTCATTCGGTTTAAATTGTTAAAATCACTTTAAACACCTATTCACCCCTCTCTAGGTGCTAATACTAGTTCTAACAATTGGTATCAGAGCTTGTGTACTTGTTTATAAGAAGTGTCTTTACTTCTAAGTAAAAGATCTATGGCTAGTATGTTACCTACATGGTTGGTTGAAGGTCAAAGCAATACCAGACCTCCATACTTTGATGGAAAAGATTACAACATATGGAAAAATAAGATGAAGGCATTCCTAAGATCGAAAGATCATTTGGAATGGGAAGTGGTTGATAAAGGAATCATTCCTACTGCTGCATTAGACTCAGAGAGAGAAAAAGAACCTGTTGTTCCTACTCTTTTGACTCAAGAAGAAATCACCAAGAGACAGACTCTCGACGCCAAAGCTATTTACTCTTTATATTGTGCTTTATCCCCTACTGAATATAATAGAATATCTTCTTGTGATACAGCAAAAGAAGTATGGGACAGGCTTCACATTACCTATGAAGGAACTGATCGTGTGAAAGAAACAATGATCAACATTCTCTTGGGACAATATGAAGTTTTTAAGATGAGATCAGGAGAATCAATTAGTGACATGTTTAGTCGCTTTACTGAAATTGTGAATGGTCTTGAATATCAGGGACATCCAATCTCAGGACATATGAAGGTCAACAAACTTCTTCGAGGACTCTCAAAAGACTGGAATTATATAAAAACCTCAATAAGAGAGACACAGAGGATTGCTCCACTTTCTGTAGATGAATTGGTTGGGACTCTTCAATCCTATGAAGTAGAACAGACCAACGAAGAGGAAGACTTAAAAGGTAAGAAATCTATTGCCTTAAAGTCTAATGACTATTCTGATGTTACAGACTCTAAAGAAGATCTAGACGATGAAGAACTGGCACTTATGATAAAGAGATTCAGAAAGCTGAACAGAAAAGGAAGAAAATTCAATTGGAAGAAACAAAATTCTCAAAGGTTTCAAAACAGGTCAACAGAGGAAGATGATACGAGTAAAGAAGTGACTTGCTTTGAATGCAAGAAAAAGTGACACATCAGACCTAACTGTCCTCTGTTAAAAAAGAGAAAAGGGAAGACTGAGAAAAACAGGAAGGCACTCAAGGCAGAGACTTGGAGTGATACTGAATGTGAAGATAGTGACAATGATTATGCCAATATTTGTTTAATGGCAAAATCAGACTCAGACTCAGACTTTGATTCAGACACAGACTCAGACAGCGAACTCGAGGTTAGTAACTTGAAAATTCCTGTTAAAGTTTCTAAATACATTGATGAACTTTGTCTTAGTCTGAAAACCTCTCTTAAGAGGATCTCCGAATTGAAAAGGGAAAATTCTACATTGAAACAACAGGATAAACTTATGAAAGAAAAGTTTGAAAAACTGGAAAAAGATTTTGCTGTTGTGAAAGAAAACTCAGACAGTATTTCAAATGAAAATAATCTCTTGAAAAATGATATCACTAACATATCAAAGAGATTTTGAAATGGTTCTGAAAAGCTGGATAAGATTCTTTCAATACAAAGACCATATTTTGATAAGTTAGGTCTTGGTATGACTTCTGAAACTATTCCACTGATTGATTTTCCGAAGGTAAAAGAAAGAATTAAACAAAGACCAGCTAGAACTGTTTACAAGAATCATTTCCAGAAAGTCTTTGTAAAACATGTTGGTAGAAATGCTCTGAGATGTTCCAAGTGTAAAAGCTTAGAACACTTCGAGAAAGAATGTCCTTTGGTTTGGAGACCTGTTATAAGGAGCTGGGCTAAGACTGTCTATTGTACTAACACTTCTGGACCCAAGATGGTATGGGTACCAAAAAGAGCTTGGTTTCTGTTAATTGCAGGTTACTATCAAAAAGAAGATAAAATGGTATCTTGATAGTGGTTGCTCAAGACATATGATAGGAGACTCAAGCTGCTTGATAAAACTTATCCAGATAAACGGAGGAAAAGTTTCCTTTGGTGGTAACAATAATGTTTGTCTATCAATAATGTTTCATTAGTTGAAGGATTAAATTACAACTTGCTTAGCATAAGTCAGGTGTGTGATTCTGGTTTCAAGATCAACTTTCAGGACGAAACGTGCTCTGGAATCAGTAAAGACCTTACTCAATCTTTTACTGGTCGAAGACATGGAAATATCTATCTTCTGGATGTGAATCAAGAAAGATCACAGTGCTTAATATCAGTACAAGATGAAGCAAATCTTTGGCACAAAAAGCTAGGCCATATCAACATGAAGCAGATCAACAAGATCTCTACAAAGAAACTTGTTCGAGGATTGCCTATTCTGAATTATTCAAAGTCTGATCTATGTACACCATGCGTACTGGGTAAACAGGTTAGAAACTCTTACAAATCGATAAATAAAGTTTCCACTAATCATGTATTGCAGCTTTTGCACATGGATTTGTTTGGACCTACCAGAACGAAAAGCATTGGTAGTAAAAGATTCTGTCTGGTAATAGTGGATGACTATTCACGATTTACTTGGGTCTACTTTCTCACAAGTAAGTCAGAGACTTTCTCTTTCTTTTCAAAATTTGCTAAAAAGGTGCAGAATGAGAAATGTCACACTATTACAAGCATTCGTACAGACCATGGAGGTGAGTTTGAAAATCAAGACTTTGCTAATTTATGTGATGAATTTGGTTTTCAACATAAATTTTCTTCTCCATATACACCAGAACAGAATGGGGTTGTGGAAAGGAAGAATAAATCTTTACAAGAAATGGCAAGAACACTTTTAATTGGAAATCAAGTTTCTTCAAGGTTTTGGGCAGAAGCTGTTTCAATTGCTTGCTATATTATAAATAGAGTGTTTTTAAGACCAATTCTCGAGAAAACTCCTTATGAAATTTTTAAAGGGAAGAAACCAATAGTTTCTTATTTTCAAATATTTGGTTGCAAATGTTTTATTCTAAAGAATGCAAATGATCGTGTTGGTAAGTTTGAAGAAAAATCAGATGAAGGATTCTTTCTTGGATACTCTACTACAAGCAAAGCTTTTAGAGTGTTCAACAAAAAGACTCAGACTGTGGAAGAATCAATGAATGTAAAATTTCAAGACTCTCCACAAGTTCAGCAGATACAGACTGAAGACTCAGAATCTGCTCCAAACACTACTAGATCTAACTCCACTGAAGCAGTTGCTAAATCAAAATCAGTACAACAAGCTACTGATGAAGAATCTACTCAAGAAGAAGATCAACAATCTATCAGACTGAACAGTAACTGGAAGCACAAGTCCAGTCATCCTGAAGAACTCATTATTGGAAACATTAATGCGGGAATTCGAACAAGATCCAAAAGGCGAGAAGAGTCTAGTGCTGTTGCTCTTATTTCTGAAATAGAACCCAAAAATATTGAAGAAGCTTTAGCTGATGAAAGCTGGATTGAAGCAATGCAAGAAGAGCTCAGACAATTCAGTATTAACGACGTATGGGAATTAACTCTCAAACCAAAAGGTAAATCAGTTATTGGAGCTAAATGGGTTTTCAAGAACAAAGTTGATGAAAAAGGCAAAGTAACGAGAAACAAAGCAAGACTCGTGGCTAAAGGATACACGCAAGAAGAAGGGATAGACTATGATGAGACTTACGCTCCAGTAGCAAGGTTAGAGGCAATCAGATTACTACTTGCTTTTGCTTACTATAAGAATTTCAGGTTGTTTCAAATGGATGTCAAAAGGGCATTCCTGAATGGATTTATTCAAGAAGAAGTCTACGTAGAACAACCTCCTGGTTTTGAAGATTCAAAGAAACCAGACTCTGTATTCAGACTGAAGAAAGCTTTATATGGACTGAAACAAGCTCCTCGAGCTTGGTAGGAAAGGCTAAGTAATTTCTTAATTCATAGTGGCTTTTCTAAAGGTAAGGTAGACACTACTTTGTTCATTAAAAAGGAAGGTAAAAGTTTTCTACTTGTTCAGATTTATGTTGATGACATCATATTTGGATCATCTAATGAGACTTTGTGCAAGAAATTTTCTAAGTCTATGCAGGATGAATTCGAGATGAGCATGATGGGTGAACTATCCTTTTCCTTGGTCTACAAGTCAAACAACTAAAGGAGGGAATATTCATTCATCAAGAGAAATATGCAAAAGAACTTGTTAAAAAGTTCGGTCTGGAAAATTGCAAAAAGACTGACATACCAATGTCAAGTTCCTTGAAGATAGACAAAGATGAAGCAGGGAAGAAAATTGACCAAAAGTTATACAGGAGTATCATTGGCTCTCTTCTTTATCTTACTGCATCCAGACCTGACATATTATTTAGTGTTTGCATATGTGCTAGGTTTCAATCTGACCCTAGAGAATCTCACTTAAGCGCTGTTAAACGTATTATTAAATATGTTGCTACTACTGCTAAGATCGGTCTTTGGTATCCCAAAGAAGGAGACTTTACACTTCTTGGCTATTCAGACGCAGATCTTGCAGGTTGTAGAGTTGAAAGAAAAAGCACTTCAGGTACTTGTCAATTGCTTGGAAACAGGGCAGTATCTTGGTTTTCAAGAAAACAAAGTACTGTGGCTCTTTCAACAGCTGAAGCAGAATACGTTGCTCTTGGAAGTTGCTGTTCTCAAATATTGTGGATAAAACAACAACTGCAAGACTTTGGCATTGAAGACTCTTGCACAGAAATTAGATGTGACAACACCAGTGCAATCAATCTTACAAAGAATCCTATCCTACATTCAAGAGCAAAACATATTGAGATTCGACATCACTTTATAAGAGATCATGTTCAGAACAAAGAAGTCTTGATACAATTCATAGACTCAAAGAATCAACTGGTAGACATCTTCACAAAGCCACTTGAGAAAAGCTTGTTTGAGTCTATTCGCTCAAGACTCAATATATTATCTCTTGAAGAATGCTGAAGCTCAGACTCAGTAACTAAAGTCTGACAGAGTAACAGACTCAAGGTTAAAAGACTGAGAATACGAATCGACACGACTGTAAGTTTCTTTAATTAAATTGTCTTATTGATAAGGTAAGATTATCTGTCTATTTTAAGTCGGTTATTATTTTTAAAAGAAGTGGTTATCGTTTTATTAAGGCAGTTATTTTTTTCAAAAAGGAAAATTCAAGATTTCCAAAATATACGACGCTTGGTTATTCCCCGTACCTGTTATACTTATACATCTCTTCTCCTTCGTTTTCACTTTACTCAAAAACCCTAGATCAAAAGCTTTTTACTGCTCAGCAATTTTCTCTCCAAAACTTCTTTGTTTCAAAGTTCTCAACTTTCTTGCGACACAAGTGAGAAAGTCTCTCCAAAGAAAAGCACAATGTCGTATCAGAGGAAGTCTTCTAGAATAGCAAACAGGGGACCACAGGGATCAGGTGAGGGGCCTACGCACTTTGATCTCACTGAGGAAAGCGACATTCCGACTGAGCAATCTCAACAGCGGTCATCCCCAACTAGACCTCAAGAACAGGGCCCTCAAGATGCAGAAACGATTTATGAAGATATCGAACCAGTAAGAACTCTAAAGCCTGCCTTTGTTTACAAACTTTACTCTGCGTTAAAGGAAGGTGGTTCTGCTATGTCTTTTGTGGATGAGTTTCTAAAAGAGAAGGGTTATAGAAACGAGACGCACTTTCTTACTGTCATGGAAAGGTCTGGAGTTGTGCCTGAGGGAACGGCTGCAAGAGCATTTGCAAATTTCCCGAGTGACCCTAGGTTTAGTAGTATGAATCAGCCTGAGGGAAATGATGATGATGAAAAGATGTTCATACACTTTAAACCATGGATGGGTGTGGCTGCAAGTCTTAGAGGGAAGAAGGATGAATTGTTCCGCTCAGACGGACACAGGAAGAGATATGAAAAATTGCTGAAGCGTGGGGTGATGAACCCACGAACTGTGGATTTCGATTTTCTGGACTTGTTGAGCATAAATCTGCGTGAGAAATTCGAAAAGCTCCAACTTTATCAGTTCTGCACAGACTGTGACACAGCACATTCTGAATTGACTGCTTATTTCTACTCCAATATCAGTTTCATTGATGCAAACAGCTTTACTTTCAGCGTGAGGGATAAAGAGTATGTCATTGATAAGGACATAATGGCCGATGTGCTTGGTGTGGAAAGAGGGGTTTTCCAACCAATCGGCGTGTCTGTCAGCCATGCTACTCTTGATCTAGCAAAGGACAGAATTGCAGAAGGAAGACTCTCTTACTCCAGAATGAATGCAACAAATACTTTGCTGCATAAGATTGTAATCAACTGTCTAAGACCCAAATCGACATCCAAGACAGATGTATCAATTTCTGAAGCCAAGTTGATGTTTGCCATCAATATTGGTGTGAACTTCTCTTTACCACATACCATCATCTTTCACATGTATAGATGCATGGTTAAGGACAAAGGAAAGCTTCCTTATGCTGCTCTCATTACTCGTCTCTTCAGACATCTACATATTCAACCTCCTCATATTCTCACAGTGAAGACTATTGATAAAATGGTCATCGGGCTGAGGATGATTACCAAGATGCGTTTGAAAGAGCTTAGCAAGAAGCTGGAGAAATTCAAGGAAAAGACTCATGTCAAGATCAGACCAGACTCATCAGCAGCCAAAAGGAAAGGGAAAGAACCTGTGGTTAGTTCTACCAAGAAGCGAAGGGCAATCATCCTGGAAAATGAAGATGATGAGGATGCAATTCCTATCTCTACTCTTATTTCTCAATTTGCTGCATCTATTCCAACTATTCCAGAACATCAAGTTGCAGAGAAAGAGAAAGAGAAAGAGAAAGAGAAAGAGGAAGAGAAGAAAGAGGAGAAAGAGGAAGAGAAGAAAGAGGAAGAGAAGACAGAGGAAGAAAGAGAGGAAGAGGAAGAAAGAAAAGAAGAACAAGCAGATGAACCAGAAAGAACAGATTCTCCAGCAGAAAAGGAGGATTTACAACACCCTGTCACTGAGGAAACACCTCAGAAAGAAAAATTCTTTTCTCCACCAGAAGACATGGAGACAGGGGGAGATAAAGAAAGAGAACACACACCTCTTCGGCTGTTCAGAGAAGAGGATGCTCAAACAAGTGTTAGTCGATCACCTCCTGATGCTGAGGATATTCATGCTGCACAGTTTCCTGAAGGAGAGGCATCGTCTCCACACACTGAACCTCCTGCTGACATTCATACTGGCTTGACTCCACCTTCAGACCGAGCTGAAACAAGCACTCAGACTGACAACTCTGCAAATTTTCAAAAGCTGCTTGAGATCATCTTGGAACTTAAAGGTCAAATTTATGCCATGGGATATGAATTTCAGACCTTGCAGAATGAAAATCATGCAATGTTCATCACTTTGCATGATCAGCTTAAAGATGTTCAGCGTCAGATTCAGGATACTGCAAAGGGCACTACTCTCACCCAAGTACAGGAAGATTTGAGGAAGTTGGAAGACACTGTCAAGTCTATGGAAGACTTTTCAACTTGTTCGCATACCTCGAGCTCCTTGATTTTTTTATGCTGACAAAAAGGGGGAGAAGACTTTGCAGATTTTTGATTTTCTGTTCTCAAAACCAAACCAAATCCTATCTTTTTATCTTTTTATTGCTTGCTATCTTGACTTTGACTTGAGTTTTTAAACTTGTGCAGTTTTTGGAATGTGTGCTCTCTATGGCAATACTTTAAGCTTCGTAAATTTGATAGTACTGTCTGTTTGTGACTAATGAGGTTTCGGTGAATGCAGATCTATGTACAGGAAAAGTCTGTGTACATGATAACTTCTACTATCTTATTTAATCTTTTATGATGCTTGCTTAAAAGTTGTATTGCAGGGCGATAATATTCAAATCTGCAGGAAAGTTTTGTCACCATAAAAAAGGGAGATATTGTTGGATGAAATTCCTTAAAGTATTTTGAAGTTGACAAAACAGGTTTATCAGTCTAGTCTGAAGACTTACAGACTCTTTTGACAAAGTCTGAAGATTAAAGTCTGAAGCTAGCAAGACTCAAGACTTATATTTCGAAGTCTACTCACATGGACAGTTTCCAGGATGACGTTTATTCTGATCTTATACAATCTTTATTCTAACGACTGATGGATATCTTTCTACTGGATTCAGCACTAAACGATCTAAGTTTTATATAGAATATGTTTAGATTCTTTGACGACTTCGCAACTTATATTTGGAAGGATCTACTTATGGAAACCGAGATCCTGATTGTATGGGCGAGCAGGATTGATGGGCTATCAACACTTACCTTAAAGAGCTCGAGATCTCTCTAATTGATTCTGTCCAACGGGTTGATTGGAAGAACTTCTTTGGAAGGTGCCAACGGTATTGAAGGCGTGAAGAAGTATATAAGAGAGATGCTATAGTTGTTGAAGGGTGCGGATAGAAGAATTCCAAAGTCTGAATCTCCTTTTCTATTTTGCGATATCATTCTTTGAGCGTTACATGTAATCAAAAGAGAGATCATATTGTAGACCTTGAGGAAGTGTAGTAGAGTAATCTACACTGTGGACTCAAGAACGTGAGACTGTATTCACTCTTATTGATTCTTAGTGAAATCCAGCCAGAAGGGCTGTCCGTGCGGGAGAGTGGACGTAGGCTTGATCTAAGCCGAACCACTATAAATCTAGAGTCTTGATTCTCTATCGATAATCCTTTATATTGTTAACTGTTTTTACTTGCTGCAATCGTTGATTTTAAATTATTTATATCTCATTCGGTTTAAATTGTTAAAATCACTTTAAACACATATTCACCCCCTCTAGGTGTTAATACTAGTTCTAACATCAAATATTAAATAATAGACCTAATAATCCACATAAATGGGTTGGACCTCGTCAAATCCAATAGCAAAATCATAAGACTTGGTCAGTGGGAGGATGATCTTGCCCTGCTCTCTAAACCTAGTGATGTTCTATTTGCTTGCTTTTAGGGCAAGAAGAGGTCTTTTGTCTCTCTTCACAAGAGTATCCAAGCTCAACCACCCTTCAAGTTGAACTTTTTTAATCTTCCAAAAATGATGATGACGATGAGGATGATTTTGCCTTGATCGCCCCATTTCCCGGGGAATCCATACCACTTGTGCTCGCAGCCTTCGATGGGCTTTAGTTGTCGTTGGCAATTGTAACCTGACGTGAACCCCACATTTCCGTATGCGCTGCAATTTCAGAAGTTGTTACATGGGTTTCTTCAAGTTATGTGTGCGTGCCCATCACTTTTATGACTCGAATGCATTTTTACCTACGAATTTACCAGTATTTGTACATGAAATTTACACTACACTAGTATGGTGGTGTATGATTTAAGAGCTCTCATGGTAGGGGTGTGCCTACTGTCCAAATAAAAAGAAGAGAACTCACAGCCCAGGCACAACGACACAATTATCAGGGGGCGCTCTACCACCGAGCTAATAGCCCGTCGTGCGAGCCTCCTGCCGGGGCCCGCTATGTCAAAAGCGAGAGAAACCCCATCCCCCTCTTTCCCTTTCTCGCCCCGATGTCGCCATGCGGGAGGGGCATGGGGACATCAAAAAGGGGATCCACAGGTGATGTTATTCCTCCAACATAGTTTATCCAGTAATTTAGCTCTACAATATGTTGACAATGTTAGGTCATCAACTATGAAAATCACGTAGAGCTCCGAGATCATTATTGGTCATCCTAGCAAGGCTCTAACGTATGTATGAGGTAACGTGCATTCACGAACCTAGAGTGGCTTCGAATAGAAGAGTGCGATTTCCTGGAGGAGAGGACAGGGATGGCACACGGCAGACGACTTTCATAGAGTTTGTGGGAGGAATTTGAGAAGGTGGTATGGAGGGATGGTGGCTTGTAAGCATATACTCAACGAAGCTGCTTACCTTATCACTTCGACCAAGATGTTCAACACGTTGAAATTGAGGGGATCTTCCTTCATCTTTTTCCTCTGTGTTATGCAAACCATGACGATAAAGATGGCCAGGTAGGAGACCTGTGAGAATTTCAGATTCTCCAACAGTAATTTATAACCCGTTTTGGGCGTTCTTCATTCACCATTTCCCAGCAGCCTCTCCCCGCCTATCGCCGGCAGAAACGACATGTACGGCAGAAGGTACCTGAAGACCATACATGTGAAAGTATATTTAGTGCACAGATATCACGTAATCCTCGTTACTTATGCACGCCCGGTGTGTTAGAGGATTAAACTTGTTAGTTGGAAGTTGGTGGATGCTGATTAGTATCTGGCCTTGTGGTAGGATTGATAAAGAAGAATGCATGTACGGCGTAGATGTGAGTTTTTTATGCTTCTTTCTGTGATCGCTCATTCAATAGTGCACCATTTAGATATGGAATTGAATTGAATGTAATTACCGATTGATATTGAGTTGGCCTCAAATTGCAGTCCTTCGACCATAATTGAAAGGAAGTTCTCTAATTAGCCAATCACAGAGTTCTAATCGAATTGTGTTAAGGATTTATAATTCAGTAGTCATAAAGTAATTGTTCCCGTGTCGTGTTCAATTGATGTTCTGAAAGTTAATTCACTAGAAAATTTGACAAGTTGTTACATTCCTAGGTTATTCCTCAATTCATTCTTTCATGAATTGCTGAAAATGAGAAGAAGTTCATTAAAATACAAGATCTAATAAAAAAATCAAATAATTCAAATTCCTTTTTCACTTAACGAGTAATTCACTCCGAATATTCAGCTGACTAATTAATTCTTTATAACGTATTCTATTTTTCCCGGGATTTTATGTAATTCCAAATGTGAAGTTAGTCTTCATATCTTATTGGTGAAACAAAATACTTGAAATTCAATGAACCCTCTATTTTCTTCTTTTCTTCGTGTGAAATCACTGAAATGAATGAATTTTTTTACCACGAAACAAGTTTTGTATCATCTTTTTTTTAATGGATTTTACCGATCAGTAAGAATATTGCTAGTCATTTTTATTTGGTATGCACAATAATCTTAATTTCTTTATGAACTCCTTATTTTATCAAATAAAATTAATCAATCTACTTTTCTTTTCAATTTTATTTGTATAGGGATAGGAAAGGGCTATATATTTCTTCATGTAGAAAAATAAATTTTTTTGGATCAATTGGTTATTGATAATTCTAGAAACATGCGTTAGATGACCCATTTGTTAAATAAAATGGTCTTTCTATAACATTAATCTTAATTATTTAAGTGAAGTCATTTGTTCTTATATTGTGGAAATTTATGGGTCATAAAATCCGTCAATTTATTAATGGGCATTATGCAATTGACCCAGGTATCTTTACATAATGGGGAGTCTCGGTCTAGGAGAATTCATTATTCAAAATTTTAGTAAGTTGTCTACAAAGGACCTCCGCAATGAAAACAGAGAGCACGGTTCATAGAAAATAGAGACAGATGAACTAACGGACAAATCTAAAGGCAACATTAATTTGGTGAGAAAACTCGTGACTTGAAGCTCCTTGTTGTTTTGAATACTCAACCTTAAGAGAGTTTTTCAACATATGGTATAAGATCAATCTGCACGCATCACATCTGGCCAACCTTTGACATCACCATATGTACTTTGAATATGAATATTCGCTAGGTGACAAAAATGACTCTACCTATTGCAGAATGAGCATAAAAATCTCGGACGATGCTCCAAATACGCCCAAGAAATCCCTCAATAATGCACGCAGAATAATGTCCTAAATTATTCATCCTTCAATAATGCAAGTATTTTATTAACTATTTTAGTAATTTACGAACAAATCGAATCTATGTTAAGGTCAGCCGAAAATCCTCACAGAGAAGGGAAGACCTCTTTGAGATCGTGATCCGGTCATTTTCAAATACATCCAAGCCATGGTGCGGTGCCCCACGTCGAGAACGAAGTGGAATCAAGCCCCTCCATAGGATTTTGATCCTTCGTAAACAAAATAAGTGGTTTGGTCAAAGTTATTCCGATCCTTCACGAGATGAGGATGCATTTGGGGTCGTCTAGGTACCACATTTCCTTGTTTTTAAGCCAAGATGGTTCAAATCCCTACACGCCCATGTGATATCAGAAGACACGGATAGTATCGAAACACGGAGTTGTTCTTAAGCAAGCATATTCTAAGTGTATCGAAACCCCAACTTTCTCAAAAGAACAATTTTTGTATACCAACACTATTTTATAAAATTAGGGCATGTTTGGAAACACTCTTGGGAACAACTAATTCTGTTCTTTTGTTTCCGAGAAAAGAAATCCATTTTTTTGTTCCAAGGAATAGATTTGAAATAGAATCAAGAAGTAGAAAAAAATTGCGTCTTACTTCTAAGAACAATTCCTAGAATCAAGTTTAATTTTTTTTACTTTTCTTCTCTTTCCTTTTCTTCTTGTTCCTTTTGGCCAATCACCAGCCATGGCCCCCAGCAATGCCAAGCCACGGCGAGGCTCGTTAGCTCGAGTCTTGCCGTGACTAGACAAGCTCAGCCTCGCCAAATCTAGGCGAGGCTCGGCCTTGCCAAGCTAGGGCAAGGCCAACCTCGAGCCGCCTAGGCGAGGTTGAGCCTCGCCATGGCTTGTTGAGCTCGCCAGCCATCAAGGAGGAAGAAGAAGAGAAAAGGAAAAAGAAAAAAGAGTTTCATCGAACACATTTCTATCCCAAAAATAGAAATATTGTGCAATTATCAAACTCATTCTTTTACTCGAAAATTGTTCCCAAGAACAAAATTAGAAAAAATCATTTATGATAAAAAATTATTTCCCGAAACAAAATCTTTACCAAACGCGCCATTAGTGTCTACATATCCTTTTTTTTCCCCCGAAAAGGTAGTATTTTCAGTGCTTTGGTGACTGCTATTATCATCAACAATATCCATCCACAATTCATAAAATTATTGTCTAATAGACCATAATTTATTATACTGGAATTCTATGCATTCCATTATTATTCTTTTCCAAATTACCAGCCAAATTAATTTATTTTTTTGTTAACCAAGGAACCACCGGAGATCACCCTTTGGGGATCACATGACCATCCAATGCCCGGTGGCACCGTCGGACCTCGGGGGAGGCTAACCCAGGACCCCAACACTAGAACCCCCATTTCAGACACTTTAGCAGCAAGAGGGTTCGAACCCTCGACCTTTGCAATGAGGGAGAAAACTCACACCAACCACGCTGCCCATGGTTGTATAGCCAAATTTCTTATTCGTCAATGGCTAGGTAAGTCCTATGATTGCAAAATATTAATTAACAATCAAGATAGAGAGAGAGAGAGAGACTAACATCATGACGATGAATACCACCAAGATGGCAGGAGCAACTGTGGATAGATCGACGGTCGTCTCGCCCATATGTCTGGTGTTCACTCACAAAAGGATCACGCCCACGATTTTCTCGTACGAACTCAATCCATTCAACGATTCCGAGTGCCACTGGATCGAACAAAACATTATAAACTGGACACCAATGAACCCCAATACCGTGACCACCAATAGCGACAAGTAGAGGCTCGGAAGCAAGTGCTTGTAACCAACTTCACTTGTCCTACCCAACAAGTAATTGATTTCCGCTTTCTTGCCGAATCTCCCCATGAGCCAAAGCATGAATCGTAAGGTCGATGGGAACAGCGTGTTCCCAAGAAGAACCTGGGGGATGAGAAGTAGGAGGAGGCCGGAGTATTTGCTGAAGACAATCATGTTTTCGTTCGTTGGGACAAACCCACAACTAGCGAAAGTTGACACTACGGTGAAGACGCAAAAGGTCATCATTTTAATACCCTTCTTCTTTAGCACGTCTCTCGCACTAGAAACAAGTGCCATATAGAGCGAAACCGTGGCAACGCCGAGAACATGGACTCCCAGAAGGTAACAAAACAAAAAAACCTAACCGAACAATATTGTAAATAGTCATGATCCAAGGACTTGTCTCGCGGACTGTACAATTGTGGCTCTACTTGTGAGTTCAGGCAATCTAATTTCACTACTACACCTTGTTGGAAATTTTCTATAATATGGGCTTACATTAATTAATTGATTTTCTATTTTAAATAATCGGATTAATGGATATTCCAATATTTGTTGAACCCTAAAGTGATCTGATTGAACTGAGTATTGGCATCTATTGATAATGGGCCTAGTTGAGCAGCAAAGTGTAGGCAATTGTGTTTAACTGAACCCCTAATGGGAAGGGCCCAGTTGACACGTTGTTGATTAAGGTTAGCTAGGTCCCCTCTCTAGCCTATAAAAGGATAGGTTATACCTATCAGTTGCTTTAATCCCATTGAAATATGCTATACTGAAATAGGTCATATTCCAATAGATCCCTGATTATCAGAGTGATATACTTTTCTTCAAGTAAAGCAATGGCTCAAACATGTACACTTTAATTCCGTTGTGTTTATTGATGTCGGTGTTTTACAATCATATATGGATCCGTTTCTTCTTGATTGATTAGTTGTTTATGTGAATAAATTTTATACACACCTAACTCTATGTGGTCAACAATGTCATTTGTTGGGTTGGAAGGGCAGAGATCGCTATTGATGGAGGTGACTTTTTCTATGGTTTATTTCCTAAAATGAAGCACAAGTAGGGAAACAAAGACCTCCCCTCCGACAAACATCACGCCTTACGACCCATTGTGTTTAAAGAACATGTAAAGAATATGGGTGTCTTAGATTCTTTTGATTTCTTTTGTTAGTGGGAGTTATACAAATTGTATTTTTGGATATTATAGTTATATGCAGATTGATAATGCTTTTTTTGATGTTTATTAAAGCATTTATTTTTAATGATTATTATTGTTGATTCTATTCTTATCATTTCTCCTATTAACTGAGAAATGGAAGTATAAAATAGTATCTTTAAAAATATTTTAGTTTGAAGATGACTGGATGTCACTGATTATGAGATCTCATGTTGGATTGTGACATAGTTGTGCAATTTCATGTTGTTTAGAAATTGTGTTAATGCAGTTTCATGTTGTTTAGAAATTGTGTTAATGCAGTTTCATGTCGTTGAGAAATTGCATTAAGGATCGATAAGAAATAGTATATATTTTGATCACATGTTGGTACTATTTCTTACTACACTACTAGGCCAATGATCCATGAAAATATAATACTTATTATATGTGATTATGTAAGGTCTTGTGTTGTAGCATTTTCTTAACACATTGATCTCCATAGTCCTATACTGAGGTTATATAGGATTGGATTGGTATGGAGATGCCGATATTGGAATATTATTTTTTAAAGTTGTGGCCACATAAAACAAAATTTTCAGTTATTAACCTGATAGTCTCGTTTTCAAATCTTTTTCAAAATAAAATAAGTTAATTAATGTAGCCCAAATGGGAGAATGTTGGAAATTTCTTATAATATGGGTTACATTAATTAATTGATTTTCTATTTTAGATAATCGAGTTACTGGATATTTCAATATTTGTTGAATCATAAAGTGATCTGATTGAACTGGATATTGGCATCTATTGATAACAGACCTAATTGAGCAGCACAGTGTAGGCAATTGTGTTTAACTGAAGCCCGTAATGGGAAGGGCCCAGTTGACACGCTGTTGATTAAGGTTTGCTAGGTCCCCTCTTTAGCCTATAAAATGATAGGTTATACCTATCAGTTGCTTTAATCCCATTGAAAGCTGCTATATTGAAATAGGTCATAGAGAGGAAGATCTAGTATTCCAATAGATCCTTAATTATCAGAGTGATCTACTTTTCTTCAAGTAAAGCAATGGCTCAAACATGTATGCTTTAATTCCACTGTGTTTATTCATCTCGGTGTTTTACAATCATATATGGATCCATTTCTTCTTGATTGATTAGTTGTTTATGTGAACACATTTTATACATGTGGTATCAGAGCCGATCATATATGATTGTAGAACCCAAATTTTATCTTTTTATGGAAAAAATCGAAATCCTCCTCTTTGAGCCGAATATGGGCATTTTTTTTTCGTATGGAGTTTTTGCTTGATTGATTCTAAAACCATAGGGTTTTTTTTTCTACATGTCGAGATCTTTCAACCATATATAATTTGCATAATTTCGTTGAGAATTGAGAGGGAATTTTATATTTGAAATTCTAGGGTTTATACGTGAAAAAGTTCTAGAATTTGCAAATTACTTGCAATCGATTGATGTATGATGTAAACTGTTGCATGGGTATTGTTATATATTTGTTTTAGTATCTTTTGTTGTATTAAATTGAGTTTTTAGGGTTTAAATTTAAGAAATTCGAAATTCGGCCATGGGAGCTTTAGTCCGAAACTTCGAAGCTTGCATGTGGTAGATTTAGTTGGTTTTTTCTCCGTTTAATTCATTATAGTCAATCATATTGATGTTATATGCAATATCCATGCATAAATTTCATAAAAAAGTCAATGTTTCTATGGTATTTTGGAGCTTTGGGTCGAAACCGGGTCGTGCGACCCGGTTTTCTACAACTTCGGGACCCGGCTGGAGGTTGAAGAAGACCCTCCAGCCGGGCCGGACCAATGGATGGGCGTAAGCCCATCCTTTCTTTATTTTTTTTAATATTTGAGGTTTTGGGCGTGGCCCAAGACCTTTATTAAAAAAACCTAAAGGTTCTAGGCGTGAGCCCAGAGCCCATTTTTTGTGTATTTATATGGTTTAAGTTCGTGGGCCATATTAATAAAAGAACAGCTTGGGCCAGGCGCACGTTAGGCCCCATGGTCCGATTAGGGCTGCTCGCGGGTCCTAAGCCCGCGAGAGTCCGAAATATTTAAATAATATTATAATAATAATAAATTATAAAAATTATAAAAAAAATTAAAAAAATTGTGGCAAACATTGTTGTTTGAAAAAGTGCAATATGATCATTGGAACCACATGTTGTAAAGTGTTTCATATTGTTTGATGAATTTTGGGCATAAATTTTGGAGTTCCCTATTGATAAATAGATTAATATATACAATTACTCGCCCAAAGGGTGTTATTGTGTATATTAATTTGGAAAATAGCATGAAGTTTAATTCCCATATTTAAAAGATGGGGATGTTTAGTTGAAAAATATTTATCTGCCCAAAGGGGATAAATGTTTTGAAAATTATATGTAATTCCCCTCTATGTTTATATTATGGAGATGTATGATTTAAAGGATTTGTCTACCCAAAGGGGGTGGATCCTTGACAATTATATGTAATTCTCCTTGTTCTTGCGTTATAAATTTCATGCTGGGAAAAATATTGGTGCATTATACACTCTACCCAAAGGGGAGTTTATGATGTACTAATTATTTTTGTTGAGTTATTCCATTGCCCATAATTGATCTTATTGCATTATGTGTGTTAAACAGTTACGTTTGCTGTAAATAATAACAATGTCAGGGTTGAAATGTTAACTGGATCAAACTTTAAGAGATTGAAGCAAGATATAGAATTTGCTCTGGGCATCGTTGATATGGACTTGGCTCTACTTGAGGATGAACCTGCCATGCCCAATGATCAAAGTACGGAAGACCAAAAGGCCCATTATGCTAGATGGGAAAAATCTAACCGACTGAGTCTCATTGCTATGAAGAGGTCCATTGATGAGCATCTTATTAGTGGTTTGCCGGAAGATACGAATGCCAGATAGTTCCTTGAAGCAGTGGGAGAAAAATATAGAGTCTCAGATAAGGCTGAAGCTGGGAACTTGCTGAGTGAGTTAACGAACATGAGGTATGATGCTGCTATGGGTGTTAGAGAATTTATATTGAAAATGGTCCACATTCAGTCCAAACTTAAGGCTCATGAAATTGTCCTTTCTGAGAATTATATTGTGCATCACGCCTTAAATGTTCTGCCATCTGAATTTAGCCAGATTAAGACTGCTTATAGTGCTCATAATGAGACATGGAGCATTAATGCCTTGATTACTAAGTGTGTAACTGAGGAAGATAAGTTAAAGAAGGAAAAGAATGAGTCTACCCACCTAACTACCAATGCCAAGTTGAGTTCGTCTAGAGGCAAGTGGAAGCCTGAAGGGTCAAATGCTCATGGTCCAAAGAAATGACAAGACTTCAAGAAAAATGGGAATTATGGGAGGAATGGAGATAGAGATTTTAAATGTTTTCACTGCAAGAAGTAGGGTCACAAGAGAGCCAATTGCTACAAATTCCAAGCATTGCTAAAAACAAGAAAAGAAAGTCACCAAGGTGAGTTGTTGGTTTGCTTTGAATCAAATTTGGTTGATGTTCCGTTGGATTCTTTGTGGCTTGATTATGGTTCTATTGTTCATGTGACTACTGCCTTACAAGGTCTCACAAATCTAAGGAATCCAAGTCTAAGGGAGTCAAAGCTTAAAGTTGGAAACAATACTGGAGTTGATGTGGAGCGCATAGGGACAATTGTTTTGAATTTAGATTATGGTTTTCAGCTTGTCTTGAACAATGTCTTTTATGTTCCTAATTTTAGGAGAAACTTAGTATCTCTTTCTTCGCTTGACAAAGCTGTATATTGTCTTCATTTTGCGAATAAAATAGTGGATTTGAGTTATGATTCCAAAATTATTGGGAATTTTGTTTTGTCTGATGGATTATATCAATTATTCTTATCTCCCGATAGACCATATTGCTCTTTCAATGTCGAGAATGTTGTTGCTAAGAGATCTTTAATCAAAGATAGATCTTCATTGCTATGGCATAAGCAATTAGGGCATATCTCAAAAGAAAAGGGTAAAGCGACTTATCAAGGCTGATATTCTTGCTCCTCATGACTCAAATGATACTGAGACTTGTATTGATTGTGTGAGGGGAAACTTAACTAAAATCAAGAAGAAAGGCGCTACTTGTAGTCAAAATCTATTGGAGATAATTCATACTGATATTAGTGGACCATACTCAACCACCTTGTATGGAAATAAGTACTTCATTACGTTCATTGATGATTTCTCCCGTTATTGTTATGTTTATCTAATTAAGGAGAAGATTGATTCTCTTGAATTGTTCAAAGTGTTTCGTACTGAAGTTGAGAAATAATTGGGAAAAATTATCAAGATTGTCAGGTCTGATCGCGGTGGTGAGTTTTATGGGTGATATACTGAGGCTGGACAAAAAAAGGGACCGTTTGCAAAGTATTTGCAGGACTGTGGTATTGTCGCTCAATATACAATGCCTAGGAGTCCTGAACAAAATGGTGTACCTGAACGGCAAAATCGTACACTCATGGAGATGAAACAAAGTATGATGGGCAATTCTAATTTGCCTTAATACTTATGGGGTGATGCGATTAAAACAACAACTTATAGTTTGAATTGTGTACCTAGTAAATTGGTGCCGCAAACACCTTTTGAATTGTGGATAGGGAGGAAACCAAGCTTGAATCATTTACGAGTTTGGGGTTGTCCCGCAGAGGTGAAAATTTATGATCCTTCTCAGAAGAAGACCGAATCCAAGACTACTAGATGTTACTTTATTGGATATCCTCATCATTATAAAGGGTATATATTCTATTGTCCTACTTGAGGCACTAGAATCGTTGAATCTCAAACTGCCAAATTCTTGGAATTAGATGTTGCTGAAAAGAGTTATTCTCAATCTTTTCAAAGGGAAGAACCAAACAAAACGGTCTTTATTCCATTGCCCATCTTGCATGATGATTCTATGCGAGATCCCAGTAGAGTGGAAATTCAGCAAGAAGCAAATACTGAAAATATGACGGTAGATTCTCCCATTACAAATGAAATTCCCAAGATGAATGATGCAGCTCTAGAAATGCCTATGCGAAGATCACAACGACAAAGAAGACCAACACCTCTAAATGATTATCATGTCTATCTTGGAGAAGCTGATTGTGACATTGGAAGTATAGTTGATTCGACGACTTTCAAAGAAGCTCTTAATAGTGATCAGGCAGATAAATGGTTAGGAGCGATGAATGATGAGATGATTTCCATGTCAACTAATCAAGTATGGAAACTTGTTGATTTACCTTATGGGCATAAACCAATCGGCTGCAAATGGGTATTCAAAATCAAGAAAGACAATAAAGGTAACACAAAGAGATTCAAGGCAAGGTTAGTCGCAAGAGGGTACACACAGAGAGAAGGCATTGATTATACTGAAGTTTTTTCCTCAGGGTCCACTAAAGACTCTTTCCAGATAATCACGGCATCGGTGGCTCATTATTTAGAGCTTCACCAAATGGATGTCAAGACAGCTTTTCTAAATGGAGATTTGGATGAAGAAGTATATATGCAGCAACCTGAAGGGTTTAAAGAAGCTGGAAAGGAGCATATGTTGTGCAAACTTCAAAGGTCCATCTATGGTCTCAAACAAGCATCACGTCAGTGATACTTAAAATTTCACAAAGTTGTGAGATCGTTTGGCTTTGAAGAAAACAAGTATGATCAATGCATCTATATGAAAGTAAGTGAGAGTAATTATATTTTCTTAGTACTTTATGTAGATGACATTTTGCTTGCTAGCAGTGATGTTGATCTATTGAATGACACAAAAGATTTTCTATCTACAAAGTTTGATATGAAAGATCTTTGGGAAGCCTCTTTTGTTCTAGGCATTGAGATTTATCGTGACAGATCTAAGAAGGTTCTGGGGTTATCTCATAAAAGTTATATAGATCGTGTTTCGAAAAGATTCAATATGCAACCGTGCAAGTCAGGTGATGCTCCTGTTGTGAAAAGAGATAAATTGAGTGTAGAACAATGCCCCAAGAATGATGTTGAAAAAGAAGCCATGAAGAATGTTTCATATGCTAGTGCAGTTGGCAGTCTTATGTATGCACAAGTATGTACCAGACCTGATATTGCTTTGGCTGTGAATACTCTTGGAAGATATCTGTTGAATCCAGGTCAAGAACATTGGGTTGCAACTAAAAATGTGATGAGATATCTACAACGAACAAAGGACTTCATGCTCGTGTATAGCATAGTTGAGGACCTAAAGGTAATTGGATATTCAGATGCTGATTTTGCTAGTTGCTCAGATGATAGAAAATCAACTTCTGGATATATTTTTATGATGGCTGGAGGTGCTATTTCTTGGAAGAGCACAAAGCAAACCTTGATTATGAACTCTACAATGTATGATGAGTTTGTAGCGTGCTATGGCGCGTAAATTCAAGCAGTTTGGCTTAGAAATTTGATCTCAGAATTGCGAGTTATGGACTCTATTGCTAGACCTATGGTGATCTACTGTGACAACACTGCAGTTGTGTTTTATTACAAGCATGATAAGATCAGCAATGTGTCCAAACACATGGAGATCAAATATTATACTGTTAAGGACTTGGTCAAAAAAGGAGATATTGTGATTGAAAATATCAGAATTGAGTCCATGTTGGCCGATCCTCTAACAAAAGGCTTACGACCTATTCTGTTTAAAGAACATGTAAAGAATATGGGTGTCTTAGGTTCTTTTGATTTCTTTTGTTAGTGGGAGTTATACAAATTGTATTTCTGGATATTATAGTTATATGTAGACTGATAATGCTTTTTTTGATATTTATTAAAGCATTTATTTTCAATGATTATTATTATTGATTCTATTGTTATCATTTCGCCTGTTGACTGAGAAATGAAAGTATAAAACAGTATCTTTACACAAATTTTAGTTTAAAGATGACTGGATGTCATTGATTATGAGATCTCATGTTGGATTGTGACATAGTTGTGCAATTTCATGTGTGTTTAGAAATTGTGTTAATGCAGTTTCATGTCGTTGAGAAATTGCATTAAGGACCGATAAGAAATAGTATATATTTTGATCACATGTTGGTACTATTTCTTACTACACTACTAGGCCCATGATCCATGAAAATATAATACTTATTATATGTGATTATGGAAGGTCTTGTGTTGTAGCATTTTCTTAACACATTGATCTCCATAGTCCTATATTGAGGTTATATATGATTGGATTGGTATTGAGATGCCGTTATTGGAATATTATTATTTTTAAGTTGTGGCCATATAAAACTAAATTTTCAGTTATTAACCCGATAGTCTCGTTTTCAAATCTTTTTCAAAATAAAATAAGTTAATTAATGTAACCCAAGTGGGAGAATGTTGGAAATTTCCTATAATATGGGCTTACATTAATTAATTGGTTTTCTATTTTCAATAATCGGGTTAATGGATATTCCAATATTTGTTGAACCCTAAAGTGATATGATGGAACTGGGTATTAGAATCTATTGATAACAAGCCTAGTTGAGCAGCAAAGTGTAGGCAATTGTATTTAACTGAAGCCCATAATGGGAAGGGCCCAGTTGACACGCTGTTGATTAGGGTTTGCTAGGTCCCCTCTCTAGCCTATAAAAGGATAGGTTGTACCTATCAGTTGCTTTAATCTCATTGAAAGCTGCTATATTGAAATAGGTCATAGAGAGGAAGATCTGGTATTCCAATAGATCCCTGATCATCAGAGTGATCTACTTTTGTTCAAGTAAAGCAATGACTCAAACAGGTACGCTTTAATTCCGCTGTGTTTATTGATCTCGATGTTTTACAATAATATATGGATCCGTTTCTTCTTGATTGATTAGTTGTTTATGTGAATAAATTTTAGACACACCTAACTGTATGTGGTCAACAATGTCATTTGTTGGGTTGGAAGGGTAGAGATCGGTATTGACGGAGGTGACTTTTTCTATGGTTTTGATGAGCCGCCGGCCCTTTGATTTCCTAAAATGAAGCACGACTAGGGAAACAAAGACCTCCCCTCCGACAAACATCAGTATGGTCATCACGACAGGCTGGGAGTTGGAGAGCACCTCCATCTCCACCGTGGACATGCTTGAGACGGTTGTCGCGGAGATGGAGGTGAAGAACAGATCCAAGTCCCTAGGCCTAAAGGAATTCGTCCGTGGCTCCAAGGCCTTGAGGACCCAGAAGCCGAGGAACGAGAGGAAGACGAAATAAAAAACTTGGATGCAGAAGGAGTTGACTCGGAGGAGCAGGAAGCGGAGATAGCAAGAGAAGAGGAAGCAAAAGGACCTGCAGATGCGGCCGAGTTTGAGCCATGAAGCACTACAAAGAAACACAATTTCTTTGGCGAAACAAGAAAGGCTCATCATTGTTACTTTTTATCATACAGGAACGAGATTGTTCTTGTTGTTGCGAGGATTTGGGGTTGTCGTGGAGGTATATATATAGATATAGTTTACGTGGGTTTACACAATTGGTCGGGACGTCAATAAATTGCTAACTTATGAAGATTATTTGTTCATATCCTAACAAATTTGATTAGATAATTATAAATAAGGATTTCCCGCATAGACCAAACATCCGAATTTAGCTGTTTTATAAGAATTGCTAAATATTTCATAAGCTTTCAAATAATCGAATGTGTACATGTATGATAAAAGGGTCGTCATCTCCGTTCATGTAAAATTGTCAATGCACACTGCGCACCCACGAGGGAATGGAGGTCCACTCGGTACTGATGTCTCCTTGGACACCTCTGACATTTTCCATCTAGGCGATGAAAGATGCCGCAAAAGCGTCAAAATGACAGTCATAAGGGGCTGCTTCATTTGGAAAGTCGGTTCAAACCTCAGATCAGAGGGAGGTCGATGGATAATTCAGTGTGCCCCAATGAGATTTTGACACCTGGACAGTAATACGGTTAAAGACGGACAGTACTGCCGCGACCCTTAACCGCCCTCGTAAGTTTTCAGTTTTCAGTTTTCAGTTCTTTTTTCCCGGTTCGTGGTTGCTTCCCTCCATAATTCTCCCTCGCATAATTCCCTCCACGACCTAAGCTGGTTTTTTTTTAAAGTAAAAAGATGATTCAATTATGATTCACTCAAATTCGATTTTTATCTAACGATATATATTTCTTACAGAAAACGACAGACGAACAATTGAAAGGAAGACAACCAAGGCTAAGGCGATGAAAATAAAATTATTCGTGGACAAACCAAGCCCGAAAATTAATGTTTCCTTTTAGTCTAAAAATTGAATAAAGGCAACGGATTTTTGTCACCATAAACTCAACAAACGCAATAAAATTTTCTCCCCTTTGCGCAATTTGGGGCTAGAAAAAATGTGCTCTCTGTTTTAAGGAAGATAACCTTATTTTGTAGCTTGTCAAGGATAATTATCCAAAAAACCTTAAATTTATGTACAACAACCAATTAACCCTTAAATATTTCAATTGTATCAATTTAATCCAAAACCTTTTAACAACTTGTTAATTTAGTCTTAAACATTTTCATGATATATTAATTTAGTCTTAAATCTTTTGACGACTTACTAATTTAAACCCTCCAAATAATTTTAACCAAAGATTGCTAATGTGGATGTTGGTTGACCATCAGTTGTCCTATATGGCGTGGCCAACTGTTGGTGTGATAAATTTTGCATTATTACTTTTTTTCCTTTCCTTGTCCTTTGGCCTGTGGTTGGTACTTGGCCATGGCTAACTAGTAGCCATAAGCATGGGCCATCCTCATCAAATCTGGCGAGGGCTCAAACCTCGTTGCCTAGGCGAGGATCGCCCTTGTCGAATCAAGCAAGGGCTCGACACTTGTCTAAGGTCGATCCTTGACTATGGCTAAGTGTTGGCCATAGGCGAAAAGGAAGGAAAAGGATAAAAAAAATTATAAGAAAAAGGCTAAATTGGCCCACATCAATGCCAATCATGCCACATAAGATGGCTAGTAACTGGTTGGTATCTACGCCAGTGGTTTCCCATCAAAATTAGTCAAAAATACTAAATTAGCAAGTCACCAAATGATTTAAGAATAATTTGGTAAATCATCAAAAGGTTAATGACTAAATTAACACAATTCAAAAATTTAGAATGAAATTGGTAAATTGTCAAAAAATTTAAGACTAAATTGGCATAATTGAAAGGTTTATAACTAAATTGACCATTGTATAATAAATTTATGATTTTTTGAACAATTTTCCAGCAAATACCACAAACGCAAAGTGATAAAGATTGTGGTCACCTCTTCCCAAAGTGAAATTTTCCTTCCCACGCCTTAGCCGTTTTTCTCCATAGTGCGGGTCCAACTACTACAATCTTGGGTTTGGGCGTTTGGGTCCATGTCTAGGCATTCGAGACTAGTCGTACTTTGAAAAATGATGAATAGATACAGTCCTTTTGCTATATTTATACATATGTTATCCGTTCACTACAATAATATTTTCTATTGATTCACTTCCTAAACGAATCAAATGGTGGAAAATGAGAAAATGTATATCCAATGCTATATTTTTTGCAAAATAAACACACCCCATAATATTTTCTATTGATTCACTTCCCTCATGACAACACAATGCACACCAACTATCTTTGATTGAACGAAAGCACGAGGCCGAACCACTTTTATTTACATATATAATTACGAAGGGCAACACGGGTTGGTACAAAAGGGTAGGCCAAGACTCATCTATGCTCGGCCTTCAACCTCAAAAAGAGACACACGACCCTCAAAAATGCGACGTGTAACGATCTCCCTTCGGACTACTCGTGGCGGCCATCCAAAAAGTTGCTAACCCCAACTCCACGTGCGCAGGCCATCACACCCATCCCGGTGCGTCAGGCGGTGGGGGTGGCAGCATCCCCATCATGACACCGTCGCGGCGGATGTGGACGGAGATGTACTCCTGGATGACTGGGCCTCCAGATAGGCCCACGTCATAAGATACGATCGCACGCACACGTATAAAAGTCAGTCCCGGCAGGGTGGGATAGTCTATCTCAGTCAGCTCGACCTCCACGTCAGATGGAAGGCCGTAAAACACTCCCCGTGTAACGACAGGGAGAGGCATCGTACTAATCTGAAATGTTGGTCCCCAAAGGGGTGAGTACAACCACTCAACAAGTAAAGAGATCCAATCAACACTCAATGCATTTAAACAATACAACAGTTCCAATACACATGTCATTCATACATTGTAATGTACTTACCTCGAAGCCATGTACATGCCATCATACCTCATCATCACAATCATAGTATATACATAGCATCAATTACAAATGATCATCATCATCATACCATATATGCATACATGTCATCATGTCACCTTAGTACACATGCATGTCATCATCATATCATAGTACACATACATGTCATCATTATACCATAGTACACATACATGTCATCATCAGGCCATAGTACACATGCATGTCATCATCATGCCATAGTACACATACATGTCATCATTATACCATAGTACACATGCATGTCATCATCATGTCATCATGTCACTATATCATAAGTGATTATCATCACATCATATCACATATGCATGATTTAATTTCCACTTTAGTTCTCAATTGATCATCACATCACCCTTTCTCGGGATCATCCATCCCATACTTTAGACTCGCACCCTATTCGGGCCTTGCGAAGAACCTCTGGAATTATGCCAATCATTTTCACCGGGCATCCGGCACCCCCGCATCCCGGGCATCTCGCATCCCAACCGGCATCATGAGGCATCCCCTCGGGCAAAGACCTCCGAGACTTCGGCACCCATCTCATTCCGGGCATCCTGATACTCCCAGGGCCATCCGGCCATGTATCTCTATACATTCCGGGCATTAACATCCTCCCCCAACAATTTCCATGAATCACATTGCCAATTATGTCTCAATTCATCATGCACATGATATAATGGCAAAACAAGATCACCTTTGTTCTTATACATGTATCATCAAACAATTACACATACTTGCAATAGATGTATCCCCCTTAGCAATTAGGTCCACATGCCACTCAAAACTATGTACTTGCCAATTGCATTTAGAATTTACTTAAATCCCAATTTAATTCTACTTTGCAATTAATTAATTAATTAATCACAAAAATCACAAATTCATGAAATCAAAACACATAATATTGTAATGCCATAAAATAGTGACTTTACCACAGAAAAGCATGGCCAATCAATTTCTACACAATAAACACTATTTTCACAATTTCCATATTGAATTTCGGATAAGGGCAGAACGCACAGTTTTCTAAGTAAATAGATTAAAATACCCATACGACCTCCGAAAATTACGAAATTTCACCAGGTTATAGTTAAGATATTAAACTAGACTTTTCATGAAGGAACCTATGCCAAAATCGTTATATATAAATTGTTACAGGTCCACGAAGCTTCTGGTCGGGTTACCGAAACGCACAGGGGACTATGTCCGAAATATGGAGATTGGACCCACCTAAACTTCTTATTTTTCTCTGTAATTTGGATATGTTATACTTCTAAGGATTCCCTACAACGTTCATGAAGGAACTTAGGCCAAAAAACCAAAGGAAGACCTCCAAATGGTTCCACGAAGTCTCGGGTATCACACCTCGCGACTCCAGTTTCACCGTCCTCAAGATCAGGTTGGTTTCCTAAGCTATACTTGTTAATTTTACTTCAAATTTTAGTATGTTTATCATTAAGATGTTCTATACAAGTCTCATGAAGAATTCGAAGAGATATTCATAGTAAAAATCAACATGCAAACACAAATCCACCCAAAGGGCAGAAAAACAGTTCCAGATCTAGGGTCTCCGAAACATGAGGCTTTGACCCCTTAAATCTCCATAATGTTTCACGAAATTTCATTATGTTATATTTCAAGGTGTTAGCTACAACTTCCATGAAGAGATCCAAGCCAAAATCGAACTTCAAACATACATGAAAGCCCTCACAACTTTCTGACTTCAATGGTTCATGCGAAAACAGCATGCATTTTCAAGAACAAATCACCCTAGCTTCGGTTTCGAGCTTCCAAACACCCAAAAATTCAATCATCCATACAAAACACACATGCAAGAGTAGTAATGGAACCTAAACTTGCCTCAATGCAAGGAGAAATGACGACGAACGGCGGATGGACGGCGGCGTGCGGCGGACGGACGGCTCTCCCTCTCCCTCTCGCGCGAGCCTCCTTCCTTCTTTCATTTCCTCTCTTCCTCCCTTTCTCTCTCTCTCTCTCCCTCTCTTCTCTCGCACGACACTCTCTCTCTCTTCTCTCCCCATCCGGCCAACCCTTTTCTCTTTTCTCCCCCCAAAGGCAATGATTGCCTTGGAGACTCTAATGCATGGGTGCCAAATGGCCCATGCATTAGGACACTTGGGGAGGGGCATGCAATTTGAATCCCTCCCCCTCTCTTCGCACGGCCACAAAGGCCCAATGGGCCTCATGGGCTTGGCCCACATGGCCCACTTTAGGCCCTCCATCCATGGGCCTAAAGTCCATGCTATTGGACCTAAGGCCCAATCCAACTTCATTTTCTAATTAAATTAAAATTAACAATTAATTACACCTAATTAAAAACCCATAACATTAATCTATAACAAACATGACAACACATAACTTATACTTATTAAATAACTTAGGTTTAAATTAAAAACACACGGCACAAAAATACAAAGCCTTAAGAAAGAACTCAGGCTAAAACACAAACCAATAGGTAAATTCATTACCTATTTAAAAGCTCTAGGGCACCTTAGGACTTGCCCTTAATTTCTAGGATGCCACAACTCTCCCCTCCTTAGAGAATTTCGTCCTCGAAATTAAACGTTACCCACGTCCTCAAACAGGTAGGGGTACTTCTCCTTCATCTGATCTTCACTTTCCCAAGTGGCTTCCTCCACATCGTGATGTCGCCACAATACTTTCACCAAAGGAATCTTCTTATTCTTGAGAATTTGTTCTTTCCGATCCAGTATTTGCACAGGTACTTTGATATATCTCACTTTCTCATCCACTTTGATGGCTTCATAATTGAGTATGTGACGGGGGTCTGGTTGATACTTTCTTAGCATCGACACATGAAACACATCATGCAAATTTCCCAAATTAGGAGGTAGCGCCAATCGATAAGCCGCATCTCCTATTCTCTCGAGTATCTGAAAAGGTCCAACGAATCTAGGACTCAACTTTCATTTCACTCCAAAACGAGATACTCCTTTTAACGGAGATACCTTAAGAAATACATGATCTCCTATTCCGAATTCCAAGGGTCTCCTACGTTTGTCCGCATAGCCCTTTTGTCTACTCTGAGCTGTCTTTAGTCTTTTCCTGATAATCTCAACAGCATCAGTGGTATCTTGTACCAATTCAGGTCCTGTCAATCTCCTTTCACCTACCTCGTCCCAACAGACAGGGGTTCTACACCTCCTCCCATATAATGCTTCATATGGGGCCATGTCTATACTTTTCTGAAAACTGTTATTATAGGCAAATTCTACCAAATGCAGGTTCTCATCCCATCTTCCTTTAAAGTCAATGATACAGGCTCTCAGCATATCCTGTAGAGTTTGTATCACTCTTTCTGTTTGTCCATCTGTCTGAGGGTGATAAGCAGTACTGAATTGAAGTTTCGTCCCCAAAGCACTTTGCAGACCTCGCCAAAAGTTCGAAGTAAATCTAGAGTCTCTATCCGAGGTGATTGATACAGGTATACCATGTAAACGCACTATCTGACTTACATAGATTTCAGCGAGTCTACTCATTGAATAGTTCATACGGACAGCTAAGAAATGGGCAGACTTAGTTAAACGGTCCACTATCACCCAAATTGAACCGTGACCACTTGATGTTCTTGGCAATCCTTGCACAAAATCCATTGTCACATGCTCCCACTTCCACTCTGGTATGTCTAATGGTCTCAAAAGTCCTGCTGGCTTACGATGTTCTGCCTTTACTTGCTGGCACGTTAAACATTGAGAAACATACTTGGCTGTATCCATTTTCATACCATTCCACCAAAACTGTTGACGCAAATTTCTGTACATTTTCGTACTACTTGGATGGATACTATACTTGCTCTTATGTGCCTCTGACAAAATCTCTTTCTTTACTTCTTCGTATACTTGCTCTTATGTGCCTCTGACAAAATCTCTTTCTTTACTTCTTCCTCGTTGGGCACACAAAGTCGTCATTGGCATCTTATTGTCCCATCTTTAGAAATTTGAAACTTTGGTCTCTTTCCTAGGGACATCGCTTCCTTCACTTTCAAAATCTCCGGATCAGACTTTTGCAGGGTCTTGATTCTCTGGATAATTTCCGGCTCGATCCTTAAGGCTCTAAGCATACCAGTAAGATTATCCACCTTCAACTTAAATTCCGAATTTGCTACAGACTTTAATAAACTCCACTCTGCTATTCTTAGACTAGCCATCTCCATGGCTGACTTATGGCTAAGGGCATCTGCTACCCTATTCGCCTTCCCTGGATGATATCGTATCTCACAATCATAATCTTTTAACAATTCCATCCACCTTCTTTGTCTCATGTTCAACTCTTTTTGCGAGAATAGATATTTCAAGCTCTTATGGTCCGTATGAATTTCAAACTTTTCCCCATATAGGTAATGCCTCCATATCTTCAAGGCAAACACTATAGCTGCCAATTCCAGATCATGTGTGGGGTAGTTTAACTCATGGGGTTTCAGTTGCCTAGATGCATAGGCTATGACCTTGCCATGTTGCATCAAAACACATCCCAATCCTTTGTGAGATGTATCACTGTATACTGTAAAACCATCCGATCCAGAGGGTATGATCAAAACTGGAGCTGTGGTTAACTTCCTTTTAAGTTCTTGAAAGCTCCTTTCACAATCCCCACTCCATTCAAATTTTGCATTCTTCCGAGTTAACTTAGTTAACGGACCTGTCAATCTGGAAAATCCTTCAATAAACCTTCGGTAATAACCGGCCAATCCTAAGAAACTTCGTATCCCGGTGGGTGTGGTCGGTCTCGGCCAATTTATTACCATTTCCACTTTTGTCGGATCCACTGCAATTCCTCCTCCTGACACCACATGTCCTAAAAATGTTATCTGGTCCAACCAAAATTCACACTTGCTGAATTTGGCATATAATTGATGGTCCCTCAAAGTCTGCAAAACTAACCTCAAGTGTTGCTCATGTTCCTTTGGTCCTTTTGAATACACCAAGATATCGTCGATAAAAACAATCACAAACTGATCCAAATAGGACTTAAATACCCTGTTCATTAGATCCATGAACGCTGCAGGTGCATTCGTCAATCCAAAAGGCATAACAAGGAACTCGTAGTGTCCATAACGAGTCCTAAATGCAGTCTTAGGAATGTCTTCCTTCTTAATCTTTAGCTGATGGTATCCTGATCTTAAGTCAATCTTAGAGAAAACCGAACTTCCCTGAAGTTGGTCAAACAGATCATCAATTCTAGGCAGAGGATACTTGTTTTTAACAGTTACTTGATTTAATTGCCTATAGTCAATGCATAAGCGCATCGACCCATCCTTCTTTTTCACAAACAGAACTGGTGCACCCCAAGGTGAAGCACTTGGCCTAATGAATCCTTTGTCAAGCAACTCCTGTAGCTGCACTTTCAACTCTTTTAGCTCCACTAGGGCCATTATGTATGAGGCTTTCGATATTGGTCCCGTTCCAGGCATCGGTTCAATTTCAAACTCAACTTCTCTTTCCGGAGGTAATCCAGGTAATTTCTCGAGAAATACATCTGAAAACTCATTTACTACACTAATTTCATCAAGTCTCAGCTCTTCCTTGGCACAATCTTTAACCATTGCTAGATACCCTTGACATCCCTTGCTAAGTAACACATTTGCCTCTATCGCAGAAATAAGTGCTACTGATAGGTGGGTCTGACCACCTAAAAATTCACAACTAGACTGGTCGGGTAAAACGAATTGGATTACTCTTCTACAACAATTCATTCTAGCCCGATACTTACAAAGCCAATCCATTCCTAGGATAACATCAAAGTCATACATGGCCATCACGACTAAGTCTATTTCCATGTCCCTTTCTCCTACAATTATCTTACAATTCTCACACACCAACGTAGATAGCACCACATCCTCTAAAGGCGTAGAAACACAAAGAGGAATTCCAAGAAAAGTCGTTTCAATTTCACTCAACAATCTATATCTGTCAGACATGAAAGAATGCGTAGCACCCGTATCAAACAATGCATAAGCCTTCTTGCCATTTATGTAGATTGTACCTGAGATGACGTTGTTGGAAGCTTTCGCTTCCTCTTGAGTGACTGCATACACCCTTCCTTGAGCTGGTGGCCTCCGAGAATTCCCTTGTGAATTTGATTTGACAACACTCTGATATCCCTGTCGCACTAAGCCAGCACTCACTTGCGACCTTTCTTGTAGGCAATTTCTCCTTAGATGGCCCACTTGTCCACAACCAAAGCACTTATGTTGCCCATTACAAGGTCCTGGGCCGTGCCTTCCATTGCACCTCTAACAAACACCAGGCTGATAGGGTGTTTTCCCTATATTCAGACCACTCCTTGCTCCCCCAGAGTTTCCAAAATTACTCTTCTTCCTCACATCCCAAGTCTGACCTTGACTAGAATAGGGTCTCTTACCCCTTCTCACATCATTGGAAACCCACAGTTTCTTAAACTCAGACCGCTCTCTTATTAGCTCCTGCTCCACCAACTGTGCCATTTCATAGATCTCATTATAATCCCTCATATTCAAAGGCACTAGTTGCTTTCTAATGTCAGTTCTCAACCCTTTCAGAAATCTCTTAGCTTTTTCCTCCTGATCCTCAATCAGTCTAGGAGCATATCTAGATAGTTCAGAAAATCTAGCCTCATACTGGTCCACTGTCCGCTCCTTTTGTTCTAGCTGAACAAATTCTGTAATTTTCTTATCCTTGGTACAGTCAGAAAAATTCTTTCTATTGAAAGCCTTGACAAACTCATCCCAGTTTATATCAATACCTGGTGGAAAGATCGTATCCCTCGAAGCTCTCCACCAAAACTTTGCATTTCCCTCCAGCTGGTACTCTGCTAAAGTTATTTTCTCAGCATCAGTGCAGTCCAACAACCGGAAAATTCTCTCCATACCATCAATCCAATGCTCCGCCTCCTCAGGACTTCCCATGCCACTGAACTTGGGTGGCTTCAGCTTCAAAAATTGTTCCACAAGTCCCTGAGTACGGCGTTCAGCTCCAGGTTGTTGATGCGCCTGCCTTTCCATCAGATTTCCAATGTTAGCCAATGCTTGCAGGATATCCTCCATTCGGGGTTCAACCCTTGAAGCAGAGGCTTCAGCCCTCTGTGGACGTTGACTTCCAAACCGTACCATAGCTTTCCTGCAGTTCCAAGCATTTGCCTCAGGAACAATCTGAGACTCACTGCCTCCACTCATAGCAACCACTACCACTACTAAAGTAACATACACATGTTACTGGCAACCTATAACAACTACCAAGGATCTACGGGCGAATACTCATCACCCGTTATTCAATTATTCTGTTTTATATCCTATGGTGTGCATTGTTAGAACTTCCCTCATTTGCTAAATGAGGTCTCCTTATCACTCCAAGCATAAACCTTATGCTCTGATACCAACCGATGTGGCACCCCAAAACCCGGTAGGGTCGCCATAGATACCAAGTGAAAGAAAACAAGACAAAAACAAATTATACAACGATAGAAGAAAGATTCAAGCCGACGCTTAGGCGTAAATTTTCTTTTCTTTTCTTTTGCTTTAAAAAGGCTTTAAGGATTTTGCGCAGCTCATAGTGGAAAATAAGAGGCGAGTCTCACCAACACTTCGCTTCCCTCACGACAACACAATGCACACCAACTATCTTTGATTGAACGAAAGCACGAGGCCGAACCACTTTTATTTACATATATAATTACGAAGGGCAACACGGGTCGGTACAAAAGGGTAGGCCAAGACTCATCTATGCTCGGCCTTCAACCTCAAAAAGAGACACACGACCCTAAAAAATGCGACGTGTAACGATCTCCCTTCGGACTACTCGTGGCGGCTATCCAAAAAGTTGCTAACCCCAACTCCACGTGCGCAGGCCGTCACACCCATCCCGGTGCGTCAGGCGGTGGGGGTGGCAGCATCCCCATCATGACACCGTCGCGGCGGATGTGGACGGAGATGTACTCCTGGATGACTGGGCCTCCAGATAGGCCCACGTCATAAGATACGATCGCACGCACACGTATAAAAGTCAGTTCCGGCAGGATGGGACAGTCTATCTCGGTCAGCTCGACCTCCACGTCAGATGGAAGGCCGTAAAACACTCCCCGTGTAACGACAGGGAGAGGTATCGTACTAATCTGAAATGTTGGTCCCCAAAGGGGTGAGTACAACCATCAACAAGTTAAGAGATCCAATCAACACTCAATGCATTTAAACAATACAACAGTTCCAATACACATGTCATTCATACATTGTAATGTACTTACCTGGAAGCCATGTACATGCCATCATACATCATCATCACAATCATAGTATATACATAGCATCAATTACAAATGATCATCATCATCATACCATATATGCATACATGTCATCATGTCACCTTAGTACACATGCATGTCATCATCATATCATAGTACACATACATGTCATCATCAGGCCATAGTACACATGCATGTCATCATCATGCCATAGTACACATACATGTCATCATCATACCATAGTACACATGCATGTCATCATCATGTCATCATGTCACTATATCATAAGTGATTATCATCACATCATATCACATATGCATGATTTAATTTCCACTTTAGCTCTCAATTGATCATCACATCACCCTTTCTCGGGATCATCCATCCCATACTTTACACTCGCACCCTATTCGGGTCTTGCGAAGAACCTCCGGAAGTATGCCAATCATGGCCACCGGGCATCCGGCACCCCCGCATCCTGGGCATCTCGCACCCAACCGGCATCACGAGGCATCCCCTCGGGCAAAGACCTCCGAGGCTTCCGGCACCCATCTCATTCCGGGCATCCTGATACTCCCAGGGCCATCCGGCCATATATCTCTATACATTCCGGGCATTAACATCCTCCCCCAACAATTACCATGGATCACGTTGCCAATTTTGTTTCAATTCATCATGCACATGATATAATGGCAAGACAAGATCACCTTTCTTATACATGTATCATCAAACAATTACGCATACTTGCAATAGATGTATCCCCCTTAGCAATTAGGTCCACATGCCACTCAAAACTATGTACTTGCCAATTGCATTTAGAATTTATTTAAATCCCAATTTAATTCTACTTTGCAATTAATTAATTAATTAATCACAAATATCACAAATTCATGAAATCAAAACACATAATATTGTAATGCCATAAAATAGTGACTTTACCACAGAAAAGCATGGCCAATCAATTTCTACACAATAAACACTATTTTCACAATTTCCATATTGAATTTCGGATAAGGGCAGAACGCACAGTTTTCTAAGTAAATAGATTAAAATACCCATACGACCTCAGAAAATTACGAAATTTCACCAGGTTATAGTTAAGACATTAAACTAGGCGTTTGATGAAGTAACCTAAGCCAAAATCATTATAGATAAATTTTTACAGGTTCACGAAGCTTCTGGTCAGGTTACCGAAACGCACAGGGGACTATGTCCGAAATATGGAGATTTGAACAACCTACAACTTTCATGAAATTTGGATATGTTATACTTATAAGCATCTTATACAACTTTCATGAAGGAACTTAGGCCAAAAAACCAGAGGAAGACCTCCAAATGGTTCCATGAAGTCTCGGGTATCACACCTCGCGACTCCAGTTTCACCGTCCTCAATATCAGGTTGGTTTCCTAAGCTATACTTGTTCATTTTACTTCAAATTTTAGTATGTTCATCCTTAAGATGTTCTCTACAAGTCTCATGAAGAAGTAGAAGAGATATTCATAGTAAAAAGCAACATGGAAACACAAATCCACCCCAAGGTCAGAAAAACAGTTCCAGATCTAGGGTCTCCGAAACATGAGGCTTTGACCCCTTAAATCTCCATCATTTTTCACGAAATTTCATTATGTTATATTTCAAGGTGTTAGATACAACTTCCATGAAGAGATCCAAGCAAAAATCGAACTCCAAACATACATGCAGGCCCTCACAAGTTTCTGACTTCAATGGTTCATGCGAAAACAGCATGCATTTTCAAGAACAAATCACCCTAGCTTCGGTTTCGAGCTTCCAAACACCCAAAAATTCAATCATCCATACAAAACACACATGCAAGAGTAGTAATGGAACCTAAACTTGCCTCAATGCAAGGAGAAATGACGACGAACGGCGGATGGACGGCGGCGTGCGGCGGACGGACGGCTCTCCCTCTCCCTCTCGCGCGAGCCTCCTTCCTTCTTTCCTTTCCTCTCTTCCTCCCTTTCTCTCTCTCTCTCTCCCTCTCTTCTCTCGCACGACACTCTCTCTCTCTTCTCTCCCCATCCGGCCAACCCTTTTCTCTTTTCTCCCCCCAAAGGCAATGATTGCCTTGGAGACTCTAATGCATGGGTGCCAAATGGCCCATGCATTAGGACACTTGGGGAGGGGCATGCAATTTGAATCCCTCCCCCTCTCTTCGCATGGCCACAAAGGCCCAATGGGCCTCATGGGCTTGGCCCACATGGCCCACTTTAGGCCCTCCATCCATGGGCCTAAAGTCCATGCTATTGGGCCTAAGGCCCAATCCAACTTCATTTTCTAATTTAAATTAAAATTAACAATTAATTACACCTAATTAAAAACCCATAACATTAATCTATAACAAACATGACAACACATAACTTATACTTATTAAATAACTTAGGTTTAAATTAAAAACACATGGCACAAAAATACAAAGCCTTAAGAAAGAACTAAGGCTAAAACACAAACCAATAGGTAAACTCATTACCTATTTAAAAGCTCTAGGGCACCTTAGGAATTGCCCTTAATTTCTAGGATGCCACAGCCTTCTAAATGCTATGTTACTATTCACGCGCACTATTCACTTAGGTTATTGTTCACGCACATTAGCCAGGTCGAAGATGGCCCAATTGTCTCATTGGGCTTGGGCTTAATTAATGCAATTTGGGCCATTGTGGACGAAATTGAAAGGGAATTTAGCCTATTGGGCCTTTCCAAAATTGTGGTCGCCCTTTGGGATTCCAATTTAAGTCTAATTGCACTTATCCAAAATTCGAGGTTCACCGATAACAAGAAATTTGATTAAGTAATGTCCAATGGCTTTCTCTTAATCCTCTATAAAACCAACGGGTAGCCTTTAGGGGTCTTGTGAGTTCGATCCATGGTTGATTTGATATGAATCTGCGTTTAAGCCCTTTCTAATTCGTGGATGATCATCGGTTGTCATGTAATCGTGAGGAGTCAATTGCTCGTTCCAAAGTACACGATCATTTGGAATGGTTTAGGGTCGTTCGTAAATAAAATAGTAATCGGACGGAATCACCCGCAATCCAATTATATACTATTATCAAATCAATCTATAACTGTTCCTAGATTGGTTTGAAATGGCTTAAGTTTGTCCCTCATTGATCCTTATGATCGAATTGTCAATCCATTGTTAAGTTCGTTTGTCGTGCTCATCGAAATCCTAAATTGCCTTTCCCAATAGGTTTAACACTCTTGTATGGCTTACAAACCAATTCAAAGTGTAACTCTATTAATTGCACATTGATAGAAGTAATCCTCCTATCGTATCTTGAATATGGTCAAATTTTGAGGATGTCGCAAGAATGGTATACTCACGTAGTGATTGTTATACTATCATTGGACACGTGATAGAGTGTCAAATGTTGTGTGGCCTAATTCCAGTTAATAGATAATGCAATGCAAAGGCCTTGTTGAAACAAAGAACCCACCTACACGAGGTTTAGGGAGTTTACTCGCCGAGTTTATCTCATTCCGTGTTGTTTAACTTTTCCGGGCCCTAATCATGGCCATCTGAGCTTGAGCCAAAGTAATTTATGGTAGACGCTACTAAACGCGTAGGGATATCACTTGGTGTGGTCGCCCTTATAGAATAGAGATACGAGGTTAACCCCAACCTCGGTTCTTGGACAAGTATGACAGAATCCGCCATTCGGACGTGTAAATGGTTAAGTTTCTATTGTAAGGAAAGATTATGTTTAACAGTAGATGCATATATATATATATATATATATATATATATATATATAATTGTGCATTGATGTATGCCTTTTACTATCCCAAGCACAGAATTACTTATCGATAAGCCGTGATAACTTAAGATATGAGAAGCTATCGATGAAAACATGGCAAGCTATCGATGAAAACATGATAAGCTATCAAGATAACCTATCTTGACCCTATGATAACCTATCATACCAAAACCCACTTATCACATGAACAAAACATCTTTTAACCATAATCTAGCACTAAAGTAGCTCCAAAATGTAACAACAACCTTATTCAAGGGTTAGAAAAACACTCACGCGTAAGTCCTAGCTTTAAAAAGCGTTGGGGGAGGAGCGGCAAGATGAGACAATGGTTGGGGCAGCTAGTCACGCCTGCAAAGCTCCCGTGAGTGGGCTGGATGTTTTCATGGGTGGCTGCATGATGACGATGGGTGGTGGTCAGTTGCTGGTGAGGGAAATATGAGGAAAAGTGAAGAAGATGGCTTGAAAATGAGATGCAAATAGACGATTACATATGCGGCATCCGAGGATCTCGACGACCCGAAATATTAATTTTTGAAGAAAAGGAAGTTGTCTTTGAATGGCCATATAGACAATTACATCATCGGCCACGTTATTTTATCTCTTGGACCGAACCCCCTATGTAAAATTGCTTATGGGAATGTTAATTGATTTCTATAAAAATCAAAATGTCCTAAAGCGGTGTAGGAATTGTGGGCTTATTATTATTATTACTTTCTATGGGCCATTTAAATTGGACATTTAGGCCCAAAAATTTTCGGGCCCAAAAGTAGGCCAATAGGCCCACAAAACCGTCTGCCCATGGAGGGGGGGGGGAACCGGATGGAGAGTCCGCGCCACCTCCTCCATTTGTCCTCTTGTTGAAGACACTTGTCTTCCTCTTGGAGCCTTTGGTAGGCGGATTGATCAAGGTAGCAATTGAGGGAGAGAGAAAGTGATTGAGAAAGGGAGAGAGGGAGACCGAGGGAGTTTGAGCGGGTGAGCAAGAGAAAGAGGAGGGGAAGAAGGAGGTCAGTCCCGCCGTGCATGCACTCGCTGCCGCCATCAACGCCGCCTAGCTTCCCTGTCTATGGTGCCGCGTTCGAAGTCCTCAAATCGCTGGTGTGCTTGCTGTGATTTTGTTGGATTTAAGGCAAATGAAGTCCGTTGATCTACACTATGCTTGCTGTGGTTGTGTGTGAAGTATAGTAGATTTTGGATGTGCTGGATGTTAGTACCTTAGGCTAGTAAACTGTTTTATCGAAAAGAGTTTGACCTTTGGTGAATCCAAGAGTTGTATGCAATTATCTAGTTGAAATCTTACTTCGTTTCCTTGATGAAAGTTGTAGATAAAATCTTGAAGAGTAACATACTAAAATTTGAGAAGAAACGGACAAGTATTGGTTGGTGAAAGGATTTTTCTTTGAAGATACTAAATCTGGAAACTGTTATGTTGACCTTTGGTGATTCCGCAAATTGTGTGCAATTATCTAGTTGAAATCTTACTTCGTGTCTTTGATGAAAGTTGTAGATCACATCTTGAGGAGTAACATACTAAAATTTGAGAGGAAACGTATAAGTATTGCTGGGTGAAACGATTTTACTTTCAAAATGTTAAATCTGGAAACTTTCACCGGGGATTAGGGAGAGTTATGGTGATTATAGCTCTTGATCTACGATGAATTCAACTTAGAGTTCTTCAGGAAAATTTTACTTCCAGGTGTGATGTATAACATATTGAAATCTCAGATTTTTCTGAGCTCATTTAGCAATTTTAACGAAATTTTTATTGAAACTGCGTATTAATGACGTTTGAAGTTTTATGGCCGTGATTGTATGGACCATTGCGACTCATGCGAAGTTTTCTTGACTTAGCATCCTTCATCAAACCTTTTTCTCTAGGTGTCTTTTACAACATGTTACATTTTCAGAATTTATTAAGATCATTTACTAATTTTTCCAGAATTTCATTTAGTGGAGTGCATTCTTTTTTATCAGAGAAACTGTTTTATATTAACAACAAATGAATTGCTTTGTAAGCTGAAATGTCTTTGAGTTGTTATTTATACAATGGATGTGGTGACATTAAGCAGCATATCATATGGCATCAAATGTTATTTCCAAAGTGAGACATATATGTGAATATATCATGATGTTAATGATACCATTGGATGGCTGTGACGGCCACGCCCCGAGAGTGTCGAGATGCCCATAGGGTCTAAGTGAGTCGATGCTGATGAGATGCCCAGAGGTGTGTGCTGGATGTCCTCGGAAGTTTTGAGATGCCCGGAGGTGTGTGCTGGAGGCCTCGTGATGCGAGTTGGGGTACGAGATGCCCGGAGGTGTGTGCCGGAGGGCTCGTGATGCCAGTTGGGGTACGAAATGCCCGGAGGTGTGTGCCGGAGGTCTTGCGATGCCAGGTTGGGTGCGAGAGCTAGGAGGGATGCAACGATTGGTCCTTGGAAAAAAATGAGATCCTTTTAAATATCAAAATGGGAAATGAATCAGGTACATGTGTGTGCATATGGCATGGTGCATGAATTGTCTATGAATTAGAGTTGGTACTATTGGGCATTGAAAAGGGGGTCATTAAGGCATGCTGCATGAATTGTCTATGAATTAGAGTTGGTACTATTGGGCATTAAATATGTGCATTATACATGATATCTTGGTTGTCTTGCTTGTTGCATTATGTAGTTGGATGGATCTTTACAGCTGAGTGGTTGTACTCACCCCTTTTGGGGACTAACATTTCAAATTGAGAGATGTTGAGTGCTCGTGTTCGGAGCACATCTGTGTTGGTGTTCGAGGATTGGTATTCATCTGTGTTTAAGTCTTGGTCATGTATGACGTGGGTCTACCTAGTGGCCCCGTGGTACAAGAGTTCCAGTTTGTGCATGCTCATCGCGACAGATCATGATGGGGATGCTGATACCGCCGCCAGTTGATGGACCGGGTTGGGTCTAATTATGCATGTGAATGGGTAGCGGATGACACTTTTTGGATGGCTAACACTGAATGATGGACTGTTGTCCATGACGGCAGTGGGGTCGGGTACTTTTGGTTATAGCCAAGCTTAGTAAAGCCTTGGCCTTATGATGTACCGACTCATGATGTCCATCAAGTTATGTAAATAAAAGTGCATAGTTGCTGTGCATTGCGTTATTTTGTTGACTATGGGTTAGGGAGATATCAAATATGCTTCCGTCATATGAACTGTGATGGGACCGATTTAAATAATACAAAACCCTAGGACTTATGGTCCCACTATAATTCAATGGGTATCAAAGTGACATGTTATTAGGACAAGTGAAGGGTAAGCGAATTGTGCCGACCCTAACAGATCGGGGGCCGTTTCGGGGGTGCCACGTTGTCCATAAAGTAGATTCAACGGTTAGAGCGAGAGACTCGTTTTGAAATCCAAATTTTCAAAAAACTCTTTGAAATTTTAATATGTTGTGCAAATGTATATGCTTTAAAACTTTCATGAAGAAAGCATGTCCAAATTTGAAATGGAAAATTTTATAAAAATCGAGAAATCGACCCGGTCACTACTTTTACTACACTTGGCAGATTCCAAGAAGATTTGCATTTGACTCTCGTTTTTCAAGAAGATTTGTTTATCTGGCTTAGCCTCATAGTTGGGACCAAAATAAGGGTTGAAATCAAGGATGTTATATATTAGGTGTCTAAATGTACGTTGGATCGATGAGCAAGTGATTTTTCGACAAGCACTTTCGAAGAAAAAAAAATTCGCAAAAAGTTACAATCTTGAAAAGTTAAAAGCCCAAAATTACTTCTTTCTTCGTTTCTTCCATCTTTGGTCGTTCTTCTCCGTCTTCAACAAGGTCCAGAGCTTGTGCATGTCACGACTCCAACTCCGTCTCCAGGGTCACAAGGATGCAGGTAATTTTTGCGACGTCCCATACAACAATAAGCAGCTAGGAAAACAACCACTTGCAAATATACAATTATATTTACAAGCACTACATTTTCTATGCTCCAATCGCCGTGTAAACATTTGCTCCTATAGCAAGACTGTAACTCTAGCTGTAATGGGACACCTTAATGCCTACAATTTTGAAAAGCAATAGGGTGAGTTGTGGACTCAGTAAGCATAACTCATCCAAAACATTAATCGACAATAAATCAATAGCAAAACAAAAGCTTTGTCTTGGATGAAATATGAGGAATCCTCAATCAACAGTATGCAACCATAAACCAGTATTCACTCACAACATGAGGAAGTCACGCCTTACTCAATATTGTACAAGCATAAACAAAATCCATTCCATAGAATCAAAAACTCAAGCCTCACTCAATAATATGCAAGTATAACCAAAATCCATTTCATAATGTGAGGAACTCATGCACATGAGATTCATTGATTAATAGTTGAAATCCATCGACTCTTCTGAAATCCACTAGGCATCCGAACTTCATCAAGCAACGTCCTCTAATCGAAGGGTGATGGTTAGAATTGTTACAACAACTCGTCCTTCTGATGAGGCATCTCGTTCTTTTTATCGAGGCATCCCGTTGGTGAGAGGGCATGCTCGCCAAATCCATCGGTTGATGACATAAATTAGTCCATCGTTTGTCCATGTTTCACACATCACAATCCGGTTCTTATCTTCGCTTTTTGTTCAAGGGCCTGAAGGTGTGCCATGCATAAGCATGTGAAATGACTTTTTAAGCATGCCGAGCACGAATGAAGGATTGCGACTTGATCCGACACGTTTAAGCACCAATCTAGTACCCAACTTGGCTTGGCAACAATAAACCTCGATATCGCACTGACATCTTGATAGGACCGGCCCGTTATGACATGTTCATCGACCAAGTACCAGACTTGGCTCGGAAACGATACTCCTCAATATCGTACCAAGACCATGAAAGGACCAGCTCGTCATGACATGTTGACTAACCTAGTGCCATAGTTAGCTTGGGAATGATATGCCTAGATACTGCACTTAGACAAAGAGTGGACCGATGTATCGTGATCCCACGTACATCAAAGCCGACAAAACCCTTTTTTAGAGCTCAGGGCGTGAACTTCTTAAGTTGTACTTGTGAAAGCAGTTGGAAATAGTTTATATCCATGCAAAAACCAACGTATATCAAATGAACACACAAAGCAGGCTTCCAAGACAACTAAGCCAAAGCACAAGCCAAAGCTCATCTAAACTATTGTTAGTTTCAAACGAGGTAGACCAGCAAAGTAGTGGAGAGCATAAAGACAAGCAAGGGTTTTGGCTTAAAGGGCAAAAGACACTCGAACTGGTCACGGGAGGCCTTCCATCAATCTTCCTTTTGAATCGCGGCACATGCATGCAATTGCCCGTTCCACGGTTCTTTAGAGGTGTGATCCATTGATGTTTATCTTTAGCGAATCGGGATTTGGTGGTCTCCAAGTTGGTTGTAAGTTTAGCGATGTGTCCTCACACTCTAAATTGCTTCTATTCCACTTTGCGTAATTGCGGTGCATGATATTTGACCACAGCTTAAAAGGTTGTTTTCCATATTTTACTTAAATGAATACACACCATGTAACAACCCGGTCCTTTAGGTGTGGATAAAATCTCTAAAAGGAGTACCCAAAGTAACACACAAGGTGGCAACACTTTGAGATTGGGTGTATTACTTTTGAGTCACTTATTTCTTCCGGTTGGTATGAGAATTGGGATGTCATACATTGTACCCACGTGTAATTATTCTTATGTAATCGCTCTTTATATTTTCCGGCCAGCAATATTTTTATCCCTTATTGATTCTTGACACCCTATTATCACATTGAATTGACTAAATTATCCTTTGCAAGTCCCACTCTTGATTAAGATTATTTCGTAGAATTTTTTCTTCTTCCTTTTCCTTCAATTTTTTTTAAAATTCAAAACTACCCACATTCTTTTCAAACAACTTTTTTCACCCTACCTGCTTCTTCAGCACCTATAACATTTCCTTTATGTTTGTCCTCTTTTGACTTTATTGTCTACTATTGTAAGGGAAAAAGTCACAAAAAATCTCAAACTTTGCCAACCATACACATTTACTTTAAATTTTTTTGTGACATGCAAAACCCAAATCTATATCAATGTGAAATATTTACCTCAAACTTTAAGTACACATTTTCCCTCAAACTTTTTTTTTGTGAAATCAAATTTTGGGGTAAATGTGTCACGTGGATACAAGTTTGGATTAAATGTTTGATAAAAGTATGAGTTTGGGGTTTTTGATATCACAAAAGTAAGTACAAGATAAATGTGTCACAGTTGAGAAAGTTTTGGGTTTTTGGTAGCTTTTACTCTTGTTATAATTTGAGTAGAAGTCAAGAAAGATCACTTCTATCTCCAAACTGTTAACTTTATTTAACCAATTTATCTTCATAATTCTGATATTTTTCAATCTCACTTGTGGTACAAATTTACGAGAATTTTCTTATCGATTGAATATTTTGGTTGATTAACGCATTATCCACAACTTACTCATATTTTATTTTTTATTTTTTTGTGACACAATCACTAAGAAAAACAATAATTTTTATGCTTAAAAATATGTATTGATGATGAAATTGCAAATGGAGAAAAAGTAATCAATCATCTCAACAAGTTCATTTGAAACTTTACCTAGTTTATTTTTTTGTGACACAATCACTAAGAAAAACAATAATTTTTATGCTTAAAAATATGTATTGATGATGAAATTGCAAATGGAGAAAAAGTAATCAATCATCTCAACAAGTTCATTTGAAACTTTACCTAGTAATTTTCTAACACAAGATGATCTTTGAGTGGTGTGCATACATACATTCTTCCTCAAGGTTATTTTATCTCTATAAAAAGGTCAGAGCACGACAAATATGTTTTTCTTAGTTAAGATATGGGAGATAATCATCATGATTGACATAATATCTCTTTTGCATGTCAAGAAGAATAGATCGTGGTCACTCAAAATATTGAATGCATCACACAATAAAATTTAAAAAGTGGAATATTAGGTTTACCGAATAAAATGAAAGTTGAGAAATTAAAATAACAAAATACAATGTAATGACACCTTAAAATAATAATTAGACGAAATGTGTGCTAAAACTAGTACATGGCTTTTTCCACTCTCACTCATGCTTAAGTTATTTTTTGAATAAGAGTTTCCTAGTATGAAAGAAGAAGTAGAAGAAATATAAACTCATTACCCAAATAATTCACCTTTTTTTTTTGTCGAAACACAATAATTAGTTACTATCTACCAAATAATACGCCTATTTTGTTATTGTTGTGACCTCTCTTTTTCTGTTGGGGAAAAGGATGAGTTTTAAGGGTTTTGCCTAAGGTGGCGGGCCAACGTGTGACGACCCTTGGCCCTTTGGGGTTGCCACGATCTTCCTTGTCATTACTATAATTTTCATGAATGAAGTGTGTATTGACAACTCCATTATAACTTAAAACGACGCACATGAAAATATAAAACTAGGCACTTTTTTTTACTTATATGTTTCAGATGACCTAGGTCGGTACATTGAGGCCAAAAGGTTCCTTTTTCTGGCTAAACCAAAATAATGTTTCAGATGACCTAGGTCGGTACATTGAGGCCAAAAAGATCCTTTTTCTGGCTAAACCAAAATACTGTCCCGACCGTCCTATACCAAAAATACTCTCTCGACCTGGTCATACGGTACAATGAACCCCATCAACACAGGGTCCGTCGTGAGACCGGCATCCACCGTTAGGATATTCGTAATCTGAATGAACGTGACGTCCGGGAAGTCAGAGTCCACGCGCTCCACTTGATCCCACGTGAGGTCAATGGGGATGCTGTAGAGCATGGTGGAAGACGTCAGTTGGAGTGGCATGGTCACGTGTCTAAAATGTAATAATCCCACAGGGTGAGTACAACCACTCAGCAAAATACTCACCCACTCAGCAAATAAGAGTGTAGTAAACTATATTACGCGAACCAATCGCCACCCAATTCAACGCAATCCAAAATCAAAATACACGAACTGAAATAATTAAACTTGCATCAGTTCTAAAAGAATCTCATAAAAACAGTATACCGGAAAACAATGGAAATTTGGAATTTCAATTTATCCAGATTCACTACCACCATCTCCTGGAGGGAACCATATACCATCCTCTAGGCATCTCGCACCCTACATTGAATCGTGAGGACCTGCGGGCCTCTATCACATTTCCCGGGCATACGAAGGGAAAAGTATCACACCCCTCCAAGAATTCCGATGCCCGGGGCATCATTGTTAATGTGGACCGACGTCATCCGTCATTGAAGTACCATGATGTAGCAATCCAACAGTTTAATACCAAAATATCCTTCACGCCATTCATGTACGAAAAATAATTCAATTTCAAAATCCAGAATTGTAATATAACGGTAAGTGCAAATGAAACCTTAAAGATATGTCGAACCCGTGGAGATAGAAACATTTCGTAAAACCGAGAGTTTAAACTACGAATCAATCACCATCAATTCCACGGTTTCGCCCCCGGAATATGTATTGTTCTACCTGAAATTCCTTCTAAACTCACATGCATGTACCTAAATTATTTCAAGTTTCATAAGTCCAGAATCTCCATATTAAACAATTCGTGTGTAAAACCTTAAAAATTCTGCAATGCCAAGTTCAATAACTCACGAGTCTACAAACCAATTTTGACCCTAAAAAGCACGTATTTCACTTGCCAAGCTCGTGGCTGATCAGAGCGATTTCGAAATTCACTAAATAACGCGAGTATCATAGAATTAATAGTAGCTTGTTGAATTCCGACAGAACCGTCTCACCAAGCAACGACACAATTCAAAAATCATAGAATAGTCGACGTGTAAGTCTTGATTCCAATGGAGCAAGCAGGTTATGCGAACTGCGAGACGACGCAAGATGGTGGTGCGAGCTGTGGCGGAGCAGCGAGTGATGCGCACTAAGCAACGGCGAAGGGGCGAGATCCCTGGCCGACAGCGAAGATGAGGTGAGACGGCGGTGTGGTGGGGTGGTACAGGTGGCCAACGGTGAGCAACGAAGCACGGATGAAACGGCGAAGGTTTGTAGTTTTCTGAAAATGGTGATGTAAATGACCGAAGTCGTGAGGTGCCGAGGGGAAGAGGAAGCGGTCCTTCCTTCTTCTCTTCGCCGGTTGACTATATGAGTCAACAAACTTGAATTTTGTGGCAGCTTGTTGGACGTTGGCAGTAGAAGGGAAGGCCAGCTGGCCGTGCGTGTCACGCCCAAGGGAGAGCAGATGGCGATCTCCTTTGCACGATCAGACCTGGGTCTTTGAGTGACACGTCCTTGTCACTTGGCAACGCATAACCAGACTTGGGTTTTTGAGTGACTCGTGTCACTTGGTTACGCATGCTCAGGAAGGGAAAACGTGCTGCACTGTGGTCATCCTTTTCCCATTTCGTGTCAAGCTTTGGCTGCACACTTGAGTCAACAATTTCCCTTGTTGACTGCCAAGGGAGTGCGGTGGCGTGATCTTGTGAGGGTGGAAGATTCCCGGTCCTCTCTTCAGCATGCGTACGTACGCATGGGGGTGGGTGCAGCTCGCATGAGAAATTAGCTCGGCGATGTGCTGCGGAGTGTGATCATCGGTCTCGTTGGTGGCATTTCACAAAGAAGAATTTAAATCAAATGATGGACTAGATGATAATTGAGCTGTCATGGTATGGCGAAAATGTGACAAGGAGGCGGTGTCGTGGGGACGTGATGAGACATGGCACTTCGGTACAATTACGATGGTGACGAAACGGTGGCCGTGAATGGTGCCAATAACGTAGTATGACGACAAACTTGTTGATGCAGCATGGACTGTTACGTACTTGAGGCTCGGGCGAAGTCCGAATTTCTCTCAACGGCACGAGGCATAGGGGTGGACTCTCCCAAGCCTATGCCTCATGTGACATTGGATTTTGTATTTGTTTGTTCTTAAGAACTTAACTATTAAAATCGCCACTAGCTTGTTGGGGTCGGCTAGAAACCAATTCAGATACGGGAGTGTTGTCTCAATTTCCATGCATTTAGAGATTTTTAGGAACAATGACTTGTTCATGCCAATGTTCTATTACCACCCTTGTGGTACCACTAACTTGGAAGGTTGTTTATCAAAAATGGCCACACAATCTTCATTGCTAGTTCTATAATCTTTATCAAACCACTAAATGTCCATGCAAATGTTTTTTTTTTCTTTTTGTAAAAGTAAGTGACATATTGACAAGCTATACAGCTATATAGCAAAGAGACGGCACCGAAAAATTTGCACTCATGATGACAAAACAAGTCAAAACGAGTAGAATGGTGCCGATAAAAGGAACCACAAATAGCGAAAGACTAGTAACTAAAATAGCCAATACAGCGGCAACAAATCAGCCGAAACCGGATGCAGCCCCTAGCTTCATCAAGACGAACTAGCCGAGCAGCAACAAGCAACCAACTAGCCAAACAAGCAGCCAACACACCGCTGTACAAGAAAGCTAGAATCGGTGAAGGCATTGGCAACACCAACAACTCAAACTTACAGGGCAATATCGGATACCACAAGAGAGAAAATGGCCGAGTCCAATCCCTAGCTGCATTGAATCCTCCTACTTCTCAAAGTGATTGTAATGTTAGTGAAAGTCAAGGCTTTGTCCTTGACGACTTTCACTAGGTGGTTCTTCAAGGCAGGAATAGAGAAAGCTTGTTCTCGAAACAGGATGCTATTCTGCATTTTCTAGATCACTTAGCAAAGGGCTCGAAAGGATAAGCGAGCAATGCGACGAGAGAACTCATTGCCAGAGAGAAACTTCAAGGCCCACTAGAGATTGTCCTGGCAAGTACTGTTCCGCCATGGAAGGTTGCACCTACCTGCCCAAATTGATGCAAGGGCGGCGATCGTGCCATGTCCAAAAAATAAGTGATCAATAGAATCCAGCCTAAAATTACAAAAGGCACACAAGACGTGATTAATCCTCCCGTAGGAAAGTAAAATAACTTAGGTAGGAAGTCAGTTCTTAACAATAAGCACATGTTGAATTGATACCGCGGAGGGAGCAAGTTGCTCCAAATCAACGAGGCCCAAGAAACTAAGGCTCCCTGTGCCTGGATGGTTTCCTACACAGAGGCTACTGAGAAGGTGCTTGAGGAACTGCCGATCCAGCGGAAGTGATCCGAATTCTAAGAAATGACGAGAAGGGGAAACTCCCACGACTCCAAAATAGCCTTGACTTCCTAGCCCTCAGCAAAGAACACGTCCGCAACCAAAGCCATAATGGATAGACCTGACTGGTAGATGTAAGTGTCCAAGAACAACATATTAAGGGGGCCTCTAGGATGCTAGTGATCAAACCATAGAGATACAGAGCATCCATCCCCAATATTCCAATGAAAGGACTGGCGAAACTCTCTCCTAGGATGGAGTATCTTTTTCCAGGCCCATGAACAAATAGACGGCTTGTTAGCAACCTACAAATTTTTCCTCTTCAGGAAATTAGAATGAATCCACTTACACCACAAGGATTCCTTGTCAATAAAGAGGATCCAAATGTGCTTGAGCATGGATGCCGTGTTGCAGTCACGCAGCTTGCATAGGCCAAGTCCCCCTCTTCTTTCGGAAGGCACACATCATCCCAGGAGACTTTTGTAGTCCCTCCTCCCAGGCCCGGGCCTTTAAAAAAAAAACTATCTTAGGATTTGCTCGATGTGATCCAATACAACTCTAGGTATCATTAAAAGACTAGCGCAAAAAGCGTACATTGCATGGAGGATAGACCTTAGAAGCTGTAACCAGCCCGCAAAGGAAAGAAAGCACTGAGCCCATGATTGCACCCTCCACAGTTATGCGGTTGACAAGAGAAATATAGTCAACCTTGCCAAGTCTGGTGGTGATAATGGAAACCCCCAAATAACGAACCGGTAGCTTCCCTTCCTGCAAAGCAAAAGTATGGAGTATTTGGGACCAAATAAACTATGTCCCTCCAGCAAGGAAAACTTCCCAGTTGTTTATATTGGGTCTTAGCTCACTCCAATCAGAAAAGGTTCAAAGGCCTTCCTTGAGGAGGGAAGTCCAGGACAAGTTTGAAGCCTGGTTGCCTGGATCGAAGGAAAAGGATCCCAGAAAAAATCTCCATAACCAAAGTGAATAAGTATGGCGACAAAGGGTCTCGTTGGCGAAGTCCGCGACCACTCGGAAAAAAACCATGTAGCTCCCCCATTTACAGAGATGGAAAACTTAGGTGTGCGAACAAAAACCATGATGAGCTTGATAAAGTGATCAGGAAACCCGAAGGCACAGAGGGTAAGCTCCAAGAAGTCCCAGCAAGAGTATCATAAGCTTTCTAGAAATCCACTTTGACAACACACTTAGGTGAGAATGTATCATGGTGGAAGTCACTAAATAGCTCTTGGGCAAGGAGGATGTTATCCTCGATTCGTCAGCCCTTAACAAAGCACTTTGGGGTGGACTAACTAAAGCTTGAAGCACAGCAGCTACACAATTAGCCAAGAGCTTGGTAATGTATTTATCAATTGCATTACAACAAGCAATAGGTCTATAGTCAGAGAACGTCGAAGCACTGTGAACTTTATGGACCCAAGACTAAAATGGTGTTGTTAATCTCACGTAGTAACCTCTTAGTGACAAAGAAGTCCTTCACCGCAACAAGCACCGACGGTCCAACCGTCTCCCAATTAAGCTTGAAGAATTCGGCATTAAAGCCATCCGACTTGGGAGCCTTACAGCAAGCTATAGAGAAGATGGTATCCCGTATCTCTAAATCAGAAACATGACGAGATAGGGATTTGACTTGTTCATCATTGAGGGTATGTTGAATCACTGCCAAAATCTCTTGTATAGTAGGCCGCCCTGACAACTCCCATGGCGCAAGTAGGTCTTGGAAATGGTTGACGAAATGCTGCCGCACCAAGCTTGGATCAGTGATCCGATTACCCTCGGCATCAAGGACCGAAAGGATTCTATTCCTCAATACCCTTTTGTTGATCGAATGGTGGAAAATTTTGGTGTTCCAGTCTGCTTCTTTGAGCCATCTAATTATGGACTTTTTTCCTAAATCCTAAGGTTCGAGAACATTCGCAGCCAGTTTTTTTCAAGCTTAGCAAGCACAAGACTTGTAGGGTTCTGCATTCTTCGGTGACCCGCAAAGCATTCCTGGCCTCTCATGTTCTGGCAGAGATACTAGAGAAAGAATCCTTGTTGAGTTGCTTGAGGTGTCCCTTTATGATCTTTAGTTTGTAAACCAGCTTGTACAGGGGGACTCCCTCACCTAGCTTCTCCCATACATGATAAACAATTACACTAAAGGTTGGATGCTTCATCAAGAAGTTGAAGATCTTGAAAGGTTTTCTCTGAGGAAAAGGGGCCAAAACTCTAACGACCATAGGGAGTATGATCGAAGATGCCCGGGGCAAGAAAGGATGCCTCCGAGAAGGAGAGGTCTTGGCTCCACTTAGGATTAACCAAAATTCTATCAATCTTCGTTCACTTGCGGATGGCACCAGAAGAAGAAGCCCAAGTGTAGCGATAGCCAACATACCTTAAATCTTCTAATTATGCATGAGCTAAACAATGCCCAAACTCATCAAACGAAGGTAACCAAATATCCGAGCTACCTACCCAATCTAAAGGATTTCTGATGGCATTAAAATCGCTTGCAACTAACCACGTTGCATGGTGGCTCTAGCACTAATAAGCTCTGCCCAAAGAGGCCGCCGAGAAGTGAAGGTATGTTCTGCGTAAATAGCTAAGATTCCATAAACCGAGCTAGAGTTCAGATACTTAAGCCTCCCGTGAATTGCCTGGGAATTGGCCAAAGAAAATTCAAAATTTACCAACGAAGGATTCCATCCAACCCAGATTCTCCCTCTAGGGTTGTACTCATAGTTGTTGATGCGGGAGCATCCAACGTAGGTCCATCGACGAACTCAGAACCATCAATGCTTATCCAAGGCAATAAAGAAATTGGGCATTATGATGGATCATTTTGAATGAATAATGTTAATTACTTATCGATATTTTGTGGTACGTCGATAACTAGCAATGAGAGGCCATTTTTGATGTCTTGCATGACCAATTGATGAAGTTTCAGGAGAATTTGTTTTTGGTCAAGGGATGAGCTCGAATTTTGGGAAGGCTAAAGGTTTACGAATGCGGTCGAAGAATGCGGAAGGCGAACGGTTCAAGATTACGGAAAGCTAAAAGTTCAACGAATGCAAGTTCCCGTACTACTAATTGCATTTCATAAGTTCCTAGGTGTATTTATTCTTATGCAGTTCAAGAGTCGAAGGTTTAAATTCCTAGGTCATTAAAGTCTATTTTTAATATTTCCTAATGCTAAAATCCTCCTATAAACAGGGGAAAACTATCCAATGTATGGGATATGCGAATTTTATGAATGAAATGGTGAGCTTTCCTCTGCTTGAGTGAACTCCTTCGGAGAGTGGATAACTCCTTTCGGTTTCTTTATCCTTGGAGCGTAGATCACTCCTTGGTGGTGAGCCAAGAAGCCCTTTATCCTTGGCTGGTGGAATCTTTAGGCCTTGGTGGTGAGCTTCTCCTATCCCGAAGTCCTTTATCATTGGCTGGTGGAAGCTTTAGGCCTTGGTGGTGAACTTCGTAGATCTCGATCTTCATCCTCGGTTGGTGGCGTGGCCTTTATACCTTGGAAGGAGATCGTTCTATCTTTGCTTATTCCTTTTTGTTTCTTTACCATATACACTACTCCATACACTTAACCACAAAAATCCCTTCTGAAAAATTTCATTTCCGGAATCACTCACCCCATCACGCATCAATATTGGTATCAGAGCTCAAGGTTCAACTCATTTGAGTGATTCCTTTGTTTCTTCTATTACAAATTCCTTATGGATGATCAAGTTCCAAGAGACTTGACTTTGGAGCAAGCGCACAATGAAAGGCGAGATCCCGCAATCGAAAATCTTCAGCAACAAATGGAGCGAGTCCTCAATCTAGAGAATCCGGCGAGACAAGGACGGCTAGGAAGACGTCCCAATGAACGGCAACAACGTGACGATTCTGAATCTCGTCAAAATTCTGATGGCGATTCCGAGTCCACTGGAGACAACCGAACGATTCTGCACACAAGTGATTATAAATCTCAAATTCGAAGACGCAGACGAAGAGGGAGGCATAAGGAGGATGAAAGAGACATTAAAGTGGAGGTCCCTAAGTTTAACGAAAATCTCAATCCGGACGACTTTGTGGATTGGCTACACAAAACCGAACGAATTTTTGACTTCAAGTCCTATTCGGATGAGAAGAAATGTAAGGTTGCTATCCTAAAGCTAACAAAATATGCTTCTCTATGGTGGGAGAATCTAAAGCATCAACGAGCAAGGGAAGGAAAAGGCCGAATCAAGTCTTGGGAAAAACTCAAGAAGTTGATGAAGAAGAGGTTCTTGCCCGACAACTATAAGCAAGATCTATTCCTCAAATTGAATTCCCTAAGACAACAAGGGATGAGTGTTGAAGAATACATTCGTGAGTTTTAACAACTCAAAATGAGGAGTGAAGTTCCAGAAGTTCCTGAGCAAACTATCGCTCGTTTCCTTGGCGGCATGAATCGATAAATTGCTGATATGGTTGAACTTCAACCTTATTTGTCCTTTGAAGACATATGTAAATTAGCCATAAAATTTGAAAAACAATTGAAGAGCAAGAGGTTTTCCTTCAGAACCTCAACAAAGGGGACATCCTATTTTAAGGGTGCTTCGTCAAGCAAAGGCGAGAGTACGTCGACAAAAGACAAAAACAAGGGAAAAATTGCAGAGCCTTCCAAAGAAGTGTAAAAGAAGTTTGAAGGAGATGCAAGGAAATGCTTTAAGTGCCATGGTTTTGGGCATTTACAAGCAAATTGTCCAAATCGGAGAGTTATGACTCGTCAAGAAATTGAGGAGATCAATTCATCGCTTCAAGAGGCTGAGGGCAATCAAGACCAAAATATTTATGAATCTGATCGGGAAGAAGAAGTTGTGGAGAAAGCCGATGATGGCGAGCTGTTGATCATCCGAAGAGCATTGCATGTTGAAGTTTCTCCTGATAAAGAGCAAATGGAGAATATATTTCACACCCGTTGCACTATTAACGAAAAGGTGTGTTCGGTGATCATCGATGGTGGGAGCTGCACCAATGTTGCTTCGACAACTCTTGTCGACAAGCTAAAGCTTCCAACAATGAAACATCATCAACCATACAAGCTCCAATGGCTCAATCAAGGGAATGAACTCAAGGTAACCAAACGAGTTCTTATATCATTTTCAATTGGGAAGAACTATCGAGATCAGGTTGTTTGTGATGTGATTCCTATGGAGGCATGCCATTTGTTATTGGGTAGACCGTGGCAATTTGATATAAATGCTACGCATGATGGTCGGAAAAACACATACTCTTTTCATAAGGAACATAAATACATCACTCTTTTACCCTTGAAACCATCTTCAATACATAATAATCAACCTAGGGAGGGAAACACTTGTAAGGAAAATCTGTTCTTGAGTGAGACACGGGTTGAGAGAGCCATTAGCAAACAAAAGAATGTATTTGCTTTGCTTGTGGTCGAGAAAAAGAGTGTGATTGAGCGACCCATACATCCAAATATGCGTTGCTTGTTGAAAGAATTTGCATATGTGTTCCTAAAGGATTTGCCCCCTGGATTACCTCCCATAAGAGGTATTGAGCATCAAATCGATTTGATCCCCGGTGCTCCACTACCAAACAAGCCAGCTTATCGATGCAATCCAGAGGAAACTAAGGAGTTGCAAAGACAAGTCGATGAACTTATCGTCAAAGGTTACGTTCGAGAAAGTATGAGTCCATGTTCTGTTCCTACTCTACTTGTACCTAAGAAGGATGGTACATACTGAATAAGTGTTGATCGCCGGGCCATCAACAACATCACCATTAAGTATAGGTACCCTATACCTAGACTTGATGATATGCTTGATGAATTATATGGTTCTTCTGTGTTTTCAAAGATAGATTTGCGGAGTGGTTATCATCAAATCAGAATGCGAGAAGGTGATGAATGGAAGACGAATTTCAAGACCAAGGGAGGCCTTTATGAGTGGTTGGTTATGCCATTCGGATTTATCTAATGCTCCGAGTACCTTCATGAGACTTATGAACGAGGTTCTTCGTTCCTTTATTGGTCAATTTGTCGTTGTTTATTTCGACGATATTCATGTTTATAGTAGGAACGAGGAGGAGCATATCTGCCATTTAAAACAGGTATTTGATGTCTTGAGAGAACGAAAACTATATGCTAAAATGGAGAAATGTGAGTTCTTCTCTCCAACCATTGTCTTTCTTGGTTATGTGGTTTCCAAAGATGGAATATATGTTGATCAAGCCAAGGTGGAGGCTATGAAGACTTGGCCGGTTCCGAAGTCCATTTTTGATGTAAGAACTCAAAGAGGAAAAGATGCTATCATGGTCGTCATCGATCGGTTCTCTAAAATGGCTCATTTTGTGCCATGTCACAAGACCAACGATGCATCTCGTACAGCTGAATTATATTTCAAAGAGATTATTCGCATTCATGGAGTACCAAAGACCATTGTGTCGGATCGTGATTCCAAGTTCTTAAACTACTTCTGGAGGACTCTATGGAGAATGCTTGGTACAAGACTCTTATTCAGCACGGCTTATCATCCACAAACCGATGGCCAAACGGAGGTAACAAATCGTACTCTAACCACTCTTCTTCGTGGTATGGTGAGTAAATCTTTGAAAGATTGGGATTTAAAGCTTGCACATGCTGAATTTGCTTACAATCACCGAGTTATACTACTGGTCGATCGCCATTTGAAGTTGTGTATGGAATTAATCCTCTCACGCCCATTGATTTGATTCCAATTCCATCTAAGTCTCAAGTAAGCTTTGATGGCAAGAAAAGAGATGAATCGATGAAGAAGCTCCATGAGCAAATTCGATCCAAGATCGAAAAGGCCAATGAATCTTACAAGAAGAAAGCTAATAAACATCGCAAGAAGACTCAATTTCAACCGGGTGATCTTGTATGGCTTCACTTGAGGAAGGAGAGATTTCCATTTCGACGAAAGAACAAGCTCATGCCTAGAGCTGATGGTCCCTTTAAAGTTATTGAGTGAATTGGTGACAATGCTTACAAGATAGACCTTCCTGGAGAATTTGGAGTCTCGGCAACATTCAATGTGGGAGACATTTCTCCTTACTTAGAGGATGAAAACTTTCTAGATTTGAGGACAAATCTCAAACAACCCGGGGAGGATGATGCGGGAGCATCCAACGTAGGTCCATCGACGAACTCAGAACCATCAATGCTTATCCAAGGCAATAAAGAAATTGGGCATTATGTGCTTCGATGGATCATTTTGAATGAATAATGTTAATTACTTATCGATATTTTGTGGTACGTTGATAACTAGCAATGGGAGGCCATTTTAGACGTCTTGCATGACCAATTGATGAAGTTTCAGGAGAATTTGTTTTTGGTCAAGGGATGAGCTCGAATTTTGGGAAGGCTAAAGGTTTACGAATGCGGTCGAAGAATGCGGAAGGCGAATGGTTCAAGATTACGGAAAGCTAAAAGTTCAACGAATGCAAGTTCCCGTACTACTAATTGCATTTCATAAGTTCCTAGGTGTATTTATTCTTATGCAGTTCAAGAGTCGAAGGTTTAAATTCCTAGGTCATTAAAGTCTATTTTTAATATTTCCTAATGCTAAAATCCTCCTATAAACAGGGGAAAACTATCCAATGTATGGGATATGCAAATTTTATGAATGAAATGGTGAGCTTTCCTCTGCTTGAGTGAACTCCTTCGGAGAGTGGATAACTCCTTTCGGTTTCTTTATCCTTGGAGCGTAGATCACTCCTTGGTGGTGAGCCAAGAAGCCCTTTATCCTTGGCTGGTGGAATCTTTAGGCCTTGGTGGTGAGCTTCTCCTATCCCGAAGTCCTTTATCCTTGGCTGGTGGAAGCTTTAGGCCTTGGTGGTGAACTTCGTAGATCTCGATCCTCATCCTCGGTCGGTGGCGTGGCCTTTATACCTTGGAAGGAGATCGTTCTATCTTTGCTTATTCCGTTTTGTTTCTTTACCATATACACTACTCCATACACTTAACCACAAAAATCCCTTCTGAAAAATTTCATTTCCGGAATCACTCACCCCATCACGCATCAGTTGTTCAACCAGTTCCAACTTTATAGGAGAGCTAACGAAATGGTCGGGAAAAACGATTTGGAAACTTTGGTTTTCAGAAGTGCAACAAAACAGAGGTTATTTATGAAGATGAAGTTCTTGCCTTCAACCTGTCTAACGGGGTCCACCATACCGCTAATATTCCAAAAACTTATGTACATATATCAAAAAACTACGTACAAGGTGGATTGAGGGTTACCTCTGTTTGCCCATCCTTCATCGACTAGTCCCCAATTTAGGGAGAGAAGCATGAGGCATAGCAGGCGATGGGTTCTGTACTTTGTCCTGTTGTGAATTAGGCTTCCTACCGGTAGGGTTACTTCTCAAGGACTGAGGGCAATCCTATCCTTGCTCATCCTCATTAGGGTTGCTAACTAGGCTTGCGGCATCGAATTCATCAAATTCATCATCCGCCCTTGCTAGATGAAGCAGAAGGAGGAGGGAGTCCATGCAAATGTTTTTGTAGGTTTGTTTTCCTGAATATCTAGACTAATCCTAACCTAATTTAGAAAATGAATTTAGTCTCAAATTATTGAAATGCAATGCAGTACGTAAGCATCCAAGAAATTGAAATGACTTGAAAGTAAATGTAGAAAGGGAAATCCCTTTACAAGTTAGGCAAATGATATTACATGACGTTATTATGACGCTTTGGGATAGGATCCCCATAAGCGAAATGTGAATTTAAATATGCATGAAATTGCCCTAGATGAATAGAACTACTCTAAATAATTTTAATCTATGCAAAATGGATTATTTAGAAAATTGATTTCAAAAAACAAAATAGCATTAAATTAGGAAAAATGACCTTATAAAATTAAGAAAATTTCATATATGTCATTTCTACCCTAATTTGATATCATCCAACATTTTTATTTTATTTTTTTGAAATTTTCATATCTTTTTGAAAAATGACCTTACACTAATATGGAACACCCCTGTATATGAATATCATAATAACTAAGCTCAAATCAGTCGTATCAAGGTTGCAACTTGGCTCAGGCATTTTTTCGAATATTCAGCATGCATCAATCACCCCAAAGTAGCTTTCTCACGTTATGGTCGTGGCCTTCAATCTCAATCCGTAAGCAATCTCATGTAGAACTAAACTGAGGTCGGTCTCGAATGTGCGGTTGGAGCTGTTTTTTTTTGCAAATATGGGTTTGAAACCAAGTCAAACAAACATGATGTACGCCTACATTCAAGCCTTGACAAATAACGCACGTGAGATCCATAAGAAACAACACTTCATCCTAGTAAATATAGGTAACATAAACTTTCAAAAGCAACAAATATCATGAAGAGTGATTAGCCAAACACATCGAAACAAGCTCTCCAAAAAGCATGCATGCATGACCTACGCTGGCCGGCCATGTATCAATGTGGATTGGCTCAGTTTTTCACTCAAGTTGTAGACGATCTCATGGTTCACATGGAGATTTAAAGACTAAACCGGGCTGACCTAAGCATCATTTGTACTCCCATATAGTCACAAAGATATATGCACGAAAATGGGACATAGCAAATCAATCATGCAAGACACTTGAAGAGATGTCAACACCAAAAAAAACTCCAGCATCAAAATCAATATTCTGGATTGGTTTTCCTCTTGATTTTTCATGATGGAAACATTTTCAAACCTGACCAAAAAATACATCTAGGATTCTTACCTTGCTTTCTAGTTTCTTTTGCAAGTGGCTCTTGGCCGATGGAACCATGAAATTATCCTTGGGGGGCCCATGGAACGAAACTATCATGGTTCGGTTGGTCTCCAAAATTAGACTTCGAGGCCTCTTTTGTTGTTCCAATTAACACCGAACCAACATATATGTATTCTAGTTTGGGCCACAATCATGGTTTTCCTCATTTGGCTCTTAATTTTCTCAACATCACTCATTTTCCCTCACTCATGATCAATAAGGCTCAACACTCAAAACAATTTTCAAACTTTCTATGCTCGCTAGAAGAGTATTTTTGGGAGGGCTTTCGGAGGCCTTCCTGATGTCCATTTCGAACGTGCAACCTATAGTTGGAAATATCTTTGAGTGAAGTTCCACTCCTTAATCGAAGGTTTTGGCTAATTATGGCTGCAAGTTTGTGAAACTTTCACTTTTCTCTCCAAGGGTTAGTTTGAAATTTCTGGGTTTTTCCCTTCTTGAGTTACTTGTAGGGGTGTTTTTAAAGAATGACCGTGAGCTTCCCCTAGTGCCTCTTGTCCCTCAAAAGAGCTTGTTTCATAGATCTTATCCACTGAATTAAGCAATCTCTTCATCGGTTTTTTGCCCCCTACCAAGGTTGCCAACAAAGCAAGTTTATCTACTTTTTTTCTTTTTGGTGATCCGTTAACCCCCGTACAGCCGGTAGCTGGCGAGGTAAACCCAGGGTGACGCTACCGAAGGACCCACCACCCCGATGTCACGCTTAAGACAGAAAGTGCCTTCACTCAATTTCGAATCCCTCACCTTTGGGGAAGGATCAAAGAAGCCCTTATCTAGTGGAGCCACCACGGCGGGTGATAGTTTATCTACATTTTGACTTAGCTAAATTTTTAAATTTTTGCAGCTGTTGAGTGTGTGGATTTTGCTATGATTTTCACGCACCTCTAGCATCTTATCCTATCTAATTTTCATCCACTATCCCGATCTAATTTTCATCCACTTGCGCTCCTTATTTATGGTCTTCCATCACATGTAGAGATTAGGTTGATCAAGTAGCTAAAGAGGAAATGATGGGGCCACCAAGTTACTTACTCAACAGCTTCGAATTGAGACCAACTTGTAGATCGAGTTTTGGCAGCTAGTTTGAGTTCTTTAATCCACCAAATTGTCTGTGATTTTTTATTAATTAACAAGCTTATACATAGTAAATTAAGATCTTGATCAGTCTTCACAATTGTCCTTGCCCAATTTTGCAAGAAAATCCCCTAAAGTTGGCCATCTTCTTGCTCAAGAATGCCCAATTCAATGTGATTTGGTCCTTTTTGCCCATTTCGATTAATTGTACCTAACCCAAGTTCAAACTCAACTCAATTGGGGGCAAAGATGATGATTTAAGGGCTCGGGAAAAATTTTGCAATATTTGAAAAATTGGTCCCTCAACTCTTGGATATTGTATTTTAGCCCCAAGTTACCGTTTTAATCTAACCTCTTGGGCTTGGCTAGCCACATAAATTATCTATAGAGTTAGTTAAAGGGTTTGGGTTGACGAAGCATGATGTGACTTTGTTTCATGTGATATGGCCTTTGTAAATTTTCGAATGTTGGATACAGCAATAGGATTGCCGGAGCCGTCATCTACTTACCCGACCGAGTGTTCAAAATTCAAACAAGATATTGTGGTACATGCACTCCAAAACTCGGCTGAGGAAGTCATTGCATTGAAAGAGATTTAACTTCCTAACAATAGTCGAGAGGAAGCTGCATACGTTACGCGATGAGTTGCGTAAGATAAGCCGAACTTTTGATTTTCATGGTCTCTCGATGTGGCATCCTAGGAATCAAGGGCAAGCCCTAAGGTGCCCTAGAGATTTTAAATAGGTAATGAATTTACCTATTGGTTTGTGTTTAGCCTTAGTTCTTTCTTAAGGCTTTGTGCCTTGTGCCTTGTGTTCTTTTAATTTAAACTTAAGGTAATTAATAAGGATAAATTTATGTTTTGCCATGCTTGTTATAAATTTAATTTTCATAAAATGTTATAGGATTTTTAATTAGGGGTAATTAATAATTTTATTTCAATTAAATTGGAAAAAGGAGGTTAGATTGGGCCTTAGGCCCAAGGGTGGACCCTAATGGGCCAAGTGGCCGGCCCATTAAGGCCCACTAGGAGGGCTGTCGCCAGCCCAAGGGAGAGGAGGAAGTGGCCAGCCCACTTCTTCCAAGAGGGCCCAAGCCCAAGCTTGAAGCCCAAGCCCATTTGAATTGGTTTTTGCCAAGTGGCAAGGAAGCCTTGCCATGCATTGGCTCTTGGTGAGGCAAGGCAATGATTGCCTTTGGGGAAATCAAAAGGAGATGGCCGGATGGAGGAGGGGGTGTCGCACGAAGAGAGAGAGAGAGAGAGAGAAAGAGAGAGAGAGAGGAGGGCTTGCGCAAAGGAGGAGGAGGAGAAGCCATCCGTCCGCCGCACGCCGCCCGTCCGACCGCCGCTTGCCGTCGTTCCTCCTTGTGTTTGAGGCGAGCTTAGGGTCCTTCATCTTTCTTTGCATGTGTGTTGTGTGTGTTGGTTGGGTTTTGTTGTTTTCAATGCACGAAAATGGAGTGAGGATGGTTTGTTCTTGGAGGTGCATGCTGTTTTCGCACGGATCACTGAAGTCAGAAACTTGTGGGAGCTTGCATGCATGTTTGGAGTTCGATTTTGGCTTGGATATCTGCATGAAAGTTGTAGCCAACATCTTGAACTATGAAATACTAAAATTTCGTGAACAATGATGGAGCTTTAAGGGCTCAAAACCTCATTTTTCGGAGACCCTAGATCTGGTACTGTTTTTCTGACCTTGAGGTGGATTTGTGGTTGCATGTTGATTTTTACTATAAATATCTCTTTGACTTCTGCATCAGACTTGTAGAGCACATCTTAAGGATGAACATACTCAAATTTGAAGCAAAATGAGCAAGTATAGCTTAGGAAACCAACCTGATCTTGAAGACAATGAATCTGGAGTCGCGGTGTGGGATACCCGAGACTTCGTGGACCCATATGGAGGTCTTCCTTTGGTATTTTGGCCAAAGTTTCTTCATGAAAGTTGTAGGGGATCCTTAGAAGTAAAATATATCCAAATATCAGAGAAAACGAAGAAGTGTAGATAGGTCAAATCTCAATATTTCGGACATAGGACCCTGGACCTTTCGGTAACCTGACCAGAAGCTTCGTGGGTCTGTAGAAATTTATCTAAAATTCCATAATTTTCTGAGGTTGTATGGGTATTTTAATTGATTTACTTAGAAAACTGTGCGTTCTGCCCTTATCCGAAATTATATACGGTAATTGTGGAAATATTGTTTATTGTGTAGAAATTGATTGGCCATGCATTTTCTGTGGAAAAATCACCATTCTATGGCATTAAATTATTATATGCTTTGATTTCATGAATTTGTGACTTGTGTGATTATTTAATTAATTAATTGCAAGGTAAAATAAATTGGGATTTAAATAAATGCAATTGACAAGTACATTGCTTTGAATGACATGTAACTTAGTTACTATGGGTGATTGCATCTACTGCATGTATGTAAATTCTTGATGATGCACGTATAAGAAAGAAGATGATCTTGTTTTGCCATTACATCATGTGCATGGTATATTGAGACCTAAATTGGCAAACATGAGTAATGATAAATGGCAAGAAGTTGTTTGTGGAGGATGATGATGCCCGGAATGTATAGAGATACATGACCGGATGGCCCTGGGAGTATTAGGATGCTCGGAATGGTTGGGTGCCGAAAGCCTCGAAGGTCTTTGCCTGAGGGGATGCCTCGTGATGCCGGTTGGGGTGCGAGATGCCCGGGATGTGGGGGTGCCGGATGCCCGGTGGCCATTAATGGCATAAATCCGGATGGTTCTTCTCGCAAGGCCCGAATAGGGTGCGAGTGTAAAGTATGGGATGGATGATCCTGAGAAAGGGTGATGTGAGGATCAATTGAGAATTAAAGTGGAGATTAAATTATGAATATGACACGATGATATGATGACATGATGATATGATGACATGGTAACATGATGACATGTATTGATCATATGGTATGATGATGATGACGTGCATGAGTAATATGGCCTGATGACATGCATATGTGATATGATGAGATGAGAATCACTTATGATATAGTGACATGATGATATGATGACATGTATGGATCATAGGGTATGATGATGATGTATGATGGTATATACATGGCTTCGAGGTAAGTACGATGAAATGTATAAATGACTTGTATATTGTAATTGTTCGTACTGTTTAAATGCATTGAGTGGTGATTGGATTCCTTTACTTGCTGAGTGGTTGTACTCACCCCTTCAGGGACTAACATTTCATATTAGCACGATGCCTCTCCATGCCGTCACGCGGGGAGTGTTTTACAGCCTTCCATCTGATGTGGAGGTCAAGCTGACAAAGATCGATTGTCCCACCCTGCCGGGACTGACTTCCATCCGTGTGCGTGCGATTGTGTCATATGACGTGGGTCTATCTGGAGGCCCAGTCATCCAGGAGTACGTGTCCGTTCACATTCGCCGTGACGGAGTGATGATGGGGATGCTGCCACCCCCACCGCCTGACGCACCGGGATGGGTGTGATTGCCTGCGAACGTGGAGTAGGGGTTGGCAACTTTTTGGATGGCCGACACGAGTAGTCCGAGGGGAGATCGTTACACGTTTTATTTTGAGGGTCGGGTGTCTCTTTTGAGGTTGAAGGCCGAGCATAGATGAAGTCTTGGCCTACCTTTTTGTAACGACCCGTGTTACCCTTCGTAAAAATATATGTAAATAAAAGTGGTTCGGCCTCGTGTTTCTTTCAATCATAATAGTTGGTGTGCATTGTGCCGTCGTGAGGGAAGTGAAGTGTTGGTGAGACTCGCCTCTTATTTTCGCTATGAGCTGCGCAAATCCTTAAAGCCTTTTCAAAAGGAAAAGAAAAGAAAAGTTTTACGCCTAAGTCTCGGTCTGAATTACAATTCTTTAATCTTAAATAGTTTTTGCCTTAGCTTCTTTCGCTTAGTATCTGTGGTGACCCTACCGGGTTTTGGGGGTGCCACACTCGATCTAGGTTGAACCATTGTTGAGTTCGAGCCACCAACGGGGCGATCTGATGCCTGATACTTGCTCTCGGCTGTGGATGCAATCACATCGTTGAAAACTATCTACTTCCATAACCTAAGTGTCGTTCCTAGTTTGAAAGCGAGGATTTTCTCTTTGGATTAAAAAATAATCATGTATTCACTCTAGTATAATATGTCTTTCGTTTATTTGTACACTTAACATTTTTTAAGTACTTACAACTCTCACTCAATCTTGGGTTGATTACTAATTCACTATTAAATATGTTGTATGAATGGCAATTCAATTGGTCATTAACTTTTCAGTTTATCAATGCAGTATTGGTCGGGTTCACTCCGATGTAGAGGAAGTCTAATAAATTGTAAGCCCAAAGGTTTGAGCGCATATAATAATTCAAATAGGATTTCTCATCATCTTTTATGTGGTACCCACAAAGAACATTAGTTGAGACACAGTAAAAAGAGAGACTGAGAGAGTAGAAAATCTGGATTGAGGGAAGTATCTAACTTTCATCAAGCTGACATCATAGGTCAAGTGAGCTAAAATTTTGTCAGCGTGTTCGTCACACATTGTTCTTGAATTTGATCGATTTAATTTTCCTTTTTGGTGGGTTGAACCGAACTTGTCTTTTTGGTGACATTTATCCTTGATCTCTTGTGAAATTCATGTGTTGCCAACAATGATGTTTTTGATGTCTTTACTGCTATGTACCTCTAGTATTTACTAAAGAAGAATTTTGTTCATTTAATTTTCTGATTAAAAGATTTTTGGATTGACTTTGGTTCGTGGTTTTTGATTTTTTTCATATGGAGGAGGTTTTTCACGTATAAAATTGCTTTGGGTGTGCGTGCTTGGTATTTATATTGCTCTATTATATCGCTTCCTTCTGGTTTGCACAAGAGAGGAGATTGTTTTTTTCCACTATGCTAAGTCCTTCCTGCCCATCACTGTCAGAAATTGTTGACATGGTGTCCAGTAAGTTGATGCCGGTAATTGGGAAGGCAAATGATGTCGTTTATACATCTAATTGAACAACCCTAACTAATTTTAAAGGAATTTGGGTAAAATTCAACTTCCTTCTTCAAGAACCCTAGTGGAATCCAAATTCTTCAAATTGGGGAAAATCAAATTATCAAATTTGCAACAAGGAATAGAAGGAAGAGAAGTGGCTCATGATTGTATCAACCAACTACCATGTGCCGGAGGAGGGATGGGTTTTGGTGCTGGTGGGAGTGAGAGGAGAGAGCTGAGAAAGTCAAGCGAGGAGGAGGCGGAGTGGAGGTGGTATTCAAGGAGTCTGGGAAGGGAGGAGGTGTAGGTCGTTGTGGTGGAGGAACGAGTGGACGGCCGAGGTGGTGGCACTGAGGCGAGATATGAGAGGCTTCAGGTGGTCGTTCTGGCGTTTCTTGGTCTTGAGCCTGTGGTGGCAGTGAAGGAAGCTACGGCCGAGTTTCCACCACCATCGCTGGTGCCATCCATTTGGTGGCAGCACAATGGTGGAAAGCTTCAAATTCCTATTTCGCTGTTTCCAAGGACTCAACCGAGAAGCAAAGGCTACAACTCCAGGCGTCCTTCGGATTACTAATATTAGCTAGAAATTATTCTTTTAAATAATCTCTATTTCTTTGTTGATGTTCCTGCCATGTTGGGATGAAGATTTTTCATGTTGGATTTCAATTTCATTTTAAAAAGCCATAGAATGAAAATGTAAGTAAAAAATGTACATAGGATGAATTGTCGAAATAGGCACTTAAATGAATAATTTTACTTTAATATGACACTTAAGTAAGCATCATACAAAAGTTATGACACTTCTTGTTTTATTATCCCCATTTAGCTATTTAGATTGGGTTGTTGATTTATTTGTTTCCCAACTTCGAGTTGAATGGATATCTTTCATGAGTTTTGAGCTTATCTTATTGCTTGACTTCCATGTTTGAAAAATACAAAAAGATTGCACTCCTTTATAGATGAGATTGCTTTTCTAGATAAGATTGCATGTTAATACTATCTAGTAATTTAAAATAAGTTTCGAAATTATATTAGGATTTCAGTTGTTTTCTAATTCAAGTTGGATGACCCTTCCCTTTAGATGATTTATCCATATTATTTATTTATTCCTGAATTTAATAGAAAATAATAAGTGCGTATCATGTAGAATTAATTGGAATGCCCATGCATCACTACTTGCCATATTATCTTGCCACGTCATGCCATGTTACATGCTTGTTATATGCCACGCCATCTATATGTGCCATGTCATGATGCCATGTAATCATGCTTGCTATGTTATCGTGCCATGTCATCATGTTTGCCATGTGATTGCCATGTTGCCATCTATGCCATATCATCAATTCCATGTCATTTAGCGATTGCATGTTTATGGTAATTTATTTTATAATGCATGTCATATTAGAATATATTAGATTAATTTTTGCCTATCATTAGAATTAGGTCACATCACATCTCATTTGAGTAACAAATTACGCATGTTAAACCTAGGTTAGAAGGACATAGTACTTCAGCAAATTCCGCGGAGGTTGAAATTCCTAGGATCTTTTATGGTGAGTCCAAGAGGTTTGGTAGGGGGGATGGCACTTTTTTGGACAGATCAGGTATCTTTAAGTATAGAGACATATAATATGCACTTTATAGATATAATATGTACTATTGGCCCGCGTGGACACCCAATGCGACTTAGCTACCTTCATGCGCCAGTGCTCTACTAGCTACGCCATAATCTTTGGGCTGAACTACGTCAACTTAGCTTCACCACTTACCTGCCATAGATATGCATTGGCCATTTAATGAGATTTTATTCCATTGGGAGAAAGTGGGCAAGAGAATAGCTTATCCCTATAGGTTGCAATATTTCAGGGATTTTATAAATGAGTGTTCGTTAATGGATATTGAGAGTAAATGATGCCCTTTCACATGGGTGAACAGCAGACAGGGGGAGGATGTTGTGAAGGAACGATTAGACAGGGCATTATGTACGATGGCTTGGAGATTGTCTTACCCAACTGCCGAAGTCTTTGCGCTACCCGCTATAGGTTCTGATCACAGCCTATTGCTATTGAACACTGATCCCAAACCACAGAGCAAGTGCAAAGTATTCACCTTTGAAGCTTTTTGGCTCGATCACTAGAACTGCCGAAAGGTTGTGACTGACACTTGGGCCTCTAAACAACAATTGGCTTCTTCTTTATTCTGTAAACTTCAGGTTACTGCTTGGGCACTTGACAGGTGGAGTAGAGCAACTTTCTCCAATAGTAGCCGTCAAATCCATGTCCTACAGCAACAAATCCAGCAGCATATCAACCAAACAAGAGCTAATTTTCATAAAGAAAAGGTGCATAGCCTCAAAGAAGAAGTTCAACACCTTTGGCATCAAGAAGAATAGTATTGGGCATTGAGATCACTTGATAACTAGTTGAGATGGGGGGATAAGAATACCAAGTTCTTCCATGCAACAACTATACAAAAACGACAAAAGAATCGTATCAGTATGCTTCTTGATGAGGAACAAGGGTGGATCAGAGAATTTAAAAAACTGAAAGACACAACTATGGCTTTCTTTCACAATATCTATCAATCAGCAGGACGAAGAGATTATCTTCCTATTATAATGCAATGCCCCCAGCTGGTCAGAGAACATATGAACATAGCCTCACAGCAGTGGTAACACGGGAGGAAGTTAAGCAAGCTACATTTCAACTAGGGGCAACTAAAGCCCCAGGACCGGATGGTTTTAACGGATTGTTCTACCATACTTACTGGGAAGTTATACAAGAAGATATATTTACCTTTGTGCAAGAATGTGCAAGAATTTTTCACTTCAGGTGTGATGCCCCCAGTTTTTAATAGAACTCTTATTACTCTGATCCTCAAGACACCGCATGCTGAAAGATTAGATCAATATCGTCCCAGCAGTTTGTGCAACTTCATATACAATATAATTTCAAAGGTGCTAGCCAATCGCTTGAAACCTTACTTGCTTGAATTAATATCCAAGGAACATAGTGCTTTTGTGATGGGTCGACAAATCCAAGATAACATCTTGGTAGTGCACGAAGTCCTCCATCAGATAAAAATCAGGTCAAGAAAGAAACATTTTCAGGCAATACTTAAGCTAGATATGAAGAAAGCATACAATCGGGTTGAGTGGGATTTTCTAGAGGCTTACCTACGACAGCTAGGTTTTCATAATTCTTGGGTTACATGGGTAATGCAATGCATAACTACTGTATCCTTAAGCATAAAATTCAATGGCGAGCCATTACCCTATTTCCATCCTACAAGGGGACTGTGCCAAGGCAACCCTCTTTCTCCTTATATATTTATCCTTGTCGCAAATCTCTTGTCTACCCTCATCAAGCAAGCCGTCATAATGGGGAATCTGAAAGGGATAACCTTTAACAGGTGCTATCCTACCCTCTCATTTGTTCTTTGCTAACGATGCAATATTTTTCTTGGATGGCCATCTCATAGAATGCCAAAATTTAGTGAATATTTTAAATCAATACTGTCTAGCTACGGGCCAAGCTGTAAACCGAAACAAATCTGGTCTTTTTCTTAGTAAAGCTTGCCCAAGAACTCTACAACAGAACTTAACTAGGGAATTAAGAGTGCATGTGCTTGAAAAAACTGGAAAATACCTGGGAATCCCGTCGGATTGGGGGGCTCAAAAAAGGACATGTTTGCTTGGATATTAGGGCGGGTTAGTGTAAAGGTGGCGGGCTGGAAGGAACACCACATTTCTAAGGGGGGCAAGGAAGTATTGTTAAAGTCTGTGGTTCAGGCCCTTCCATAGTACGCCATGTCAATTTTTAAGATTCCAGTATCTATACGCAAGTCCATTGAACAAAAGATAGCTAAATTTTTGTGGCAAAATCAGAGTGCCAGATCAGGAATCCATTGGAAGGGTTGGGACCTACCTAAAGAGCGCAAGGAAAATGAGGGGCTAGGTTTTCAGGATTTACTTGATTTTAATAAAGCAACTTCGGGTAAACAAGTTTGGCAGGTATTCCAAAACCCATCAGCCCTGTGGAGCTAACTATTTAAAGGCCTATACTTCCACTCAACTGACTTCTTGCATTCAACTAAAGACACAAACCGTCCTGCGGATGGCAAAGCCTCCTGTTGGGTCGTGACTCTATTCTACCTCAACTTAAATGGTCCGTAGGTAATGGGCAAAACATTTGCATAAGAAAGGCCAACTAGCTACCTAGAGGCATCATTGGAGGACCTGCTAATCGAGGGGAACCAGAGATGGTCGCTGACTTTATCAATTCAGAGCAGGCTACTTGGAACCTTCCTCTTCTCAGAAGCAATTTTGATGATTAGACAGTTGAAGATTTTACTAACATACACCTAGGCTCAGTGTGAATTACAGACCAAATTATATGGACAGGTACAGCCATAGGAGAGTATACGGTGAAAAGCGGCTACCACTACCTTTGCTAGAAAAGCACCCCCAACAATCCTAACTCTGCCTCAACCTCTTATCATACACCATCCCGGTTATGGAAGCAGGTTTGGAGTGCAAAAACTTCTTCAAAAGTTAGAATTTTCTTGTGGTCCCTTTGCCACAACACCCTAACTACAAGGGATAACCTATACCGAAGACTCATCCTCCCTAATCCAGTTTGTCAGTTATGCGCAGCCCAAACCCCTGAAACTACAGAACACCTGTTTCTCTTTTGCCCATGGACCTAGGAAGTCTGGTCCCATCCTAAAGTGAATCTCGACATCACAAAGCATAATAGAAATTGAATGGATGCTTGGCTAGAAGATGTTCTGGATAATCAAGCTACTTTACCTGATCTGGAGACAATAGCATCCCTTCTTTGGCAAATGTGGAAGGCCAGAAATCATGTAGTCTTCAGGGATAAACGACTCCCGCCAGCCCAGCTTGTAGATCTGGCGATTGAAGAGGCAGAGTTCCATCGCCATGCTCGGCAAAAGGCAACAACGACAGAGACAAAGACAGCACAGGGTCGAACATCTTGGCAATGGACTCCTTCGGATCCAGGTAGCATAAAGATCAACGTCGATGGGGCTTTCCCCGTATCAGCAACCACAGGATCCATGGCATGCATGTACAGAGATCATGCTGGACGTTTGCTTGATGGATTCTCCTGAATCGTACCAGCTCGATCTCCACTGCAATAAAAAACTCAAGCCCTAAATACAACTCTGAAATACCTACTACAGCAATGCATGGGGGAAACTCACCTACAGATTGAATCAGATTGCTTAGTGCTCGTAGAAGCTGTGAATGGTCGCCGATCGCCTCCATGGGAAAGTCGAACGATGATTGCGGAGAGTGTCTCCTTGATCGCACGTTTCTCTCATTTGACCTTCAGCTATTGCAGACGTGAAGCTAATACAATCGCAGACTAGGCTGCCAAGGCACATGGCCGAAACACTCTTGAAGCACAATGGGCCTCATCACCTCCTGTAGTTCTTCCAAGTGGTCCGAACGTGATGGGGTGCGATTGGACGCACCGTTTCAAGTTGAAACGTTACGATGGAAGGTCACCAATGGAGGGGTACGAAGGGAGACGTATAAAATCTCCCGAACACAACCGTTGGACGGGTTGTCAATTCATTCGCACCAAAAACTCTCTCGAAATTCCATCTTCAAGATAGGCAAGATTCAATCATCTATTTGAAGAACGGTTTGCATTTACGCCGTGGAAATCGGGTGTTTTCCTTGTGATTGCATCCAGACCAACGTGAAGCATTGTTGTTCGTGATTGGCTCGCAATTCAACGTTCGATTCGGGACTATTTGCTGTTTGCGCATTGGAATCAAGTAAGTCATCTTCCGCCGACATGAATTCCTTCATTGGTATCAGAGCCCGATCGTGATTTATGCCTTGTTTTTTTTTTTTTTTCATTGAATCAAAACGTGTTTATGCTTCTGATTTGGGGCTCATTTCTACTTCATTTTTGCCGAAATTTGAACCTATGTGGTCGTGCCGGCATGCTCTTCAAAACCCATTAATTATTTGTGTCTGGGATGGGCTGCCGGAGAAGAAACGGCGGCGAATCGTGGCTGAAAACGGCGAAAATGACGAAGAAATGGCTTCGGTCGCGCGAGGAAGAAGGTGCGTGGGGTCCACGCGCGTGCTGCAGTTGCAGGCGCGTGGAACCCACGCGCCACGCGCCTTTGCGCGCACGCAACTGCTGCGCGCGTGGGATCCACGCGCGCGCCAACCGCTGGCGCGTGGGGCCCACGCGCACGGAACTGCACGGCAGTTTCTGGCGCGTGCAGACCACGCGCTTGACGCCGGTTCGCCGAATCGGCGTGTGACGTCACGCTCGCGTCAGCGAACCGACGCGAGCTGACGTCACCGATGACGTCACCGCCGGCGGTTGTTGGCCGGCCGGCGACCCGACCCGACCCGACCAACGACCCGTTGACTCGACCCGGATGTTGACCCGACCCGTTGACCCGACCCGTTGACCCGACCCGTTGACCGTTGACCGGTCAACGGTCGGACCGGTCAACGGTCGGACCGGTCGGACCAGCCAGGAGCCTTTTGGCTCGCTGGCGCGTGCGCCACACGCGCCGCACACTCATGCGGCGCGTGGGGGCGCGTGCGGGCTCCGATTGGAGCGTGGTTGGTGGCGTTGGGTTCGTATGGGTGTCCTCTACACTGTGAAATAATTAATTTATTTTTTTTTGGATTTTATAAATGTATGAAAATGTGTAGAGAACCTTATGTACGCGTATTTTTTTGAGGTTTAATGCATAGTTTATTCATTTGTAGCTTGTATTTTCTTGTAGTTTAGGAAATACAGTAGCTAGCTTATGTGCAAGTGTTATTACATATGATGTGTAAAGTTTAGTTCAATGATATGAAGTATATAGTTTTAATATACTTGGAATTTTCTAGTTCCTAGAAAATTAGAACAATGGTAGGAAATCCATTACATGTTGAATTATTTTTTTAATTATAGTTGAAGCATGATTGTTGTTTATACGTTGGTTATTATCATGCTATGGTTTTGTGTTAAGGAAAGATGTAGAAATTACATGAAGTCATGTAATTATTTTTCCTAGTGGGAGTTCGTAGGTTGGTAGAATTTGAAGGAATCCTCACCTAGAACTCAAAATTTTGTGCAAATTAAAATAATAAATGATAATTGAACAATCGTACATAGAAATTGATTGGGAACATAGTGAACTTTTGTTTCTATGTCTTTTGTTGAATTATTATTATTTTGTTTTGTTTTTGCTGAAAATTAAATATGTGTGTTACTCTGAAAAATGTGCTAGTATTGATTCTGCGTCTATTATGTTAATGTGTTATAGAAATTGATTATGGCATCGGCATCCAAGACCATTGTGGCTGACCTCAATAAGGGTGAGAAGCTGAACGGTGACAATTATGATATTTGGCACCGAAAGGTTCAGTACATCCTTGAGGAACAAGAGGTTTTGGAAACCCTCAACCACACCATGGATGAACCTGAGCATGGAACTTCAGCTCAACACAGGAGAGATCTAGAAGCTTATCAAGCTTGGAAAAAGAAGAATAGCATTGCTCGCATCACGTTGCTGAGCTGTATGCAAGATGATCTCATGTGTGGGTTTGAAAGTTATGATAAAGCTCAAGATATGTGGGTTGCCTTGAAGGATAAGTTTGGGGGTACATCTGCCACTAAGCTGAGGAGACTCACCATCAAGTTTGACACTTTCCGAAAGTGCCCAAATGTAACAATGAGGCAACATCTTCGGGAGATGTCAAACATGATCCGTGAGCTGAAGTCGGCAGGTCACTCCCTTACTGATGAACAGCAAGTTCAGGCTGTTATTAGGTCTCTTCCTGATAATTGGGAACATATGAAGATCAATATGACGCATAGTGAGAACATCGTCACTTTTGATGATATTGCGCGTCATTTGGAATTAGAGGATGAGCGCCTAGAGGCTGCAAGATCCTCTACCCATGCTTATGTTGCTGAAACGAGTTCCCGCAAAGCTTCGGGCTTCAAGCGCAAGAGGAACCTTCAGTTCAACAACAAAGGGAAGATGACTGATCAGGGACCCAAGAGGGCTAAGACCTTCCGACGCAAGAAGCGTGGTGGGAAGAAGGACAAGGCCAAGATGGAATGCCACAATTGTGGCAAGCTGGGTCATTTTGCTCGTGAATGCACTGAGCCGAAAAAGGTACCCTATTACTCCATTACTATGAGTAATGCTTTTGTTTCTAGTACTGTAATGCTTGCTGAATCTCATCCAATGTGGACTGTAGACTCAGGAGCAACGGACCATGTAGCTAGAGACCGAGAAGCATTTGTGGAGTATCGTCGGATACCACCTGGAAGAAGATGGATATATGTTGGGAATAACTCAAGAGTTGAAGTGAAGGGTGTCGGCACATGCAAATTAATCTTGCGTGGTGGTCGAAATCTATTCCTGCATGATGTCCTTTATGCTCCAGATATTCGACGAAACTTGGTCTCTGTAGTTGTTCTTCTTAGCTTAGGTTATGTATTGAATTTCCATGGTGATTGTGTTGATATTTTGTATGGAACAGTTTATTATGGTTCAGGTCATGTATTGAATGGTTTTGTGGTGTTAAACATTGACTATGATCAGTACAATGTTAATGTTGATGGTTGTTTTTCTTTAATTGCGTCTTCTGATAACATTGGGACTGATGCAAATACTTGGCATGCTAGATTAGGTCACATTGGGTTGCAAAGAATGCAAAGATTAGCTAGAGAAGGCCTTTTAGGGTCACTCACTAATGTTGATCTACCCGTATGTGAACATTGTCTAGCGGGAAAAGCAACTAGAAAACCATTCGGTAAAGGGACTAGAGCTGAATTTCCATTGCAACTCATACATTCTGACATTTGTGGTCCTTTGAATGTGAGGGCGAGGCATGGAGCCTCATATTTCATTACTTTCATAGATGACTTCACGCGTTTCGGTTATGTCTTTCTGATCTCCCATAAGTCCGAAGCATTAGAATGCTTTAGACGATATATAACGATGGTAGAGAATCAGTTGAACAAAACAATAAAGGCATTGAGAACCGATCGTGGACGTGAGTATCTATCGGAGCAATTCAAAGCTCTTTGTGATGAAAAGGGAATTGTGAGACAATTGACTATTCCTTATACCCCACAACAAAATGGGGTAGCTGAGAGAAGGAATAGAACCCTATTGGAAATGGTTAGGTCTATGATGGCGCAAGCAAATTTACCTATCTCATTTTGGGGAGATGCATTATTGATTGCTGCCTATGTACTTAACCGAGTGCCCTCAAAATCGGTCACTTCCACCCCTTATGAATTATGGACTGGAAGAAAACCAGACTTAAGTAGTCTACGTCCATGGGGATGTGCAGCTTATGTTCATGAATCTTCCCATAAATATGGCAAATTAGGCCCTAGAGGGAAGAAATGTATCTTTATAAGATATTCTGAACACTCCAAAGGGTATGTGTTTATAGGTGAACAAGCTGATGGAAGTGTGACCGAAAAGGAGTCACGAGATGTCACGTTCTTGGAGAACGATTTTCCTAGTAGAGGTGAGATTGATAAGGATTTCCAATTATATGAGATTGAAGATCCTAATAATACACCCACTAATGTTATGGAGGGGAATGAAGATTTACCTCAACATGAAAGACCTAGTGGGAGTGTAGCATCGTCTGGCGAATTGAATTCAAGAGAAATTCAGTTGCGTAAAAGTGATCGTAAAAGTATTCCCCGTCGTCGTTTTGAGATTGAAGGGGAAGCATTTATGATTGCTCATAAAGATGATGCCGAGCCTAAGACTGTTCAAGAGGCTCTCTCATCCTCTGATAAGGAAGAATGGAGAAAAGCTTTGGAAGACGAGATGGAGTCAATGAGGACAAATCATGTCTGGGACTTGGTTGATCTACCACCCAATCGTAAGGCCATTGGAAACAAATGGGTTTTTAAGATTAAGCAAAGGGCGGATGGATCCATTGAAAAGTATAAGGCTCGTCTTGTGGCGAAAGGTTATACTCAACAAGAGGGTATAGACTACTAGGAAACTTTTTTCACCAGTTGTAAGGTTTGCCTCAATACGTCTTATTCTAGCCATCGTTGCACATTTGGACCTTGAATTACATCAAATGGATGTAAAGACGGCATTTCTCAATGGAGAACTAGATGAGGAAATTTATATGAAACAACCATTAGGTTTCATAGCTAAAGGTCAAGAGCATAAAGTTTGCAAACTTCATCGCTCAATATATGGCCTTAAGCAATCATCTAGACAGTGGTATCTTCGTTTTCATCGAGCCATAACAACTTATGGTTTTACGATGATCGAAGAGGATCACTGTGTATATGTCAAACGGTCTGAAGATAAATTTGTGATTTTATCACTTTATGTGGACGATATTCTGTTGGCTGGAAATGACAAGGTTATGGTAATCACCATAAAAGAATGGTTGTCCTCCAATTTTGAAATGAAGGACATGGGAGAAGCTGCTTATATATTAGGAGTTAAGATCGAAAGAGATCGATCAAGGAAACTCCTTACTTTATCACAAGAATCTTATATTATGAAGATTCTTGAACGTTTCAATATGCGGCATTATAATCCCATTGATACCCCTGTCATGCAAGGCGAATGCCTAAGTACTGAGATGTGTCCTAAGACTCCAGAAGAAATTAAAATAATGGAAACTGTTCCTTACGCTAGTGCGATCGGAAGTTTGATGTATGCTATGATGTGTACTCGACCCGACATATGTTATGCCGTGGGATTGGTGAGCCGATTTCAATCAAGTCCCGGTCCAGCACACTGGAAAGCAGTAAAGAGGATCCTGAGATACTTGAAGGGCACTATGGACTATCGACTTTGTTACCAAGGGAATGATTTACGCCTATTAGGTTATTCAGATGCTGATTGGGGTGGAGACCTGGATGAGCGTAAATCGACTTCTGGATATGCGTTCTTGCTCAATGGATGTGCAATTTCTTGGAATAGCAAGAAACAAACATGCACAGCCTTGTCAACTATGGAGGCTGAATTTATTGCGTGTTCTGCCGCAGTGCAAGAAGCAGTATGGCTAAAACGTTTCTTTGAAAATTTAGCCACTGTCACTGAGATTCCAAGACCGGTGACAGTTTATTGCGATAGTCAAGCAGCCATTGCCTATGTGAAAGATCCCAAGTATCATGGAAGGACGAAGCACATTGACATAAAGAATAACTTCATCAGAGATATTATAGCGCAGAAAGAAGTGATTCTACAATACATTTCAACCAATAGAATGGTTGCTGATCCATTTACGAAGGCTATTCCTAGAGACATATTTTTGACCCACAGGATGTCACTAGGTTTGCGTAGGATGTGATATGTGTTATTGTAGAGGATCATTATTTTATGTATTTATGGACATATGTATTGTACTTGTTTGTTTATTAATGACTTGATGTTTTATCAAAAAGTACAAATCCATTATGAGACTAGCACAAGCACCCATATATTATTGGAAAGTATGTCAGCAGGTAATGATTGGCTTACTCACACGAGCAATCGCCTCAAGTGCTATAGTTAGCACGTTGAGATGAGACGTTATGTACAAATAAATGCTGAAGAGCAAGTCTAGTACATAAAATATGTCGCCTTGATTGGAGTCAAGATGAGGTCTGTGTTTTATTTAAGACCGAACATAATAGTCCCACAATCATGTATGCCTGTAAGATGCCGGATGCGAGTACTTAATTTGGCGCTATAGAGAGCGAGCTAATATAGCACTCGAGTTAAACATGAGTACGTGAGAGGCACGTGACTATGTTTAGGCTAAGATCCGTATAGTGGATATATTTAAGAAATGACATACGCTCTTATAGAAAGAGAAATCCACTATAGCATGTAATTCATACTACATGTGCATTGTTCGACCGAAAATGGAAGGTGAGTAAAATTATCCCTATTTACTCATTGCGTGAGCCCTTGAGGTAATTTATAATTTACCTCAATTCGTGCCCTATGTTACTTCTGACTATGTTCTCGAAATGAAAGATCAGTGTTGCTACTTTAGCATGTTACGGGCGGTCATGAATAGATATGGCCTATGGGACGTGTCTAGGAAAGCAGTTGTTCTAAAATTAAGAGAGACATGAGTGCGAAGGAAGACTATTGTTGTTTTACATCTGTCACATGTATTTACTGGTCGACCAATTATATCGCCTTATGTGGTTGCGGATATAATTGTAAATACATGATGTTTTGAGGATAATCAAGTATAGCCTTTAAGGGATAGGTATACTTGAATTGATGTAACAAGATATGTCTGGGGCACTGTGAGACATCAGTTGTTTATTTTTCTTTTCGGGTTGTAGCCATTATGTCATCCCTAACAGGTGCATAATTTGAGCTCCCAAGTGCAGGTGTACTCACTGGTCGCACGGCTTACTTGCCAGTATGAATTGTTCTGTAAAGTTGATGAATGTTGAATGCATTGCCTTATATTCTTGATAGAACGCTATCAGGCCCATCATGTCCGAGTGGGAGATGTAGTTCTTCCAAGTGGTCCGAACGTGATGGGGTGCGATTGGACGCACCGTTTCAAGTTGAAACGTTACGATGGAAGGTCACCAATGGAGGGGTACGAAGGGAGACGTATAAAATCTCCCGAACACAACCGTTGGACGGGTTGTCAATTCATTCGCACCAAAAACTCTCTCGAAATTCCATCTTCAAGATAGGCAAGATTCAATCATCTATTTGAAGAACGGTTTGCATTTACGCCGTGGAAATCGGGTGTTTTCCTTGTGATTGCATCCAGACCAACGTAAAGCATTGTTGTTCGTGATTAGCTCGCAATTCAACGTTCGATTCGGGACTATTTGCTGTTTGCGCATTGGAATCAAGTAAGTCGTCTTCCGCCGACATGAATTCCTTCACCTCCTAAAATATTGCTGGAAAAACTATGTACTGAATCCCACCAAAATGGGTGTAATTTTCTCATGAAGTAAATGATAAGCTACGTATATTTCGACCAAAAAAAAAACCTAGGTTAGAAACTCATAGGAATAGTTTTCATAAATTGATTTATATGTTCACTTGAATAAATAGGGTATCAAGTTGCGGTTGATGGGATTTGGGAAAACTTATGCCAAATTTTCAGATTTAGCTATTCATTAGCTTTTATTCTGGTGGTTCCTCTTTCGGAAGGTCATGATACCCCCACCTCTTTGCTGCCATCTAGCCCGTGGTCGCAGCCCCTCATTCCCTTGCCTCCCGTCCCTGGCTTGGTAATGATTGAGGTTGTGACTACCTCGACGTTGGCGGTGAGGGCTTTCTGCCTTCTCCACTGTCTTTGTCGAGGATAGAAGAAAGCTCGTGGTCTGACCAAGAGACCACTGAGGTCGCAAACCACTCACAATTTGCCCAGGCCTGAGCTTGGGCTCCGCGACATTGGATTCGGCGTCGAAAACCCATACTTGTCCCCCAATGTGCGGCACAATGCAGAGGTAATGATGGCACACTGAGTACTTCGGAATGAAAGATGGAGACAGCGACGGTGGCTAATGGGGTTGCCGTACTCGAGCATCGTGACTTTGCTTAGTGAGTGGGTGACAAGGACATGGGCAAAATGATAAAGAAGAAAGAGGGGGAAGAAAAGGAATTAAAGAAAAAGGGATAATTATAATCGATCCAAACCGTCAAATTCATTTATTGTGGATGTGCTGAGATCTCAAAGGGGGTTAAGTACAAACTAAATGCATAGAGATCTAATGTAGAGGATCTTAATCAATATATGTTTGCTGATTTTTATTTTTTTTATGACCAAGTACTCCACTTGAATAAATAGGGTATCAAGTTGCGGTTGATGGGATTTGGGAAAACTTATGCCAAGTTTTCAGATTTAGCTATTCATTAGCTTTTATTCTGGTGGTTCCTCTTTCGGAAGGTCATGATACCCCCACCTCTTTGCTGCCATCTAGCCCGTGGTCGCAGCCCCTCATTCCCTTGCCTCCCGTCCCTGGCTTGGTAATGATTGAGGTTGTGACTACCTCGACGTTGGCGGTGAAGGCTTTCTGCCTTCTCCACTGTCTTTGTCGAGGATAGAAGAAAGCTCGTGGTCTGACCAAGAGACCACTGAGGTCGCAAACCCTTCACAATTTGCCCAGGCCTGAGCTTGGGCTCCGCGACATTGGATTCGGCGTCGAAAACCCATACTTGTCCCCCAATGTGCGGCACAATGCAGAGGTAATGATGGCACACTGAGTACTTCGGAATGAAAGATGGAGACAGCGACGGTGGCTAATGGGGTTGCCGTACTCGAGCATCGTGACTTTGCTTAGTGAGTGGGTGACAAGGACATGGGCAAAATGATAAAGAAGAAAGAGGGGGAAGAAAAGGAATTAAAGAAAAAGGGATAATTATAATCGATCCAAACCGTCGAATACATTTATTGTGGATGTGCTGAGATCTCAAAGGGGGTTAAGTACAAACTAAATGCATAGAGATCTAAATGTAGAGGATCTTAATCAATATATGTTTGCTGATTTTCATTTTTTTTATGACCAAGTACTCCACTTGAATAAATAGGGTATCAAGTTGCGGTTGATGGGATATGGGAAAACTTATGCCAAGTTTTCAGATTTAGCTATTCATTAGCTTTTATTCTGGTGGTTCCTCTTTCGGAAGGTCATGATACCCCCACCTCTTTGCTGCCATCTAGCCCGTGGTCGCAGCCCTTCATTCCCTTGCCTCCCGTCCCTGGCTTGGTAATGATTGAGGTTGTGACTACCTCGACGTTGGCGGTGAGGGCTTTCTGCCTTCTCCACTGTCCTTGTCGAGGATAGAAGAAAGCTCGTGGTCTGACCAAGAGACCACTGAGGTCGCAAACCCCTCACAATTTGCCCAGGCCTGAGCTTGGGCTCCGCGACATTGGATTCGGCGTCGGAAACCCATACTTGACCCCCAATGTGTGGCACAATGCAGAGGTAATGATGGCACACTGAGTACTTCGGAATGAAAGATGGAGACAGCGACGGTGGCTAATGGGGTTGCCGTACTCGAGCATCGTGACTTTGCTTAGTGAGTGGGTGACAAGGACATGGGCAAAATGATAAAGAAGAAAGAGGGGGGAGAAAAGGAATTAAAGAAAAAGGGATAATTATAATCGATCCAAACCGTCGAATTCATTTATTGTGGATGTGCTGAGATCTCAAAGGGGGTTAAGTACAAACTAAATGCATAGAGATCTAAATGTAGAGGATCTTAATCAATATATGTTTGCTGATTTATTTTTTTTTTATGACCAAGTACTCCACCAGCCCCCCGTGCCCGGACGGCGCTGAAGGGCCGGGCCCCTATATCTCGGGGGAGACTAGTACACACCACCATAACCCCCCACTGAAGACGTATATGGCAACACGGAAATCTATTCGGCCTCCTCTACCAACGTAACTACCCACTGGTGGGTAAATGAGTAGACCAGTCATCATCAATGATATATTTCCCTGGATGGCCGGAATCACACACATAGGCTAATTCGCCAACAATGCCGATCCAATGTTTGGCTTAGTTTCTCTTCACTACAGACGAGTGGCCTAGTCACTCATCAAGCACAACGCCTTCTCGTTGATATGAAACCTAGGTAGTGGCTGAAAAAGTCTCTCCGCGTGGAAACCTTGCCACTAAAAATGAGTGCACCGACCCCCCAATAGAATGTAAAAACCCTTGTAAGAACATGCAAGCTGGATATTATCTTTTCTTAATTGGCTAACAAAAGCCCAAAATAAGTACTAGAGCCGTTTTCAGTCCAATAAAAAAAACCCACATGAAAGCAATAGACACCCCTATCCAACGCCTGATATTTAGTAAGTGGGAGATCCACATTCCTTTGCATGCCTTATTTTACGTCCTATCGAGCCTTAGTTTTGTTTGATGAAGGTAGGCACCAACCTCCACAATAGACACTATCACTATCGTTCCAAAACGATGTAACAGCCTCACCCAACTTTTTCACCCACTTTTTGTGGTTAAAAAGAAAAAAGCATTTTCTCTTGTCCTTTCCCATGATGCGCTATAGGCATCGAGAGGTTTTGAACCCCATAAGGATTCATGCTAAAAGTGGGCTACTTTATCTCGCGGAAAATTGGTTGTACCTTTTATTTTATTTTAATATGTAGTAAAGGAGAATTGTTTAATTAGATTTCTTTATAGAAAATGACACCCTCTGTCTATTCAAAATGGAGTATGATGAAATAGTAACACACATGTTCACACAATTCACTGAAATAGTGAACGGTCTTACTCTCAAAGGAAAGATTTATACTGATGTTGAGAAAGTGAATAAACTATGAAAGATCTCACTTTGAGAAACCATGACGATTCAATTAATCACAACCGATGAACTAATGTGAATATTCATGTCCTATAAAGTTGAACTCCAAAATGAGGAAAACAACTCAAAAGGTAAGAAAGTCATTGCGTTTAAAGCTAATCATGATGATACAGCTAGAATTAACGAATAAATTTTAAAAGCTTCATGAGGAAAGGAGGAAGCCACAAAGTGAAAAGATTACCTAAACATCTTGACAACAAAATGCTTACAAGAACAAAGAATAATCCAAAGGTAAGGATATCACATGCTATGAATGCAGGAAACTAGAGCATATAAAACCATAGTGTCCATCTATCAAGAAAAAACGAAGGAAAGTTCAAAAAGAATAAAAGGCGCTGAAAGCTAAAACTTGGAGTGACACCGACTATGAGTCAAGTAATGAAGAAGAAGCCAATCTTTGTCTTATGGCGGACTTTGAACAAGAAGATGATCAGGTGAAAGATCTTAATTATCTTATGATAAATTACAAGATTTTCTAGGACAAATGTTTGACGAACACCAAAAGGCTACAAAGAGAATTTCTACTTTAAAAAAGGAGGTTCATGATCTTACTACCGAAAACCTCATTGGCGAAACTCTAACCACAAGGGACCTAAGCTTATGTGGGTATCAAAACAGCAAAAGAGATTAAGGACGACTATCTGGTCTCTTAACCCTCAATTAAAATCTAACCACAAGGGACCTAAGCTTATGTGGGTATCAAAGAAAAGATGAGATTTTATTTGTTTTCACATAAAAAAATGAACTCTAATTTTGACAGGCGACCTATCAATTTGAAGCTTAAGAAGTTAAAAAAATTTCATTAGTTGAACATTTTTCCTAATTTTGACATTTACTTAACTAAATTAGATAGTTAAGCTTATTGACTCATCAAACTCCAAATTTCCATAATAGACTCATCATGCAACAATCAACCCCAATCAACTTCCTATCGATATCTATACACGATTCGCTAAACATACTTCTATATAACTGTATACTCTAATTGAAGAATCAAGTAAGGTATCATGCTAGAAATTGAAATTACAGAAAATAAATCAAATTTTCCAAATTTGGATTCTACATTTCGAAACCAATTTCACATAAAAAAAAATGAACCCTAATTTTGACATGCAACCTATCAATTTTAGGCTTAAGAAGTTAAAATTATTTCGTTAGTTGAACATTTTTCCTAATTTCAACATTTACTTAATTAAATCAATTAAGCTTATTGACACATCAAACTCCAAACCTCTATAATGGCCTCATTGTGCAACAAATCAATCACCAAGGAACAGCCAAGCATGCTCGGCATAATCAAGAATCAATGAACAAATATTAGAGTGAGAAATCAACTCAATAAGCTCTTACATTCGAATGACACTAGTGATGAGAGTTACTTCGGAAACAAGAAAAATGAAAGTCAAATTCATTTGGACTATTTTCTCAATTCCAATAAAATGCAACTAGATCTAGTATGAGTTGTCGATCATAACGTATATGGATAAAACTTATAGTGGGGTCTCGAAAAATAAGTAATTTCTGCTGAGTCTTTATCCTTTTTTTAGGTTCACTGGGATTCGCATTAGTTTGGATCTTCCAGTTATCTCAGTAAGAATTTGATATCTTTAGTTCCATCTCAACAAATTCTTTTTTTTCCACAAGGGATCGTCATGTCTTTCTACGGTATCGCGGGTTTGTTTATTAGTTCCTATTTGTGGTGCACAATCTCGTGCACAATTTCGTCAAATTCTAGGCACGCAAATTTTGTGGGCATGTTGAGAAGTGTTGTCGCAAACTCGGGATTACCAATTGAGGTGATTGGCAGTTGGAACAATGGCTTCAACCCTTTGTGCAACGCACCAGTGTGGAGCTTGAGTTGAAGACCAACAAGGAACTTGACATGAACGGCGGTCTTTTAATGATATTGTGGTGCAACATTGATCGCAATCAACTCGAGGACAACTTGGAGGACGTTGGTATTGTGGTGGCTTGTCAAAATTCAGCCGAAGGTAGTGGCAAAGTTTTTTTGCCGAGAGAGAGAATTTTCAGAGTCATGTGCCTAAACTCCCTAACTTTTGCAGGGAAAATTTGACATATACCTCCCCTAACTTTGAATCTTGCCCTTAGATCAATGCAAGGGCTTGGGATATTTGCTTCTTGATTAAGCAAACTCCCTATTGGTGGATTTCATGTCACATGGATTGATGAAATCTCGAGATGGATGGCTAGGATCTAAGGATAGTGGGTGGGCTTGGATTGAATCCTTAATGATAAAGGAATTATCCCTATTGGGTAATTTTTAAATGACATGGATTAATGAGATGGCACTAGAGGCAATTTTGTAATTACCTTTTGATAATTTCTAGGCAAAGGAGAGGGGGTTGGTCGGCCATATGAGAATGGCTAGTTGGAATTGGGCACTAGCCATCTGAATTTCACCAAAAAATGCTATGAAGACCATTTGGCCTTGATTGATCAATGTCGGTGGGACCAAGTTGACCTAGTTGAACTGACTTGACCTGGGGTTTGGCTAGTTCAATCTATAGATAAGGTTCTTTGAATTTTGTTCCAATTTTGCTACTCTCTTTAACTATCAGGCTTGAACTAGATTGGCTAGTTTGATTAATTGGACATGAAATGCTCTAATTCCTTCAGTTTTTGCTAGAACTAGAATATGAGCTAGACCAATGTGTACAAACTAAGTTCAATTTGCCAAATTAAACTATTATTAATGTGACATCCTCAATTTCGAGCCCTTTACATGATAAAAGAGAAATCTGAACTTAGTTTCATCGGTTAAGCTCAGTTGTGTCTGCTTCCTCCAATCATGGCTTAGGCACGAAACCCAGGCCCAAATAAGGTAATCAATCGTGGTTAGACTCGAGATTGACTCTCGTCCAATAAACGGGTCTTCTAACTTGATATTTCCCATGATGTATTTAATGTTCTTGGAAGGTAGCCTACTAATATGCATCATGATTAAGAAGGACACTTGGCACAATTAGTCTTACTTGTAAAAGGTAACCATGAAATTTCGGATGGTTACATACTAAGAGAGGGTGAGTCATGAGCTCATTAATGATATGGAGTGATTCATGGCCTAGAAGAATGATGACAAGAGATCTTGAAAGCCAAGTAGGATGTCACCCCTCCTCCTTAGACTTGCCACTTAAGGTTTCATAGGTTTTGACTATCAAGTTTTTTGAAATTCCTAGACCTTCTCCGTTTTCCAATTTTACAGAGATTTTTGTGATTCGAATTTGGAGAAACTTCATCCATGAAAGTTGTTCAAACGATCTTAGCCTATAACATACTCAAATTTCTTATTCTTTTAAGTTGAAATGTTTGGGACGAAGGCCCAATCATTTACCATATGAAATATACTCGGTGTAGTAAAAATAGTGACCATATTACCTTCTCGAATTTTTATAAAAAATTTGCTTTCGAATTTGGACATACTTCCTTCACAAAAGTTTTAAATAACATTCATATCCACAATATATTAAAATTTTAAAGAGTTTCATGAAGATTTGGATTTCAAAATGGGTCTTTCTCTTCTGACCGTTGAATCTGCTCGACGGATGAATTGTTGGGTTATGTTTAGTCATCTTGTCCTCTTTCCTTAAAACTAATTTTGCTATGCTTCCTTCATGAAAAATGATAATTATGGACTTCCCTACAACATATTAAAATTTCATGAAAAATGATAATTATTTGAAATTGTTTTTCACCCCAGGATAAGAGAGTCACATGCCCAACTTGGAGGGCAAGGGGGCTACACACCCAACTTGAGGAGTAAGCCAATCTAGAGTCTTCTAATTTAGGATGATGATGCATTAAATATCTTTGGACTTTAGTTCTTCAATGCCAAGATGAGGTGTCCCTTGAAGGAATAGACCATAATGCCTCCTAACCTAAAAACTTGGAGAGCAAGTTTGTAGTATGAACATATCTAACCGGATGATTACTCAAAATCCAAACATTAAATGAGAGAGGCTTAGCCATTTGCTAAGGTGTCCCTATAATAATTAGATGTAAATATTCCATAATGACTCAACGCCTTAGGTGGACCAATCGAAAGATGAGCAAGTGTCGCCCCTAGGAACTAGACTTGCCACCCATCTCTTTAACTTGCCACCTCCTCAACCTAGATTGTCCACCTACATGAAGATGATTGGTCCATTTAGAAAGATCATCATGAGGCATTCCTCCTCTCATTTCCACACCACCCCATCTTCCTTCTTCACTCTCTCGACCTCATCCTCACTGTCGCCCTCTACCTCTTTCTTGTGGCTGCGCCCCTCTTGCCCATTTGCTCGCCTGCACGTTGCTCGGTCATCTAGGTTGTTCCTTATAGCGAGTCCTTAATTAAAACATTGTTATTATGTTTATTTGATATGCTTTGGTTTTTACTTTGATACAAACCTATTTGAAAAGCATTTTTGTGAAAGATTGGTATTTCTATACATAACTATTTCCAACTGTTTTCACAAATGCATGTTTTAGTTCATGGCCCAAGCTCCAAAAAGGTGTTTCATCGGGCCTTGAACGTATGTGTATCAAATCGAATTAGTCCTTTCATGGTCTCGGTGCGATATCGAGGTATATTGTTACCAAGCCAAGTCAGGTATTAGATTGGTGTTCAAACGTGTCGAATGAACCCGTGATCCTTGATTCGCGCTCGGCATGTTCAACATCTCAATTCTGATAAGTGATTTCACACACTTATGCATGGCACGCCGTCAGGCCCTTGAACTAAAAGCGAAGATAAGAACCAGATTATGATACTTGATGCATGGACACACAATGGACTAATTTATGCCGTCGACCAATGAATTCAACAACGATGCCCCCATGCCAACGGGATGCCTCGTTAGAAGGATAGGATGTTGTAATAATTCTAGCTGTCATCCTTCGATTAGGGGACGTTACCCGATTAAGTTCGAATGCCCGGTAGATTCCCAGAAAAGTCAATGGATTTCAACTATTAATAAAATGAATCTCATGTGCATGAGTTCCTCACATTATGAAATGGATTTTGGGTATGTTTGTATATGAGTGAGGCGTGTGTTCCTTGTATTATGGAATGGATTTTGTTTATACTCGTATAATCTTCAGTGAGGCGTGAGTTCAATATGTTGTGGGTGAATATTGAGTTATGCTTGTGTCACCCGTGAGAATGACAAGCCAAGAGGGTTCTTGAGGACAGGCATGACACATCCGACCCTCAACCTATATCTCGAGACTTAGAGTATTCTTGAGTCTTCTAGAATACTCCTTGGGGCGGGCGATACTATATTTATATGCATACGTTATAAATGCGAGTAGCTGGTAGTTGGGAGTAAATATGGGTAGTTGGGGAGGTGCAATCTCCACCGTTAGATCTAAGGGAGATTTACGGATACGGTTTGCCTTGTACTTGTATATAAAGGGGTCTCCTCCCTTCATTGTAATTCATTCACAAGCAATACAAAAATCAGAGCTTCTCTCTCTAAGAGTTTTTCTCTCTATACATGAGTCTTGTTAGTCAAGTATGAAAGGTTGTTTAGGGGTGAAACCTTAAGGTCGCACGGGTTAGCCTACGTGTGATCGAGAGTGAATCAATCGGCCCGTGACAAGTGGTATCAGAGCTGATTTTGATCCAAGCGCAAGTGCAATGGCTGATCCACGATCTGATGAGGCGCTCGCCATGGGTGGTGATGGTGCTGATCATGGGCGAAACACTGAGAAGGGCGGTGTCAAGGGGAAGAGGTCGAGTGGTAGTTTGAGGGATCCAATGGGGGATCTTGCACAATGGATGGCGAAACTAGAGTTGTTTGTCACCAATGTCCAAGGATCGGTCGAAGACCTGACCCAGACTGTGGACGGAGTTGACGTCAGAAGAGACGAGCTCATTGCGGACGTGCAAGAGCTCAAAACCGGCATGGGAGAACTTCGCCACGAGTTGCTGGGGACCCTACAAGAAGAACTTGGAGACAGTATGAACACTTGGAGACCATGATAGCGGTCATGCGCACGGAGATAGCGGAGCTTACAGGTAAGCTCGCCGAAGCACAAGCTGCACACGTGAACGGAGTGATCACGGTGCAAGGTCCACGGGTGGCCAAGGATGTGGATAACTTTCTGTGGTACATGGAGCGGTACTTCCAAGCCATGGGAATCAACGACGACCAAGCACAGGTAAACATTGCATTGATGTATTTAGCTGATGGTGTATTGTTGTGGTGGTGTCGTCGGTCGGATGATAGGTGTGGGAATCCTATCGCAACCTGGGGTGGTTTCATCGAAGAGTTCCGACGGAACTACTTTCCCGCTTTTGCGGAGGAGGAAGCTCGTGACGAATTGAAGCGTCTCGAGCAGAAGGGTGGTGTGCGTGACTACATCAAGTGGTTTTTGGAGTTGCTACTCCAAATCCTCTCGATGAATGAAGTTGAGGCGTTTGACATGTTCATGGGTGGTCTCAAACCATGGACGAAGCAAGAGTTGAAGCGGTACAACGTGGGAGATCTTACTACGGCCATGACCATAGCCGAGTCGATCGTGGAGTACAAGGCCATTGGTGGGGGAGATCGGGGGAGATACAACCGCCCGTCCGGAGGTAGACCACCATCGGCTGGTCCTCATCCTCATCGGGCTCATGTGGGGCCAAAAGGAGGAGGGCAAAGGAAGGAAAGCTCGTATAGCTATTTCTTTTGCGATGGTCCGCACATGGCGCGGGATTGCCCGAACAAGGCCAAGTTGGCCGCTCTTTGCAAAGAGGAAGAGCCGAGGGAGGAAGCACGGTTGGGATCGCTGCGACTCCTTGGCACGATCAAGGCCAAAAAGGCGAAGGAGCCTAAAGGCTTGATGTTCGCAAACGTGAAGATCGGAGTGACCACGATGAGTGCGCTCGTGGACACGAGAGCATCTGACATCTTCATCTCGAAGGAAGTCGCGAAGAAACTTAACCTACCGGTTGAGAAGGGAGCCGATTGGCTCAAGAGGGTGAATTTGAAAGAAGTCCCAGTGATCGGTGTGGCGAGGGACATGGAGCTACAACTCGGATCATGGAAGGGCAAAGAAATTCTAGAGGTAATTCCACTTGACGACTATGATATTGTCATTGGAATTAGATTCCTAGATAGAATCCATGTGTTTGTAGTTCCCTTTGCCGAATGCATGTGCGTGTTGGACAAGAACTGTCAATGCCTGATTCCGGTCCATCGTGAGTCGGATCGTGATCAAAGGATGATCTCGGCCATGCGACTCACCAAAGAAGCAAGGAATGGTGAAGTGACCTTCCTGGCGGCCTTGAAGATCAAGGACGACAAGGGTGAAGGGAAAGAAGTCCCGACGGAAGCAACCCAAGTCCTCGACTCGTTCAAGGGTGTCATGCCTTCGGAGCTGCCGAAGAAGTTGTCGCCCAAGAGAGAGGTGGATCACCGGATCGAGCTAGTTCCTGATGCTCAACCGCTTGTCATGGGGCCTTACCGTATGGTGCCGCCTGAATTGGAAGAGTTGACGAGACAACTCAAGGAGCTGCTCGATGTGGGTTACATACGACTGTCAAAAGCCCTATTCAGTGCGCCGGTCCTATTTCAGAAGAAGCACAATGGGTCACTCCGAATGTGCATCGACTACCGAGCCGTGAACAAGCTGACTGTGAAGAACAAGTACCCGATCCTGCTCATCACGGATCTCTTCGATCAACTTGGTGGAGCTCAGTGTTTTACCAAGCTGGATCTCCGATCGGGCTACTATCAAGTTCGGGTCGCTGAAGGGGACGAACTAAAGACAACGTGTGTGACACGGTATGGATCCTACGAGTTGCTGGTAATGCCGTTCGGCTTAACCAACGCTCCGACTACCTTTTGCACAATGATGAAGAAGGTACTCCACCCTTTCCTAGATAGGTTTCTAGTGGTTTACCTAGATGATATTATGATATATAGTCCAACGCTAGGAGAGCACGTTGAACATATAAGGCAGGTCTTCCAAGTTCTGCGCGAGAACGAATTGTACGTTAAGCTCGAGAAGTGTGCGCCCAAGAGGAAGTTCCGTTCTTTGGGCACATTGTCGGAGGTGGACGAGTGTGAATGAACAAGGCTAAGATTCAATATATAGTCGAATGGGAGCCACCGATGAAGGTGCCGGCGTTGAGGTCATTCCTAGGCCTCACCAACTATTACCGGCGGTTCATCCGGAGCTACTTCAGTATTACCATGCCACTCACGGACCTCTTGAAGAAGGAGAAAGTGTGGGAGTGGATGGATCGATGCCAAAGAGCTTTTGACCGATTGAAGCGAGCCATGACCGAGCAGCTGGTGTTGGTGTTGCCCGACCACACCAAATCCTATGAGGTAGAGACCGACGCATCAGATTATGCGATCGGTGGTGTTCTTATGCAAGATGGACATCCATTGAGACACTACATCCTGGGATCGAAGTTTGTCATGAGGACGAACAACGTGGCCACGAGCTACTTTCAGACCCAAAAGAAATTGAGTCCGAAGCAAGCCTGATGGCAAGATTTCCTAGCGGAGTTCGACTACGTGTTGGAGTACAAGCCGGGGAAGGCCAACTCCGTGGCAAACGCGTTGAGCCGAAAGACGGAGCTGATGAGCCACACAATGAGTCGGCCGGGTTGTCCTTGGGTCGACCGCATCAATGAGGGGTTGACGCAAGATCCAAGAACTCAAGCACTCATCGGGTATGCCAAAGAAGGTAAGACCCGACAGTTCTGGTGTGAGGACGAACTCCTCTACACCGAGGGAAGGCGGCTGTACGTGCCTTTCTATGGGAAGCTAATAAAGGAGATCTTGCGCGAGTGCCACGACTCGAAGTGGGCGGATCATCTAGGGATCCACCGCACGTTGGCCCTCATCGAAGATCGGTACTATTGGCCACAAATGCGCGACGACGTGGAGGCGTATGTGAAGACTTGTCTGGTATGCAACAAGACAAGCTGGAGCAACCGTCGTCGCCGAGTTTGTTGGAGCTACTTCCCATTCCAACTCGTCCAGGGGAAAGCATTTCCATGGACTTCATCATCAACCTACCGAAGTACGAAGGGTGTCGGACTCTAATGGTGGTGGTTGACCAGTTCTCAAAGTACGAAACCTTTGTGCCTACGACAAAGGATTGCCCAACCAAGTAGGCGGCCAAGCTGTTCATGAAACATGTGGTGAAGTATTGAGGAGTGCCACAAACGATCGTGAGCGATCGGGACCCCCGCTTCACGCACTTTTCTGGTCCGAGTTGTTCAAGCTACTGGGGTTGGAGCTGAATATGTCAACAAGTTTGCATCCCTAAACCAACGGTCAAACGGAGCGGGTCAATGCTCTCTTGGAGATCTACCTCCGACACTATGTGAGCACAACGCAAGTGAATTCGGTGAAGCTAATCGATGTAGCCCAGTTCTCCTACAACCTGCAACGGAGCGAGTCGATCGGCCAGAGGCCGTTCGATGTTGCAACTGGGCAACGACCGAACACCCCGAGCACAATTGCTTCGGGTTACCGGGGGAGTAGTCCGCTCGCGTACAAGTTCGCCAAAAACATGCAAGAAGAGGCGGACTTGGCACGGGCGTGTCCACACAAGGCCTCCAAACACATGAAGAAATGGGCGGAGAAGAAGCGACAGCACGTGGAGCTCCAAGTGGGAGACCAAGTGTTGGCCAATCTGCACGTGGTTCTTCGATACAAGGACGTCCACAAGGGGTTGATCCATTGCTATGAGGGGCCATTTCAAGTGCTACAATGGGTTGGAAAGGTCGCATACAAACTAGATCTACCACCAAAGCTAAAGGTGCATCCGGTTTTCCACGTAAGTATGCTTAAACCCTTCCAAGTTGATGAGGAAGACTCGGATCGGGGGAGTCACAACGGGCGCCGCTCGGGGCAAAGACCTCTTATGATCAAGAAGTCGAAAGCATTTTGGCGGATCGAGTCATACGGAAGAGGTATTGCGCGGCTAAGTGTGAATATTTGATCCGATGGAAGGGTCTTCCGGAGAGTGAAGCCAGTTGGGAGCTCGAGGAGAGTCTTTGGTAATTCAAGAAAGAGATCGAAGCCTTTCATACCAAAGATGCAACGAGGGCGTCGCCTGATTAGGTGGGGGAGAATGTCACGACCCATGAGAATGACAAGCCAAGAGGGTTCTTGAGGACGGGCGTGACACATCCGACCCCCAACCTATATCCCGAGACTTAGAGTATTCTCGAGTCTTCTAGAATACTCCTGGGGGCGGGCGATACTGTATTTATACGCATACGTTATAAATGCGAGTAGCTGGTAGTTGGGAGTAAATATGGGTAGTTGGGGAGGTGCAATCTCCACCATTAGATCTAAGGGAGATCTACGGATACGGTTTGCCTTGTACTCGTATATAAAGGGGTCTCCTCCCTTCATTGTAATTCATTCACAAGTAATACAAAAACCAGAGTTTCACTCTCTATACACGAGTCTTGTGAGTCGAGTGTGAAAGGCTGCTTAGGGGTAAAACCTTAAGGCCGCACGGGTCAACCTACGTGTGATCGAGAGCGAATCGATCGGCCCGTGACTAATGTGTCTTTTGTTATTGATCTACCATCGACTAATGTGTTGGATGAGTTACATGCTTGTTGATCGGCGAGGCATCCTTCTACTTCGAAATTAGTGTGTTTTAGATACTAAGTCCACGACTCACCCTATTATTTTGCAGAATTGAAGGCATTGAGGTCTCCCATTAGTCCTGGAGTTGCAGTCTTACTTGAGGAGCTAAGGTTTACCCGGTCTTTGGATTATAGAAAATGAGGTCTCCTGTGACAATCGAGCATATCAATGTAAATGATATAATTATATATTTGTAAATGGTTGTTTTCCTAGCTGCTTGTTGTTGTCTTGGTGTTGTATTTGTGCTTCCGCAGGTGCTTAATGAAAACATAAAAAGAAATGGGATGTCAACATGTCTGTTACGTCGCAAAAATAACCATTAATGCTCGAGACCCTAGAGATTGAGTTGAGGTCCTGGCAGTTAATATAATTGAATGGTAATCTACAATGGGTCAAAGTGATTTGTTTAATTGGATAAATCCTTAATGATTTTGTTAATTATTGATTGGTAGAAATGAGAAAATTAAGTCCAGTTGGTGTCATTTTATCAAAATTGATTTTAGTTAAGTTGCCCCCAATGAATCAGACTCAATTTTGTCTAAATTGCACCCTGAAATTCTAAAATTGGTTTTAAAATTGTATGGACCATGACTAATTGTGGCACCCCTGATCTGCTAAGGTCGCCACAGATACCTCTTGCTCTACCAATTGTAAACCATTCTAATATCTTTTATTCGGATTAAAGAGGAACCATAGTTCATAGGCATTTTTTTTTAAGGATTTAGCGCAGCTCATAGCGAAAATATAAACAAGTCTCACCATCCCTTACTCTGATGACAATGATACAATGCACACCGACTACACATCAAAGGAAAAGATAAAGCCAAGTCACTTATATTTACATATTTACGATGGATGTCTAGGGTCGGTACAACCAAAAAGCCAAGATTTTTAGCTATACTCGGCTACATCTCAAAAGAGAGATCTCAACCCTCTATATCGATCATGTATAACCCTCCATCTACGAGTGTCAGCGCTCCCAAAAGTGTCAGCTCCCACTCCTCACACGAGCCATCACACCCACGCCGGTGCATCGGGCAACGGTGGCGGCAACATCCCCAGCATCACCCCGTCACGACAGACGTGGACAGACAGAAGCTCCTGGATGACGGGGCCCCCAGCCAGGCCCACATCATACATGACCAGCACGTGAACTAGAATGAACACCAGACGAGGAATGGTGACACAAATGTGCTCCGCGCACTCAATGTGACGTCCCAGGGCATCACGTACTAAGCGCAAACGGAAGTTTTAATTGTTATTATTATTATCATCTTCATAAACTTGTAACCTCTTTCTTGTTGTATCTATAGTATTTACCATTGAAGGTTAGCATGTATAACATGGATTATTTAGAATATATAATTCGTACTTATGAGGTTATCCTACAATTACTCTACCAATAATTAATATAGGCCAATGTTTTGATGCATATAGATAAGATCACAAGAAGCTTCATTTCTTTTACCATCATCAGGACCTACAAAATTTATCAACCTGGACTCTTTTCATGTCCATCGCCTATATTTACAACGTATTTATAGCAAAAGTAAGGCACAACAAAAGTCAGGGATAGGAGGGTGAGGTACTCCGTGAGTTCCCACACAAGCCCACGTTCAAAAATAAACAAAAGATAGATAGCTTCTTCATGATCAAAGGCGTCTAGGCGCCATCCGTCCCAGCTCCTGCTCCATCATTGCTAAAAATAATAGGGCCAAACATCGCTCTATCATGCTTGACAAACCAGGCAACAAACTTCATAGGGGTCATCTCAGTTCTACCATCATCCATCCACATTGTAGCCTCATATTTGGAGAAGGTCAACTCCACATCAGCATCATACACATCAGTGAAAGTAACATCAATGTTCGATATCACACCATAACGAGCTAATGGTGGCACATCCATCCATACTATCAATCTGAAAAATGTAAGGTATGAGCAAAACTATGCCCAGTAAAGAATGATAAAACTCTAACTTAAATAATCCACAACCATCAATATTACCAGGGAATCAAAATCCAAGTAATTTAGGATACAAAAATAGAGTTGTCGCAAGCATAGACAATTGAATATTATCACATCACATAAATAATCACCTTATTTGCATCCATTTCTATGCTTATGTGGCACCCCCAAAACCCGATAGGGTCGCCACAGATACTAAGTGTTTAAATGCAAGCAAAAACAATTTCTTCGACGTTAGTAAAAAAAAAAAAAGAGTCGTAATTAAGGGCCGAGTTTTTCTTTTTTCTTTTTTTCTTTTTTTTAATAAAGACGACTTAGAGATTTGCGCAGCACATAGCGAAAAATTAGAGGCATGTCTCACCGTCTCTCTCTACTTCCTTAGCGATAGCACAATGCACACCAACTACATAGTTAAAGATAAACACAAGGCCGAACCACTTTTATTTACATTTTGAGATGGACATCTTTGGGTTTTACTAAACCGAGACTTTTTCACTAAACTCGGTTATATCTCTAGTGAGATCGTCGACCCCCTAAAAGTAACATGAACGCCCTTCCATCTAAGTGTCGGCTCTAACTCCAAAAATGTCATCCTCCCTCTCCCTCACTCCAAAGGGCCATCACACCCAATCAGGTGCATCGGGTGGTGGGGGCGGCAGCATCCCCAGCATTTGTCCGTCGCGCCGGACATGAATAGACAGGAACTCCTGAATGACGAGGCCCCCAGCCAGATCCACGTCATACATAACCAGCACCCGGACCCTCAGGAATACCAGCCCAAGGACAGTAACGCAGATGTGCTTCGAGCATTCCACCTCCACGTCGGTCAAAATGCCATAAAAAGTGCCTCGCGTAACAGGAGGGAGAGGCATCGTGCACTAATCTGAAATGTTGGTCCCCGAAGGGGTGAGTACAACCACTCAACAAGTAAAGGTCCAAGGACCACTCAAGCATCAAACAATACAATCATAGCATGGCATGTCATTTAAATATACAAATACACCTTACCTTGACATCATACACACGTCATCATATCTCATATCCATACATCATCATATAGTCATCAACCTTACCTTGACATCATACACATGTCATCGTATCTCATATCCATGCATCATCATATAGTCATCATCCTCATCATTATCACATCACATGTCATCATACCACAAGTGCACTCACATACATGCGCCATCATATGGTCATCATCCTCATTATGCATACATGCATTCATCATTTAGGTTAATTAATCATGGTTAGGTTAATTAAATTGGACTCATTTAATTAATCACAATTTATTTAATTAATCGTAATTAGTGTAAATTGTGATGGATTAACTGTTTTTTAGAATTTTACACTCATTCCCGTGGATGAATTTATATGTGAATTTGATTGCTTATATGTACAATTGAGTGTTTGGTGATAGTTATTGGTTATTATTGCAAAATTTGATTTTATGGCATTTAAATAGAAAAATACCGGGTGTTGGTTTTTGACCCCAAAATTTTATGTACTATATAAAAACGTAGAATTTTGAAATGGGAGTGTACCATGTTTAATGGTTCAATTTAAATATGTGACTACGCACGATTATTTTACCGAGATTTTTAATATGAAGAAAAGTAGCCAAGTTCATTATTTGAAAATGAGGCATTTGAATGCAAAGTACGGTGTTCTTGGCCTAGTATGTGCTTGTGCGGTCACTAAGTGGAACCCGTCCTGATGCGTATGATTATTGTCGTGACCTATCCTCGGGGGAGGGAACAGGTTTAGGGGTATTGCCTAAAGGACGAACCTAAGGCCCATGATTAGGCACGAGCTCTCCTAAGCCCATACCTCGCGTGACATTAGGCTATTTTTAGGAATTTTGCAAAAAGGAGTCACCAATAGCCTATTGGAGTCAATTAGAAACCAAGCGAGGCATGGAAGTATACCTCACTTCCTACACAACCAAAGAATCTAGGATAAGGGACTTGATTACACTAATTGACCAATTAGTGCCATTTCCGTACTTAATCTTGTTCATTTTAAGAGAAAAGAATTTTTTCAGGCAAATTGGATTGATTTTACACCTATCCACTAACATGGGATGTGACCATGCGGGTGCGCAATCATTAAAGTAACAATCATAGCTACTAAGATCCTAATTGTAGTAAAATTAAACACGTGCAATTAAACATAATTAGATAAGCAAATTAAACATACGATATGATCAAAATATGAGCAAATAAAAATATCTAATTACACTAAGAAAGTAAAACATAGCAATACCTAACCAAACGCTACATTTTTTAATTTTTAATTTTTTGAAGATTTTTTTTTAAATCAAAGTAAAATAATAATAAATTTTTGGGCCAGACCGGGTTGGGTCAGGTTTGACCAAACTCGGGTCTGACTCGGCTAGGCCTGCAGCACAGGCCCATAATACAGGCCCGGCCTAGGACCCTCTTTTCTTTTTCCCCTCTTTCTTTTTTTTTTTAAATGAGCCCGGCCCAAATTAAATTAGCCCAAAGAGACATGCCCAGCCCAGTGATGGATCAACCCATCTGCGCAGGCCCAATCAAACGGATCCCTACCCAGCCAACGACCTGAGTCTGACCCGAGTCGATGGCCACGACCCGATTCTTGGCAAACCCTACCCGAATGCCAACCTTCTTCTCTTGGGCTTATTAGCGGCGCTGACACTGGGCGGATAGGCGGTGACGGTGGCAATGGGGCTTAATGGTGGCAGCGACACAGCGAGTGGCAGCGGCGACGCAGCGGGTGGTGGCGGCATAGGCAACAACGATGTGGTGCTGGTGTTGCGACAGGGCCGAAATGGTGGTGCGACGGCAGCAGAGGGGTCAAGGTGGTGGCGCGACGGTGTCACAGGTTGTAGGTGCAGGTGAGGCAAAGCAGATGCAAGTCGGCGCTAGGCAGTCACAGACAGCTGGCAAAGTGGCAGAGGTCAGCAGTTTAGCTATCGGCGTTGGGGGAGGCGCGGTGGCCAACATGGGATTTGCAAGTGCAGCGGCTGGTGCAGGTTGCAAGCAAAGTGCTGCAGGTCGTCGCAGGCGGAGGCGTGCAACTTTCAAGCATGGTGGCGAGCTGTTGCGGCGTCAATGACGGGCTGAGGTGTGCACAGCTGCGGGTTGCAGGCACCGGGCGGAGGGAGGCATCGGGGACGTCGCGGCTGTACTAGGCACAGCAGCGGCAGCTTCTGGCGTCAAGGCGGTGGCTCGAGCTACTGTTGGCGGTGCTCACGGATGTTCGGCGCTTCGGCAGCAATGGTGTGATGGTGCGGGCATCAGGCAGGAGGGCGGCGGCTCGAAGGGATCGAGTTGAGGCGGCGAGGCCTCCTCTCTCTGTCACGCCCCGAACCTCGAGCATGCGCACATCCCACTGCGGTCGATAGAAATGCGACTTCCCAAGACACGTCGCCGTCATTCATTTAAATTGAAAACGGATAAATAATCCCCAGACAAAACTCAATTGGGATAGAAAAGCAGGATCACATTTTCAAATTCAAACCACACCTTTATACATGTCAAACCAGTTCAGTTACAAGACTAGGCTATTAACAAAAAGATCTATAAAAGATCAGTCCTAAAAAACTAAGCTATCCTAAGATCAGCCAGATAGGTCCATTCGCCAGCTCTTTAGTCAGGATCGGTGAAGTCAAAAATCCTCTCAACGACACTCACTAGTCTACCAAAAAGCTCCAGAGGATCCGCCATCTAGGGACCTGAAATTGTTATCCCACAACTGGGTGAGACAATGTCTCAGCGAGTCCTACCCTCTAAAACTCAATTAAGAAGAAAATAAGCCCCTAGGCGCTCTAGTCACACAAAGAGGATTGAGGACTTACCTCGTCTTAGTCCATTCCTACACGTCAGTACAGTTCATACGTCTATTCATTCATACCATCTATCCATCCATTAATACAAACATGGCTCACACAAGCTGATATAGATGCAATGTTCTCACAAGCTGATATAGATGGTAGCTCGCACAAGCTGATATATGGATCATTGCTCTCACAAGCTGATAAATGATCATTGCTCTCACAAGCTGACATATAGTGCTCACACAAGCTGACTCATATATAAACCAATTGCTCGCCAAAGCTGTACATATATTTAAACCATAGAATTGGATATATAATCCAATAACATCCAACGATTCAAACTGGTCCTTCAAACCAATTACGGTGCCAAAAGCCAACACCGGGTATTTTCAAGTTAAATACCAAAACTTCTCCAATTTCACTCAATTCCACACTTTTGGAATTATTAACCACAATCATCATTTTCACTCAATTTCGCAATTACGCATACAGTTGATACAAACTGACTGCACTGCTGCGATCAGTGCGAAATTCTAACGACCGGCCATCCTGGCAAAATTTTCGAAATTATTAAATAATTAAATTTAATTCCGAAATAATTAATTAATTAAAATAATTAATTAGGGCTTAAACTATATTACACTTATTCAAACATACAATTAGCCCTAATTAAACATCCATTAAACTAATCATACAACTAATCTAATTTACATTAAAATAAACTAATCTAACCACATAAGCCTAATTAGACTAATCTAAACACCCATTAAGCATGATTAACTTACTAAGCGAGGTTTAGAGGATAAACTCACCGGTTTTGCGTGCCGGTGAGTTCACGACGACCACGACGCCAAGGTGGTCGATAAACCCCGAAGTGGCGACACCAACGGAGGCCGGGAAGGGCTTGAAAACGGGCCACGAAGTCTCCAAAACCTTGCTGTCTTCTACTTCCGATATGGGCTGAACTGCAGAGAAGAAACCAGCAACTTCAACGGCGAAAACGGGCCGCTTGAAGCTCCAGTGAGTGGGTGGTTGGCAACCGGTGGCTCCCGGGGGTCAAGGAGATCTTATTGAAGGTTGGTATGGGTGGAGGTAGGGTAGAAATGGGGAGAAAAATGGCAGAAAACCGTGAAACAGGTGGAACCAGGCGGTTCCAGTTGGTCCAGCGAGCGGCGGACTCCAGCAGCCGTACGAGACTAACGGCGGCTCCGTTCGGGGTGATTTTGGGCTTGTTGGAATAGTATGGATGTCCTCTTCACGGAGATATGTAGCTCGTTTGCTGGTTCATCCGTGAAGACCACTTTTAACTCGAATCTTTGACGAAAGGTTGGCTGGAGCAGAAACCGGCGGTGGCGCGGGTGGAGGCGTGCGACGGCTGCAGCTCCTTCTGTTGGTCTTCTTGTTGGCTTGAGGGCTTCGAAAATGAAGAGGAGAGGGTCTTGGATGGTAGAGAGGTGAGAGAGATGGAGAGGATAGAGGTGAGGGAAGAGATACGAGAGATGAGATAGAGTTGAGGTGGGGCCTTGGCTTAATATTTTCCAATCTTACTCTCCAAGATTCATCCTAAGCCAAGTAAGATCCCTTGGCCTCCATTGATCCACACCAACACCTTTCATGACTTCACTTTTGGTCCATTTGGCTAGGGGGAAGGGAGGGTTACGAATTTTGCAAGAATTGTCTTCAATTGGTGGCTTGATCCACTTCAATTCTATCTCAATTGGCCTCCATAAAATCATTCAGTCATCCGTCAACCATCTCGATATTTTTCCTCACCCATATATCCATCTTGCTTCCCAATTTTGCTATAAAAAATAATCATTGGCTTTTTCTGCATAGAAACGACTTGGCGACGACTTTTTCCCAAAAAGTGTCGGGTGTCAGAAAAATATTATGAGACTGAGTCAACGCTCCTAGAATTTATTGTGACATGACAGAATCTTCAATTTCTGAAATCGAACTCGAATTGGCGGTTAATTTCTATTCAATGCGTTTTTCGCGTGACCTAGGCTACCGGGTAACTTTCAAATATTTTTAAGTGCAATTGACTCATGGTCAATTTTCTTCGAGCCACTATGAACCCACTCGACTCATTGGCGACTCTCGATTGTCATGAAAATCCCGAGGATCCAAATACGAACACAGGGTACCAAAACAATAAGAAAATCAGTCTAGTGCCGGTCGACATGAATTTTCTAATTTAGTAGTGTCACCCACGATTAGCCACACATCACTGTCGATCCAATCTATCTCTGATTTCAAATCGATTTTTAACTGAGCCGTAATGACCTCTAAAGATGGACACGGTCGAGAAGCCGATTCCTAGTCAAATTCTCAAGTCTATTGCCTTAAAATTTCTTAATAATTTCCCCAAATAGTCTAGTTACCTCGAGAGTGATCGGCTCTGAGAATAAACCTATAGACACGTCAATGAAATGCCCGATTCATTCAGTAGAAGACAGGATTAAAAATTTGGAATGTCACACTCTCCTCGGCCGCCATCCTCCTCCCCCCTCGAGTTCTCTCTCTTCTCCCTCGAGCTCTCTCTCTCTATGCTGCTGGTCTCTACTCTGTCCCACCTCTTCGAACTCTCTCCCTCCCCCTTTCTTCTCTTCTGCTTTTTGTTCCTCCCCTCTCCAGCTCTCTTCTGCAGGTCTGCCCCCCCCCCTTTTTCTTTTCTCTACTTGATGCTTTTTTTTTTTTGGCTTTTTCCCTTCCCTAGGTCTTCTTGGGCGCAGAGATGGCTGGAGGAGGGAGAAGACTTGGGCACGGGCCAGGCCGAAAGGAGAGGAAGGCTAGGTTGGGTCGCGTGTGCGAGAGAGAGACAAAAGAAGGGGGACCGGGTCGGGCCAAGGCCAAATTTGGCCCGACCCGGCCCTTTCGTGTCCCTTTTTTTTTTAGTTTTAATTTATTTATTTTTTAGTTAATTTTTTTATATGCACTTGAAAATTAGGTGTCAACAATTATGCGGGACGATGCTCCTTTGAGGAATGCCGTTTAGGCGGAGGATGCTAGACGTTGCCGTTCACAGATGGATTTTGGAACGAAGCTCTTTTGTGAAATACCGTCTAGGCGGAGGATGCTAGATGTTGTCGTGCTCGACGGAGCGGGACGATACTTGATTATGCCAGATGATCGCCAATTGTTGAGTTGGCTGTGGCCGGTGGGTCGTAATAACTGGAACATGCTTGAATGGTTGTGATAGTTGTGCTTGATTATGGGGCAAAATTGTGTGGCACGATACGAGACATGTCATAATGGTTTTACCTTATAATCGGGACCTATGTGATTGAAATAATGTGTTCCAGTTATTAAACTACGTTTGCTGCATTGATAATAGCATATGTGATGAGCTAACGTGCAGGTACACGCTGAGGCGAGATGAGTTTTGTATGGTGCGTGCTTAGGACCGCCTTCGAGGCAAATTTGCGTCCTAATTAGGGTTTAGGGTTTTGACTCACTAAGATTTATCTCACCCCGTCATGGTTAAATATTTTTAGGTCCTTAAATGGAGAGACGTCCTGTATGTTTTGGGGTCCCATGGCACATGGAATCCGAGTCCACCTTTTTCCCCATTCCCGGGACCACCCAGACCTGCGAGCTAGTTGTGACCACAATTTGCGTAGATGAGGGCCTCCTTCACTTGGTGCCTCATCACTTCAAAGCGTGGTTCATCAACAAGCATAATGGGGCTCGAGAGGGTCCCCTGCAGGGTTTCAACGAACCTCCCATCGGAACTAGGGTGGGGGAGGTAGCTCACCCCATGGACATCGATATACCAGACGATGCTATGGAGGATCTAGTGCCAGAGTCGGAGGGGTTTGGGGTGTAGGTGGCCCGATAGTTTCTTTCTGGATTAGACTTATGTATATAAATTTGTAGGACTAACTTGATATGTTTATAAAGTGTTGGTTGTAAAAAAGCGTTAGCATGTTTTACTATCCCTGTGTTTGATGGTTGGCCAAGAATCTATTTAATTCGCTTCCACGTGTGCTTAATTGAAAGATAAAAAGAATGGGTCGGCAACGCTTCCTGAGACATCGCATTTTTAATCAACCGCCGAAGGATGTGCGCGTGCTCGGAGTTCGGGGCGTAACAAAACCAATCGCTAAGGTCAATTTTTAGACTAAAAGGCCACATAAAATGGAAAATTTTCTATCGCGTTATGTTTATCTTTCGGGCTTGGCTTGCCATAGAATACTTTTATTTTCATTGGAATTTGCGTATAATTTTTTTTATTATTTAGATATTTGAATATCAGGTTATAAAGTTTAAAAGTTCAAAATTTGACTGCATGAAATATGAATAATCTCAATGAACAATTTCACAACATCAAATCGAATATAATAGTATATTCAACAAAACATTGATCATACTAAGTAATTAAATCCAACGGAAGTCCTCTCGAGAAAATAGTGTTGCATATGCGTTTGTAATTGATTTTTCTTGAGACAAATGACACAAATGGTTGTTGAGTTTTGACATAATATGCAATATGGCATCAAAACTTTTGATTTGCTTAATATGATCCTAGAATTATAGCCCAATGTGGTCCTTGAACTTTTAAAACTCTCAATATAATCCTTGAACTTTTGGTACATATTCAATTTAGTCCCTCGACTATATGAAAATGTTCAATGTTGTCCTTAAACTTGAATTAATAAAATGACAACATTGAGGTTTTTCATATATTTTGGGGACTCTTTTAAATATGTACCAATGGTTTAATAATCACATTGAACAATTAAAAAATTCAAGGATCACATTGCACATTGGGGTAAAGTTTTGAGAGCTCGTTGAACAAATTAAAAGTTCAACAATTGCATTGAATGTTAGGTTAAAGTTTAGGGAACATTTGTGTTATTATCCCATTTTTATTGTCTTTTGTTTTTGTTTGTTGTCAATAGGCAGGAATATCCTACCCATTTTGCTTTTGGGCCTTAGTCCGATACATTTTTATTTTAATATTTGAAAGTCATTTCTTTGAAAAAAAATCCATTCTAAGAAAATGTTATCTATATTATTGTTAGTGCTAACAATACAACTTATAGGGGGTGAATAGGTTGATTGAAAACTTGTTTGAAGATAACAAGATGCACACAGTACAAAGAAAGACTGAAAGCTTAAAATGAGTTGTGCTCATATCAAAAAATTACCTGCATTAATGAATACATGGGAAATAGCACATAATGATTTATAGTAGGTCGATTTTATCTCAAAGTTTATGTCCACTCTTCCAATTAATAGTCTTAACACGGGCTGGAATTCACTAGTAATTTCAAGAGAAGTTACAATCAACACGTATTAATTTTGTCACAAGATACTCACACTATTAGAACACAAGTACTGCTATCTCTTATACACTTTCTCTTATCACGATTACAAAGTAGTAAGAACACTATAGAGAGAGTTACGAATAGACAATGTGCATAGTTTTATCAATACAAAGAGATGATAAAACAGAACAAGCTTTTCCCTATTTTTTGTCTAACCCTTATTGGATTCTTTGATCCTTTTCACATAGCCATCTACAATCGATTCGTTGAAGATGATTTTCGGGAGTCAAGATTTGTTGAGAGTTGATTGGATCTGTCACCTAGGTCTAGATTGCCCATGCAATCCTTTCCTCCAGGTGAAGCAAGTTTCCCAAGATGGAGTTTGCTAGCACAATTATATCATAGGACCTCTGACTATTTGACCAAATTTTTCAATGTTGTTGACTCATTTCCAATTCTTCTACTTTTGACTCTTAGCCTTTATCATGCTTTTTCCGAGGTGAATCACCAAGGCAAAGCTGATGAATAACTATGCGGGTACAAACGGTTATTCATGGATTGCAATGTCGAGACCTAGCATCTCTGCCCAGTTTTCCCTAAGGCTAGACCTAGGCTGAGAACTTGGTGCCCATAACCAGGGCTCCTGGCAAACTCTGCTCGAGTCCTAGCGTTTGTCTTTGGGTCTCAACTGATGCTTAGGTCCTAGTGGCCGAACTCGGTTTTCGGTTCTCATGCCTTGGTATTTGACACCTGGGTCGAGGCTTTTTGAGGCTGGGATGAACAATCTAGTGTCCATGCCCCAGTCCTCGATGGTTTGGCCTGAGCCCTAGCTATCACGCTGGGGGACAACAACATTCAAGATCCAACTTCCTTGAGGTTGCGATTAATCCTAGGACCCGATGCCTGGTGCCTAGCTCATTAGCCAAGGTTTCCAACTCGAAATCTCGGCGGACATTCCCTGATCCTCGGCTATTGACCTTAGGTTACTTGAAGCCGGGCCTTGGTCCTTGATGCTGCTCTGTGACCTTGATGATGGGGCACTCTAGGCCAAGTGCTCGACACTTGAGCTTGGGAGCTAAGATTGTATTCCAGAGGTTTTCTCAAGTACATGTTTCATCATTTTATGGAAAATACAAAAATTCACTTCCATGATTTTTACTAAAGACAATCACAGGAAAATGAAATAATTTTTCGAAACTATTATTCAACAAGTTTCATTTTTCATAAAAAGATTTGAGCAATACTACATGTGCATACTGATTTTTGCAAAATATAGGTTTATCCACGATACATGGTTTCCGTTTGAAAAATTGGAAGGGAACAATTAGTTTTTGGTCGAATTTGGAAGGGAATATGAACGATGATAATTGAATCATTTTTTACTGACATGGGAAGCTGAGGGTGGCGGTAATGCATTAAAGGCCGATTCCGTTTCTTCTGGACCATCCTCAATGTCCATATGTCAAAATCTCATTGACGACACACCGAATTACACCGAATTACACCTCGACCTCCCTCCGCTGTGAAGTTTGAACAGACCTTCCTAGCGAAGAAGCCACCGATAGCTTCCTCCTTTTGACGCTTTGCCGATTCTTTTATCCCCAAGAGGCATCTGTACCGAGTGGACCTCCATAAAAAATTATTCACCTTTTTGCACTCATGTGTGCAGTGTGCATCTTTAATTTTTCATGAACGTTGACGATGCCTCTCTTTTTACCATATATAATGCAAAAAAATAAGAACGGATGTCCCAATCATCTAAAGACATAACTTACTTTGCAATTCTTATACACCAGTTAAGTCTAAAGGTTTCATTTGGGCAAGTGGCTTTTATCCATGGCAGTTTGTATGATTTGAACAAATATTTTCGGTTCTTCAAGTAGAAAATTCTTAAGGCCATGACCAACTGCTTGAACCCTAGGTTGAGACTCCTATATATACACCATCACTCCAACCTCAAGTTCTCGCAACAACAAGAAAAATTTCGTTCCTGTGCAATAACAACAAAAAAGGATGAATCTTCCTTGTTTAGGAAAAGAAGCCGTGTGTCTTTGTAGTGCTCCATGGCCTAAACTAGCCTGCATCTGCAGGTCCTTTTGCTTCCTCTTTTCTCACATTTACCGCTTCCTGCTCCTCCGAATCAACTCCTTTTGCATCCAAGTTTTCTACTTCGTCTTCCTCTCGTTCCTTGGCTTCTGGGTCCTCAAGGACTTAAGGCCACGGACCAATTCCTTTAGGCCCAGGGACTTGGATCTGTTCTTCACCTCCGTCTCTGCGGTAACCGTCTCAAGCATGTCCACGGTGGAGATGGAGGTCTTTTCCAATTCCCAGCTTGTTGTGATGATTGTCCTGATGTTCATCGGAGGGGAGGTTTTCACTTCCCTTGTTGGGCTTAACTTTACCAAATCGAAGCTCCGGTGGCTCATCAAAACCAAAGAAAAAGCTGCCTCTGTCAATAGCAATCTCTACCCCTCGAACCCAACAAACGACATCATTGACCACAGAGAGTTAGGTGAAATAACGAACATAGATTGCCCGAACTCACAAGTACACCCCCACTTGTACAGATCACGAGATGAGTCCTTAGATCTTGATCATCTGAAATATTGTTCCGTTAGATTTTTGTGTTTTGTAGTGTTAGGTTACCTTATAGGAGTCCATGTTCTCGGTGTTGCCATGGTTGTGCTCTATATGAAACGCGTTTCTAGCGCTAGAGACGTGCTGAAGACGAAGGGTCTCAAAATGATGACCTTTTCAGTCTTCACCATCGTGTCGACCTTTGCTAATTGCGGGTTTGTCCCGACAAATGAAAACATGATTGTCTTCAGCAAAAACTCCGGCCTCCTCTTGATTCTCATCCCTCAGGTCCTTCTCGGGAACACGTTGTTCCCGTCGACCTTACGGTTCACGATTTGGCTCATGGGGAAATTCTGGGTCAAAGCAGAAATGATGTACTTGTTGAGCAGGACAAGTGAAGTTGGTTACAAGCACTTGCTTCCAAGCCTCTACTCGTCGCTACTGGTGGTCACGGTGTTGGGGTTTATTGGTGTTCAGTTTGTAATGTTTTGTTCGATGCAGTGGGATTCAGAGTTGCTGAGTGGATCGAACTCTTTTGAGAAAATCACGGGTGTGCTTTTTCAGTGCGTGAACACCAGATATACGGGCGAGACGATCGTCGATCTGTCCCAAGTTGCTCCTGCCATCTTGGTGGTATTCGTCGTCATGATGTGAGTCTCTCTCTCTCTCTCTCTCTCTCTCTCTCTCTCACCTAGCCATTCACTAATAAAATATTTGGCTGGCGATTTGGAAAAAAAAACAAAGGAATGTACATAAATTTCTGCCTATAATTTAATCTTCTTAAACCAAATAAAAGTCGCATGTAAAACAGTTTCTCACCTTGACACTTCCAATCCCCACTCTCCGTATAGAACATGGGCGTCAAGAGAAGCGAAACATCAATCAATTTAGTCATTGACATGTGGCACATTATCTTGAAAAGTAGGTAAATGGTTTGGACGTATTAGAAAATGACTGCATCACCATCTCAAAGAGGTCTTCCCTTATTTGTAAGGATTTCCATCTGACTTTTAACATAGTTATGATTTGTTCGTAAATTACTAAAATATTGACTCTTAAGGAAGGTTGCTAAAATAATTGCATTATTGAAGGATGATTAATCTAAAGCATTATTATGCGGCATTATTGAGCTTTTCTTCGGTGTATTTGGGGCATTGTCCGAGGTTTTTATGTTCATGCCATAATAGGTCAACTCATTTTTATCACTTAGTCACTATTTGTATTCGAATTAAATATGGTGATGACGAAGATTGGCCAGATGCGACTTGATAAGAAAGTGGAGATTGGTTATATATTGCACGTTGAAAACTCTCTTAAGGTTGAGTATTCAAAACAACAAGATGCTCCAAATCGCAAGTTTTCTCAAAACCATACCCTCAATTTTCATTGTAGAGGTCCTTTCTAACAACTTATGAAAACTGTCAATAATAAATTCTCCTAGACCGAGATGCCCCAATATGTACAAACACTTAGGTCAACTGTGTAATGAGCTTTAATAACTTGGCGATTTTCACGACCCATGATTTTCAAGAATTTCACTGAAACAAGTAAGATTAATTTAATAGAAAGGGCGTTTTATTTAGCATTTGAGTTATTTGACGAGTGTTTTCAGAACACTAGTCAAATTTTATAGTGATTTAACTTTCAAAACATCAATTAAACAAGAACGAGAAGAATTACTATATGGCTGGCAAGTTATAAGTCCTTAGCACAATCCGATTAGAACTCTGTAACTAGCATAAATAACCAGCATCTACCTTGTAAATGCATATACTTCTTTATCAAACCTACCACAACGCCTGATGATAATCAATATCGATCGTTCTTCAACTAACAAGTTTAATCATCTAACACGCCGGATGTGCGTAAGTAATGTAAATGATGATGATTACGTGATCTTTGTCCACTAAATACTTTAATGTGTATAATCTTCAGGTACCTTCCCCCGTATACCTCGTTTCTACCGGCAAAAGAGGGTGAGAGGCTCCCGGGAAACAGAGAAGGCAAAGAGCCGAAAAAAAATTACAAGCTACTGTTGGAGAATCTCAAATTCTCACAGCTCTCCTACCTGGCCATCTTTATCGTCATGGTTTGCATTACAGAGAGGAAAAAGATGAAGGAAGATCCCCTCAATTTCAATGTGTTCAACATCGTGGTCGAAGTGATAAGGTTAAGCATCTCTATTTCCCTCCTCTCCTTTAAATCGTGTTGTTTAAATGCCGATATCCATATTCATAGATAGTCATAAAGAAATAATACGAGCTATGAAATGATCTATAAATTTTATCACTACAATAAGTTTCAAGACTTTTTGTGCATCTAATCAAATAAATGTAAATAAACAAAATTAAATATTATAGTTTATAAATGGGTAACGGGACAACTGAATTTAATTAATTAGGATTTTTTTTTTCAAAATAATAGATTCTGAGGCATTGTTGAGTATTATTAGTGCTCACGAAGCACCATCCCTCGTTACCACCTCCTCAAATTATTTAGATAATCTCCATGAAAAGGGAAAATTATCCAAAAAGTCCTAAACCTATTATATGGTAATCAATTCAGTTCTGAATCTTTCAAGTGCGTTAATGTAATCCTAAACTTTTTGACAATTTGTCCATTTAGTTTTAAACCATTTTGATGTGTCAATTTAGTTCTAAATCTTTAGATGATTTGTCAATTTAGTCTTAAATATTTTAATTATGTCAATTTAGTCCCAAACATTTTGATGATTTACCAATTAGTACTTTACACCAATGAGCTTTCAAGTGCATCAATTAAGTTATAAGCCTTCCAAATGCGTCAATTCAATGTCAACCATTCTATTTAGCACAACCGATGTTGATGTGGTTAATATTTAAAATTTAAAAAAATTTAAGTACATTTTTCTTTTTCCTTTTCCTTTTTACTTTTTTTTTTCCCTTTTTCCTCTCTGGCCATTGCCAACCTTGGGCAAAGGATGCTCAAAGCTTGGCCTTGGGCAAGGGTTCCCTTGCTAGGGGCTGGCGAGGGCAGCCCATGCTTGCCCAATGAAGGGCAACCCTCCCAAGGGCAACCCTCCCAAGGGGCTTGCGAGAGCAGCCTAATCAAAGTTGGTGAGGGCAGTTATTGCCTAGCCAGGGCCTTGAAGCCCTCGCTAGTAGAGGGAGAAAAGGAAAAGAGAAAAAAAAAAGAATAGAAAAAAGTAAGAAGAAAAAGTTGAAGAAAATTGTCAACGTTAGCACTGACAGTACCACGTAATAGGACAGTTGGCATTGACTAAGCTGCCATGTAAGCAATTTCCGACCAAAGCTAGCCGAAAGAACTATGTTAGCAAATCGTAAAAAGGTTTAGAACTAAATTGACAAAATTGTCAAAATATTTAAGATTAAATAGGCATAATTGAAAGGTATATAACTAAATTAGCCGTCGTGTAATAGGCTTATGACTGAATTAACATAATTAAAAGTTTACACGGCTTATGACTAAATTAACATAATTAAAAGTTTTATGATTGAAATGGTCGCTGTAAAATTTTCAGGATATTTTTTCCCCATGAAAGTGATCCATGGCTTGCCCATGATCCGTGTGAACCGCCTCGAGGACGTCGCCCTCTCCCATACGAAGACCCTCTAGGCACTTGATTGCACGTTTCCTCACACGTTGTTGACCGTTTGCTTGAGTCAAACATTTGGATAATACGTTTCCGTGAGAACGAAAAATAATGTCGACATTTGGTTGTCGGTTAGAGCCTTGCTAGGATGACCAATCATGATCTCCCAGCTCTACGTGATTTTAATCGGTGATAATCAAATATTCGATCAGCTAGGCCAACGAAAAAAAGTATTTGCGTGATTTTCATAGGTGATTACCAAATATTGTCAACATTTTCAAGTTCTAAATTATTGGATAAACTATGTTGCAGGAATAACATACTTATGTAGCCTGGGCCGGTAAAGGTTACCAAAAATAAAAGTTATCTTCTTTTGGTTTCGTCAATAGTCACACCCCCTAATATGAGAGCTCTCAAATCATACTGATATATTAGTGCAATGGCAATCACACGTACTAGATGCGGGTAAATTCATAAGTAATTTGCTTTTGTGTCGTGAAAGTGATGGACATGTATCCATAACATGAACAAACTAGTGTAATGAAGTCACGATTTATGAAATTGCAGCGCATATGGGAATGTCGGATTCACGATGGGTTACAGTTGTGAACTACAACTAAGGCCCGTTGAAGGCTGCGAGCACAAGTGGTATGGATTCTCTGGAAAATGGAGTGATCAAGGCAAAATCATTCTCATTGTCGTCATGATTTTCGGAAGATTAAAAAAGTTTAACATGAAGGGTGGTCGAGCTTGGATACTCTTGTGAGAGAGACAAAAAGACCTTGTTACACCCCACGAGCAAGCAAATGCAGCATCACTAGATCTAGAGATCAGGGCCAAATCATCCTCATTGTCTTCATGATTTTGCTCCTTCAACTTCTTTTTTAATCTTGTCCAGTACACAAGGTGTTCTTACTGTGAAAAATTAACATACCACAGAGTTGGAAGCATAATAACTAGGTTTAGAGACCACAACGTAGATATCCCGTGTCAATATATCGCATGTAAGACTTGACCATAATTGAAAATTCTCGAGCTTTTTGCTAGTACTTTTTTGAGTTATTACATTGTGCACTGACAGTGGAATTCGGATTCCACCGTCGGGGCACAATATATGGAAATTTCCAGTGGCGTTGACATAGGTACCAAAAAACTGTGACGAAACCAATGCTGCCCATATATGTACAATCCAACAGCTCAATATACGGTTACCAAAAATAGCATGGAATATATCACAGTGAGCATAAGTGTGACTTATTTTCAGTTAGGTGAAATCTTAAGTATAACAGGGGTACATTAAGATTGATCCATTTAAAATAAACTTGATCCATTTGAAATATTAAGCATGACTCATTCCTGTTTCTGATCCATTTAGAATAAACTCAAATTCAAATTAAATATAGTGAGAAAAAAATATAGTATATTTAACAGAAGTAAATTCATTTTCATGTATTACATTTTCTGCTCGAGTCACATTTATTTTTATTATAATTCTTTTGTTATGCATGTCAATCAAAGAGAAGTTTGATTTTTATCTAATTTTATAGAATTAAGTATTTTGATAGATAATTAATTGATATGTCTATTGACAATATGCTTTCTTAATTTTTTAATAATTATACCAATATAACTAAAGCTTTCATATATAGTGCTCCAACGGTGGAATTCAGATTCCATCTGCGGTGGTAATAATTCTAAATTTTCTCTTTCATTATATTATCTACCCAAAACTCTACCTTGGTTGATTGAATTTGAAAACTTCAACTAGTTGATTAAGTGCTTAAAAATAATCTGTTTCATTTCTTTTAATAAGTTTTTGTTTTTTTGCTCACTTCATGAACTTTCATTCGTTTTCCCGATAAAGAAAAGTGAATAAGTTGCCAATATATCAGTGTTCGGTTAAAATGCTAAGTACAATAAGTATAACGATGAAATATATTTGTATTAGTTGACAAATTTTGAGATTTTTTTCTTTTTTAAAGTGTGGTAAAATAGTAATCCAAAACTTTGTCACCTAGAGACGGAGAAAAGGACACCACATGTAAAAGTTGAGCGGTTTGATTGGTCAATTATATTACTACTCAAAAGTCAAAAAGTTGAAAAAAGAAAAAGACACCGCCTCAATTAAAAACGACCAAGAGCTGTATAAAGAAGAAGAGGGCTACAAGGAGAAAAGGAGAACACGAAAGGAGTGACGAAAGAGGGAAAAAAGTTTCTAAGTGTAGCCGATCTGGACATCCTAACAAGCCGAATAAAATTCGAATTGCAACACTCGGTAAGTATTCAAGACCATTATTCATTTAATCAAAGTATTTTTGAAAGTAGAGTACAAATTCAAAGTTATGTCGATTTTGAACTGCAAGATTTGATTGTAAAATTATTGAGCTATGGCTTTATATGTGAATGATAGTTTAAGGCATTACAGAGATGTGAAATTTAACGAAAATTGATTTCAAAAGTACAGTTTGATTAAAATGAATTTCGAAATTTTTGCGTACGAATTATGCCTAACGGACAATACTCATAACGAAAAAACATGCACATTATAAATGAGTTTCTTTGTTAGTGTTTTACTTGGATTCATTGACAACTGAGCATGGTTGAGATAAGCCGTTCGTTGGAGCAGTGTTTTACTTGGATTTTGATATTATTTTTGAATTAATTGAAAAGAATTCCAGTACCTCAGCTTAAGTAACTTTTGTAAGTTGATTTTCAGCTTTCTCAAATGAGTTGTACCATCTCCTTTTCGAGTTTGCAATCTCATATTTCGAAAAGTGATAGCAGTTTTTATTGAATAAAAATCTAAATTAGACATTTACTACTCTTTGATTATTTGAGAATGATTTGAGAAACATATTATGAAAATTGTGTGAACTTTATATATATGTATTATGTCACTCCTTGGTTTATGAAATGAGTTTTAAAATGATTTAAGAAATGTTTTATGGAAAACATTATAATATATATATATATATATATATATATATATATATATATATATATATATATATATATATCGATTTATGAGTTTCATTTTTTAATAATTTTGAAATGGTTTGAAAAATGCCATGTGAAATGTACTCTGATTGAATGAATAGAGTTTAGAAAGATTACGTGTTTTGTTTTGTGAAATCAATTAATTATATTAGAGGATGGGTTTATTGATGTCAACTTGATCAAGAGTTTGTGGATATAAGATGTTAGGATATTCTTGTGAGCCGGCCATTGACAATATAAATGGAGACCTAGCCAAGGGCAATCTTAGTCATCTTGTTACAAGGTATTTATTATGTGTGATCATGGTTAAATATTCGATTATGAGTTTGGTTAATGGAATAGACCATTAACATATGATTTAAGGTTAGTAGATGAATGGACTATTGACGCATGAGATGAAATTAATTAATGAAATAAATTATTGATATGTGAGTTGTTGAGATTTGATCAATAAATTGAACCATTATGTTTTGTTTTGATATTATCGAGCAATGAGTATTTCAATTATGTATATAATTTTATTGAAAAGATAATCTTATCTTTCACGTCGTACATATGCTAAAATGTGGATTTGAAGAGGAAACTCTGGATTCTTCCTTCCTCCGAAGTTTGCGCCGGTTCTTTTGCGTCTTGAGGAAGTGGATTTAAGAAGCTTTTTATTTTCCAAGTTCTGGAGCCATTGAAGTCCCTCTTTCGGACTTCTTAAACGAAGATGTCTCTATCTCCTTTAAGGGACGAAGAACTCGAGACCCTCTCTCCTCCAAATCCACGCCTTCATGCTTAGCAATGCTTTGGACCTCAAGGTCAGTCTTGTCACCAAGCTCGTCGCCAGTTGCGCCTGTCCAAGTTCCGTCGCGTCTGATTCTGACCCGCCCACGAGATTATGTCATGCTCGTCTGTTGTTCGATAAAAGTCCCCATAGAGACGATGGGTTTCTCTGCAACGCCATGATCAAAGCCTAAGTGGGTCTGCGCTAGTTTGATGGAGCACTTGTTCTTTACGGAGATCTCCGGAGGAACACTGGCTTTTCACCGGATAACTTTATGTTCATGGCGTTGGCGAAGTGTTGCTCCTTGGCTGTGTCCTGTTGGGAAGGGTTGTAGGTGCAAAGCCATGTTGTCCATGACATTTGTCAATTGGTACTGTTGTGATATAATATACGGAAACGACAGGATCTTACAATTTACGTCAACGTAAAATCGCTAGAGAAATAAACGAGAAAAATAATGACACCATAAATTTACGGGATTCGGTCCGAGTATCGATACCTATGTCCACGGGGAGAGTTAGCAGCAAATAATCAACTATAATCAGAGAATCAGAGTTTACAATCACTCACACGCTCAAGTATTTCCCACATCTAGATTTAACCCAAAACTAAATAAACAATGGATATAAACTCACGGCACAAAACTTACCGCACGCATAAGTCGTACACCAAAAAGAAAAAAAGATCTCCAGCATCTTTTTCTTTCTTTCGTGTAGCTCTCTCTCTCTCTTGGCGGTGGATGTGCGGCTTTCTTCTACATAGGGCTTCGGCGGCTTCTTGCGGAAGGAAAGAAGACCTGCAAGTTATGTTTTTATACGTGTGCCAAAGTCAAAGTTTGACCTAGGCCCACCACGTTTTGTCTCCACGCATGCAGAGGACTTCATCTTCACGCCAAAGGGTCCTTATACGTGTGTGCCCAGAGTCAACACTTTGACTTTGGGCCCCCACAATCTAATTGCCTTGTTTTTTGGATTTCGCAGGCTTCCGCAGCATGGAAGAAAACTTTGCTCCCATTTATTTTATATTTCCTCTTTTGTAAATCTTCAAGAGTCCAGCGAATTTTCTTCTACTTGGGAAATCTTTATTAATAAAATTCAGTTTAACAAATCGTTATCCGAATTTAAACTCGAGACATTAATTTAACAATTCTTCACATTGGCTTGATGTTTGAAGCCAAGTTATAGTGCTCATTATCATTGCTGCTCTCCCAATCTATGTAGCACCAACACGGACACGCAACATGCGACACGACACGCCGACACGTTATATATTAAATATATTTTTATATATAAATAATAATAATAATAATAATAATAATAATAATAATAATAATAATAATAGCCTAGAATTAATTTATCATTCATTATATTAATTTGTTACAATAATACATAAAACTTAAAGGAAAAAAACATTGTTTAAAGAAAAATGCTGAAATGATATTTTTAAATTTATTTATTTATCATATATAGCATTTTTTTTTATTACTTCTTTCATAGTAAAAGACTTTTTAAAAAACTAAAAAAATTCTACAAAAAAAAAACTGAAAAAAACAAAAAATTGACCCCATGCGTGTATATGTATAGCATTTTTATTACTTCCTTTGTGTATATTTATATTTTGACCCCACAAGTTTTAGAAATTTTTAAAATTGACCCCGTGCGTGTTGGAATCACGTGTCGAAATTCTGGACTCACATGTCGGAGCATGTTGGAGAGAGTTGACCACGTGTGGGATTTTTCGACACTCGTTGACTGCATGTCAGAGCGTGTCGGGACATGTCGGAGCGTGTTGGACACGTGTTGGAGTGTCGGACACGACACGAAGGGTTCTGGAGAGTGTCTGTGCTACATAGCTCCTAATGCCCCGATAGGCGCCCACTCTCTACAGACGCCAATAGAGCTCAAGCAGAACTTGAGCTTCGTCAAAGGAACAGACTTAGTCATCATGTCTGCCGAGTTATCTGCTGTAGCAATATTTTGATAATAACATTACCCTTAGTTAAGACATCTCGGATGAGTGGTACCTGATGTTGATACGCTTCGTTCGCTCATGATAAACTGGATTATACGCCAAATATATCGCACCTTGGTTATCACAATGTATATCCACACTTTTCTGTTATAAACCAAAGTCCGAGAGCAAACTTTATAACCATATCGCCTCATTCGCTACAAAGGTTAGTGCCATGTACTCTGCCTCAATCGAAGACAAGGCAATGTGATCTTGTAAGGACACTTTCCAACTAACCGCACCACCTGCTAGCATAAACGCGTACCCTGCTAAGTCACCGGCGTGATTCGAATCCATAAAACCAGTGATCTCACTGCCATTGTTGTCCCTCCGATACACTATACCCACGTCTGTTGTCCCTTTCAAATATCTGAGGATCCACTTCACAGCTTCCCAATGAGTTTTACCAAGACGCTTCATATAGCAACTAACCATGCTCATAGCTTGTGAAATATCAGGCCTAATGCACACCATAACATACATAATATTACCCACGACACTAGAATAAAGAACACGGGACATATGCTCCTCCTCCTCCTTAGTCTGCAGTGATAATTTATCTGAAAGTTTAAGGTGATTCATTAAATGTGTACTTATAGATTTTGTCGACTACATATTAAAACATGTCACAATCTTCTCAATATATTTCTTTTGAGATAGACGTAAAACTCCTGTAGCCTTGTCATGCAAAATCTCCATACCCAATATTTTCTTTGCAACACCTAAATCTTTCATTTCAAATTCAGCATTTAATTGCCTCTTCAGCACATTACTATCAGACAAATTCTTAGCTACTATCAGCATATCAATAATATATAAGAGTAGATAAATCAAAGAACCATTCTCCAATCTCCTATAGTTATCCATCTGACTTTTTGAGTAGTCTTAACTAGCCATGAAAGTATCAAAACGTTTATACCACTGCCTAGGAGACTATTTCAGCTCATACAAAGATTTCTTCAACAAGAAAACATGATCTTCCTTACCCGAAATAGCAAATCCCTCTAGTTGCCTCATGTAAATCTACTCCTCCAACTCACCATGAAGGAACACAGTTTTCACATCTAGCTGCTCTAACTCAAGATCCTACTAAGTAACTAAGGCAAGTAAATCACGAATGGAAGTATGTCTTACCATATGAGAGAACACCTCATTGTAGTCATTGCCCTCATACTGTGTATATTCTTTCGCTAGAAGTCTCGCTTTATACCTCGCTGCCTCGACATCGGGAATGCCTTATTTCCGTTTAAAGACCCATTTACTTCCAACAATCTTTTGGCTTTTGGGTACTTTGACCAACTTCCATGTCTGATTTCGATGGAGTGATTCCATCTCTTCACTCATAACCCCTAGCCACTGCGATGACTCCAAACTAGCCATCACCTCAGAGTAAGACGAAGGCTTATCTGTTTCCACCTCATCACTTACAGTCAATGCATAAGCAATATCTATATAACCATAACATACGGTGATTTAATTTGCCTTCTCTGTCTATCTGCAGCTATAGTGTGCTGCAGCTTTGCTGGTTGTTGACTATCATTGACTTCAGGAACTGCGTCTTCATCTACAGTCTCAACTTTTGTTACCTTTGAGGTCTCTGGAGTCTCCACCTCACTAATGACACCATGATCAGTTTTCTCTACCGGTTGTGTCTCAGAACTCCTCTGTTGAAGTATTGCAGTCTCGTCAAAGATCATATCTCTGCTGATTAGAAAACTGGGTGATATGGGATCATTGCACCGCAGCCGATAGCCTTTCACCCCATGTGCATAACCCAGAAATATGCACTTATTCGCCCTCACCTCAAGCTTATCATCACTCGCATGAGCATACGCAGGACATCCAAATATACATAATCTAGAGTAATCAACAAGTTTCCCCGACCATACTTCCTTAGGAGTCTTCCACTCAATAGCAGATAATGGATATCGATTAACCAAGTAACATGCCATGTCCACTACTTCGGCCCAAAATTCCTTGCCAAGTCTTGCGTGTGAAAGCATGCATCAAGCTTGCTCAAGCAAAGTTTTGTTTTTCCGTTCTGGCACGCCATTTTGCTGTGGTGTCCTAGGTACTGTATGGTGTCTCATAATACATTCTTTCTCGCAAAACTCAGTAAAATCTTTACCATAGAACTCCATGTCATTATCGGTTCTTAGGCACTTGATTTGTTAATCCGACCACTTCTCAATCCTTAAATTTCTTGAACCAATCAAACACATCATATTTGTGCTTTAGAAAGTATATCCATACCTTCCTCGAATAGTCGTCGATAAATGTTAGCATATATCAGGCACCTTCTTTCGAAGGAACTGAAGACGGGCCCCAAACATCTGAATGAATATATTCAACTAGTTGTTTAGTCGAATGAATAGCTATTGTAAACTTAACTCGGTGCTACTTCTCAAAGATACAGTGCTCTCATAAGTCCAGCTTTCTTGTCTTTTGACCCTTCAACAACCCCATTTCACTCAGCATCGTCATACTTGCCTCACTCATATGTCCTAAACGCATATGCCATAATTTAGTCAAGTTAGAGTCTGACTCACCTAATGAAACTGCAATAGTTCCAATCACAGTCTCTCCTAGTAGATGATAGAGAGTATTCACTTTCTTCCCCTTCATCACTGTCATGGCACCTCGAGAGATCTTCAGTACTCCACCTTCAGCGGTGTACCTACACCCGATGTCATCGAGTGTCTCCAAAGAAATAAGGTTCTTCTTGAGCTCTGGTACATGCCTCACATCTGTCAATGTGCGCACCATTCCATCATGCATCCGAATCCGAATTGTCCCTATCGTCACAGCCTTACAAATTGCATTATTCCCCAAAAGAACTCTACCACCATCTGCAGTCTGATAAGTAGTAAACCAGTGCTTATGAGGTGTCATATGATAAGAACACCTCGAATCTAGCACTCATTCGTCTCCTGACGAAGTAGTAGTCACACATAAAACAGCTTCTACATCACTAGTGCTTCGCTCAACAATGTTTGCCACACTTCTTGTGGCATTCTGCCTATCAACTTTATTCCTCTGCTTTGGACAATCTCTCCTAATGTGCCTCTCCTCGTGACACTCAAAGCACTTCACGCGTCCCTTAGACTTTCTATAGCGTGATTTTGATCCGCTTTTACCTCCACTGCTACTAGGCCCTCGATGTTGTTTTCAACCCCGAATCGCCAGTGCTTGCGATACTCCTTGTGCCAAACCATCATCTCGCAACTTTCTCTGCCACACCTTAGAGAATAAGGCGGGCTTTACCTCTTCTAAGGTAATTGTAGTACGCCCTTGCAACAATGAATCAATAAAGTGCTCCCATGACTCTGGTAAAAAAGCTAACAACATCATGCCATGTTCTTCATCATCGAGTATCTTATCGACGTTCTTTAGATCCATCATGAGTTTATTAAATTCATCCAGGTGGGTTCTGATAGACGTACCTTCAGTATATCTAAATTGAAACATTTTCTTTAACGTGTACAAGCGATTGTTTAAACCTTTCTTCACATAGAGTGCTTGAAGTTTTGCTCATAATGCTACGGCATCTTTCTCCTCAGCAACCTCTATTAAGATCTCATCTGACAAATTTAACGGGATTGTGCTCTTTGCTTTTTCCATTAGCTCTACCCTCTCTGAGGCTTTCATTATAATAGGCAACTCATCTTCACCATCCAGTGCCTTGGCCAAACCTTGGGTTGTCAATAAAGCCCGCATCTTAATGCTCCATAACACAAAGTTGTTACTCCCGTTAAATTTTTCAATTTCAAATTTCCTCTTAGACATAATTGCAATAACATAATTTCCAGATAATAATCAGACAAGCAAACGCTCCAAATCACAATCAAGAAATCTGATCCCAATTTATGATACCAATTGTTGTGATATAATACACAGAAATGACAAGATCTTGCAATTTACGTTAACGGGAAATCGCCAAAGAAATAAACGAGAAAAATAAGGACACTAGAAATCTACTTGGTTCAGTTTGAGTATCGGTACCTACGTCCACGGGGAGAGCCAACAGCAAATAATCTACTATAATTGAAGAATCGGAGTTTACAATCACTCACACGCTCAATGTTTCCCACACCTAAATTTAACCCCAAACCCAAAGTGTTTATAAATAAACAACTCACTTGAACATAAACTCACTGTACAAAAATTACCGCGCGCACAAGTCATACGCCAAAAAGAAAAAAAGATCTCTAGCGTCTTTTTCTTTCTTTCGTGCAACTCTCTCTCTCTCTCTCTCTCTCTCTCTCTCTCTCTCTCTCTCTCTCTCTCTCTCTCTCGGCATGGACGTGCGGCTTTCTTCTATGTAGGGCTTTGGCGGCTTCTTGCGAAAAGAAAGAAGACCTGTAAGTTCTATTTTTATACGTGTGCCCAAGTCAAAGTTTGACCTAGGCCCACCACGTTTTGGCTCCACGCGTGCAGAGGACTTCATCTTCACGCCAAAGGGTCCTTATATGTGTGTGCCTAGAGTCAACACTTTTAGGGGTGTGCAACCGGACCGGGTCAACCCGGTTCCCGGATCGGCCCACCTGGAAAATAGGGTCGAGAACCGGTTCCAGTTGAAACCGGTCCGGGAACCGGTTCCTAAAGTTCAAACCCTGTTTGAACCGGTCCGGGAACCGGTTCCGAGGGAATACGCATCCGGGAACCGGATCGACCGGACCGGTTCGGGAACCGGTTTTTAAGGAGCCCAAAAGTCCAAAAGACAACCCTAATTCGTTTCTATCTTTACTCTCAGCTCTCACCTCCGCCGATCCATCCGAGCCCTGCGCTGCTTCCGCTCGCCCATCGTCGCCTTCCTCTCGCAACACCCGCAGCCGGGAACGCCCCCGGCAACACCGGCTTCGTCAACATCACCGACCTCCAGGGCGGCAAGGTGGGCTTCAGCGCTGGGTGCGTTTGGGAACCACTTCCCAAAGCCCTTTGAGGGTCCAAAGCCATTTGGGCAAAAAAAAGAGTGTTTGGCAAAAAACTTTGGAAGGGACTTGGACTGAAAGCTAGCATTTTTAAGGCTGAAAGCCCAAGGCAGGTTGGGGGCTGCCTTGGGCTTTTCAGCATTTTCGGCATGCTGAAGCTTCATTAAAGGAAAGTTTTGTTTTGCCTTTGTTGCCCTCACAAATTTATTAAATTCCAACTTTGACCCCTTTGAAAACCTAATTTTCATTACTTCTCTCGTCGTTTCTCTCCTCTCGTCCAAAGGCCAAGTTCTCTCTCCCCGATCTTCTCCGCCGCTCCTTTTCAACTCCACGACCGCCAACCCCGACCGTCGCCGTCGGAACCAGCCACCACCGTCTCCGTCGAAGCCCAGCCACCATCGTCGCCGTCGGAGCCCCGGCCACCACCGTCGCCAGCTACCCAACGTCGGACTCTCTTTTTGCTTCGGTGAGTTCTCGATTCCATTTTCTTTCGTGCCTAGTTGAATTCTGATTTTTGGCGTCGACATTTTGAAGTTGGGTTTTGGGTTTCTGGCGTGTTCTCTGCTTATTAGTCGTTAGTCGCAGTTGAAGGATTACCCATTTTCTTTCTTCTTTCTTCTTTCTTCGAAGTGTTGTGTGTGTGTTCGGTGCTCGTGATTAGATCTGTGCGCGATTTGATGTGCGAACGAGCTGTTTTTGGTGGGACGGGAGCTGATGAGCTGCGCTAGTTTGAGTTTTGACCGGATCTTTCCCTGAGGGTTTTGTTTTTTGGGTTTTGATCAATTCGTGCACTGGCATCGGAGAAGTACAGCTGGTTCGCTATGATTTCGTCGTATTGGATGTTGCCCCTCCTGTTGCAAATGTATCTCGTGCTTCCGGATGAAGAGAGAGACGGATGCTTGTGATTTTAGCATCGGAAATTTGGTCCCGTTCGTGCAAATTCTGGCGGAAGTCCGTGCAAATTCTGGCGGAAGTCGCGTAGGAAACATCAGGAATTGGATGGCAGTTGACTAAAGTCCTTTTTTTCCCCCTTTTATTCGACCATGGAGAGTTTAATTAATTACTCAGTTACGTCATCACAATTTTTGGTTCGTTGTAAGCTGCTGGCTTCTTGTCATGTTTATTGCTATTATTTAGTCTCTCCATCGCAATATCTGCTGCCCCTGCTTTGGAATGGGCAAAAAGGAAAGGATCGCATCTTATGAGCTGAAGTGAATTTGCTGTGGAGGGTGGCTGTTAAGTTTGAAAAGACAAATGAGTGCAATGACATGGCAAATGCATTTCTTGGGCTGTTGAACAAGTTACTATTTAGAGCACAACTTTTAGTTGAAATGTTTTTTAAAGAATTATGGGTTTTTCTATAGTAATTCAGGAATTCAAGTAACTGAGCAGAATGTGGATACATGGATTGTCCATGAGCATCAATCTTCTTTTCAACTTCTGGATCTTCATCTTCTTTCATGCCATTTACATTCTATATGTGCTTCTCAGTGCTACTGTTATTTCTTTCACTGTTCTATTTTGCTTGTTAAGTTGAACTCAGGATTGGCGCGTTTTAGGCTATTGAAAGTGCTTTGGGTGTTCTCTGATATTTATTTGAATGCTAGGCAGAACTGCAGGCTAGTGTATTTGAAGCAATTGAAGAGGAGGATCAAGTTGTGGAGAAGGAAGGTTTACCTCCTGCTTTGTTAGGTAGTTGCAATGAACGAGCAAAACAACTTCATGCTTCTCCTTCAGGTTATTTTCTGGTCCTTCGGTATGGACCATAGCGATATACTTTCATTTTCTGATAATCCCCCAGCTATTGGCTGATGGATATTGATATAGACTCTGCAGATATCTTTTTTTGCCCCTCTGGTTTGTTCAATGTAAGCGGCATGTGCTTGTTAATGTGGTGACCTTATTCAACTGTCCTCATTTTATTATGCAGGGAGGCTGTTAACAGCATTGATTTCTGAATACTTGGACTGGGCGCAACTAAACCACACATTAAAAGTTTATCTGCCTGAGTGTAATTTGGTAATCAAGTAATTCCAGCTGCAGTTTTCTTCTGTCCTTATTGCAAGTACCTTTCTATGTTCTGTTCTTCTAGAGTACTGCTGAATTCAATTGAGTTTTTATGAATTACCCTTGCAGCAAAAGGATTCTTGGAAAGCTGAGTTGAAGGACTTTAGCAGCAAGAATGGATATGATATTAACCGAAATGGAGATAGTGGTCCTTTGCTGTTGGATGTACTCAAAGAATTTACTAGATCAAATAGCAATGAATTTAGTAAACACTTAAGGAGGATGTTTGTAATTTTCAATGAAAACCTATTTCTTTCTTTGATGTATATGTAATCATGTTTATTATAATGAAATTACTCTTTCTTTTTGTTAATATATCTCTTTTATATATACATCTCAGTGCAAAAATATATAATAAAAAAAAAAGAAGAGTAATTGAATTTGTTAATATATCTCTTTTATATATACATCTCAGTGCAAAAATATAAAAAAAAAATAGTTATTGAATTTGTTAATATATTTCTTTTATATATACGTCTTAATGCAAAAATATATAAAAAAGAATCATTATTTTTGTTTTCAATTTGAAAAAATAAAAAATAAAACTTAAATTAATCGCGCTAAAGGACTTTCCAAATATATGTTTACCAAACAGCATTTCTCCAAAGTTGCTTCTCAAGGCGCTTTTCAATTATAGTTTACCAAACAGTTTTTGCATTTCACCAAATGCCTTTAGACCAAAGGTCTTTGCATTTTCTTAAAGACTTTTCCCAAAAGCAGTTCCCAAACGCACCCGATGTCGCCCTTGGGTCCAAGCTCGACTCGTCGTACACCAAGTCGGTGAAGCAGATCCCCTACAACATCTCCGTCCTCCAGATCAGCGCCCCCATCCTGGTCCCGGCCATCCTCGCCGCCCCAGCGCCGTTGGCCTCGGACACGAACGTGACGGCACTACTCGAGAAGGACAGGTGCAAGACGTTCGGGGGCCTCCTCGTCTCGAGCGGCGTCATCAAGACGTACCAGTCGGCGCTGGACAAGGGCCTGACGGTGTTCGCGCCCGACGTGAGCTCGTGTCGCTCCTGCTGTACCACGCGGTGGCGGACTACACCTCGATCGGGTCCCTGAAGACGAGCAACGCCCCGATCAGCACCCTCGCCACGAACGGCGCCGGGAAGTATGATTTCACTGTGAAGACCGCCGGCGACTCCGTTGCGCTCAACACTGGGGTCAACTCCTCGCGGGTGGCCAGCACAGTACCTCGACCACTTGTTCTGCTCTCAAAACTAGTTGCTCAGCACCGTGCCTATATCTGCTTTCTGTTGAATACTCCTTCGTTCCTTCTCACAAAACAGAACCTATCGAGAAAGCTTTTCTGGAAAACAGATACAGCTGATGTAACTAACATGTATCATTATAAGCTATTCAAATAGACATCCTGATCAAGCTTGCTCACAGAAGTGCAAAAAGTATAGTGATTAACACCTCTTTCGGGGTAGGGTGGAAAAAAGAAAGAGAAACTTCTTCTTCATGAGTTAAATTAGTCAGCCAAGCTATAGGGGATGCAGTGTAATCTTTCTTTTTGTAATTTAAGCTTTCTTTTGGTCCTAATCATGATATATGCTTGGTACTTATGGTGGAATCTTGTTTCTCACGGTTGTGTCAATATTAGCTGCATTGGGCTTCTTGCTTTATGGAGGAAGGTAATTATTAGAAGTTAATGTGCTGGTTTACTACTCAGAGCATCTGGAACTTTTATGTTCTGCTTACTCTGTGTGGTTTGATTTTCTCCTTGTGATCAGTGTGGTTGTCAAATAATTCCAGGTTGTTTTTCATGCTGAGGCGCTTTCCTATTGAATCTAAAGGAAGAAGGAAGAAGCTCCATGAGGTGCTTTTCCTTTCATTTTAAATCAGAACTTAGTCCTGTCACTTCTTTCTGCTTCTTGCCTTTGTTTAAGAGACATATTTTAATTATCGTGCACATCTGTAATGATTACTTTGGAGTTAAAGTGAAAATATGAACTGTATTGCTGGTGGTGGTGCTTGGTGCTGTCACTAATATCTTTGTTAGAAACTGGATATTTTTGGGATCAGGCTGTAGTTGTTTGTAAGTGAAGTTCTCTGTTCTATCAATTCTCACAAGCACTGGGACATCTTCCTTTTTTTTTCCTTTTTCCCTTTTTCTTGGTTCTGGTGAAAGTTTCTTCATTTGACTGGATACATATCCAATTTATCCAACTTTCAAGCAGGTCTTGGTACTTTTATATTGGGTGTTTATGATATGACTTATGAAAGTTTTCAAGGATCATCCACCCTGCCAAATGCTATTGTATTGGATGTGTATGCAAAAAGCCAAACCAAATGTAGCTTTTGGATTGATTTTCTTGACTACCTGAAATGGGGTGTGCACCTTTTTGGCAGGTTGGATCTGTCACAGCTAAATGCTTCACCTGCTTCCTTATCAGAAGTTTTGTGGTAAGCACCTACTTCCCTCTCTTCCCTCTTTAGTCTCTTCCAGATATGCAAAGTTTGTACTTGAGTTTACAACTTTCCAGAAAGGATAGCCTCATTTTTTCGTGCTTTTACTATATCAACTTCAGGCTGTTATTCGAAGCACCTATTATAGATATGTTGCCATGGGAAATTTGTTTGAAGCATGTGATCCTCAAGCTTGAGTCCTTGTCTTCTTTCTGGGTCCTAGTTCTCATTGTTCTTCTACATCATTTAACACTTGGGACTTAACCAGGTACAATGTATTGGTGAATCATTGTCCATTTATGTCTATGGCATACGTAGCATGTCTATGATAGCAGTTCCTCACCTAAATTACTCCCTGCCTTTGCTTAAAAGAAGTATCAGTAAAGGACTATGAAGAGGAGTAGGAAGGCCAAAGCTGTTTTCTAGACTTCATTGGTGAAATAAAACTAAGACAATCTTGTTCAAACAAAATTTGAAGAATCAAGATAGAGTAGTCTGCAAATGTTGTTGAGAGTGAAGAGATACCCAATATCTAGAGGTTATTGAAGTTCCTGCTTCAATGATTGGCCTCTGTTATGGAATCGTTTTCTCTCAAGCCCCCTGCTTAAGGATGCTAGCTTCTAAATGCAAATCTGCTGACCATTGACTTCCTTTACTTTGACATGATTTGTTACTGTCTTTGGAAAACCAAGTGAGAGTTCTTTGCTTGTATCGAGGATTTCATTTTTTCAGTAGCAGGTAGGCATTTAGTGTCTTCTAGCTAATACCTCTTGCTGAAGAGATGTGGTCCTGCTGTTTGAGCAAAACTCATTGTGCGCGTGTTGAGCTGCAACTGAAAATGCTTTTAAGGGGAGGAGAAATAAGATCCTGTACATTCATCACCATTATATCGATCTAGTCAGGGTTGCAGTTTGTTTCAAGAGCCCTGAATTTGCTTCCACTATGCAGGTCCTTTTATCTGCATTCGATTCAGACGCATCCCTCGACGTTTTGAATCACCCGATTCTAAATTTGATATATTACCTGGTACTTTCTTATCCCACTTCATTCTTGGGTTCGTTAATTTGCTCCATAACTGATTGTTTATATCCTTCAAATGTCTGTTGCTCAAATAACAGCTGGTTGAGATCATACCTTCAGCTTTAGTCCTCTTTATCTTACGGAAGTTGCCTCCCAAGAGGATATCGGCTCAGTACCATCCAATCCGCTAGTCAAAGTCAATCCTTTTTTTGGTAGATAGTTATTCTTTTGTCCTCTTGAAGATGGGATTTTCATGGTTCGACAGCTAGAGTTACCAAAGTTGAGTAATGGGAAGCGGAGCCACGAGGGAAAAAAGAAAAAAAAAATTCCAGATGTATCATCATTCTGGAATGGCTCACAATGCCTGCAATTCTTTTTCATTTATACTGTTGTAATTTATCGTAGGTGAGGTACCTTTCATTTACTTCTCGTTCTCCTTTTTTCAAATCCACTTTCTTTTGAGCGGGGTTCGAGGGTCACACAGCAGAGGGCTGCATGCTTGTATAATAAATCATGTGCAGATATTGGTCAAGCATTTGGAGAAAGAAAGTCAATGTGATTTCATACATCAGGTCCTCATGCTTCTCTAAGGTTAATATAAAGATACAACAATTTTTATGCAAAACAGGTTCCAATATAAACAGGGTTAACCCTGTTCCCGGACCGGAAAAACAGGGTGGGTCGGGAATAGGGTCCAATGAAAACAGGGTCGGGAACATGGTCCAAAAAAAGAGAACCGGTTATAACAGGGTTGGGTACAGGGTCCAGGTCTAGACCCTACCCACCCTGGACCCGATCACCCCTAAACACTTTGACTCTGGGCCCCCATGATCTGATTGCCTTTTTTTCAGATTCTGCAGGCTTCCGCAACAAGGAAGAAAACTTTGCTCCCATTTATTTTATATTTCCTCTTTTGTAAATCGTTAAGAGTCCAGTGAATTTCTTTTATTTGGGAAATCTTTATTAATAAAATTCGGTTTAACAAATCGTTATCCATATTCAAACTCGAAACATTAATTTAAGAGGTACACTAAATGGGGGAACATGGAAGCTCCTAGGATGTTGTTAGACAACATGAGCATGAAGAGTTTGGTGTCATGGATAGCTCTAATAGGTGGTCATGTGAGGAGTGGGGATATGGGAAATGTGAGGAAGTTGTTTGAGGATATGCCTTGGACTCTTTACAACATTTAACGATTGTTCAAAATCTCTGCATGAGTACTTGAGGAGATGCTAGTTGTATAGTGGAAGATGGCAGGGGATTAAAAAGCCAAAGCCCGCAGTAGAGCATATGAAAAATAAGTTTTCACTGAATCGATGAAATGGAAGTTCTTAGTAAGCAAACAGCTAAAATCTTCTAGCAACTCCTACAGCAACTCAAGCGACAATATACGTGTCTTCTCTGTAACCCCGTCACCATCGTTCTTCATGCCTATCTCCTTTTTTTTTTTTTTGCCCCAAAAGAGCATTCACGCTTTCTTCAGTCGACTGGAGCATCCCTCCTAGTTTCTCTGCAACTGCCGTATTATTGGTCCTTTGCTAAAGAGAGGACGTGGCCCATTGCTTTGGCCTGGAATGAAGCTCAGCGCTCAGATTTGCTTCTCTAGTGACTCGATGACTTTCTCTGAAGCGCTTCACGTGGCTTCACGTGGCTCTATAAAGGCTAGTGTTATTTTTGTTTTGATTTAGTAATGGTAGCATATGCTTTTGCCATTATGATCTGATCACGCATAAGTTTTAATGTAGAATCAGAATTAGGATTCTCATAATCTCTTCTCCGTATGCTGTAATTTCCTTTCACAGTGGTATTGAGATTTTTGAACCTTTCTGTTGTTGCTTCAACCATCTGGTCATCCTTCTCTTTACCTTGTTAGATAAACTCTGCAGTTTGGACCCTCCTTTCCTGGTGCATCATCCAATGCTCAAATTTCATGGGGTTTAATGGAGTCACCGGTTGATATTGGTTTTCCCGTCCACCATCAAATCTCATCTTTGAATGATTGTTTGTTGTCTTCTCTACCAGGAGATTTTTTATGCAACCATGGTTTCCATAGACTGGATTTGTCGGCGTCCATGAAAGAGAAGGGGTCCTTCATTCTTACAATACCCATTCGAACTTCCCCAGAGGAGTGGCTGTATGGCCATGATCTTAATATCCTCTTCATCTGCAAAATTACCTTCTTTAGCATGAAAGATGCCCTGCCGCAAGTTTTTGCCGTCGACATAACAGGCCAAGCACGAGCATAAGAACGTAGTAGCACGACACCATAAAACCCATCTTTTAATATATGGTTTAGCTTCGTGTTTCCATCAAATTTCCCAAATTCAAGTCATCGGCAATTCTTGATCTGGGAAGCCTCTGCTTCAATCGACCGTAGCGGCAACAATCCATGGAAAGAAAGAGAGGAAAGTGAAGGAGACGCTTTGGTTTTCGACAGCGGCATCGGCCCCACAATTGATACACCCAACTTCAGCAGCGGATTGCCATGTGCTATTAGTTGAAGATTTAGTCACACTCAAAGCTCCATCCTGTTTGGTCTTCCCTTCTTTATCAACTTTTCTAAACGTCCCGCAAACGGCTAATATCTTCGGTTCCTTATGAAGCTAGGCCTTAATGTAGATGCTGCTAGGCCTCAAGGAGACCATCTCGAAGAATATATACTTGATCTCTATAATGATCCATCTTGATTTTAAGTTCACCGACAATTGTGACGCGTTGAGTCTACCTTGAGTTGTAAAGCCCTACGCTTTTGTCCCTTAGAAGAAGTGATTATCAATCTCAAACACATTCGTCATTTTACCTGTTTGACAAAAATGGATGAACAAGTCAATTGTTGCACAAAAAATTGTTACTGGAATGATTACAACCTTACCATCTTAAAGCCTCATCTTGCGGATCAACTTGCGAAAGGGACTAAGTGAAGAGATAAAATTTTATGCAAATTTTTTTTTAAACTCATATACAAAACATTTTGAGAGTAAGGGATCAAAGCTCAACTCCAATGGCTAGTTCAAAGTTCTTCGAGTGCTTTCAAGGAAAAATGGCACGAATTAGAACCTCATTACTCAAATATGAGTTGTAATGATTTACAAAAGCATCAATTAGGTTCACAATTAAATTTCAAAATTGAAAACATGATTTTAATGAGAATGAAGACAATGATAAAAGAAAAGAAAATCCAGCATAAATGAGTGTAAAAAAATCAATTCTCGTCTTAGCTTGAAGGTCCATTTATTTGTGTGGTTAAGCAAGAACATGTCGAAGAGTGGCCATTCTTCGCATCCCACAAGAAGAAGACAATGTTAGTATGTAAATAAGAAAATGATCTCTCAATAAGGTTGCCTCTTACAATGAAATCAAGGCGACGGTACATGCCCCATAGTTCCATCACGGTATTTTAGTGTTTCGCCAAGATCTTATCGTAAGAGAAGGCATCATTAAAAGATCAATCCGCAGCTATCAATCAAATGTTCACTCTATTTGCAAAATGTAGCATTAATTTTGAAAGATAGATTTGTGATTTCATTCTTTGCAAAAATGAGGTGATTTTAATTTGAGAAGTCACAAGATGTGATTTGAATTTCAATCTCAGAAACCGAGAGAGAAAGAATTTGATCGAAAATGTAATTTCAATTTTTATGCCCCAAGATACAATCATGACTTGGAAAATTTTTTATACAAGACGTGATTTTAAACCCATAATTGAAATTTTAGACAAAACCATCTGTTTTGTAGGGTCAGATTAGAGATGTTTGAAATTTATGTTCAAAGTTCACTATTTGGAGTGATTGCCTAAAATTTTCAATAATTAGCCTAGATCACCAAAGGCATTTGATTGATTTCCACAAATTTCAAAAATGAAAAGTCCAATCAAAAGTGAACAAGTAAAGAGAAATTATACATACAGTGAGTTAGCGAGACAAAGTTTCAACCACATAGACATGCAGATGGGATGTGGGTCAATTTCTATTCTAGACTCAATTTCTATTCTAGACAAGTTAGCAAAATGGAGCCACAGGATCACCGAACTAAACTAACGTGATTGCGGTTAGGTGGGAACCCAGCATGGTCAAAGAGGTGACCCATGTTGTAGGATAGCAAATTGGAGTGGTAATTCTCGACATCAAGAAAAGAATTTCGGGGTTGAGGTGAGCGACTCGTACTATGTAATTGTAGTTGGAGTGCTATTCACCTCAACACTATCCTAAGTAATCCTCTACAGCGTAGGTTCGACGGTGGATTGTGTACGCGAAGGTGTAGTGCTAAGGCAAATATAAAGGCAAGCATAACAATTACTATTCAAACAACACTTCAATCTTATTTATATAGGCATTCATTCCTTATAACACCTTGCAAAAAAAAAAAAAAAAACATGTTAACAAAGACTCTACCCCTTATGACTCCCAATTGTAGGAACATTTAACACTTATGTTAGAAACATACCTTACTTTTATGAATGCACTGCCATGAAACCACATTAGTTAACACACAAGCAAGTTCATTAGGCCTAAGTCCTCAAAATCTCTAGCGAAGTTACCAAGCTATCACAACCTAACCTTTCTCGAGGGAGGGAGTTGTTAAGTTTAAGGGTATTATCAACTTCGGGATAAAGTCATTTCATTGACTTAGGCTCTCTCAAGATTATACCTCGTGTAATATAAAGTGTTCAAAATTTTAATCAATCAATCCTATGCAAATCTTAAGTAAGAAGTCGCCACTAGCCTTTGAGGTCGACTAAAAAATCTAGTCAGATATGGGAGGATATTTTACTATTTGCGCAATCAGAGATTCCAAACTTGGAGACTTGATTATATTAGCCTTAAGACTAACACCCTTGCGATACCCAACTTGATCGTGCTAAGTAATATCCATAGCAGCCTATCAAGCATTTTAGCTATTATCCTAACCATTCTAGAGTAGGAAATAACATCTAGGATATTGAAAAGCGCAACCAAGTATAGTCATGAAGGAAAGCACATAAGCATCCTATTATTATCCCTAAAAAAAGACAATTCAAAACAAAGAACCCAATTGTAAAATACTAAAAGCTTGTCCAATTTTAGGTTTCAATTTCTAAGGATTTCTAATTTTTCGAAGTTTTTATTTTTTTGAATTTCTGAATTTTGAATGATTTATCTAATTTTTTTTTTTGTTATTTTATGGATTTTCTGATGTTTACTGAATTTCTGAATTTTCTAATTAATGATTATCCAAATTTTCTAAATTTTTATTAATTTTCTGATTTTTCAAAAATTTTAATGTTTTCCTTTTTATTTTTTATTGTTTTTTCGATTTTTTAAATTTTTAGTTTTTATTTTATTATTATTATAATTGGGGAATGGGTTTGGACCGGGTTTACCATTCGAACCAAACCCAGATCCAACCCAATCGGATTAAAAAAACGAAATTTTTTAATTTTTTACTTTTTTAATGATTTTTTCTATTTTTCTTTCTTTTTCTCCTGTCTTTCATCATTTTCCCTTGCACCATCTTCTTCCTCCATCCATCCTCACTCAAAGACGTCTCCACCTGCAACTTCAATGTCCGCCGACCGGAAACCAACACCACTCGTCCCCACCTTCTCTCCGGCCATCGACCACCCTCACCCGCCATCGCAAAATCAACACCATTCATCAATCATCTACCTTGACCGGCGACAACATTTCCAACTACTCCCTTCGGTGACTTGAAAAAATAATAGAAAAATGTCATAGCTACACTTCTAAAACCAACTATCTCATCAAACCAATTAGCGTAAATACATTAAATGAGAAGAAATAGCCTAACTCGTGTGGCCATGAACCGTAGGGCTCGCCGGCGTGGGGAGGGTAGCTTCAGCGAGATATTCCTCCTCCAGGAAAAAAAATTGAGGGATATGACATGAAAACACTGGAAAAACATAGAGAGAAACGGGATACTAGACGTAGATCCACAATCCAGGAACAAACACAGGACTTCTAGCACTGATCCGACTATATGAAGGTTTCGATGCTTCACATAGGCAATATATCAAACAGTCGGCGTGCATTGATGATTATGGGTTCAAAGTTCAAATCTAAAGCGCTCCTTGGTCCAGACGTGACGCGATAACTTCTAAAACATTATAAATAGTCATGAAATTGCTTTGATTTATCCATATTTCATCAAAATTTGAACAACTCAGATGTATATCTCTCGACCGAAGATAGGGATAACTCGGAGCATTCAAAGAAGGGTGTTTTGTCACTAGTTCGCTTGGCAGTTGAGGTCTTGATCAGCGACGATGGGGCACGATTAGCTGGGCTTCTTCTTTGGCAGTGGAATAAGCGACAGTCAGCTCACGAAATGTCCCTTGACAGGAGTCCTTAAAAACCAACAACGAGCTCCAGCAAGCCCGCTTTCTGTCACTCTAGGGACTAAGGGTGCGTTTGGTAATCATTATGTTCTCATGAAATTTTTTTTATCAAAAATGGTTTTTTTATTATTTTGTTCCTGTGAATAATTTCTTGATAAAAGAACATGTTTAGTAACTGTAGGAAATTCTTATTGTCACGCCCTGAACTTCGAGCACGCGCACATCCCACTGCGGTCGATAGAAATGCGACTTCCCAGGATACGTCGCCGACCCATTTCATTTAATTGCACATGAGGAAGCAGATAAATAATCCCCAGACAAAACTCAATTGGGATAGAATAGCAGGATCACATTTTCAAATTCAAACCACACACCTTTATACATGTCAAACCAGTTCAGTTACAGGACTAGGCTATTAACAAAAAGATCTATAAAAGATCAGTCCTCAAAAACTAAGCTGTCCTAAGATCAGCCAGATAGGTCCATTCGCCAGCTCTTTAGTCAGGATCGGCGAAGTCAAAAATCCTATTAGCGACCCTCATTGGTCTACCAAAAAGCTCCAGAGGATCCGCCATCTAGGGACCTGAAATTGTTATCCCACAACGGGGTGAGACAATGTCTCAGCGAGTCCTACCCTCTAAAACTCAATTAGGAAGAAAATAAGCCCCAAGGCGTTCTAGTCACACAAAGAGGATTAAGGACTTACCTCATCTCAGTCCATTCCTACACGTCAGTACAATTCATACGTATATCCATTCATACCATCTATTCATCCATTAATACAATCATGGCTCACACAAGCTGAAATGGATGCAATGCTCTCACAAGCTGATATAGATGGTAGCTCGCACAAGCTGATATATACATAGATGATAGCTCGCACAAGCTGATATATGGATCGTTGCTCTCACAAGCTGATAAACGATCATTGCTCTCACAAGCTGACATACAGTAGTGCTCACACAAGCTGACCCATATATAAACCAATTGCTCGCCAAAGCTGTACATATATTTAAACCATATAACTGGATATACAATCCAATAACATCCAACTATTCAAACTGGTCCTACAAACCAATTACGGTGCCAAAAGCCAACACCGGGTATTTTCAAGTTAAATACCAAAACTTCTCCAATTTCACTCAATTCCACACTTTTGGAATTATTAACCATAATCATCATTTTCACTCAATTTCGCAATTATGCATACAATTGATACAAACTGACCGCACTGCTGCGATCAATGCGAAATTCTAACGACCGGCCATCCCGGCAAAATTTTCGAAATTATTAAATAATTAAATTTAATTCCGAAAAGTAAATAATTAAATATTAATATTTATAAAATTCGAAATAATTAATTAATTAAAATAATTAATTAGGGCTTAAACTATATTACACTAATTTAAGCATACAATTAGCCCTAATTAAACATCCATTAAACTAATCATACAACTAATCTAATTTTCATTAAAATAATCTAATCTAACCACCTAAGCCTAATTAGACTAATCTAAACACCCCTTAAGCATGATTAACTTACTAAGCAAGGATTAGAGGATAAACTCACCGGTTTTGCGCGCCGGTGAGTTCACGACGACCATGACGCCAAGGCGGTCAATAAACCCCAAAGTGGCGACACCAACGGAGGCTGGGAAGGGCTTGAAAACGGGCCACGAAGTCTCCAAAACCTTGCTGTCTTCTGCTTCTATTCTGGGCTGAACTGCAGAGAAGAAACCAGCAACTTCAACGGCGAAAACGGGCCGCTCGGAGCTCCGGCGAGCGGATGGTTGGCAACCAGTGGCTCCCAGGGGTCAAGGAAATCTTATTGGAGGTTGGTATGGGTGGAGGTAGAGTAGAAATGGGGAGAAAATGGCTGAAAACCGCGAAACAGGCGAAACAGGCGGAACCAGGCGGTTCCAGACGGTCCGGCGAGCGGCGGACTCCGGCGGCCGTACGGAACTAACGGCGGCTCTGTTTGGGGTGATTTTGGGCTTGTTGGAACGGTATGGATGTCCTCTTCACGGAGATATGTGGCTCGTTTTCTGGTTCATCCGGGAACATCACTTTTGACTCGAATCTTTGACGAAAGGTCGGCTGGAGCAGAAACCGGCGGTGGCGCGGGTGGAGGCGTGTGACGGCTGCAGCTCCTTCTGCTGGTCTTCTTGTTGGCTTGAGGGCTTCGAAAATGAAGAGATAAGGGTCTTGGATGGTATAGAGGTGAGAGAGATGGAGAAGATAGAGGTGAGGGAAGAGATAAGAGAGATGAGAAAGATGAGATAGAGTTGAGGTGGGGCCTTGGCTTGATATTTTCCAATCTTGCTCTCCAAGATTTATCCTAAGCCAAGTAAGATCCCTTGGCCTTCATTGATCCACACCAACACCTCTCATGACTTCACTTTTGATCCATTTGGCTAGGGGGAAGGGAGAGTTACGAATTTTGCAAGAATTGTCTTCAATTGGTGACTTGATCCACTTCAATTCTATCTCAATTGGCCTCCATAAAATCAATCGGTCATTCATCGACCATCTCAATATTTTTCCTCACTCATATATCCATCTTGCTTCCCAATTTTGCTATCAAAAATAACCACTGGCTTTTTCTGCACAGAAACGACTCGGCAACGACTTTTTCCCAAAAAGTGTCGGGTGTTAGAAAAATCTTCTGAGACTGAGTCGACGCTCCTAGAATTTATTGTGACATGATAAAATCTTCAATTTCTGAAATCGGACTCGAATTGGCAGTTAATTTCTATTTGACGCATTTTTAGCGTAACCTAGGCTACTGGGTAACTTTCAAATATTTTTAAGTGCAATTGACGCGTATTCGATTTTCTTCAAGCCACTATGAACCCACTCAACTCATTGACGACTCTCGGTTGTCGTGAGAATCCCGAGGATCCGAATACAGACACAGGGTACCAAAACAATAAGAAAATCAGTCTAGAGCCGGTCGACGAGAATTTTCTAATTTAGTAGTGTCACCCACGATTAGTCACACATCTCAATCGATCCAGTCTATCTCTGATTTCAAATCGATTTTTAACTATGCCGTAATGACCTCTAAAGATTGACACGGTCGAGAAGCTGATTCGTGGTCGAATTCTCAAGTCTATTGCCTTAAAATTCCTAATGATTTCCCTAGATAGTCTAGTTATCTCAAGAATGATCAGTTCTGAGAATAGCCCTATAAACACGTCAATGAAACGCCCAATTCAATCAGAAGGAAATAGAATCAAAAATTCGGGATGTCACAACTCTTTCCCTCTTATAAAAATTTCGTCCTCGAAATTTAAACCTTACATCTCAAGCAAATAGGTGGGGGTACAATTCTCTCATCGACTCTTCAGTCTCCCAAGTTGCTCCTTTTGTACCGTGGTGTTGCCAGACCACTTTGACCAATGAAATGGTCTTTGTACGCAACACTTGTTCCTTTCTGTCTACAATCTGGACCGGGCTTTCCACATATGACACTTTGTCATCCACGTCCAATTCCTCAAAATTGAGCACGTGTGTCGGGTCAGGCTCGTACTTCCTCAACATCGACACGTGGAAGACGTCATGCACTTGTGCCAACCTTGGCGGTAATGCAAGACGATACGCTAAAGTCCCGATTCTCTCAAGAATCTCAAATGGACCCACGTACCTCGGACTCAGTTTTCCTTTCTTTCCAAAGCGCGAAGTTCCCCTCATTGGTGACACTTTCAAGAAAACATGATCACCAACTTGGAATTCCAAAGATCTCCGGCACTTATCTGCGTAACTTTTATGTCTGCTCTGTGCGATCACTGTCACGGCATCTACTGACTGCTGAACCAACTCTAGACCTGTGATCTTCCTTTCCCCGACTTCATCCCAACACACTGGTGTTCTGCATGCTCTGCCATACAACACTTCGAATGGAGCAATCTTGATACTCTGCTGGTAACTGTTGTTGTAGGCAAATTCTACTAGGTGCAATTGATCCTCCCAACTTCCTTTGAAGTCTATTACACAAGCTCTTAGCATATCCTCGAGGGTCTGAATTGTCCTCTCAGACTAGCCATCCGTCTAAGGGTGATATGCCGTACTGTACTGAAGCTTTGTACCAAGAGCACTCTGCAAGCTTTTCCAAAAGGCTGCAGTAAACCTCGGGTCTCTGTCTGAGGTTATCGTAATCGGCACTCCATGCATTCGAACCACCTAACGCACGTTCAAGTCTGCGTGTCTATCAAGACTAAGGTCCTTTCGAACAGCAATGAAGTGGGCCGACTTTGTCAGTCTATCGACTACCACCCAAATTGAATCACTTCCTCTCTGACTCCTTGGTAGTCCAGTCACGAAGTCCATCGTGATATGCTCCCATTTCCATTCTGGGATCGTAAGAGGTTGCAAGAATCCTCCCAGCTTGCAATGCTGAGCTTTTACTTGTTGACATGTCTAACACTTGGCCACATGTTTGGCGACATCCGCCTTCATACCTGACCACCAATAATGTTGACGCAGATTCTGATACATTTTAGTGCTTCCAGGATGAATGCTGTAACTGCTACGATGTGCTTCTGATAAAATTTCTTCTCTAAGCCCTACATCGTCAGGTACAACCAAACGTCCTCGGAACCTTAATGTCCTGTCATCAGCCACCTGAAAGTCAGCATTTCTTTTCTCAATGTCCTCTTGAAGAATTTTCTGCACATCTGGATCCGTTGGTTGGACTTGTTTGATTTTGACCTGGACATCCGGTTCAATTCTTAGGGTGGCCATAAAATTTGAAAGGTGGCCTACCTCAAATTTGAATTCTGAATCCCGAGCCCTCTCGATTAAATTCCATTCTTTAATCAAGATCTGCGCTACTGAAGACTTCCGACTCAAAGCATCGGCGACCTTGTTCGCCTTTCCCGGGTGATATAGGATATCACAGTCGTAGTCCTTCAATAATTCCATCCACCGGCGTTGTCTCATGTTCAACTCCTTCTGAGAGAATAGGTACTTGAGACTCTGATGGTCCGTGAAGATCTGAAATTTCTCACCACACAAATAATGTCTCCAAATCTTCAGGGCAAAGATAGTAGCTGCGAGCTTTAAGTCATGCGTTGGGTAGTTCTGCTCATGGGTTCTCAACTGACGAGAAGCGTACGCAACAACCCTACCATGTTGCATCAGCATGCAACCCAACCCTTTAAAAGACGCATCACTGTAGATCTCGAATCCTCTAAGACTAGATGGAATTGTCAACACCGGTGCGGTAGTCAGCTTTTCCGTCAGCTCTTGAAAACTATGCTCGCACTTGTCTGACCATACAAACTTCTCTTCTTTCTTCGTGAGCTTAGTTAGAGGTGATGCTAATGCTGAGAAGCCTTCCACAAACCGTCTGTAATAACTTGCCAATCCCAGAAAACTTCTTATCTCTGTCACTGTAGTCGGTCTCTGCCAGTTGATCACGGCTTCTATCTTGCTCGGGTCGATGAAGATTCCTTCTCCGGAAATCACATGACCTAAGAACGCAACACGAGTCAACCAAAACTCGCATTTGCTAAACTTAGCATACAACTGATGTGTCCTTAAAGTCTAGAGCACTAATCTCAAGTGATTCTCATGCTCTTCATCACTTCTTGAATAGACCAAGATATCATCAATGAACACGATCACAAACTAATCTAAATATTCCTTGAATATCCGGTTCATCATATCCATAAAAGAAGCTGGAGCATTCGTCAACCCGAATGGCATTACTGTGAACTCATAGTGACCATACCGAGTACGAAATATGCTAACTTTGGAATATCCTCTTTCTTAATTCTCAACTGATGATATCTCGTCCTTAAGTCAATCTTCGAGAATATAGACGCTCCTTGCAACTGATCGAACAGATCATCAATCCTTGGGAGAGGATACTTGTTCTTAATGGTTACCTGGTTGAGCTGTCGGTAGTCGATGCACAGACGTAACGAACCGTCTTTCTTCTTTACAAACAGAACCGGTGCTCCCCACAATGATGCACTAGGACGAATAAATCATTTGTCTAGTAATTCTTGCATCTGCACCTTTAGTTCTTTCAACTCTGATAATGCCATCTTGTACAGTGCCTTCGAGATCGACTCTGTCCCTGGTGCTAATTCGATTACAAACTCAACCTCCCTTTCTGGCGGTAATCCTGGCAATTCTTTTGGAAAGACATCTTGGAATTCTTGCGCAACTTAAATGTCCTCCACTTTCAGTTCCTCAACTGTCGTATCCATGACAGTTGCTAGGTACCCTCGACAACCCTCGTCTAACAGATGAGATGTCTCTTGCGACAAGATCAGGACAATCGAGGGTCCTCCTCGATTCCCGACAAACTCGAAGCTCTTACCCTCTAACGGGTCAAATTGAATCGTCTTACGATAGCAGTCCATTTTAGCTCGTTGATTGGTGAGCCAGTCCATGCCAATTATTAAATCAAAGTCATACATGGCTAGGACTAAAAGATCTATCTTCCCCACTCGTTCATCAATCACTAACTTGCACCCCGGACAACCCAAAGCAGCAATAACTTTATCTTTTAAGGGTGTAGATATGCACATTGCCGACTCCAATAATATAGGACAGACTCCTATCAACTTAACATACTACTCATCAATAAATGAGTGGGTTGCTCCTGGATCAAACAAAGCATAAGCAGGTTGGTCGTTGAGCGAAACCAAACATGTAATCACATTAGGCGCATCCTCCGCCTGTCCTCTCGTGATAGCATACATCCTTCCCTGAGTTGGAGGTCTAATCAGTCCACCCTGTGGTGCGATCTGCGGCGCGAACCCCCTATTTTGACCCAACTGAAGCGGTGGTGGCGGCGGTAACTGCTATGGTCCTCCCCTCTTTCTAGGACAATCCCTGGCCAGGTGACCTTGTTGGCCACATTCATAATAGGCGTCCGTCCTAAGATTACATGGGGTGTTACCATGTCGCGTTCCACAGAAGCGACACGCACCATTCTGATTTGGTGTTGGCTTCCCAATTCCACCCTTTCTATTAGGTGGAACATGATGCCTTCCCCCATACATCGGTTTCTTCCCAAACCGATTACCTTCTCTACTCGACCCAAACCGCGACCCAGATACGACGGCTCTCTCATTTTGGTCTCTCTCAATCATCCGGACCCGTTTGTATAACTCATTGTAGTTCCTCAAGTTCAGTAGTATCAGTGGACTCCTCAGATCCGGTCTAAGCCCATCTCTGAACCTCCTAACTCAGTTCACCGGATTCTCGACCAATTCGGGGGCATACCGCGATAGTTCTGTGAACTTTGCTTCATACTGGTCTACGGTCATAGTACCCTGGCAAAGACGTTGGAATTCTACCATCTTCACTTCTCTGGCAGTCTCAGAAAAGTACTTGTCGTTGAAAACTTCGAGAAAGGCGTTCCACTCTGGAACTACACCTTCAGGGAATACTGTGTCTCTAGCGGCTTGCCACCAAGTCTCAGCGTTACCTTCTAGTTGGTAGGCTGCCAAGACTACCTTCTCCCTTTCAGTGCACATTAGCAGTGCAAAAGCCTTCTTTAAGCCCTTAGTCCAAAGAGCTGCAGCTTCGGGGTCTCCTATCCCAGTGAACTTCGGTGGATTCAACTTCAGAAATTGCTCCACCAACTTATGTATAGGCCTCCCAGTGGCCACGTTCCCAGGTGGAACTTCAACAGGTGCAACAACATGCGCGGCAACTGGTGCGGCGGCAGGTGCAACAGCAGGTGTAGCAGCAGTGGCAGTAGCAACGGCAGCAGTAATGGTGGCAGCTTGATTTTGATCTTGCTGATCCATCCGATTTCTCATGGCCTCAAGCATCTACATGATCCCGTCGATCCTGGGATCACCAGGGGCTGCTACCCCAACACCAACAGGAGGCGGTGCTACTCCACTAGCGCTAGCCTCAGCTTGCGCTTGACCACGTCCACCTCGGATACTGACCCTTGTTGGCGCCCTACCCCGAGTAATTGGACTCGTGGTCCTCTTCCTAGGAGTTCGCTCTTGATCACTCATAACACAAGTTCTCTACAAACACCTGCCTTCCAATTCACATTGAATTAGAATTGATTGACCAACCAAACAATTTACCAATCAACTAGAAATCACATGCACCAACATGAAACCAAAGCCAGTCCTACTAACTATCCCACAAACCATCGCTCCTTATCACTCCAATCACAAACCTTGCTCTGATACCACTTAAACAGGGATGTCACGCCCTGAACTTCGAGCACGCGCACATCCCACTGCGGTCAATAGAAATGCGACTTCCCAGGATACGTCGCTGACCCATTTCATTTAATTGCACAATCAGTTGGGGTTGGAAGGAAGAAGAAGAAGAAGAAGAAGAAGAAGAAGAAGAAGAAGAAGAAGAAGAAGAAGAAGAAGAAGAAGAAGAAGAGAGAAGGAGGAAGAAAAGAAAAGAAAAGAAATAGAGAAAAAATAAAGTTAGGCTTGATTCTTGAGATTGTTCCCAGGAATAAGAAACAATTTTTTTTCTATTTCTTGATTCAATTCCGAATCTACTCCTAGGAAAAAAAATAGATTTTTTGTGACACCCCCCGACAACCCTCGATTCGTTAGGGTCGCCACATCGCTTCCTTGTCCTAGATGTCCTTTATTCTTATACCCTTGGATTTCAGTGAATCCGTGAGTCTGAAGTCTATCACATTTTTCATTGGTCCCTACGCAATTTACATGACAGAAGCGGATCCAACAACTCCCTTTCTAAACACTGAAATGATGCACACTAGATACACATAGATAATAACCACGCACTTTTTATTTACATATACTGAATGGACATCATTCGTTGGTACATCAAAAGCCAAAGTTTCCTATACTTGGCTATATCCAAAAAAACGATATGAGATTTTGTTATTTTTTTGCAGTCTTCTATGATGATTTATGGATAATATTTCCTTCACAAGTTTTGTTCCAAATTGTCTTGTTCATGTTCCAAAAAAAAAATTAAAATTTTTAGATGTGCTTAATTAGGTCAAATCTACTCAGATCCAAGCCTAGGTTAGTCTATTCCGTATTGATCTCTAATTTTGTCATTTTTGTATTGACTTCTATGTTGAGTTTTGGAAGAACTTTCCTTCATGAAAGTTGCTAATAATTGTGTGGAGAATATCCTGTAATTTTTTCATGAGTTTTAAATGAGTTTAACTATGTCAAAATCATCTAGATTTGAACATAGAATAGTTTGCCCTATATTGGTTCGAATTTTGTTTTGATAAAATCAAGTCTACAAATGTGCTTATTTGGTCTCAAATCTTTAATGAGAGTTGAAATACATGATGTATATGTTCAACCGATGCATGTTTTGTGAAGTCTTGACGTTGGCAAGTCAGTCAATTGCATGAGTTTATGTTAAAATGTGCTGCAGCAACACATAGTCTAAATGTGCATCTCTGTTTTGTCATATTTAGGTTTCAAATTCTTAACAAGAAACGTTCTTCATTGCATGTTCTATATGTAGGGTTTTTCATAAGATTTTTGCACATCTTAAGATTGCTGAAATCATGCGCGTTCTGTGAGGTTAATGCTGAAACCAAATCTTGTTGTATATGCATCTTGTCATGCTTGTTTGAGTTATTTAGAGTCCAAATTTTGCAATAATGCCTTCTTGACACTTAAACTTCATGTTACAAGGTTTGAGTACATGTTCACGTTATTGCATTTGAGTGTCATTTTGCATGATTAATATGTGCCGTAATAGCGTATGTTTACCAAGAAACCCTCAAGCATTTCATCATGAATCTTGAATCATTTCCTATTGTCATCGAATTGTATAACATTTTCTCATGCCGATTTAGGGTTAGATGATCACCACAATTATTTGTCACATCTAATTCTATGTCGCATGTGATTTGTTCATGTCATTTGTGCATTACTTAAATGGTTTTGAGATTTATTAATACATATTTGTGTTATGGTTCTTAGTTATTAACATGCGCACCTTTTTTCATTTTTTCAAAACTAGATTAGAATATGAACATAGGATCAAATTCAGACCCCTATTCTGACCCCATTTTAGACAGACCTTTGATATTTTTGTTCATTTTTTCTATTAATATTATGCATTTGGTCTTTTAATAAAACTTGTTTGTCAACATGTTGGCTACGTTGTGTGAAAATTTGGTGATTTTTAGACTTGTTTTGATAGGACAAATCATTGTGATATTAGGTGATTGTTTTGCTATTTTAACAATTTTCTGATCTGTTGTTGCTTGTTGTCTGATTTTTGTAAAATCATATGACCAAGCAGAATCACCCACGACCAACACATGACCATTTGGACCTATCCATGATCATCCACTGATCCATGGTGGTTGTGACCATTTATCAATCAACCATGACGATCGGGTAGTCATCCATCGACTGAATTGCTCGAGTCCATGATCGTGGTCATAGGATTGGTCCATGACCATTCCTTTGATCGATCCATAATCAGCATATGACCAAATCTTGGAATGATCAATGGGTTATCCTTGCCACCGGCACAATGGATTTACAGCTATTTCTCGTAGGTTGAAATTGGGATGTCACAAAACCGAGGAAGAATCGAGGGAGAGAGAGCTATTGTAAGGGTTGGACAACAACCTCCTCAGCTTCAAAGCTTCACCACGATGACGGAAACGATGTGCGGAGGGGCGGTTTGGGAGCAAAGGATGGTCACCAATGAGGAAAAATAAGAGGAAGAATGAGGAAACAAGCTTGAGATGAAGATGAGGATGGAGTGGGGGGCTTCGGTGGTGTCAAGAGGAGAGAAGGGATGAGTTTGAGAGTAAACAAGTTAGGAAATGAGAGAGAATGAGAGTGAGAGGGAGGTGAGGCGAGTGGTGGGGGAAGGGAGAGGGAGAAAGTGAGATTTTACCAATTAATGCACATCTCATCTAGATCCCTTGAATCCCTCTCATCCAAGCAAATGAAGGCTTCTTAAAGAAGTAATATCCATGCATTAATAGTGGATTTTTGCACTTGAGTGGATAGATTAGGGTAGGCTAGTCTAGGCTAGGCTAGAATGGTCCTTAAGCTTCCTCAATTCCCACTCATTCTTGCTTGTGCCACTCCCTCACTTGCCATTTTCCGATTTTGCCCTTTTGTCCTTAGTTGGATGGAAGGGCATGTTGGTCATTTCACCAAAATTATGCACTATTCATCCACTATTCACATACTTGATGGCAATTAATGCCAATATCTTACAAGAGAGGGTTTCATGGGCTTAGAGGATTTATGGCCCTCATGGGCTACCCACTCCACTTGGGCGTGTGGCCATGGGCCGCCCAATATGGCCATGGACCCAACTAGGCCTGACTCCGTAGGCTTGGGCCCAATGGGCCACCCAACATAGGCATGGGCCCACTTAGGCCCTCGCTCGTGGCCCGTTCTTAACTCTTCCAATTTCTGTGTCCCATCAATGAGAATTTGAATTTTTCCAATGCTTTTGTGGTTTATCGATCCTCAAGATAATCCCATCCGAAAATTGTTCGTCAATATAATTCTTTTCTAAAATCGAGATCGGAGAGGATGTCACATAAGTCATGTGTGATTTTCACGACTTTGTGCATTGCATGAATGATTTTAAGGCTTAATATGCATTTCACAAACCTCGACCTTAGAGTACTAAGTTGACCTTGATTGGACCAGGGCCCTTCTAAGAAGTTGCAAAGTACACCTAGACCTTTCACTGCCGTTAATTTCATACAAATAGCTTGTCATTAGATCAACTTTCCATTTTTCCTAAGTTAGACTAGAATTTTGACTTAGGATTAAATTCGAAACTCTATTTTTGCCCCTGTTTAGATAGACCTTTGGTGTTTTTGTACCAATTTTTTTGGTAAGGATTCTTGAGTCAGTCCATTAATAAAGTCTGTTTGTTATCCTTTTATCTGTGTTGTGGTAAAATTTCATGATTTTTAGACTTCATTTGATAGGGTAAATTTTTGGTTGCAATGACTTGGTGTCCTGCTAATTTGCCAATCCAATTTCCTAATACATTGTTGCTCATCATTTGATTTTTATAAATCATGCTTAGCTCTTTTAGGAAAACTTTCTTCACAAAAGTTGTTCCATATTGTGCTTTACATGTTATGTAATTTTTTTCATAACTAGATCATCAATGAGGACTACCCAATTTTGCCAATTTGTTGTGCTTGGTCTAAAAATTCCTGTTATAAACTCTTTTGTTATGCTTGCTCAATTAGATCTTCTAGACTAGTTTATGCATGAAATTATGCCATATGATCTTCATGAAAATTGCTTTAAATCCCTTGATCTTCATTGTTAAATGATTTTCAATGAATGGACTTACCAAATTACACCTTGAAATCGCTTTGATACATGTGATGTTTCCAAAAGTAAATCTTTAGAAATTCTTTTTCAATACTTGATTTAACTTAGGAAAAGTTATGGTTTGGAATGTATTTAAAATATCTGCGATGCTTGTGAATGCATTTATGCGAGCCTCGGGCTAGCCTTAGCAATTAAATACGTTCCATAGTCGAGACATCACCTTGTCTTAAAACCCTTACTGGTGATTTAAAAATCATTTTTTGAAACATCACATGTGCCCCTCATACATACACACGTGATTCATTAGAAATGCTTATGTTTGTGGTTGGCACATGCATTGCTAATAAGTGACCTACCAACAATTCACTCACCTGATTGATTGATTGAGAAATAAGGCCTAAAAGGCCTGCATGTATGTTTAATTCATGCAACCTATGTGAGTTTTAGATGTATGTTAGGGGTGATGCATGATACCGAGGGAAAATCTTGGAGATTACGTAGAACACCTTAATAGGGACTTATAAAGGTTATTAGCCATGCGAAAGCACAAATAATCAATAATGGCTATAAGTCATAAAAAATGAATCGAGTAGGTGTCTAAAGGGACCTATGCATGAATTGCAAAGGCCAACCCCGATGCCCAAATTACGTTGTTTCGTTGGATCGTTTGATATTGGTCTTGTGTCATGATTTTAGTTATTTTGACATGTATGATTGTTTATTTCCATTATAGCTATAATCCTTAGATTAGATTTAGATGAGGAACTCAAAGATGGAGAGAACACAAAGACAGTGGAAGGTCCATGTCCATTCTGACCATACTTTTGTACCATTCTTCCCCGACATATGTCCTGAGTTTCCCTTGTTTGTATAAAAATTCGATGAATTGCGGGTTCCTTTCTTTCATGTCCTTTCATTTCGTTTCTCTTTTTAATCTTTCTTACGATTGCATGATAGATTTACTGTTTTCCTTGGTTGTATACTTACCGTTCCGCATTTTCAATTCAATTGAGTACTTCCTTTTATCTTTCTTAAAAAAAAAAAATTGCCCAAAAATGATTTTCCATGCATGGTCGCCTAGTTTAGGATAAATGATCCAAAAAAAGTAAAAAAGAAATGCATTGATACCTTAGGTAACACGATACACTATTAGGTACGAAAAGGGCGCTAATAAAAATATTAGCGTAGCCCAAGTCCTCGAATTTGGATATCTAGTTGCATAGGAATCAAGGGCTACTCCTGACCCTCAATTGGGTTCTCTAGCCAACCCCTGAAAATGAGACTAGTGATGACTCTCATCTTATTTCTAGGTTGTCTAAAACAACTAGACCGTTTAATAAACCCGTCGTGAAGGGTATGGACCTTTGGAAAAGGTTCACCATCGTGGTTTAACATACTCAAGATAGTGAAGTCGATAAAGATGAAATGACGCCATCTTTGGTAGATGTACATCTTAAAGAGCTATCATGATTGTAAAAGTACCCATAAGCTCACCCTTACGCTTGATTTCTTTTCAACCTTAAAACCGTCGATCAAGATGTGCCGCGATGTCAGGGTAGGGTCACAACGCTATGGCACCCCCAAAACCTAGGAAGGTCGCCATAGATACTAAACGCTCTACCTATTGCAATACTGGTTACTTGTCTTTGAAGAAGGGGAGTTATAAAGAAGGATCGAGGTTTGCAGGCATTTTTTTTTTTAAAGGAGTTTAGCGCAGCTCAAAGCAAAAATTAGAGGCGAGTCTCACCATCCCTCCACTCTCTTAGCGATGATACAATGCACACAGACTATACCTTGAAGGAAAACATAAAGCCGAACCACTTTTATTTACATTTCAAGATGGACATCTTGGGTCGGTATAACCAAAAGGAAACCAAAACTTTTCACTATGCTTGGCTATATCTCAAAAGAGATCATCGACCCCCTATATCAAAACGTATCAGACCTTCCATCTACAAGTGTCAGCTCCCTCTCCAAAAAGTGTCAGCTCCCTCTCCTCCCGCGGGCCATCACACCCAACCAGGTGCATCGGGCAGTGGTGGCGGCAACATCCCCAGTGTCACCCCGTCGTGTCGGACATGGACGGATAGGAACTCCTGGATGACGGGGCCCCCAGCCAGGCCCACATCATACATCACCAGCACCCGCACTCGCAAAAACACCAATCCAGGGATGGTGACACAAATGTGCTCCATGCACTCTACCTCCACATATGAGGGAATGCCGTAGAAAGTGCCACGTGAGACTGGAGGGAGAGGCATTTCTCTAGTCTGAAATGTTAGTCCCTAAAGGGGTGAGTACAACCACTTAGCAATTTTAAGATCCATTACGCTACTCAATGCATTAAACAGAGCAATCAAGGCAATATTGAGAACATATAGAGCATACATATCAGTCATGTCTCACCTTTCGGTCATGCATGTTACATCAAGGCAGCCATGTGTACTTATAGATCACCATGTCATGTGCAAAAATCCACCAATGCACTAGCACACACATCATACAGTTATGCCTACATGACACAATACCATGTGCCCATATCACCGTGCACTCATACATGTTACATTATGCCATCATGCATAAATGTCACTATACCATGTGCACATATCATCATGCATACATGTCACCATACCATGTGCACATATCACTATGCACTCATACATGTTACATTATGCCATCATGCATACATGTCATTATACCATGTGCACATATCATCATGCATACATGTCACCATACCATGTGCACATATCACTATGCACTCATACATGTTACATTATGCAATCATGCATACATGTCGCCATACCATGCATGATTCAATTTCAACTCATGTTTTTCAATTGGATTGTCACATTTTTCTTTCCCGAGACCAGTAATTGCATCTGCATTTCTATCGCTCGCACCCAACCTGGCATCGCGAGGAACCTCCGGCACACACCTCCGGGCATCCGGCACACACCTCCAGGCATCTCGAAACTCCAGAGGACATCCGGCACACACCTCCGGGCATCCGGCTCACACCTCCAGGCATCCCGACACTCCCGGGGCATCGTCGGCTCACACCTCCAACGGCATCCATATTCTCATACATCTCTTTTCCAATTTCACATTTGAATTTTTACAATGCAATTGGTTTAAATCACTCTTTTGAAATTATGCAATATGCATTGGGAAAATGTCCTTTGATGCAATGGTTTAAATGAAATCTTTCTTTGAGATCATGGAAAATTCATCATTTCTTTAATGTCATATGAAATGCATGAAAGCCATCACACCATTGCATGAATAATAATCCACAATATCATGATTCACACAATAATTCAAACAGATCACGCATCACAACATAGTATAGGCCGTGTATTCCAATATCATCAATTCCGAAAATATACAGATTGCACAGTTTTTAAAACACAGTCAATTAAATAGGCAAATGACCTTCAAAAATCATGAAATTTAACTATGTTGTAGATGAGACATAGATAAAGATATCATATGAAGGACACTTCTCCAAAAGAAATTTTTACAGCATAGTATAGACCATGTATTCCAACATCATCAAGTCCGAAATACACAGATTGCACAGTTTTCAAAATACAGTCGATTAAATATGCAAATGACCTTCAAAAATCATGAAATTTAACTATGTTGTAGATAAGACATAGATAAAGATATCACATGAAGGACACTTCTCCAAAAAAAATTTGTACAAGATAGTATAGTCCATGCATTCCAACATCATCAAGTCCGAAATACACAGATTGCACATTTTTCAAAATACAGTCGATTAAATATGCAAATGACTTTCAAAAATCACGAAATTTAACTATGTTTTAGATAAGACATAGATAAAGATATCACATGAAGGAAAATTCTCCAAAAGAAATTTGTACAGCATAGTATAGGCCATGTATTCCAACATCATCAAGTCCGAAATACACAGATTGCACAGTTTTAAAAATACAGTCGATTCAATATGCAAATGACCTCCAAAAATCACGAAATTTAACTATGTTGTATTTAAGACATATATAAAGATGTCTTATGAAGAACACTTCTCCAAAAGAAATTTTTACAGGATAGTATAGGCCATGCATTCCAACAAAAGTAGTTACCGAAATCTCCAGATTCAGTCTCTCCGAAAAATAGGAGTTTCATCCATTTATACTTGTTCATTTTGTCCCAAATTTGAGTATGTTGTATTTCAAGGAGTTCTTAACAAATTTTATTAAGGGAGTAATGTGAGATTTTTAATGGAAAGTCACTTTATAGTCCACGAAGTCACTGGAATTCCAGTACCACACTCCCAGATCTACCGTCTTCAAAGAAAAATCGTTTCACCAGCTATACCTGTTCATTTTACCTCAAATTTGAGTATGTTAATATTCAAGATGTTCTCTACAATTTTTGTGAAGAAGTCGAAGTGAAATTCTCAGTAAAAAGTCACATGCAACACCTGAAATCACCAAGAGGTCAACAAAACAGTCTTCAGATCTAATCTTTTCGTAGAAGGAGGGTTTTACCCCCTCAAAACTCAACCATTTGGTCTCAAATTTTAGTATGTTATACTTTAGGACGTTATCTACAACTTCCATGAAGAAGTCGAAGTCAAAATCGACTCGAACATCGCATGCAAGCAGCTACAACAATCTGGGTCCGGCTGTATACTCGAGAACAGTTTATACTTTCCAAAACAACACCCTTAAAACTTTGGTTCTTCCACCCTAATCATCCGAAATCCATCACCATTCGACAACATATTCTAGACACAACATGCAAGAGCAGCTTTAAGGATCTACTTGCCTCTAGATCGAGCGACGGTGAGCACACGGCGGCGATGGACTTCTCCTCTTTCTTCTTCCTCGCGCGCGGCCTCTTCCTCCTCTCTCTCTCTCTCTCTCTCTCTCTCTCTCTCTCTCTCTCGGTTCCTCACTCTCTTGAAATCTCTCTCTCTCTCTCTCTCTCTCTCTCTCTCTCTCTCTCTCTCACACCCTCACGGACAATAGCCCCTCCCCTTTTCTTTCTCAAATTTTCTTTCCTCCCTACAATGATTAGCTTGTAATCATTATTAAGCATGCAAGGAGACACTTGTTAAGCCTCCTTAGCCACTTGTAGAATGGCATGCAAAAGAAAAGGGGCCTCTCATGGGCCGGCCCCCTTCCCCCTCCATCTGGTCTCCTTGGTCGACAGCCCCATTGGGCCTTGTAGGCCGGTCACGAAAAGGGGTGAGGCAAATGGGCTGGTTTGGGCTTTCAATTGTCCAGCCCATCCTCATCCTATTAATTTACCTGATCCTTAATTTTAAAAACACTTAATTGAAAATATAAATCACCAAAACTTTGTAATCTATCTAGATAAATTCCAATCCATAATCCACATGGCCAAAAATAGAAATTTTTTCCTTATCAAATAATTGTTTACCAAAAGCTTGGCCAAAATTCTTAGTGCAAGACATGAGTTAAAGCACACCTAAAGATTGGCAAGGAATTCTAGGATGCCACAAACACCTTTCGCTATCACGCGGGATACAAACTTGGGAGAGTTTACGATTGCGATCAAGTGAACTCACAAGAGGTTTGCTTAAGAGGCAAGGTGATGATGTTGCTGTTAGTGAGAACTGTAAGGATGTTTTTGTGGTCAAATATCCCTAAATCCAACATTTTTCCCTTCCTTTCCCAAAGGACCAAGTGGTGAAGAGATCGAGTCGCGACAGTGGCTTCTTATCAGATTTAGGGTACAAACACTAGATATGAGAAACATGTAATCACCATTTAGGTGGATGAGGGGCTACTTAACCTAATGCCCCATAGGTTCGAGGCCTGGTACATTTTGTTTAGAGGGGAGAGCTACAGCCCTCTCCAGGGATTTGATAGACCACCAAGCAATGATATGGGGGTGCCAGTTGGGGCCCTAAGGACATGGATAACCCCTAACAACGATGTCATTGACTAGAAGGTGGATCTAAATCCGGAGTCGAACCCAAGCCTGAGTCGTGGTATTTTAACCTCGACGCGTACTAGACGCGCAAGGGACACCACCCTTTTGAAGTCGCCTCGTAGCATGGAGGAGCTAGCCTAACCCTGAAACCTTTTGGATGTGTGTATGGCTAAGCCCTTTTGATGTAAAGGAAGTTAGTATGTAATGACTAATGTATATGTATAAGATGACAATGTGTTTGATGTGTGTTCTATACTATCCTTATTGATTTGAATAGTTGGATGGTTTTGTTTCTACTTTCGCTTGCATAATTACTAAACGATAAAACAAATGGATCAGCGATGCCTCTTGGGACATCACAATCAAATGACCGAAGTTATCGAAGATTGACGTGCGTTCGAGGGTCGGGGTGTGACATCTCTGCTTGGTTGATATCAAAGCATGGTCATTACCTAAAGAAATAAGGTGTGTTGAGACTTTAGGATAGTTAGTTAGGAACACAAGCCATGCTTGTGATTGATGATTGTTTTATTGATTTATGGTTTCGAATTCCTGACTATATGATTGAGATTGTGGAACTGGCTTTCTTTAGAACTTTCAAAGATCAATAAGCTAGGCCCGAGAATTCCTATAGGAAGGGCAACTATGACATGCACAATTTAAGCCCCCAATCGGTTAAGGAAAAATGGCCACTGAACTAGTTCTGAGTCCGACCATGAATTAGTCGCGAACCTCCACCTAAATAGGATAGTCAATCATAGTTGAACGCGGAAAAAAAAAATTCTCACCCAATAATAGAAGCATCCATATTAGCTTAATTCTTAAAATTACCATAATGACTTTTGGAAGTCTGTAATTTAATGAAGGGGTAAGTCTTAAGGCTTGTTTTCCCTTGGTCATTAATACAAGAAGATGATTCAATATGCCTCGTTGTCCCTTATCCATTAATGAACGGGGTAAGTCATGTGCCTTGTTGTCTTGATCATAAATGCAAGGTGATTCATGAGCCTAGTTGTCCAAGGCTCATTAAATGAAAGGGATGATTCATGGTCTTAGGTGTCCCTATAATCTTAGGATATCATGATCCTAGAGTTAGCCTTGGAAGACAAGTTTTCCTGAAGTATCTCAAGCAATTAATAAATGCTCTTGGAAATAAAAATAAAAAAACTCAATGGGAACTTAGTAGAAGATTTTAGAAGGAGAGACTTGTCTTAGAGAGTAAGCAATGGATAAAAACAAATCCAAAACCAATGATTGCACCATATCTAGGCATCAAATGAGGGGGTGAGTCACAAGTCTTAGGTGTCTTCAATATCATTGCACCTCATTAAATACAAAATGATTCATGCCTGGATGGTCCAATATGAAGAGAGAAAGTGTCTTCCAAAAATCTAGGCATGCCACCTCCTTAATCTAGGGTGCCACTTCAAGAATTCTTATTGGTCCAATTGGAAGAGGAATGATGGGAGGTTGGCCTATAAATAGAGGCACCAACCCTTCATTCCTCATACACTACTTCCTCTTCTCTCCCTCTGCCCTTGTACACCCATTTCTCCTCTTAGGCCTCCTTGCTTGCACGCCCTTCTTGCTCGATCTCTTAGGCCAAATGTTGCTGCCTCGAGCGATAAGTAGAACCCCTAACTCTTGGCTAGGGCAACGCATTACGTTATTGGATTGAGCATGAGCTCACTCGTGTTCTACTATGTGTATGATGTCGTCGAGTGTTTCTTGTATGATTTACTCATATTTTAATTGTCCACATGTGAACATGCCCCGAGTCACGACGAGTTTTCTGCTTGGTTGTGAGACCAGCGTTGAAGCGTGACAATATGGGCCTTGCTCGATCTCGAGACGGTATTGAGTGTGCTAACTCCGAGCCTTGTGTGGTTCTGGACCGACGACTAGATGAGTCAACTCAAGCCACAAGTAACGTATGCGCTCATTTCATCATTTAGGTTATTTCTACTAGGTCATGACACACTTGCATGAGCACGCCTTTGGGCTTTGTTTGTAATGGCTAACAATCAAAAAGTAAAATTTGAACTTGTGCAAATGCTTGCTTGTGTGGTCACACAAAGAAACTAGCCGTCAGTGATGGATTTTAGGGCAATGCCCCCACCGATGGATTTTGGGGCGAAGCTGTCCCCAATGGATTTTGGGACGATGCATGGTGGATTTCGGCAAAACCGATGGCTTTCAATTGATTAATAATTGAATCCTGTGTGCTTGACTTTATAATATTCATGTGCATGTGTTATTTGCCATTGCCTTGACCTTGGAAGTCAAGTGCATATCTTATATGTCATTACTTGATCTTGGTCATGCTTGTTTTATAAGTAGTTGAGGATTCTCACTCGTTTTACCCAAGGTAAAGCACATGCCTCGATGTCGAATTACCACCGACACTTATTTGAAGTCGAGACTTGCTTGCTTCAATTCGGTGACGAGGTGTCATCCTACCCACAGGTTAGTGGTTTACTTACTGGATCTATGACCAAGGATCGTGGACAACAATAAAGGGGTCGGCCCATCATAGGGGAAACCAAATCTTATAGGATGTCCTCTTTAGATGAGTTAAGGTTATCCCAACTCTACAGAGAAAAATAAAACTAGTGTATAATATAAAAAGTAGAATGTCCGTAATAGAGGCTTGTACAAATTATAGTCTTGTATAATATTGTAGTGTGATGTATGTATCCCGTGTTTCCCCATATTTGTTGTTGTACAGGTGTTGATGTATTCGCGCTATCGCGAGTTCGTAAGGTAAAAAAAAAAAACAAATGAGACGGCAACGCACTTGGGACATCGCAACAATAACCTTGCAACCTGGATTCCGGTCATTACAGCAGCTTGGGACCAAACAAGTGTCAGCAGAAGGGCTTAGGAGGATCCTACACTGGATAGGATTCTGCAAGCCCACGAGGCTATTGCAAATCTAACGAGACAGCACGCTTAGAATTAGCCTGATGATGCTGCTGCTGCTACTTCCAAAGATGCCCTATTAGCTAAAGACAAGGATGCCGATTGGCATATGCATAAGTTGGTAGAGTAGTTAATAAAGCCGAAGCCGCCACAATTCGCCGAAAAGGGTGATCCCGAGGCTGCTGCCTCATGAGTTAAGGAGCTATGCATTTGTTTGTAATCGGGCAATTCGTTAGATTAGCTAGATTAGAATTGAAGCCATTGGCAATAGTCCTTGACATCTCCACCCTAATGAAGGATAAGGTGTTATCTCTTTTAGACTATCAAGGGTACGAGATAGTTGTTAATGGGTGTAAGGAATTGATAGATCTAGTTGTTTTGGCTATGTATGACTATGACGTCATAATTGGGATGGATTGGCTTAAAAAGTAATGAGCCACGGTTGACTGCTATAGTAAGATTATACACTTCAACCCAATTGGTAGTTCTTGTTACGAATTCGTAGGGAAGAGAGGAGGATATACCAAAAACAACATTTTGTACGTGATATGGTCACTATGAATTTACCGTGATACCATTTAGATTAACCGATACCCTAGCTGCTTTCATGGACTTGATTAAACGAGCATTCATAGAGTACCTAGATCAATTTTTGATCGTGTTCATCGACGACGTCTTAGTGTACTCGAAGAGTCCTAAGGAGTATGAACAACACTTAAGAATGATGTAAAATGTGTGTTCCCAAAAGATCAACAATACCATCCTCAAATGTTGTTCATGCTCTTCTGTGCTCTTTAAGTACACCAATATGTTGTCAATGAAAACTATGACGAACTAATCCAAATATGCCTTGAACACTAAGTTTATTAAGTCCATGAAAGCAACTGGGGTATTCATTAACCCAAATAGCATTACTGTAAACTCATAGTGGCCATATCATGTTCGAAACGCGGTTTTTGGGATATCTTCCTTTCTGATCCTCAACTAATAATAAACCGTCCTCAAATCTATCTTAGAGAACATCGAAACTCCTTGAAGTTGATCAAAAAAGTCATCCATCATCAGCGATGGATACTTGTTCTTGATTATCACTTGATTGAGTTGTTGGTAATCGATGCATAGTAGCAACGTCCATGCTTTTTCTTTACGAATAGGGCAGGTGCTCTCCATAGCGATGCACTAGAGCGAATGAACCCCTTATCGAGCAATTCTTGCATTTGCACCTTCAATTCCTTCAATTCTAATAGCAACATTTGATACGATGCCTTGGAGATTGGTTCTGTTCCAAGGGCCAACTCAATGACAAACTCTATCCCCTTTCTGGAAGCAATCTTAGCAATTCCTTTGGAAAGACATCTGCGAAATCTCACACTCCTGCAATATCTTTCAACTTTGGCTCTTCCATCTTCATATCCTCAATTGTCGTCAGATAGCCCTGGCAACATTTCTCTAGCAACCATTCTACTTCGAGTGATGTAATTAAGGGTGTAGAGGGTCTTCCTTTGTTCTCTATGAATTCATATCCAGAACTACCAATCAGGTCAAATTGTATGATCTCACTAAAGCAATCAACAGTGGCTCGTTTGCTTTTTGAGCCAATTCATCCTAATTATGATGTCAGAGTCATACATAGCTAAAACAACTAGATCTATCAACTCCTTCTACCCATTAATAACTATCTGGCACCCTCAACAACCTAAAATAGACAACACCTTATCTTTCATAGGGATGTAGATGTGACATCCTGATTTTCCAATTCTGGTTTCAATTTAATAAGTCGGGCATTTCATCTTCGTGTCTATAGCTTTCTTCTCTAAGTTGGCCACTCACGAGATAACTAGTCTATCAAGTGAAGCCGTTAAGGAATCTAAACGCAATAGACTTGAGAATTCGACCAGGAAATGACTGCTCGACCGTACTAATATGCAAGGGTCATTACGGCATAGACCGATTAGAAATCGGAGATAGGTCAATTCAACAGAACCATGTAATTCGGTGTAAGTTATTCCACCTAATTGCACAATTATTGTTAATCGGCACTAGACCGATTTCTCCGTCGTTTTGGTACCTTGTGTTCATATTTGAAACCTTGAGATTTCTACGACAACCGAGAGTTGCTAATGTGTCGAAGATGCACTTTATGGCTTGAAAATAATCAACCATAGGTCAATTGCACAAAAAATTCCTAAAAGCCACCCGGTAGATTAGGACGCGTTAAAATCGCGCCAGATTGAAATTAACTGTGAAATTGAACCCGATTACAAAAATTGGAAGTTCTGTTATGTCACAAATCATTTTAGGAACGTCGACTCATCCTCATAAGATTTTTCTACAAACCGAGATTTTTAGCAGAAAAGCAAAGTAAGGCCATTTTTGTTCGGGAAAGTCAGAGGGCTGATTTTGATCGCATCTTTGGGATGCAAGTTGGACATATGATGGGGAAAAATCATAAGAGGGACAAGGACACCATGGCTGATTTATTTGGGCTTCAATTGAATTAATTTGCTTGAGAATTGAATGGAATTGAATGAGATTGAAGAGATAAAGTCCAAAATTCGTAGGCCATGGGGTACACAACATTTTGGACCCATTGACAAGCTTGTTGGGGAAGATTGGTGGCTGCAAAGGGCAGAGGGTGAGGGCCATGGATGGTGGGGCCAAGCCAAGGGAGAGAGAGACAAGTGTTGAAGGCTAAGGAGCCTTTGGGGTCCCCCTTGTTCAGCAGCTCTTCTTCCTCCTTGAATTGAGGCTTTCTCCATTGTTGTGGCTTGGAGAGACCTTGAGAGAACCAGAGAAAACTGAGCACACCAGCCCCTCCACCGTCGCACGCCCGGAAGGCCATCGTCGGCCGTTTTCCTCCCCTGTTTTCCCCGCGTTCCAGTTTCTGCTCCAGCCGACCCTTCAATGAAAACATGAGTTGAAAATGGTCTTCCTGATCGAATCAGCCAACGCTCCACCCACCATCACGAAGAGCACATCCAAACCATTGAGAAGGACTTGACGGTATCCCAAAAGGAGCCCTGTAGCCTCCCGAAATTGGGCGAGAAGGAACGGCCCGCCAGACCGCCTGAACTCGCCTGGTTCCACCTGTTTCGCGTTTTCTTGTTGTTTTGCCCCATTCCGACCCTTTCCTTGCCCATTCCATCCACCCACAAGATCCCCAAGACCTTCGGGAGCCACCGGTCGCCAACCACCCGCTCGCCGGAGCTCTAATTGGCCTGTTTCCTCGCCGTTCAGCCCTTCTTCTTCTCTGGTTCAGTCCTTGGAACAGAAGCAGCAACCAGCAAGGTTTTGGAGACTTCGAGGCCCGTTTTAGGTGTCTTCCCAACCTTGGTTGGTGTCGCCACCTTGAGGTTTATCGCCCGCCTTGGCGTCGCCTTCAACGTAGACTCATCGGAACGTTAATCCGATGAGTTTATCCTCTAATCCCTGCTTAGTAAGTTAATTATGTTTAAGGGGTGTTTAGATTACTCTAATTAGGTTTAGGTGGTTAGATTAGTTTATTTTAATGTAAATTAGATTAGTTGTATGATTAGTTTAATGGGTGTTTAATTAGGGCTAATTGTATGATTAAATTAGTGTAATCTTGTTTAAGCCCTAACTAATTATTTTTAATTAAATAATTAATTATTTCGAATTTATAAATATTATTTTATTAAATTATATTATTATAATATAATATTTAATTATTTAATTTTCGGAATTATATTTAATTATTTAATAATTTCGAAAATTTTGCCGGGATGGCCGATCGTTAGAATTTCACTCTGATCACAGCAGTGCGGTCAGTTTGTGCTAATTGTATGTTTAAATTGAGAAATTGAGTGATTGATGATTATGGTTAATAATTCCAAAAGTGTGGAATTGAGTGAAATTGGAGAAGTTTTGGTATTTAACTTGAAAATACCCGGTGTTGGCTTTTGGCACCGTAATTGGTTTGTAGGACCAGTTTGAACCGTTGGATGTTATTGGATTGTATATCCAGTTCTTTGGTTTAAATATATGTACAGCTTTGGCGAGCAATTGGTTTATATATGAGTCAGCTTGTGAGAGCAACGATCCATATATCAGCTTGTGAGAGCAATGATCGTTTATCAGCTTATGAGAGCAACGATCCATATATCAGCTTGTGCGAGCTATCATCTATATATCAGCTTGTGTGAGCTACCATCTATATCAGCTTGTGAGAGCATTGCATCCCTTTCAGCTTGTGTGAGCCGTGATTGTATTGATGGATGAATAGATGGTATGGTTTAATATATGGTATGAATTGATAGTGTGTGGATCGTATGATATCAATTGGATTGATTGAATTGATAGACCGATGGGTGTGTCGGTAGTTTCAGCTTGTGCGAGCATTGTTTGAATATGAATTGTACTGACGTGCAAGAAGGGACTGAGGCGAGGTAAGTCCTCTGTCCTCTTTGTGTGGCTAGAACGCTCTTAGACATATTTTCTTCCTAATCGGGTCTTAAAGGGTAGGACTCGCTGAGACATTGTCTCATCCCGGTTGTGGGATATTATTTTCAGGTCTTTAGATGGCGGTCGTGGAGGACTCGAAGCCATGGACATTTGTGGAGGTAGAGATCGAAGAATCGGCGATGTGTCTTGGGAAGTCGCATAATTTCTATCGACCGTAGAGGGATGTGCCGCGCTCGGAGGATCGGGGCGTGACAGTAGATGCTAAGGACCATTTCTAACAATTTCAATTCTAATCCAGCTAATCTAATGAATTACTCGGCTACGAATGAATGCATAGCACCTGTATCAAACAACATGTACGTAGCATGCTGGTGTAAAGAGACCGTAGCTGTAATCACGGCCCAGGAATCCTTTGCTTCTTCTCTCATCACTACATACACCTTAACCTAAACTGGTGGTCGATTAGGATTGTTTTGTAGTGTGGCTCCCGATCGTTGTCCTATGAGTAGTTGTTGAGTTTGCGTTCCAACTAGTTGACGCGAATAGTTTCACACATGATGGCACTACTGGCCACATCTTAATCATGCCCTCATCTTGGTGTGGCATGGTGTCGTCCCATGATACTTACCACAGAATCAGCACCCATTGTTCAGATTGTGCACCGGCTTTCTAGCACCATTCTTCTTATTATGGGGGATAGGGTGTTTTCTTCCTATTATCGGCCTCTTCCTAAACCACCAAAAGCAAACCGTAATCTAGATGTGGCTGCTTGCCCAAACATGTCTCTCTCAATCAATTGGACCCTTTCATAAAATTCATCATAATCCTTCAAATTTAGGGGCACCAATTGGCCATGGATCTTCGGCTTCAGTCAATTCCAGAATATCCTAGCTTGATCCACTAGATCCTTGATCATCCTTGGAGCATACTTCGACAACTCAACAAACCTAGCTTCATACTAGTCAACAGATAGGTGATTCTACTAGAGTCAAAGAAATTCAGCCATTTTCTATTCTCATGCGCACACAGAAAAGTACTTGACTCTTCCTCGGATGGCTTCCCACCAATCATTAGAATTACCCTGCAACCGGTAATCTGCCAACATCAACACATCATTATAACCTATCGCCAAATCACATCGGGCATCCAGCCATGAACGGCATTCCAATTAAAGAGTTTCGTTTCGAAATCCATTCACAAATAGCATCCCATTGACATTGGGGTATCCAAAGTCCATCAGGTATTGTCCCTCATAATCATATGCATTAAGACAGAACAATCACCCCACATAATCATACGTATCAGAGTTATTGTGTGATCACACATGCATACCACCACTCAAGTCCATTTCTTATCTTCTTCATTAGCCAATGCAAGGGTGTGTAATGCTCATATCACGTTTGATAGCATTATTATGTGATCATATCCCAATTAATTATTCGACAAAGTAATCAATGATTTATCTTTCAAAGTAACCTTCCATAAATACTCATTAATTATAATCTTTTTTTTTTCGGTCATTAATTATATTCATTGGATGCCATGAATACTTACCATTTTCTAAGTTAGAGATTGCATAAGCATATGCCATATTTAAAATTAGCATTCATTAAGCACTAATCACTTTAAGATTCACAATATAGAGAGCACTTATCATAATCAAGATAGGTTATCGCATCCAATGATAATTTATCATATTACATTATAGTTTATTATGATAGCTTATCGCATTTAAATATAACCAATCACAATAGCTTATCGTACCTTATAGTAGCCTAACATGATAACTTATCACAATTAAGAATAGCTTATCACGATAACTTATCGCGTCTAACTATTACTTATCATGATAACCTATCGCCACTATTTATCACCTATCATGATAATTTATCATTACTACCTCCCTAACATGATAACTTGTCACTTTAATCTACTTCTCAAGCATGCAACCCCTCGATTGAACCTTGACTCCAAGACTTTGATTGCCAAGGTAAGACCCTCTAAGGATCAATCTGGGGACACCAGCACACTCGGGGTTGAACCCGAATCCCTCTAGTCCATACCCATATACTGTCATCGATATCTTGCATAGAAACCCAAAAAGGTCATGAGTCCAAGTCCAGTAGGCTTGTTTCTAGAATCATCATGGATTGGAGTCTAGGCATTCGGAATGTTAGTATAGTCTTGTTATCCTAGTTTTGGGTACCGTTGACATCCGAATTTTTGTGGATCGTTCAAGTGTCCATTTTTGGCAAATATATATATAGAGAGAGAGAGAGCATAGTTTAATTAAATTAAACAATTCGAGGTGGCTGGTGTTGTCCCACTCACATGGCAATTTCGACCTTCTAAGCCCATCTACTCCGCCATACCTAGTCTTATTTATTTTATTTTTTTTGGCCCATCTTTTGTGTTTCTTTAGCCCATCTCTTTATTCCTTTTCTAGCCAGTTTCTTTCATGTTTTAAAAGCCCGTTAGAGATTAAAAAAAACAAAAAAAGAAACAAAAAGCCTAGCTCTTGCTTTTCTTTCTTCCCCTCACGCACACGACTTCTTCCTTGGGGAGCATACTGACTGTGACAAAATAAGAATGATGGAGAAAAAAGGAGTTAGCGAGCTGCATCCATGGGCACTTGTGACGCAAAGAAAAGCAATAGCGCGTGATATGAGAAAGCCTAGGTGTTCCAAATTCTACATAGCTCAATATTATTGCACACTAATTTCACAAACATTTGGTTGAGGTATGAATCTAGTTATCTTCGTTGTCATATCTAATAAGGGGTAACAATCTTTTATCCGTAATCAATCATATAGAGATTTGCTTCGATCAAGTATTGTCAAGACACGGTCTTGCACAAGGGACACAATGATCATCCTATCGCAAACATCAGTCAAAGCATAAGTAGAAGCAAGCTCCAATGATAGAGCAAGATCAACATAGCTTAATGTTATTGCACACTAATTTCACAGACATTTGGTTGAGGTATGAATGTAGTTATCCTCGTCACATTGAGATAGAGAGAGAGGGGGGTTGGGGGTAACAATCTTTATTTGAAATTAACCATAGAGGAGATAATATTTAGTGGTTTGATATCACCATGTCAACACCCTACGTGGCATATATATTTTTTTACTCACATCCAATGATATCTTGACACATATTCATGTATCTATGTTAGCAATTGATGTGGAAATTAAGTGAAAATCTTCTGTCTCCTTCACCTCTGCCCTCTTCCTCCTCCATCCATAGACACCAACCTTTGCTCCTCCTAGGCCATTGCCACCACTGAAGTCACCGGCGCCGTGAACAGGCCAACCACCACCGTATCCAAGCAAATCTCGTTTTCTCCATCTCGTCATTCTCCAGATCTCTAATTTGGCCCGTCCATGGCGAAAATCGTCGGTGCTGGTCCATCCATGGTCGAATGCACTCAAGCGTCCATGGCTATCGGCATATGTGATATCCGTCCATGGCCTAACAGCCATAAATGCCTACTTCCTCTGCTTTTCTTCTTGATATGTGAGCTCCATCCATGGCTATTGGGATCTTGACATTGCCCATCATGCCCATGGACAAGCGGTCATGGCCAAATTTGAAGGCAGCTTTAAATCTGCGAGCCATGCCTTCAGTACCACATCCACTATTGAAGAAAGCATGACTTCAATTCAAATCTGAAGCAGAGGGAGTGGAAGCCATGCTTTCTTCTCGAGCATGACCCAATCAGTCCAGATCTGAAGCCCCATTGACAACCGAGTACAGTTTATGGCCGTCTGGACCTCGAGCTCGCCATCAAGGCTCACGGTCATGGACAAGCCTCACGAGCCACTAACAAGCTAGGCTTGCAGATCTAGAGGCACGATTCCAATCAAGATTTGAACCGGCAAGGACTGAAGTCAATCGTGAGCATCACAAAGGGGTAGCTTGGGTCGACTACACGTGATATCGAAAGAGGTGGGGATGCTGGCCAAACAGGGCAATGCTCTACGATGGAGGTGGAAGCACCGGCGACCATAGAGGACAACCAGATTGGCAGAGAAAGGAGGAAGAAGAGAAAATTATTATTATTTTTTTTTTATTCCACCTCAACTAACACTTGTCAATTTATTATTGGGCATAAGTAAAAAAACACATGCCACGTCAACAATTGACGTGGCAATTGGTAACCACTAAATATTTTCTCATCATATAGGGATTTGCTCCGTTGATCTAGTATCATCAAGACAAGTTCTTGCACAGGGACATAATGATCATCCTAATCCCAATCATATTATCACAATTATCACCCAAAGCATAAGCAAAAACAAGCTCCGGTCGAGCAAGATCAAGATGCCCCTTACAAAACGGCCTCTTCCATGAATGAAGCCATACATAAGGTTCTTGATTAGGTACTGCTTCAATTGCACTTCTAAGTGATTCTTTCTTGCTTCGTATAGTTTTCTATTTTCCTCACCATCCCTAATTTTAGTTTTACATATATGTAAGAAATAAAAAAAAAAAATTAGTCCAATTCAAGTGGTTCAAATGGGTAGTTCCACACATGAGACCAGGAGTCGGAGTAAAAATCATTGATTACAATGTTTTAAAATTGGAAATTAGAGTAGTGCCCCCAAGAACCACCAGAGGCAATCAATTCGGTCTAGTCTAGGTTCATAAGCTAATCAAATCAAATTGATTAAGTTCAAGGTTAATTTGGAGTGAAGTAAAATGCCAGAGAATATTTCCGACCAAAAAGAAAAAAAATTACCGGAGAATATTGAGAACCTAAATCCTTTTATTTTATTTTATTTTTTGTCGATCATATTCTATTCCTATTCTAACGCTCCTTCTTAGACTTTTGTCATGCCTCCTTGCAGGGCATGGGAGTCGAAATCCACTTTTGAAACTACAATGTCTCCATCCCAACCCCTGAGAAGGTGGAGATTTGAACTCTCATATTTCCCTTCTAAATTGGAAGGTGGTTACTGGAGCAAACCTAGTGGTTCTGAATCCTTTTATTTTGGTCGAAGAGAAACTGAATCCTTTAGAAAATGATTTTTTTGGGAATTCTTAGAGAGAACGACAGGTGACGTGGCACGACTGACGGACAAGTGGAGCTACGCTTTTTCCCGAGGCCTCGGCCCTCGACAATCTAATCAGATCAGATCAGAATTTTTAATTTTCCCTCTTCCACTTCGCACGCTCTCGTCGTCTCATGAGCGGACTCCTTCCGCTCCTCCAAGCACGGTGGAGATGATGCTGGGCAGCCATCTCGCGTCCCCTCCTCCTCCTTTCTCTCTCCGCTCTCCCGATGCGCATCCGCTGCTGTGCACCGAGACGCCGTCGAGGCTTCTGCAGAGACGGAGGAGGAGAAGGGACCTCGAGAGAACCGGGTCGGCTTTGACGGTGAGAGCGAGAGACGGCGGAGCGGCGCCCGGGGAGGTGGAGACCGCGATGGTTGAGAGGCCCAGGCCGTCGAGCTTCCAGGTGTCGCGAGGCCGGCCGACGCCCCTCGGCGCCACCGCTCGCGACAATGGTGTCAATTTCTCCGTCTATTCGAGCAGTGCGGCTTCGGCGACCCTCTGCTTGATTAGCCTCGCCGATCTGAACGAGGTGACTTGGGTTTGATTTTAGATACTATACATGAGAGGTTGAGATGCTTAAAGTTGTTGTCTGTACTGTTAGCCCTTCCATGTCAGCACTCGCGACTGGACTCGTGTTCTGATTTTCCCGAGTAGCTACAATGAGTGCATTTCTGTGAATCTTTTCTCTTTTCTGCTGTATCTGAAGTTTCTATAGATGATGCGGATGCTCTTTTGGCCTTAGTGCTGTATGCAATTCGCTGAAGTCTCCAGAGGAAAGTACTATTATTATGGAATAGGATGCTAGTAATGTTCAACGCTCGATTTTTTTGGCAGAAGAAAAGGAATTGAATACATTTTCCTTCTCTGTTTGTTGTGGCTACTCTGTTGAGGATTAAAATAGCCACTTTATGTGAGGCTTTTTTCTTTTCTGCTGTATCTGAAGTTTCTATAGATGTGCGGATGCTCTTTCGGCCTTATTTTTGTATGCAGTTCACTGAAGTGTCCAAGGGGAAGTACTATCAGTATAGAATAGGACACTAGTAATGTTCAAGGCTTGCTTTTTTCGGCAGCAGAAAAGGAATTGAACACATTTTCCCTTCTCTGTTTGTGTGACTACTCTATTGAGGATTGAAATAGCCTTAAACGTGCATACATGCCCCTTTCTTTACATCTTTGAGAAAGCTTGATGTAATTTAATTACAGCTTTCCTAGGAGAGGACGATTCCTGTCATTTTAACCAATATTCAGTAGCCATTTTTTTTTTTAGCTCAACCTGTCAAATATGCATTTTTCTCTGGTTTTTCCTACTACATTGTTGTTGATATTGTAGTTGAGAGATATGTTAATCTACCAACATAACAGATTGAGATATTACAATTTTGAGACAAGTAAAAATACTCGAGGCACTTTCTGTTACGTGGAGATTGTGAGTTATTTTAGATTCAAGACGGGCTAGAATAATGCCTAACTCTTTATCGATCATTTGAAGCAGAGCAGAGTCACTGAGGAGATATCTCTGGATCCCATGATTAACAGAACTGGGGATATTTGGCATGTGTTTTTGAAAGGAGATTTCGCAGATGTCTTGTATGGTTACAAGTTTGATGGGAAGTTTTCTCCTGAAGAAGGACACCTCTATGACGCTTCCCATATCCTTTTGGATCCATATGCAAAAGTTAGTGTTTCGTGCACTTTTGTTTTCTCTATCTCAGTGCTAAATGGTTGTTTGGAATTATTGTCAGGGCATTATTCACCCTTCATTCAGAGTAGAAAAGCATTTGTAGGTTGCCATGTTGCCATGTTGAAATAGTTCTTGATTGGTGGCCGTTGGTAGGGCCATAGTCACTCTAGACTCTTGCCCTGCCTTGTCTTCCGCCTTTCCCCTTGCCCTTCCTGTTTAACAACCAGAAACATAATTTTTTATCGTTTTCGCATAAACCATGAGTCTGTTAACTTTATTTTTGTTTGTCTAGGCAGTGATAAGTAGAGGAGAGTATGGTGTCTTGGGACCTGATGGTGACTGCTGGCCCCAAATGGCTTGTATGGTGCCTTCTGATGGTGATGAGGTACTTGTTAATAGCTGTAGTTGGTCATGGAAAATTAGCGAGTGACTTTTCATGTTATCTTATGAGAAGGTTACTGGCTTCTAAATAAAAATGTTCATTTCGATATCTACTTACAAAATCCATGTGCATTCAGTAAAAACTGATTGTTGGGTGGCAATTAAGGAAATACAGGGATTCAGAATTGTTCAGAATTTATTAATCAGGAGAAATAACAAGCTTTACTGCATGTTCTTCTCATTATTCGTTATCTTGATCAACAGTTTAAAGCTACTTTAAGTGTGTTATCTATACTTCTTTTTGTTTTGTTTTTTTTTTCCTTCTTTTCTAGTTTGACTGGGAAGGAGATTTACCACTGAAATACCATCCCAAAGATCTTATCATATATGAAATGCATGTACGTGGGTTTACAAGGCACGATTCTAGTAAAACAGACTTTCCTGGAACTTACCGTGGCGTCGTGGAAAAACTTGATCATCTTAAGGTAATTTGCTGGTTAACTTCTCCTATGTAGAGAGAGTTCTTAGCTTCTCTTGTTTGTTCTTTTTTCTTCTCAATGTCACGACGAACATCACACTTGATACATCCTTACAAATTTCTGCCACTGCTATTAATTTGAGGTTGAATGTCTCAAGTGGCTGGGGTTTGAATTTCTGAATAGTGATTGGAGAAAACGTGAATCAGCACATCACCATGTTGATTGTTCTTTAGGAAGAGAAGTTAATTTAGCAAGGATATGAAGACGCATGAGCAGTTCATCGAAGAATGGGGAAACCTATGCTTGCAATCTGAATTTCATAAAGCATACACAGTTTAAAATATTATCGATAAGCTACATCAACTTAGGGTGTAATTGTGTTCAACCAAAATAGAAATTATAATGTCGATCCGGAAAAAATATTTATGTTTGTCACCCATGTTGAATAATTATTACAACCAATGCACATTACAGGCAAATGGACAAGTGTTAAGCCAAATTAAATTACTGTCAATCAATGGAATCTGCTTAAACCATCTGTTGGAAGAGTGCGAACTCCCCATTCCCCTCTGGGAAAAAAAGTAGAGGAGAGAAAAGCTGATTAAATAAATAACAGTTATAGTAAAGGGGGATATCAGTTGTTTCACTTGCATGACCAGATTATTCTTGGTCTATTGTTAGTTAAATAAACAATATCTGATGGAGAATATTTGTCTGTTTGCCTCTCTGGCTTTCGTTTCAAAAGAGCCACTCTCACATTGTCGTCTCAATTCAATTTGTTCATGTCTATATTCTCGTAAGTGACATAGATAAATCTAGAACATTTCTTCTTTTGTGTGCTCAAGTTTCAAGAACAAGGCATACACAACAATGTACCAAAGGATAGAACACTTTTTCTAATAGCTCAGAGACTTGACTAATGAAACTGCTGGAGTTTTGAGGAAATTGTTCTCTTTTACATATGCGATGGCTTCATGTAACTTTTAGTGAGAATTGCTTTTGTAGGAGCTTGGCATCAATTGCATAGAGTTAATGCCATGTCATGAGTTTAATGAGCTCGAGTACTTCAGCCACAACTCTGTCCTGGGTGATTTCAAGTATGACATTCTTCATTTTCTTTATTTATCCTGGGTGATGGTTAGTGTCATTCCGTTATTCAATGACTTGCCAGGCACCATAAGGACAAGTACTAATTTTCCTCACCTCTTCTTGCGCTGAGCCACAATTGTTGCCTATTGCTAACGGCATAAAATAAGGTTATTATGTTTTAGCTCTTCGGCTTCTTCATAGCATGTTTTGTAACCTTAATTGGAATCTGGGTTGTTACATTAAGGATAAATTATCTCATAGTATAGTTATAAAATAAATTGTTTTTGAAATCAAAGTTATTATAATTTTATTTTATTTTTTGCCCTTAAGTTATTGTAAATTGTAAAGTATAATAATGTACTATTACACAATGATATAGTATAATTATTGATTTATATTCATTGTACTGTTATACTCTTGAACAATTGTTTGAAATGGTAACATTATCAAAAATTGCATAAAATTTAGTTATATCAATTACCATGTAATTAATTATTATGCTGATTAGCAGTGGGAGATAAGAAAGACGAGGGTTTTTGTAAATACTTTATTACTGTATGTTGTAATAGAGACGTGATAGCTGTTGCATGTGGGGCTTAAAATCGCTACTGCTATACCTTTAGCAGACATGAGGATGGCAGGTATTGTAGATATCATTTCAAATAAATATCATTATACATAATGAAGCTGTAGTAGCTATCACCGGCGACTGACAGAAAAACAGTTTGTAAGCTTCTCAGCAACTCTGCCCCTGCTGAGGGCTAACAATAGCGCAATATCAGCGAGTCTTGAGCTTCTAAAGTTATCTTAAAAATTAAGCCAAAGTTGGCTATAGACAAATTTATTCTTCAATCAAGCCCCACTAAGTGATGAAGACAAAGTGCAAATCTTCTCATCATCTTACCACTAATAACAAGTACATGATCCAGATTAAGTTTTGAAGGGAAAAGGCTGACACAACATTGGCCAACAAAGAAACTTGTTATTCTTAAAAGATGTCAAAAACTAACGCTTTTTGCACATATATATGTGGATGTGTCACCAAACTCATATCCTAATTTTCAAGACTTTTTAGCAGAGTCCCTGTTTTCTATGTTTTAGAATAAGCGAGCTGACATGTGGACAATCCTTCATATTCAAAGTTAGCACGCAGAGTCTGTGTTATGGGGCCTGCTTATTATATATTTCAAAAATAAAGAAAAATGGAATGGATAAAAGTAAGTCAAAAGGGAAGAGAGAGATGACGGAATTACTAATTTGTTAGTCTATGTGCTGATAAACGTGCATCAAAATCTGTAAAGAGAGCGTGGTTAGCAAATCTGCCACATGGTGAACCTTGAAGCATGATGGATAGGGTAACCAAAGTATCGTAATGTGCTTCCAAGAAAAACTTACAAGGAATTGATGCTTTGCTATGTCAAAATTCTTCAAGCCACGCACTCAAATCATGTGGATCTAGTGCAGGTTTGCTTTTACTCATCTCAAAGGGAATCTTTTTTAGATTAAGGAGGACCCTTCTTAGGTTCGAGATGTTACCTCTCTCCATACATGGATTCGCTTGATGTACCTTGTCTTGTTTTGTGGATTTTGATGCTTTGTAATGTTAAAATTCTTCAAGCCACACTCTCAAATCATATGGATTGAAACTATTAGGGAGTTAGAACAAATCCCAAAGCAATCGCTAGTATGCCTCTTGGTGAGCAGGACCATTTTCTATTATTGTTCTAACTGTTAAATAGCCCCGTTGCTCTGATTAAACTGACTGAGAGCAGTTGAGTTGCATTTCGTCTAGCAATAAATGTAATGAATAGCCTTACCTTACACGCCTCTAATGCCTGTCTATCTTTTCTTTGATTACATTTAATTAAATGATTAGCAGTGTTGTGGATAATTCCAATGCCATGTATTTTTCAGGATGAATTTCTGGGGATATTCAACTATCAATTATTTTTCTCCGATGATAAGATATTCTTCTGCTGGCCTAAGTAGCTGTGGTCAAGATGCAATAAATGAATTCAAAACTCTCATTAAAGAAGCGCATAAACGAGGAATTGAGGTAAGCTGGTGGGTTTGATTTGTCTCTGAACTATTCATTACTTATCGTAGTGTTCATCTGTAATTTTGTTTGAGCAGGTCCTTCTGGATGTAGTTTTCAATCACACGGCTGAAGGGAATGAAAATGGCCCTGTTCTGTCCTTTAGAGGCATCGATAACAGTGTGTATTACATGCTAGCACCAAAGGTAGAGAACGAGTAGTTAATGTTACTTTTAAGTCCTAGAGTGGAAGAGTAGCATTCACATGATTCTCTTAAATCTCATTGTTTTGTCACATCTTCTGGAGAATTCCTGAACTTCATTAGTAATTGCTGAATCTGGCAAACAGCACTTCCCAATTCTGACTCTCACACACTTGCACAAGCATGTGTGCACACATGCACTCATTGTGTCATTTCATTGTGTATCTAAGGGGGGCATAGGTTGACTGTATTTACAGTAGTATCTTGGTTGTGGTAGTAAAGTTGCCTAATGTGCTGGTGGTATGTCATATGAGCCAATAGAAGGAAGAATTGGTCCCTTACTGAAAAGCTGTTAGCAGATCTATTGCGGTTGTTGAAAGAATTAAATTATGGTTTTTGACTTTCGTGATCATTCTTGTAATTATATTAATTAATTAGGGATGAAAAAAAGGAGATGCAAATAATTCTTATACTATGAATATCTGTAATCTTTTGGAGTATGTTAAGCTGGAGAAACTACGCAGATGGGGGTGAAAATGGGTCGTTTAGGCCCACCCCAAACCACCCCCCCAAAAAAAGCATAACAAAAAATCCTCTTCGAAGGAAAAAACTGACTGTGTACATTGTGGGTGGAAAATAAATTTATGAAATAAAGCCAATAGTGAAGCCTTGTGATCTACAAAATGATTTGAACTAAGGTTCACTTCGTCTCAGTTTGGATGGTCAGGTTGAGCAAACAGATATTATGTGCCTCAAACATTTCTAGAAAAAGAAAATTTTGGATCAACCCACCAAGTCTAGTGATCTAGACTCTCGAGTCATGTGGCTTTTCTGCTTTTTCAGCCATCCATTTTGTAGGTAATATGAACTTCTTGCATGTCGCAGGGTGAATTCTATAACTATTCAGGTTGTGGGAACACATTAAACTGCAATCACCCGGCAGTACGTCAATTTATTGTGGACTGCTTGAGGTAAATTTATCATCTGCTTCTGAATATTTCCGCTGAAACGTCTTCTGTCAAATTAGAGGTTGGCAGGAGAGTTCCATGGTATTTCCTCAAATTTTATAAATCACAACAGTGTACTGCTCCTAGTCTGATGATCTTTGATGTTTTTACGTGTATCGAACAATTAATAATGCTTTGAGGTGACACTAGTATAAATTAAGGAAATTCCATGGGAGAAAAAAGGTTATCAGGAACCAAGCTTTTTTTTTATGGTTGTTCTGAAAACTGAAAACTTATACATCATTGAGATGATGATCGAGTCCTTAAATATACCTTCATTGTATTTCTGAAGTATCAATGTGATTGAAATGCTCTTTGCTACTGGATTATCTCAGGTATGTTAGTTCTGCACTGACAAATAATCTGCACCATGCAAGATCATGATTTGATTCTTGAACATGCTAAAGAAAAAGAGGATTTTGAAACTCACATGGGTAATTTGAATTCTTTTAGCTTTTATATTCTATTTATTCCTCAAGTTTCAAGCTTCAGTGTCGATTAGTAAGGACCTGACATCTTTTACATTAGACATGCTCGTGGTAGATAATGGTTCTTCACACAAGATGGAAAATGTAGGCAAAATGGCTGGTGTCTTCCTGCATAATGGAGCATTGTTAAATCATTCCAGCATTACCAACATGAGATTTCTGGACAATAAGAGCATAATTTATCTTATTCTTTTTCTGATGTGACAGATATTGGGCAACAGAAATGCATGTGGATGGCTTTCGTTTTGATCTTGCTTCTATCTTGACCAGGAGTAGCAGGTTTTGCATAAACTTTGTTCAAACATTCCCAGTGCATTTCTCATTTGTGGGCATCGGACTTACACTTCCTTTGCATTTTGTTTTGTGATTTTCTTTTTTTACTATGTGAAGTCTTTGGGATGCAGCTAATGTATTTGGAAAGCCAATTGAGGGGGACTTATTGACTACAGGCACACCTTTAAGCAGTCCTCCATTGATAGATATGATAAGCAATGATCCAATACTTCGAGGAGTCAAGGTGTTTACTCTAAGTCCTTCGTGTTTTATATAACGTAGTTGATTATTGTGACCCCATGGACAACTTATTTTACCCTCAGATTAATGTACTTTATCTTCTATTTGGACAACTTTATTTTGATTGAGCACATTTGCAGCAGTATATTAAACAACTACTAAGCACCATAAGGACATCTTGAACAAGTTTTCATCAGATTCCATATCACACTTGAAAGTCCATGGCTGTCTGAGTAAAAAGTTTTGTCATCCTCTCTTCCAGCATGGTCTGAGCTTGACCTAGCAGTTTTATTTGTTTTCAATTTCCACAGCCAAGATATTTTGTTGGCTTGCCAACATGAAAGTAGTTTTGAGATAGAAACCCAGCCATCTCCAATCTGCTATTCCGTCTCATATCTCCTCTTAAATGCTACGCTATTGGCGATGCCAATTCATGGAGTAAATTTGCTGATAGTTGAGTCTTGGTTCTTGCCTCTATGGTTTTATTCTATGGGTATGAGACAACTATTATGGAAATGTTGCTACCATACGTTTTTGCTACAGCAAAAATCAATGCTGATGTCTAATTCAAAAACTTGATCAATCATAGAAAACTTCTTGTGAACACACTTGAAGCTATTGAACCTTGCAATTTTACATGCTTAAATGAAACTGAAAGACATGATTTAATATCCTTTTTATAGTCTTAATAATTTGGGTTGTAGGGGCAGTTAAGCAGAATTGAAAAGAAAATACCCGTGCCACTGAAATGTGCATTAGGAGCTTGTTGTAGACTGTCCTACACAGGAGAAGTGTTCTAATTTGAGGATCTTATTTTTAAGTACATCTCTACTGTACAAATGGATGAACTATCTTAAAATTGTCAGCATCAGCTATTTCTACAAACTTTAACTAAAATGATGCTCTCTTTGTAGGGAAGTCCCAAATGCTCACTTCAATGATTTATGTGTGGCTGTTCTAAAATGTTTTTTCTCAATTGGGTTGCTTTTTCTATGCTTAGTCGATAACTTACAAGAGAGAGAGCTATCTTCATATGAACATACTTGACTATTATGTACTATTGCTGAAACTGAAAGACTCGATTCTCATTTGAAAAGCTTATAGCTGAAGCATGGGATACAGGAGGCCTTTACCAAGTTGGCACATTTCCTCACTGGGGCATTTGGTCTGAGTGGAATGGCAAGGTCAGTCCAGATGTTTCCTTGCAGTGACAATCATGTCATTTCTTTGGTCAACAAATTGCAGGCAAACTTGTATGAAATAACCACTCATGTTTGAATCATGATTAGTCTATTCTTATTAACCTTACACCTTATACGAAATGAGATGTATGACTTAAGTAGCACCGACACTGACACTCAAACTGACACTCGACACAACATGACACGTCGACACGTTGTTTCTAAAAAAAAAAAGAATTCTGACACGTTGGAACACGTGGTATATTAAATATATATTTTTATATATACATAATAAATTATCATTTTTATGATTATTTCAATCAAATTAATTTGAATCAAATTCATAAATAAATAAATAATTAAAAAAGCCTAGAATGAATATACACTAAGAACATTAATCCGCCATTTATTAATATCATTTATTGTTTCAATTTGACAAATTCAACTCTATTTCAATAATTCATAAAACCTAGAGAAAAAACAAGTGATCCATATTCTGGACTCGAATGTTAGATATGTTGGAAGAGGAGAAAAAAAAAATTAAGGGATGAATTGTGTATCACGGGAAATGAAAGTCAAAGTCATAAGAGAAAAGAATAGGTTTTTCTTATTTCTCAATTTATTATTTTTATTATTGTGTTTTTATATATATAATATATTTTGACATCTTATTTATTGAATTTTTAAAATTGACCTCGATATCTGACTCGTATGTCAGAATTCTGACTCAAGTGTCGGAGAGTGTCAAGAAAGTTGACCAGGTGTTAGATTTTCCAATACATGTTGACCGTGTTGACCGAGTGTCAGAGAATGTCGGAGAGTGTCGGAGAGTGTTGGATACGTGTCGAAGTGTCCGACACGACACGAAGACTCTTGAAGTGTTGGTGCTTCATAGTGTATGACACAAAACATCTCAATTTTGATATTCCACCCAATCCATGATATTTGGGAACATTTGTTTGATACCTGAAATTCTGAAGAAGACCCAAATTCTTTATTTAGATAGCTAGTTGTGTCATGTCTTAATTATATTCATAATATAAGGATCTGTTTTTGAATGGTGAGAACCATTTTCCTGTTTCCTTCATTGGTCTTTTGAAATGTTTGAGGGGAAGATGCCGAACATGTGCTCTTTTTCCTAGCCTATGCATGACAAAGGGTGTTAGAGCATTTTGTTAAGTAGTCCAACTAAATGTCGAACTTGTTAGACAGTGCAAGACTGCATTATATGAGACCAAAACAATCCCTGAAGGCAAGAGATGTAGGAATTTCCCTCCTTTCACGAGCAAAATGAGAGTAAGAGGAGCACATCAAATTGAACAGGAACAGGATAGACTAGCCATACAAGATTGGAAGTATTAATGGGAGCATGAATAATTGATATTTGCTTTAGTTTCCATGTTGGAAAGTCCAATCCAAAAGCTTTAGTTGTTATGGGAAGGAGACCACATAAATATAAGGTCTAAAACCAACCAGTATACAAGGGATGTGTGATATAAAAGGTCTTTAGGCCCCATTTGGTTTGGCATTTGGAAGGAGCTTTGGGACTCTAAAGTCCCTTGGCCAAAATGCAAACGCGTTTAGTTCGATTTTTTGAGCGACTTTGGCAAGATGCAATTGCATCTCTAAATGGCTCTAAGGGCCTTTAGCTCAATGTAAGGCTTGAGATACTTTGGGAAGTTGCATTTTCGCAATGTAAATAATCTTTCATCTTCTCCAACTGACCGCTGCACCGGAAAAGCTAATCGGAGGCCGATGACCGCTGGCTGAGGGGTGGCGTGCGCCGGCGACCGCCACCTGAGGGTCGCTCGACCTCGGCAACCGTCGCCAGAACTCAGGCGACGCCCGGATCGCGCGACCCAAGCGACTGATGGCCTGAATCGCGTGACCCAGGCGGCCGCTTGAGGTCGCACGTCGCCTGAGGTCGCCAACGCCTGGGTCATGCGCCTGAGGTGGGCGACCTCAACGGCAGCTGGGGGCAATTTGGCTGTCCAGCGGCCAGAACCGACGGTCCTTTTTAATTTAACAAAAGTCCCTTACAAATGCAATTTTTACCAAACAGTATTTTGCCCAAAATCGTTTCACAATGTACTTTAAAACTACAATTTATCAAATGCTATTTGCATTTTCACAAACCCCTTTAGCTCAAAAGTATTTGCATTTTCCCAATGGCATTTGCCCAAAGCCAAACCAAACAGGCCCTTAATGGGTTGAATGGTCATAACAAGGGGGTGGGAGCTGCAATCCAAGTACACTTTCATTAGAATGATGGGTAGATGAAGATCTCAACCATGTACTGCCCTGACGTTGGCTGTGGATAAGTCATTAAAAAGTTGCTATGGTAAAATCCATGGACAGCTGAGAGCTAGCAGGAACGATGTATTTAGTAGTTTTCAGAGTAAACGCTTATGCTAAATTGCAAGATGATTTGATGAGTTTACTGGTTCTTGTATGGTTTGATTGCAGAAGCTGTTTTTTGTCTTTTTCAAAGCAGACACTAGGCTGAAAGTGGCCAAATTTGGTTTTTTTCTTAACTTGTCTAATGATGATGTGGCGTAATTTCACCCAAACTCTGTTCTGTGATCTAGTCCTGCACTCATGGAGATTCTCAAAAGATGCACTCAGTTTCACTTTTTTTTCTTGGTTCAAGTAATTTTCACTTAACATTGATTGTGTTAAAGATTGTACTTAATCTTGAGCTGGTGGAGACATATATGCACTTTCTAGCAAATCAGGAGATGATATCTCCATCTAAATGTTCTATTCTCTACAAGAATATACAGTAGATTAAGTTGCTTCCTTTGTTCATTTCAGTATAGAGATGTGGTTCGTCAGTTTATAAAGGGTACAGATGGCTTTTCTGGGGCTTTTGCTGAATCTCTTTGTGGAAGCCCAAACTTATACCAGGTAATCATTTACTTTTTGGTCTCAAATATTGTTTTGCCATCTAACTAATTCTGTCAGTCTATAGTCTTCTTAAAGTAAATATTCTGTAGTTGATACTCTGCTTGCTGCTTTTTGGGCTTTCTAGTAGCATCTGTCACCTAATTTGTATGTCAGGAAGGGGGAAGAAGACCATGGAATAGTGTCAATTTTGTTTGTGCACATGATGGATTCACATTGGCTGACCTGGTTTCTTACAATGACAAACACAATTTGGCGAATGGAGAGGATAACAATGATGGGGAGAGTCACAACAATAGCTGGAACTGTGGACAGGTAAGGATAGATGCCTGTGATATCAACAGGATTGCTTTACTTTGTGAAAAGCCAATAATTACATATCTTGTTTGTCCTTTGTCCATTGCGAGTGAACTTTTTCTTGTTTTCGTCATTTAGCACAAATGGAGAAGGGGAGGGGTTAAAGACTTTGACTTTTAAAACATCTGTACTAAGTTTATGTGCAGTCCAATCACGTGTGAAGTCCAAAAATCAAATTGATAGTGTACTTTGTAACTATGCTTATGTTAATAGAAAAAGATCTCGGCATGAAAATTTATAAGAACTATTTACTGTGCTGTTAAGGTTGGAATGTAAAGAGCCACATGTTAGATTTTGGCAAAGATTTTTTCCAAAGAACCAAAACCTCTAATGAAGGAACTTTAGAGTAGGTGGTCTAGGTAACTATAACTTCTCCAGATTTACTAAAGCAAAAGTGAACACATGTTTGCAGTTGAGTGTAATCAGATTTGGAGTTAATGCAGTATGCTTTGAGACATTTCTGTTAGTAATGCCAAAATTGGAGGTTAATTTAAATGTGAACACACTGTGAGGAAGGATAATATTCTTGTTCTTTTATGCACATAAAGATTTTATTAGCTTGATGTTTGGCCTGCAAAAATGTCTTCTCTAGATCTGTCCCTGCTGTTCATGTTACTTTTTACGGAAACTTTAAAACAGAAAAACATTATGGTTCAATATCTAAAAGGTGCTACTAATGGTAATTTTCTAGTTTGAAATTCATTTCTTGACCGCAAACTTTGTGATAAGACAACTTTTATAGGTATCATAACTTCTATTGACTATGGCATCAGTGATTCATTTTCATTTGACTTTGTCCCAAACAACAACTAGGAAGGGGAGTTTGCAGGCATTTCCGTAAAGAGATTAAGGAAGAGACAAATGCGAAATTTCTTTGTCTGTCTCATGGTTTCTCAGGCAAGGATTACTGTCCATTTGATGGTAGACTCTTATATTTTGGTTCTAAAGATTAATTATGATGAAATTTACTTTGCCGGCTTTACTTAATCAGCAGCAGATTTTCTCTGATGTTCCTGTTTTGACAGCTGCCAGCTAGCTTGCTGGAGCTTTGTCCTTTACAATATGCTCCATATAATTCAACACTCCAAGGGTTAATTATTTGCCATATCTTACCCCTTTTCCATGTGACTGTGGAAAGGCAAGCTTGATTAAAACAATGATTCGGGAGCTTTATGGAAAAATCTGCTTAGGCATTTTTAATGTCTCCGAAACTGTCATTAGTGCTATAGTCCTTGTTCCAATAGACATGCTATTTCCAAATGTCTGGATGCCCTTAATGTAATTAACTTTACAGGAAAAGATTTCATCGTTCACTAACTTCAAAAGTGAGACACCAAACTAGGAGATTTCTCATTTCCTCACAGAAAGCCTGCTTACCTAGTGTTTCCTTATCCAAGAAAGATACAGTTAAAATAATAGCAAATGTTTTTGTTATGCACATCATTTTTCTTTGTGAAACTTACACACTGAAGTGAACATTAGTTTAAATCATCCTATTTGATAGATGTCAATAAGATATACAATTGACAGCAGCATAACCTGCCAAAACCCCCTTAAAGTGAAAGCAGCCACAATGATGTTGATAAAGTTGGGTTTTTTCTATAAAATGATGTTGGTAAAGTTTAGTTGTTTTTATCTGTTCCAGATTTGCTCATTTGTTTAAACTATGTTTAACCAGGGCATCCCAATGTTATATATGGGGGACGAATATGGTCATACAAAAGGAGGAAACAACAATTCATACTGCCATGATAACTATGTAATCATTTACGCTCTGCCAGTTTTCTACATCCAACTCATAGCTAGCAACTAATCTTTTCTTCTTTCAACTTCAGATCAACTACTTCCGATGGGATAAGAAAGAGGAGTCATCATCGGACTTCTACAGATTCTGTTCCCTCATGACAAAGTTTCGCCAGTATATAATAGCACTCTCCTAACCTGTTTTATTTTTCGTCTTCAATGATCAACCATTTCGAGCCACCTCTTACTTGAAAGTACTTTGCAGTGAATGCGAGTCACTTGGTTTAAGTGACTTTCCAACTGCAGAAAGGCTGCAATGGCATGGTCACCTTCCTGGCAAACCAGATTGGTCAGAAAACAGCCGTTTTGTTGCTTATACTATGGTATGCTATTTTTAGCACCTTTTTCTATTGTGTGTGCTCCTTGGAATAATGCTCTCTGTCCAATGTTCATAAATAAGGACTGGATTAGAAACGAAAGACATACTTTCACATCAGTAGCACTGCACTGTCAGCTAAGTACCTATGCATGACATTGAAGGGTAAATAACATTCATCTAGATTGTTGTCTTCCCTAGATACTTGTAGTTGCTTCCCTAGACATGGTTGAATTTAAACACTACTGTAAACTGTCAAGCAACTGCTTGGATGTGATTTTGCCATGGTGGATAATGGGCTGCATTTGCATGATCTGTCCAAAAGGATTAAGTCAGGCATCTATGGATGGCCACGTTTTTGGCTTTTCATCCACTGAAAAAGTCACAAAAATCTTAGGTACTATTTAGACCACACTGTGAAAGAATTAGAAAGAGGGATTCTATAAGACAAACAAAACTTTTCTTTAAAGAAGCTGAAGCAACTTGATGCTTGTAATTTTCTGTGAGGAATTTAAGCCATCAAGAAGTGCATCTTGGTGATCTTTTAATCTGATACTAAGCCTGATATGAGATACTTTACCTAATGGATTGACTTATGGCTGTTTTGTCTTCGATATTAGTTTAAAATGACACACTACAAAGGCATTCTTGTGGTATCTAGTTGCTCCGGACATAAGGAATTGACCCTTGCTATATTGTATGTTGATCCCAGGTTGACTCAGCTAGGGGAGAGATCTACATTGCCTTCAACGCAAGCCATCTGCCAGTGACCGTTGTGCTGCCAGAGCGACCTGGATACAGATGGGAGCCACTGGTAGATACCAGTAAACCCGCACCTTTTGACTTCCTCTCCAGCGACCTTCCGGAAAGAGATGTCGCGGTTAAACAGTATGCGCAATTTCTTGATTCCAACTTGTACCCAATGCTTAGTTATTCATCCATCATCCTCTCGCTTTCACCCGACACTAGCGCTTAGATAAATATTGTAATGCTCAACCTGATCTTCACTTTTTGTAAATCATCTGCCCAGTGAACAAAAAGTTCAGGAGTGTATAGAAAACTACTCGAAATTGTTACAGAACAATCTATACCAAATCATGCTGAAACAGCCTGTTTTGATTTGTGAAACCCGGTCATGCATGATCCGGACTCGAAAAATCTCTGAGCTATCTGTGTCCCTTTCAAAGTCGGAACATGGGTAATGCTTGAAAAGGATGTGACCGGTGAACTGGACATGCGACATGAATTAAAGCTGGAAAGGGAAAATTTGATGAAGAGAGATTCTATCAACGTTGTGGACTATTCTGTACCTGAGTATGCATTATGGCTTGAATATGACATCTTTATCCGGCAAGATAGTTTCAGGGAATGTTAGCCATTTATGGTTTATATTAGGTTAAGCAAAAGGAACCCGGATCGGGAGCTGAATCAGCTGGTTCCGGCCGATTTCCGATTCTGTAAAATTAAAATCAGTAAATTTTCATTCGGTTTCTGGTTATAAGGGTGGAACCACCCACTAGGAACACTTAACCAGACTGATTATTTTAATTTTTTTTAATTTTTATGTCTTACCAATCTAAAAAAACCTACTCCCATTTATTTTAATTATAAATGAGAGGGTATATTGTTCTTTTTTAATATGTTTCTTAACACAAAGTATATCATAAAATAGCTTTTGTTTGAGTATGTGTCTTTCATGTGAGCACTGTATTGAATCACTAGTTAAATTTGTCTTTATCAGCAATTCTAATATTAACATCGCAAATGTAAGAGTATTTGATTTTACCGTCTGCAAGTTTATAAAAAGGATGACTCACAACAGTTAGAAGTACTTCCTGTGGTAAAAAAAAACTCATAGGAGAGGTGAATTATTTGATTCTATTTTTCTCATATTGAAAACTTGAGGTCAAGCTCAAGCGCAAAAATTACCCCATCAATTATAAATTTATTGTACTGATATTAATTCAATCCTAAATTTTTCAATTTTATCAATTTAGTACTAAACATTTACCAGAAATTTCAATATACTCTTGCCAAATTTTGTGAAAAATAACTAACGTAGCATAACAAGTCATTGTTGATTGTCCTACGTGAAACACTAGCACATCAATAATTTCCAATGAAATTTAGCCAGAATAACTACATTGAAATTTTACACAAAAATTTGAAACTAAATTAACAAAATTGAAAAGTTTAAGGTTGGATCGACATTTATGTAATATATTGAGATTAATTGGACAATTTTCATAACTCAAGCTAAGGCACGACATAGATTGAGATTAAGTGGATTGAGTCAAGCTAAAGCACTTCTAATACTTTATATAATTTATCAATTTGAAAAGATAAATCAAACTCAAACACAACGTGACAGCCGAAATTTTCAAGATTAGAAAAATCCGAGGATCCATGCTTGCCCTATTACAACTCTTTATGCTGCGTGTCAATGGAAAATTAGCTAAATATGTGGATTTTCTGTTTATATTTTTTTGCGCCCTATAAAATAGTTTTCAATTTTAATGCATTGACCATTTAATCGAAGAAAGTATCAAAAGAAAAAAAGGTTATACATATTGCATTGGTATTAATTCAATCTTAAATCTTTCAATTTGATCAATTTAGTTCTAAACATTTTATATTTGTATCAATTAAGTTTATCTTGCCAATTTTGATAGAAAATTACTAACATGAATATCAGCCATCCAACATGATATTATTGGTCTATCTACTTGCGAGAAACAAAATCAGTTTCCAAACTGCTTTATTTTGTACAATGCTTGCATGCAACATCAAGTGTGATTTTTATCTAGCACGGTTGCATCTCAACATATGATAAGAGGTGTTATGGCATGCGTATTGTATTCTTTCATCTTACGATTGTATAAACATGTCTGTTCTAGCTTAATTTCGATGAATTATATCAATGCACTCACCTCGATGCATATTAGATGGAGCCAAGGACCATCATGTGCTTTCAATGTTGCCATGTCTCTCGTTCGATGTTGTCCATGTCATCTAATTGCATGAAACAACCTGATTAAGTACTAAATGGTTTCGGCTTGGCAGTGGAATTTGCGTTCACCAACTTAGAGGAGATTCTTTACTAAGCTTCGCCAATCACCTAAAGCCCTTTTAGACATCAAATATGTTTATTCAAAGTTTTTTTGGCAAATTTTTTTAAGGCCTTTTGGATCACATACTAGTCTTAGCAAAGCCAAAAATCTAAGGCAAGTGTGTGTCCTTTTACCACATATACCTTCTTGCTATTGTGCATGTGCGCTTCATGACCTACCTAGCCGTGGATACTAGAGGAACCTAATCAATTAGAATGGGGAGATCAAACACTATTGGGAAAAGTGGTGAATTCAATGTTATGTCGTGATTGAGTCAAAACGAAAATTTCTCCACATACGGCGTGTCGTCTTAACAAAATTCATCCACTCGGCGGTGACTAAAGCGGCGAACGCTGTCCTAGCAAAGCCGGCGTCCTCGTGGAGACGACGTGTCGGGCTGGCATTGGCAGAGAGCAGCAAAGGAAGGAGGGAGGTGGGGGAGGGAGCGGTCGGGCCGGGTGTCCATTTTTTTTTCTCACGTGTTCTGGAGAAGTCTAGAGTCCGGAAGTGACCCCACCTCTTTCCCTCTCTCGTATAAGACGCCATTGTCGCATAGCTCTCGTTCCACCGGTGCAGTTCATTCGAGCTCTGATCTTCTCGAATTTTCACACGCGCAGATAGCGAGAGAGAGAGAGAGATTGAGAGGGTTTCTTCGTGCGAGCGAGCGAGCGAGCGATGGAGGCGTACGCGATGGCGAGGACGAAGATGAAGCGCAAGGACCTCGACCAAGTTAGCGACGACTTCTCCGACTTCTCCCTTTCTTCCCCCGCCCGGAAGATTCGTCGACTGGTATTCCCTCTGCTCCCCTCTCTCTCTCTCTCTCGATCGATCGATCGATCGTTCGGTCGGTCGGTCGGTCCAGTCGATTTTGCGCGTTCGCTCTTCGTTCTTCTCTCTCTCTCTCTCTCTCCCTCTGACGTCACCTCGAATGCGCGCGCGCGTGTCGTGTTGTGTGATAGGACGCGGAGCTACCGCCTATAATGGAGGACGATGAACCTGAAATCGCGATGCCCTACCTGCGGAACCGGAGCGGCGGCCCGGTGATCGAGGAATTGCCGGCGGAATCGGCCTCGTCCTCCGCCGCCGCCGCCGCCTCGGAGAACGAGGAGAGGGCTATTGTCCTTTTCAAGCCCGTGCACGGCCGTCTTCTGGGAGGGCCTTCCCCTTCGAGTTTCTCTGTTTCCGTGGACCCGGACTTCATCTCTGGGTTTAAAAGTAAGTAAACCCGGGCCCTCGCTCCTTCTTATTTCGTCGTGCTTCTCGTTTTTGCTGCGATGATTAAGTTTTCGTTGGACGATTAAGCCGTTTTCGTTTGTCTTGGCTGAGATACTCGGTCAGCTCTTTCAAGTTTTAGGAGGAAAATGGAGATGGTATGAACATGGTTTTATCTAGTATGCTTAGTGACTCTGCTGGTTGACATAGTGCAAGTGGTCGGCGAGCTTGGGCTTGTTTCTTTCTAATTTGGAACTGAGCAGTCGCTTGCAAATCCTAGTTTGATTTTATTCTCTAGTTTTATTTTGGTTATGGTAAGAGTGCCCTTATGTTTAGATTAGAAGCCTGAGAGGATTATGTGCTCCTATATGTCTTATTCTGATGTATTGCTGAACTGCTAATCTAAAAATTGTGCGGATGAATTTGTTTTTGTGTAAAAAGGCTAAAAATGGTGAAAGAAAATCTGCGCATACAAGCATTGTGGTTGTTGAACTTATTGATTAGTTGGATTTTGGATATAAACAATAAGCAGAACACGCAAACGGATACCAAAATTTGAGATGAGAACGTCTTTTGTTGTCTGGAACTCGATTATAAACCAGTTGAATGCATGGAGCAACACTGGAGTAGTGGATTTGAAGGAATTACTGAACAGTGGAAAAATTGTTGGCAATATGATGCAGGTCCACAAGTCTCACCACACAGTCTAAATCTTTAGGCTTCGCACTCAAAATTTCCTCAGCTGCACGCCTAGAGTATCATAAGAAGCACACCTATAAAGAATAATTGCATCCAACAATTGTAATTCCTAAACCGAATGCTTGCATAATTCAGATAAATATTGACTTTATTGAAAATAAAGAAGTACACCACATAAATAGTCTTTCTAAAGGTTCCACTCCTAGTGAAAAATAGGATAGCTGAAAACATGAAACATAGTCAAAATGGGAAACCTCCGAGAGGGAAGATCATATCCTTCTTAAAAAGAAAAGAAAATTTAATAAAATAGTAGTAATATTCAAATCCTAGCAGATATCCTCACTTATTAAACTTGAAAGAGAATCCTAATCCTTTAAGAAGCTCTTCTTTTGATTGTGAATCGGCAATGGTCCATCTGCACTCAAGTTTAGTAAAAATATCAACATTCTTTGAACAAATATCATCTTGTATGATTTTGTTGGCTCCATCATTCTCCCTTGGTCAGAGAAAATTCATCCTTGAGTTTTCAAGTGTGGAACAATTGAATTTATAGCTTCATCATTACCATGACGAGTTCTGTTCCTTGAGCAGTAAGAAATTAAATTGGGGCTTGTTTTGAGGAAAAACTCCTGATGTAACTTTTATGTGATAATCCAACTTGGAATGGTATCACAAGATCAACATCCTCAACTATGCTTCCTTGATCTTCACAACCACCTTGGACAGAATGTTGCTTGTCTTGCCCAATGCACCTTTACTGGACATTGATAAACAACAAGACCGAAATCTCCACACCAGAAGCACACAACTTTCAAGCCATCCTCCTTGCTTGATCCATTATTATTTTTTGTTGCTTTCGTGCATGTGATTCAACATCTTCCTTTGAGTTTGGATTCTTCTAATACTTGAAACTTGAACACCCCTACTGTTTTTAGATTGTGGAAGGACATGATCGGCATTTCTTTCTATATGTTGCATCCTCAGGACAATAAATAACTTTTTTATTTTCTTAGCGAGTTCATCAATCTTGTTGTTTGTTGCTCAAAACAACATTCATGATCTTTACCTAAAGTGTCCAACTCACGTGCTCACGTGTCAACTCGCCAACTTTGGGTTTCAACTCAACAATGAATAGACTCTCTAAAAGTTATACTCCTAGTGGAAATAGGAATCTCAAAACAAGAAATATAATCAAAATGGAAAACCTCTGTAAAGGAAATATCCTGCCAAAATAAGAAAAGGCAACTTAATAAAATCCTAATAATACTCAATCCTAGTTGGTAACTTCTCTATTAAACTTGAAGGAGAGTTCATTTTAGGATTGTGTGTCACCAATTGTCCATCTTCGCCCAAGCTTTTTAGAACACCAACCTTTGAATAAATATCATCTTGCAATGATTTTGTTGGCTGCATCAGAATGTTGAGTGTAAAAGTGGTTAAGTTAAAGTAATTGATGCTTAGAGGGTCCTCACTAAACAGTTTTAGGTGGAAAGGTAAACTTCTTCTAGACAAGTAAGGATCATCAATCAACAATCTCTGAGAAAGTCTCCTAATTATGAAAAATTTTGGAATGGGAAAAGGAAGACTGAAGATTCTAATAAATTTGTTAAGTGCAAAGCATTATTGACGACTGGAGAGAAAGAACAAAACCTTGTTTTCGTGAAATTTGAATTGTTGCAAATATGAACTTTTTTTTAGACCAGCACTTTCTCTCTTGATTTTTTGCTTCAGTACGATATGTGTTTCTTTGGCAGTATCATGATAAATTCATCGATTTTATTTCCATGTGCTCACAGATCAATTCTACTGGTCAAATGAGCCTGCCCATGAGAAATTGATTGAAGATGAGACAGGTGATGCAGAGACAAACAAGGGAGGTACCAACTGTATGGCCGTGGTCCCTTGGATTCCTTCTCAGTTTCCTTCTGCACCAGGCATTGAACTCCTCCAGCCTGAGGGTAGTGAGGCAATGGAGGCTGAGGAAATGGGTGACGGGACAATGGAGATTGAAGATGCAACTGAAAGTTATCTGGTAACTCAAGAACAAGCACACGGTTATGCCGGACAGAGCTCAAGTGAAGGATTTCAGCAGTGGCAGCAACCGCACTGTATGACGCCTCAGCCACCCCAGAGTGTCTCTACTCCACTTGTATGGTATCGGTAACACATCTATAATGTTACGTTTTCCTTTGAATTACTGGCAACAACTTCGGAGGATCTGCAGCTCAATGCAACAGAATAGCTACAACGAGAGACAACCCTTGCAACTTCTCCTTTTTGATCGGGAAAGTGGAAATGATATCTTAGTGGCAAGATTTTGTACAGGGGGTTAGGAGTAAAGATGTATAATGAGAACTCACGCGTGAGGGTAGGTGGAGCTCTGTTTTGCTGATGTGCCCAAGATTCTGGTCCCTCCTCCGCCGGAAGGGCGCTTCCATCTTTTGTGGCAAGCACTAGATAGTGATGTGATTCAGTTTGACACAATGGAAATGAAATATGGAGCATTTTTTAAAGTCGCATCAACGGGTGAACTGCGTTATGTACTTCTTTTCCTGGTGTGTGTTCTCCTCAAAGGGATGTTATCTTTGGTGTTAGCTCCTATTTGTGTCTGGTCCGGTCTGGTCTGCCGTGAGGTGTCTCGTCTCTTGATTCGATCCAACAAAAGTTTGGGAGTTCGACTAGTTTGTGTAAGGTGTAACTATGGGCTCGTTAAATAGTTGAGTCATGTTGAAATTGGATTGGACAAAAGAGGGATCTTAGGTCGTGTAAAAATTGATGAGGCCCAATTTTTTTTTTATTATTATTATATAATTGTATGTCTCATATCTAATTAAACTTGCATTCACATGGTACTTAACTCTTTCCATATTACAAAAATATTATTATATCTAATTAATTCATGATACTCATTATGTGAATACATCAAATTATAAAAGTAAATTAAAAAATGCTAGTAAGCAAAAAAAAAAAAAACGCAAAATCTAATAAATTATAAAGAATTATAAAAGTTTGCATGTTTTGTGGCGACACATACTTTGAGTGTGGGCTTTGTTTGTTCAAGGCAATTAAATCCTTTTTTATGTTGCCAAATTCAGTTTATCACTTAAATATATAATGAGTCGAAATAATATTTCCTTTTAAAATAACTTTCTAGTGATCTTGTGTGTGTATATACATATCTTTTAACAACAATTTTACCCGGGGCCAAATATAGACCCTTGCATAAAAACAAGTGTCATCTTATGGGACACTTGAGAGTTTGAACCTAAATTATACTTGAAAATTGAGACAATCTTGTGTGGCGAGTGAAAATTCGATGGCTTTTCGTCATGGAAACGCCCCCGTGTTGACTCTCGACCCGCGCGTTGACTGTTTCATCTACTGGAAGACGAAGGAAGGTCTAGACCCCCGGGCTGAGTTCTTCATCTATTGGAAGGCATGAGGGAAAAATTCTCGTCTCATGGAAATGGTGAGGTGGTAAGTTTGAAACTCTCATTTTGTGTTTCGGCATGAACCCTTTGTGTTTCTTTTGTGGATTAGCATAAGAGAGTCAAGTATGCATGTTCTTTACTCATCACGGGAACAGAAGCATCTGGATTTCTATTTTAAACTAGTTGCAAATCGAGGAAGGAATTTACTAATGGATATAACTTGAAAGAACAATACGACAAAAAATAAAAATAAAAAATTAGAAGAATAGGAAGGACTAAATATATTATGAGATCAAATAGATGCAATTTGAATTAACTAGGGGTGTGCAAAGTAATCAAAACCGCTCAGACTGTCTCGAACTAGATCACACAAGGCCAAATCAATGGTTCTTAAAGGAACAGGACCAATAGGTACCGGGCTGATTCCTTGTTCCAAATATGAAAGCTCGTACCCACTTGGATTGGACCAATAATATTGTGTATTCGTTTTTTTTTTTTTTTTGTCTGTCGTCGCCAAGAGCATACCATTTTGCATCAAATTGGATGGTGATAATGATGGGCACAAGATCATGATTGACCGAGGATCAATAAGCAAGGGTTGCTGGAGATTTGATCGCATGCGATTATCTACAAAAGTTGGAAAAAAAAAGTTGGAACATGATATTCAAATGGAGAGAATTTTGAGGAAAGAATTCTGAATCGGCTGGTGAGATATTTGAATGGAGAGAATTTCAATGGATGGATTTGGGAACAAATTTGACAAGGACTGGTGGCAACCGATAATCGGTCAATACCGAACTTGCAAGGACAAAATCGTAATTGATGCAGCAATGGAAAGGGGATTTTGATGGACAAAAATCAAGATGGAAAAAGTTCGTATCTGACGGTACAGTTTGGGCGATCTTCATACCCTCAATCCCGGATCCAATTCCTCTCCAAACCCCCGGGAGGGGGAAGGCAGCAAACGCCGATGTTGTCGGACTTGCGTTGTCGAGATTAGGAACGTCTGGAAAACCTACGAAGTGTTAGTCAATGATAATGACAAGTCTAATAAAGCTGATGGAGGTACATCTCTGCAGAAAACTGTCATGGTGGAGCACTAGAAGTCTTTGGGTTTGGTGCAGGTAACTAAGGCAGTGTTTGTTTGTATTCCCGTTTTTATTTTTGAATAAAAATTCTATTTTTTTATTTTTGGAACCGAGAATAAAAAAAAAAAACAGAAACAATAAACAAAAAATGGTTGTTTCTTGTTTTTTGAAAACAAATTCTCTCTCCACTCTCTTTTCTTTTCTTCTTCATTTTTCTTTGGTTGGTCGCCGGCCTCAGCAATGGCCGGTGACCGGCCGTCGAGGGCCGGCGACCTTGCCGGAGCGTCGCCAGCCCAGCCAAGGCGAGGCCAAACCTCGCCCAACCACGACGAGGCTCGGTCCCACCGGGGGCTGGCGAGCCTTGCCGTGGCTGGGCGAGGCCGCCAGCCAAAAGAAGAAAAAATGAAAAATAAAATAAAAATATTAAAAAATTAAAAGAAAAAAAAAAAGAACACAAATTTACCAAACATGTTTTTGTTCTTTTTTTATTTCAAGAACGAGTTTTATCAAATGAGTTCTTTTGTTCAAAAACTGTTTCTCGGAACAGAAATAGTTTTTTTTTTCTATTTATGTTCCTTGGAACAAAAAAAGAACAGAAACACAAATAAACGCACTTAAGCCAGCCATGTCATTAGGGGTGAGCGCGGTTCCCGGGTAGAATCGGGAACCGGAGAACCGAACCGGAGGTTCCGGTTCGGTTCCCGGTTCTTAAAGGACCGGTTCCGGTTCCCGGTTCCATTTTCCCAGGAACCGGCAATCCCGGTTCCAGAACCGGAACCGGAACCGGAACCGGAACCGGTCGCAGAACCGGAACCGGAACCGGTCGCGGAACCGGAACCGGAACCGGTTAGGGACCTTAGGGTTCCAAAAGGAACCCCTCCCCCGCTCGCCTCCTTAGCTCACTCACTCACAGTCACGAGACTCACCGTGAGTCACTCACGCATGACTCAGACTCACATTCATTCACACTCACAGAAAGTCACAACAGTGCTCTGAAACTCTCGCCGGACGCCTCGCCGCCGGACGCCGCTTGCCCTGAAGGCCACCGCCGTCGGACGCCAGTCGCCAACGTAGCTCGACGCCCGCATTTGCGACCCCTGCGTTGCCCCGAAGACCAGCAATCGACGATTCGACGTCCTTGCTCACAGTCACTGCTCAGCGCCGGACGCCAGCCGCCGGACGCCAGCCGCCGGACGCCGCTTGACCACCTCCTCTGCTCCACCTCTGCTGCAACCAGAAGCCATCGTCGGTTCGTTCCTGCCGCGATTGCTTCCTTAGGTCGTCCGATCGGAGCTGCTGGTCTCTGATTCTGACCCACGACGCCGCTGGCCCGCTGCTGCTGTCTCCGCCTCTACTCCCTCCGACGACCCGACGCCAATAGTTCAGGTACGTCTGCTTTCTGGATCAAGAACTTGTATCCCTGTTTTTCTGCCTTGGTAATTGATTTTCTTTTGTTCAATGAATGGGTTCTGGTTCTGGATGACAGCATATCCGAAACTTATCAATTGATTAAATCAATCATACGCTGCACAACCCACTTTACGATCTCCCATTACCGTGTCAAGGCTTTTTTCTGGAGTTATTTCAACTGTGCGTCAGTGAGGCTAAAAGATGAAGGTGAGATGCTTGGCATCTCGAAGGAGACGAGTATCTCATCTCTAATCGGGGTTGCATTAGGCAGTGTCCCATCCTGAGACTGGGACCATTTCTTCAACTTACTTGACTAGAAATAGCTTGACTGACCTTATTTTTTGTTACTTAACAAATGCTCTGTCTGGGGTACTCGTTTACAAAAATCAATTATATTTGTTTGCCATTTTCGATGAAACTTCACATTTAGTTTGCTTTCTAGCAGCATATAGCTCTCTCTCTCTCTATATATATAATATAATATCTTAAAGATTCATCTGAATGTGAGAGTCAAAGTTATAAATTTTAACCGAAAGCTCCATAACTAGTTCCAAAGTAACAATTTTAACCAAAGGCTCCATAACTAGTTTTCTTATAGAATCGTGCAAATTCATAAGTCAATAACCAGAAGTCAGTACATGGTTAGATCAAGTACCTACTGCATCTTTATGTTTCATCTGAATGTGAAAGCCCAAAGTTATAATTTTTACCGAAAGCTCCATTACTAGTTCCAAAGTTACAATTTTAACCGAAGGCTCCATAACTAGTTTTCTTACAGAATCATGAAAATTCATAAGTCAATGACCAGAAGTCTAATGTTGATTCCATTCAAAGATCTGTACATACTTCTCCTTCACGCAGTCCCTATCCTGGAAGTCTAATGCTGTCAATTGTGATGACTGTACTAGTCACCAATCTAAAGTCTCATGCATGAACATCAATGATTTTATCATTTAAGCTGTATATGAAATGTCTGCCATCAGAATGAGAATCCCATTAAATATGATGCCTAAGGATAAGATCTGGAAATTGTCTACTTCAAGAGATATAACCATTCCTGTTTTTCTGCATTAGCATCTGTTTGTCAGGGAAGCCTCTTAGTTGTTGTTTATAGATGCACATTTTGTTTTTAGCAACCGCCTGCACATTATTCTATAACTCAATTCACATTTTGTTTTGAAATTTCTAATTATATTCTATTATTGTTGTGTAGTGCGAAGTTAATGTATCAAGATAACACATCAATGGAGGTGGAGGGACGTGAGGAGATGACTCAGATTACGGAATTGGAGTCTTCGAACGATGAAATTGAAGAAGAGGCACCCCCTACCTCAAGTGCCACAAATAAGGTGCTTGGTTCTCATCTTTCCCATGATAAGAGATATACATCCGAATGTTGGAATCATTATTCGAAAATTAGTGATAAGGATGGAAAAATATATCAAGTGAAGTGCATTCATTGTGGGTCAATGCTTAAGTATCGTGTTGCTAATGGTACTTCTGCAATGAGGAAGCACTTGACCACATGTAAGAGGTTTCCTCGTAATCTAGATAAGAGGCAGAAATTTTTTGTACCACGTAATGTCAACATGGCTGGCAAGGCAGGAGAAGGTTCTAGTACTGGTAGTGTCTTATCGACATGGGCATTTAATCAAGAACGTTGTAGGCACATGCTTGCTCGGTTCATCATCCTTGATGAGCAACCTTTTTCCTTGGTTGAGCGTGTTGGATTTCGTGAATATGTTAGTGAGTTACAACCTCTCTTCAAACATATATCACGTTTCACGGTGGCAAAAGATTGCATGAAGTTGTTTTTATGTGAAAGAACTTCTTTGAAGAATTATTTTGGAAAGATTAATTCTAGAATTGCACTCACGACTGATACATGGACTTCCAATCAAAATCTGAATTATTTGTGTCTCACTGCACATTTTATTGATGAAAATTGGAAGTTGCATAAAAGAATCATCAACTTTGTGGTGATGCATAGTCACAAGGGTAGGGAGATTGGGAAAATGGTGGAGGAATGCATTGAGGAGTGGGGAATAGAAAAAAAGGTGTTGACAATTACCGTGGATAATGCTAGCTCGAATGATGTTGCGGTTGCCTATTTGAGGGATAAACTTTCGAAACAAAAGTCGTTGATATTAGATGGTAGTGTTTTCCACATGAGATGTACATCTCATATATTAAATTTGATTGTGAGAGACGGCTTGACTATGGTACGTGACTCCATTGCACGTATCCGAAATGTGGTTAGGTATGTAAGGAGTTCTCCCACAAGAGCCCAAGGATTTCAATCTTGCATTGAGAAAGAAAAGATCATTTATAAGGGTTCGGTAGTTCTTGACGTCGCCACTAGATGGAACTCCACTTACCTCATGTTAGACACTGCCATAAAGTTCAGAAAAGCTTTCGAAAGGATGGAAGATCATGATGCATCTTTTGTAAGTGAGCTTAATCATGAAACTCCTAGTGAAGATGATTGGGAAAATGCTATTATTCTTTCGGATTTTCTCAAAGTATTCTATGATGCCACCAATCAAATGTCTGGGACTTCATATGTTACTTCAAATGATTATTTTGAAGGGATAGCTCTTTTGTATAGAAATTTGAAAGATGCGATCAATGCTTCGGATCCTAAGCTTCAAGATATGGGTATGAAAATGAAAGAAAAATTTGACAAATATTATGGAAGCTTGGATAAAGTGAATATGATGGTATTGATTGCGGTTGTGTTAGATCCTAGAGCCAAGTTAAATTATGTGAGATTCTTGTATGGACAAATTTATGATGATGAATTGAAGATTGAAGAGATGCATTGCAAGGTGAAGCATACATTGGAGCGTTTGTATGAATTTTATGAGCAATCTTCTCTTATTTCAAGTGATCAAGATTTTGGTTGCCATAATTTGGGTACAAGTAGTAATAGTTCCAATTCCAATACCAATATAGGTGGTAGTGAAGGAATAAAAAAGCATAACGCCCAAGCTTGGAAGAAAATGTTTTTTTACTCGAATGAACAAGAGCGCGGTGACAACAAGTCCGAGCTTGATGAGTATCTTCAAGAAAAAAATGAAAAGGATCTTGATCTTGACATTTTGATTTGGTGGAAGACTAATGGCTCAAAATATAAGATCCTTTCCTTGATGGCTCGAGATATTTTGTCAATTCCTGTAACTACCGTTGCTTCAGAATCAACTTTTAGTACATCGGGTCGTGTGCTTGATGGCTTTCGGAGTTCTTTAACTCCAAAAGTAGTGGAAGCTTTGATTTGCACTCAAGATTGGTTGAGAGCCGTTCGTGTACCGCTTGATGTTGAAGAGTGTATTGAGAACGCAGAACAATTTGAGTCGGGTAAGTAATGTTTATATCTTTATATATTGTAATTCTTTTTGTATATATGATAAGTGAATATTTTATTTAATCTCTTCCTCTCTTTTTTTTTCAGATATGGTTGGTCTTAATGCGGAGATTATCGTCGATAAATAAAGTTGGTGGTGTCGCATTTGCAATGGGTCCAACGGTTGAGTCAAGCAAGGTTTTTTGTTGGCTTATTGATGAGCAACTTTGTTTGTCATAATCTTAATGCAAGCTCCTTTTATGTAATCAAGCATCTCCTTTCCTCTTTAGAAACTTCTTATTAGTTTTGATTATGTATGTCTAAATTCTTAACAGTTGGTATTGGTATGTTTGCTAAGATCAAAATATGTGGGAAGTTACCGTGTAGTATACGTGTAAGTTATAGTTTTTTTTAGTAACGTGCGCGTACGTTATAGTTTTTTTTAGTAACGTGCGTGTACGTTATAGTTTTTTTTAGTAACGTGCATTTACGTTATATTTTATTTTTTTTGGTAACGTGCGCATACGTTATAGTTTTTTTTGATAACGTGTGTGTACATTATATATATATTTTTTTTTTTTTTATAGTTTTTTTTTTGTAACGTGCGTGTACGTTATAATTTTTTTTGGTAACGTATTTTTTTGGTAACATGCATACATTATATTTTTTTTTTTGGTAACGTGCGCATACGTTATAGTTTTTTTTTGGTCACATGCGCATACATTATATATTTTTTTTGGTAACGTGCGTGTACGTTATAGTTTTTTTTTTAGTAACGTGCGCATACGTTATATATATATTTTTTTTGGTAACGTGCACGTACGTTATAGTTTTTTTTTTGTAACGTGCGCGTACGTTATAGTTCAAATATGAAAATAACGTTATATATATATATATATATATTTTTTTGGTAACGCAGTATCGCAAGATGCTATAGTTTTTTTTTTTTGTAACGTGCGCGTTGCTATAGGTCAAATATGAAAATAACAAAAAAACAAAAAAAGAACCTGTTGGAACCTGGAACCGACCCTGGAACCTGTGACAGGGTAGGTTCCAGGTTCTCGGTTCTAACGGGTAGGTTCCAGGTTCCTCATTTTGAGGAACCTGTACCCGAGGGTAGGTTCCAGGTTCCAGACGGAACCGAACCGGAACCTGGAACCGCTCACCCCTACATGTCATGGCTGGGCATCGCGTCAAGCTAGGTAGGATCAGTTTTATAGATCTGTCCAGTTTCAATTTTTCAAAACTGATTCTTAATGCTAATTTATTCAATAGACATGATATGGATGGGATTTAGATCTGCTTGATCTACAATTAGAATATTCTATATAAAGCTTTAATGAAGCACTAATAGCGCAAGCCTGTCACGGTAACTCCATTAATTGAGGGTGGGAAAGCCAGCAATATAGTTAAGCGGAGCCCATCATTCGCAAACTAATTCAAGATTTCTTGAAATCAAGATTAAATTGGAAATTGAATATGTAGACTTCCCTTACAAATCTAAACGATCATTGGTCCCGTTTGGTTTGGCTTTCCCAAGGGGTTTTGGATCCCCAAAGCCTTTTGGAGAAAATATTGCGTTTGGCAAACATTTTTAAAAGCTCATTTGCCAAATATCAACGTTCCAAATGTTGAAAGCCCAATGCTGGTCTGGACCTGTTATGAGCATTCGGCATTTTGGAGATGTAATTTCACTATTCACCACGTCGCTGTTTATCTTCTTCTTCCCTGCCCATCTTCTTCCCCATTCATCTTCTTCTTCCCCGCTTGAGAGTCGGGCTTCTTCGGCAGCCACCACCACCGCCTGGGGGTCGTGCATCCCCAGTGACCACAGCTTGGGGTGACGCGACCCGCGACCCAGGTGACGTCGCTTGGGTCACATGGACCTCAGGCGACGTTGCCTGAGGTCACGACCTCAAGCCGCCAGATATGGTGGTTCGGAGGTCAAATATAGCTGTCTAGTAGCTAGATCTGGCCTTTGCGACCTTAGACGACGGTGTCACCTGAGGTTGCACCCCTAGGTGGCCAAATTTGGCCGCCCGACAGTTGGCCGGCGGTTAGCCAACCGCCGGATTTGATTTTCAAATTAAAAAAAAAAAATATATATATATATATATTTATAGCAAAAGTCCATTACAAATGTGAGTTTTGCTAAGTGATATTTATGTTAAAGTTACCTTTCAATATTATTTGAAATTACAATTTACCAAACGATGTAACATTTCGGAAAACCCATTTACCTCAAAGGTATTTGCATTCTCCCAAAACATTTCCCCAAAACCAAACCAAACGGGCTTACGTCTCCGGGCACGGTGAATGCATTCATCGGAGCTTTTGAAGTTTTTTTTCTATGCCATGGGGGTCAACGGAGAATGACGCTGGAGATGTGAATTTAATCAACACCAAAAGCATGACCAACTCGGCAATCTCAATACGCACAAATAACGTGGCTTGACTTCTGTTTCTTAAGTCGTTACCTTATTGATTATTTATAGGATGCAGCACGTACGCAGCACCATAAGAGAACTTATCATAAAATTACATATTACAATTATATCAATTTAGTTATAAATCTTTTAATTTTGTCAATTTAGTCATAAAACTTTGAATAATTTGTCAAGCGAGACCAAAAAATCGTTCACATGGACACCCAACATAGTCGATTTTTGTAATTTTTTCAAAAAAAAAATTAATTTTTAATTTTTTTTTCTCTTTGCTTTTGTGTTTCATTGTGCCAGCAGCAACCTCGTGGCTGGGCAAAGGCCGGTCTCGCTGGGTCTGGTGAGAGCTTGGTGGCCTTCACTTATGGTTAACGGTGGCCCGGGTGAGGGTCGTGACCCTCACTAACCCTTGTCAAACACAATGAAAAATATAAAATAAAATGATTCAAGAAAAGATTAAAAAAAAATTTTACATCAGCACTGATTGTGTCACGTAAGATTGTGTCGGTGATTTTTGGCCAAATATAGCTAGATGTACTCCATTTAGATAAATATGAAAGGTTTAAAATTAAATTAGTCTAATTAAAATGTTTATAACTGAATTTATACCAATGCTATAAGTTTGAGACTTTTTTGGTACATTTTCCATTGTAGTCCTAAAACATTTTTATTTGGCACCAATTTGATCTTAAATTTTTTGACAATTTGTCAATTGAGTTATTCCAATCAATTTTTGTTGACATGAACGTTGATTATCCTACGTAACATAGTCAATGCAAACGTGGAATTTTTATAATTTTTATAATTTTTTATTTTCTTTACTTCCTGTTTCTCTATGGTGGTAAGGCCCTTGCCAAACCCGAGTGAGAGTTGCTGCTAACCCTCACCCAACACGATGAAAAAAAAAAGGCAAAGAGAAAAAAATTATAAAATAAAAATAAAAATAATTTTAGAAAATCGTGTGATTTTGAGGCAAAATTAGTGACTAAAACTTGCAATGGAGGTTTGCTACCTAATTCATGTGATTTTTTTTTTACTGGAATTGCGCTTTTTTGTAGGGTTAATATCCTCAAAAATCTCAAATAGGTAACAAATTTACCATAAACTAATTTTTTTACCATGAAAAGTCAAAAACTGGTACATTTTGATAAATTTACCCTAACTGACCATAAAAAACTCCAAGCTAGTATCCTTATGACAAATTTACCCAAAACTAATTTATTTGACTGCCAAAAATCCTAAACTGGTATATTTATGAAAAATATACCATCTATTAAATTATATTAATACCAAAAAAAACCAAAAAAATTGTACAACTGTGAAAAATAGAGAGTAAAATTCTAAATTGGTATACTAGTCAACTGTCATATGTCATTTAATTTAGTAATTTGACAGTAAAATTTAATGGAAACTAACATATGGTAAATTTGCTATAAATGTACTAGTTTAGGTGTACTAGTTTGGGGTTTTTAGTGGCAAAAAAATTAATTTATAGTAAATTTATTATATGTATACCAGTTTAGGATTTTTAAGGGTATTAACTCCCTTTTTAACAATGGAATTTCAAGGGTGATAGTAACAAAGAGTCGTGATAAAGGTTCATATGCTGAGAAAAATAAATATAGCGAGGATATGTTCAAATCAAGAGAACAAGGGACACAATAAATTGGCGGTAGTGATGACAGTGCCAAGGGTAATTATGGCAAGGGAGATGAAGTTGGGGGAGAGGAGGAGGAGGAGGAGGACGTCACCGTTGCACATGCCTATGACGGAGCGACAGGAGGCGACAGAGTTAATGGAGTGGCTTGGTCGCCATTGAAGACGAGTCCCAACTTCCTGAGAGTTTGAGCTTCAAGACAAGTGATCGCAGTTTTGGGATTAGAGAGAGAAGTGAGAGAGAATGTTTTAAGGTCAAGTAATCATTCACATCATACTTCATTTTTTATGAGAGAGCCATACATACACACACACACACATATATATTAAAATGTCATATAAAAAAAGTCACATGAGACGAAGAACCAAAATTTATCATTCGAGATATCAAAATAGTACTAGAGTGATTTATTAAAATGAATGTCATGCGAAAGTTTCGAAATTCCTAACGTCTTTTTTCTGACGTGATGATGAGTGTGACAAATGGAGCATATATATATATATGGAAGTGGGGCGCATGGGAAACTAAATGACAATTTGACAAACTCTCCGCGTGCGAGGGGCCTGATTTGACAATGAGAACCCCTAAGTTTTTGTACTGTTCAGGAAGATGTTTGACCCGCCAAACAAAGTCGAACGTGACTTTTGGAGTTTGGGAAATCAGTCATTTTCATCGATCTAAGAATTTTGAAAAAGTCTCAAATGAACAACCACGTCGAAGACGAATGACTTTTGACCCGGCCGGACAAATTCCACCACACGTTGGAAAGTTGTTGTCCCTAAAAAATCTCTTTTGCTAAAAAAAATAAGAGAGAGAAAAAAAAATCATAGAAAGTGAGGTTAACAACATTAAGAAAAACCCTAAATTTATACGCTTATAATTTTACCTCCCATTAGATGCTCTTAAATTTAGCCATCAAATTATTAAATGGGATTATATGTTATAGTTGATGATTGTACTGATTTTGTTATAAAATACATGAATCAATGAAATACATGAATGAATATTCATTATATTCATCTTATCTAATGTACTTATTATGGTACATTTGTATCATACTTTCTAAGTACATCTCCCTATACAATGAACGTTCATCTCCCTTATCCAGTACATGTATCATTCGATACATTGATATTAATGTTAAGTACATTCTTGTTCTCCTATAAATAGGAGTTTAGTTTTGATGTACAATCACAACTATCACAACATCCATCAGAATAAACAGTCACACCCTCTTCTCTGGCTTTCTCTACTATCTCTGGTGTCCCATTTTCTCTACTCAATCTTCTCTATTCTCTTTATTATATATTCGCAACGCCATATTTTACAACACGTTATCAGCACGAGGATCTACCGACTGAGTAAGTAATTTTTGCAAGCACGAGGATCTACCAACTGAGTAAGTAATTTCTGCAAGCACGAAAATCTACCGACTGAGTAAGTATTTTTTGCAAGCACGAAGATCTATCGTGAGTAAGTAATTTTTGCAAGGTGGGTATTCATTTTATTAATCATCCTATACTTCATCTTCTTCTATCAATTATTCATCTTTATTTTTCTTGGCCCGAAGCCAAATTTCAAATCTAAAAATATCCTTTCGCTCCTGAAGTGGCGATGGATATTTAGAAATCCTTCTAATTAATTTAAGGATTTACTTTTGCAAGGATTATGACAAATATTGAAAAGCCCAAATTCCACATCCTGGAAGTGAGTGGAAAGAATTATTTATCTTGATGCCTTGACATGGAAATGCACCTCCAAGGGCAAGGTCTCGCTAATGCAATTATAGAGGATAGAACCTCAAATGAAAAGGATAAAGCAAATGCGCTGATTTTTATTCACTGTCATTTGCATGAGAGCCTGTAGACTCAATATTTATCCGTTTGAGACCCTCAGATCCTGTGGAGGAGGTTGAAGGATAGGTATGATCATACCAAGATTGTTATCCTTCCTCAAGCACAATATGATTGGCAAAATCTCAGACTGCAAGATTTAAATCAGTGTCTGACTATAATTCTGCTTTATTTCTCGGCTTGAGTAATGCGGTATCAAACTCGCTGATGCAGAATTATTAGAGAAAACTTTCTCCACCTTCTATGCTTCGAATATTGTATTGCAATAGCAATATTGGCAACGTTAGTTTGCCACATATTATGAATTAATTTCTGTGCTTCTCACTGCTGAGCAAACTAATAAATTGCTGCTCAAAAATCATGATCTTAGACCTGCTGGCTCAAAAGCATTGCCTGAAGCACATGCTAACTTTGAGAAAAATACTGGCCATTTTAAGGGCTATAAGTGCAGGCAAGAACATAATCCTAGAAGGAATGGCAGGAAAATTAACTGCCCTATGAAATCAAACTTTGGCCTGAATCATGGCAAAGAAAAGAAGCCAAAGAAGGTGAATAATGAAAGTATTTGTCATCATTGTGGCATGACTAGGCATTGGTCACGTACCTGTCGTACGCCAAGGCACTTTGTTGACCTATATCAGGCATCTTCAAATAATACGGGCAAGCATGGTGAATCTCATGCCATTAAAATCAATCATACTGCCATAACCATTGTTGAGACCAATAATATTTCCATTGGTGAGACTCCTCTTGCTCCTGAAGTAGCAAATGCATCATTGGATGTCTCTGATTTCTTTGAGGACCTCTGATTACTTTGATGAGGCATTAGATTGGTGGATGATGATTTAAACTTCAAATTTTATGATACTTGACACCTGAAGTTGTCAATATAAATGCAAATGGAAAATACCGAGAAAAATGAAGATGTTTGTTTGCTTGATAGCGCAACAATACATACTATATTTCCTAGTAGACACTTTTTCTCGAGTATGACATTGCGTAAGGTGCAAATCCATACAATATCAGGTCTCGTTCCAATTATTAATGGTTTTGGGAATGCCACAATTATTTTGCCAAATGGCATAATCCTCCATATTAAGAATGCGTTTCTAAGCATTAAATCAAAGAGGAATCTGCTCAGTTTCAAAGATGTACGCCGTAATGGGTACCATATTGAGACTATTTATGAGCAAGATAAGGAATACATTGGTATTTCCTCTTATAAGATGGGCCTGAAGACCATCCATGAGAAGCTAGAAGCTTTTTCTATGGGTTTGTATTGTGTCATAATTAAGGCTATTGAAACCTACGCCACCACATCCTGGAGATTGGTAAGCCCTGATCAGTTTGGACTGTGGCATGATCGCCTTGGTTTTCCTGGCGCTTCAATGATGCGTATGATAATTCAAAATACAAAATGGCACCCTTTAAAAGATATAAATGTATTGTTGTCCAAGGATTATAATTGTGAGGCTTGCTCACAAGGAAAGCTCATTATCAAACCTTCTATAACAAAGGTTAATATTGAATCTCCTTTATTCTTGCAAAGAATTCAGGGTGATATTTGTGAACCAATACAACCATCAGGTGGACAATTTCGATATTTTATGGTATTAGTGGACGCATCCTGTAGATGGTCCCATGTTTGCCTATTATCTATGCGCAATGACACATTTGCATATTTATTTGCACTATTATCATATTCCAGCTGCAAATGCTCCAGCTAGGATAGCTGTTCCCGAAGGACAGGCTAAAATGGATTAAAATCCCCCGCACTTGAAGTGTGGTAGACTGATAGGATCAAAAGATACTGCTCCTCAAAAACGAAGGGGAAAGAATCAGGAATCCGCTCCAGAAGAGCCTAGTGTTGTGCTTGCTCTTGAAGAGCTTATTGCCCCTGAAGAGGCGCAAACCCATGAAAGGAACACCAATCCCGGGAATACTGAGAATTCCATTACATATTATAATGAAATTTGGGATCGAAATGAAATCATCATTGATGATGCTTTTGCATTCTCAGTTGCCCATAAAATTATGGATGATGATTGTGAGCCACAATCTATTATTAAATGTCGTCAAAGGCAAGATTGGCCTAAGTGGGAGGAAGCAATTAAGGCTGAATTAGCTTCCCTAACTAAACGAGAGGTTTTTGGACCTGTAACTCGTATCCTCGATAATGTAAAGCCCGTTGGATATAAATGGGTATTTATCCGAAAATGAAATGAGAAAAACGAGGTTGTCAAGTATAAAGTTCGACTCGTTGCCCAAGGATTCTCCTAGAGACCTGGGATTGATTATAATGAGACATATTCACCTGTGATGGATATTATTACATTTTGTTTTCTCATTAGCCTAGCAATCTTTGAAAGATTGGAAATGCGTCTTATGGACGTTGTGACGGCATATTTATATGGCTCATTAGATTATGATATTTATATGAAAATTCCCGAGGGATTCAAAATGCCTGAAGCATGCACTCCCCGCAATTTATTCTCAATAAAATTGCAAAGATCCTTGTACGGGTTAAAGCAATCCGGTCGCATGTGGTATCAACGCCTAAGTGAGTACCTAATTAAGGAAATGTACAAGAATGATCCTATCTGCCCATGCGTGTTTATTAAGAAATCAAAAACCGGATTTACTATTGTAGCAGTTTATGTCGACGATATAAATTTAATTGGAACTCCAGAAGAGTTAGCTGAAACTGCTGAATATTTGAAAAGGGAGTTTGAAGTTAAAGATTTGGGTAAAACCAAACTTTGTCTTGGTCTAGAGCTTGAGCATAAAGCAAATGGAATAATCGTCCATCAATCAACATACGTTGAAAGATTGCTTAAACGCTTCAACGTGGACAAAGCTCACCCATTGAGCACCCCTATGGTTATAAGGTCTCTAGATCCCCAAAAGGACCCATTTCGTCCTAGAGAATCAAATGAAGAGATAATTGGTCCTGAAGTACCATATCTTAATGCAATTGGGGCTTTGATGTACTTGGCACAATGTACGAGACCAGATATCGCTTTTGCGGTAAATTTATTGGCACGATTTAGTTCTGAGCCAACTCGGAGACATTGGAATGGAATTAAACATATTTTCCGTTATCTCCGAGGAACCATAGATTTGGGATTATATTATTCCAAAGATTCCACTAACTCTGGTTTAGTTGGATATGCTGATGCTGGATATAGATCCGATCCACATAAGGCTCGCTCTCAAACCGGGTATTTATTTTGTTATAACGGCACCGCTATTTCTTGGCGTTCTACTAAGCAATCGCTAGTAGCTACATCTTCTAACCACTCTGAGATTATTGCTTTATATGAAGCCGGAAGAGAGTGTGTTTGGTTAAGATCCGTTATAACGCATATTCATAATTCTTGTTGTTTAATACCGGTTACAAATTCTCCCACTATAATTTATGAAGATAATGCTGCTTGTGTTGCACAAGTCAGGGGAGGATATATCAAAGGTGATAGGACCAAGCATATCTCGCCGAAGTTTTTCTATACTCATGAACTCCAAGAAAGTCGACAAATTGATGTTAAACAGATTCGATCCATAAATAATCTTGCAGATCTTTTTACCAAATCATTGCCAACATCAACTTTTGAGAAATTAGTATATGGCATTGGTATGCGGCGAGTTCATAAGATGCAAGATTGATTAGCCCTAGAAGTGGCTATATGGCTCAATTGAGGGGGAGATATTATGAACTATGCATTACAGCATTGATATGAGGCGAGTTCACAAGATGCAAGATTGATTAGCTCCAGCAGTGGCTATATGTCTTAATTGAGGGGGAGATATTGTGAACTATGCATTGCAGCATTGATATACTGCAAGTTCATAAGATGCAAGATTGATTAGCCCCAGAAGTGGTTATATGGCTCAATTGAGGGGGAGATATTATGAAATATACATTACAGCATTAATATGCGGCAAGTTCACAAGATGCAAAATTGATCAGCCCCAGTAGTGGCTATATATACATTGCACTCTTTTTTCTTTTTGTCCGGTTTTTTCCCACAGGGTTTTTCCGGCTAAAAGTTTTTAACGAGGCAATTAATGCATCCATAAAAGGGAGATATCATAACATTTGTGCTCTGCACTCTTTTTCCCTTTTGTCCGATTTTTATCCCACTGGGTTTTTCCGGCTTAAGGTTTTTAATGAGGCAGTATCATTTGATGAATACAATGAATATTCAAGGAGGAGTGTTATAAAATACATGAATTGATGAAATACATGAATGAATATTCATTATATTCATCTTATCTAATGTACTTATTATGGTACATTTGTATCATACATTCTAAGTACATCTCCCTATACAATGAACGTTCATCTCTCTTATCTAGTACATGTATCATTCGATACATTGATATTAATGATAAGTACATTCTTGTTCTCCTATAAATAGGAGTTTAGTTTTGATGTACAATCACAACTATCACAACATCTATCAGAATAAACAGTCACACCCTCTTCTCTAGTTTTCTCTACTACCTCTGGTGTCTAATTTTCTCTATTCAATCTTCTCTATTCTCTTTATTATATATTCGTAACGCCATATTTTACAACAGATTTATAATTTTATTATAATTTTTGATGATATTAATCCATTTTAATGAAAATTAATAGATAATAAATTTGTCACAATTATCAGTTTAGAGGTTTTCTTGTAATAAAAAATAGTTTGGGATGGATTAGTTATATGTGCATCAATTTAAAAATTTTAATGATAAAAAAAATCTGTGATAGATATATTTTAATTTAAAATTTTTCGTTATATAATTAATTTAAAGAGAAACGAACTTTCAGTTATTTTGTCTCGTCGTATCAACAACTCACGAGCGACGGGAAGCGAACACGTCACGTCGTTGCGGCCGACCTCTGGGAACGCCATCACACCGAAAAGATACTTCTTGGAATTCTGCTTGTTGGGGGGTCTCCGGGGGGTGGTTCACGGAAGACACGTGGCACGAATTCGTCTCAATTTCAAACGATTCGGCAAAATACTGTTTTGCAGTGGAAGACGCGTCTCTTCTCAATGGCATGCTTTGCTTAGCATGCAAGCAAATTCCTGATGCTCCATGACGTGGGAAGCCTGTTCCCCACTTCAAACTCCGAATTCAATTAGACGACTCAAAACAGGAGGAGTCATCGACCCGAATTTATAAATAAACATTTTTCACTCGATTGACACGGTTAAAATCTTTAAGACTGAATTGATAAAAACGCAATAATCTTAAGACTTTTTTTTTTAAACAATTTTCCCAATTTTCACATGATGCACACCTTGTATTTTTTTGACATTGTTTGTATTTATCATTATTATGAAGGATTAATATCATGAACATTTTTAAACTAGTACAGCATTGAGAAATTTATTTTAAATTAATTTTTTTACTATAAAAAATTTAAATCAGTACATCTATAATAAATTTACAAAAACCCAAACCTCAAGTTGATACATTTGTAACAAATTTATTCTCAATTAGTTTTCGTTAATATTCTTATTGTCACATGTCATTACACTTAATAATTTAACGATACAATTTTAAAACAACTATCCTTACAAATATATAAATTTGAGATTTTTCGTAATATTCTCTTTATTGTTTAAGGGTGTCCATGACAAATTTTTTGTTTCTCTATTTCTTTATTTTTTTTTGTTTCTCGGACCATGTTTGAAATAGAAATCCATTCAGTAACGCAATTTTATTTTTTTCTATAAACTTTTTTTTATCATTTATTCTTGTTATCGTTCGCTCCTCACCTGTCACCAATGGGACGCCGAATGTCAACTATTTGTTGCTAGTTGCCCATCGTCGGTTGTCGCCATTTTAGAAATAGAAATTTTATTGTTATCAAAATAATTTTTATTTTAAAAATAGAAATTTTGAGTCATTATTAAATTAGTTTCTTGCTCAAGAACTCATTCGAAAATATAAATTGAAAAATTAATTTCTAACTAAAAATTTATTGTCGTTTTAGAAATTTTGTTGTGCACGTCTCAAAAAGTAGACCCATTATTAAAAGTTCAAAAGACGTGAGTTGTCTCGAAAAAATAGAAGTCCACGGGGGCAGGCTGGGCTCCATATGGTCTTCGGGAATGGAATAAATAAAATAAAATAAAATAAAATAAATAAAAATGATGGGGGAAAGGAAAGAAAATGAGTGGAAAATATTCCGAAGAACCGGCGTTTCCTTCCTTGATTTATTTGCATGAGAGAGACGGAGAAATTTCTCTCTCAAAAGTGAAAGAGATTCTTGATTTTCTTGAGGAGAAAGAGAGGGGGGGGAGAGGGAGAGGGAGAGAGAGAGGAGACACGAACGCGAATAAGGCGAGAAAGGTCGTTGACAAGGAAGGAAAGAGCGGCGAGAAAAGGTGAGACAGATTCGATCTTTGACACGCTACCCACCACCGTCTTCCACAGATCCCGATTCGCGAGGGTGGCGATGTTTCTGAGGCCTCTCACGCGTTGCATTTCCCGTGTCTCGCCGTTCATTCTCACGGGACTTGTCGGATCCTAGCTGTGTGCCGTGCGTGCTTTCGTTGTCCTCGTCTGTCTGTCTGTCTGTCGTTCGTTCGTTGCGATAGTTTCATAGACCTCTGCTCTGCGCTTTCGCTCGGTAATGTCCGCTCCGTTGGGTGTTCTTCGAATTTGGGTTGTGGGTTGTGAGCTTCGCTACGCGTCTCTGAACTAGATTCCTCGTTTTGTCTGTGTTTGATGATAACCCCTTTGGTCTAGCTGGGTCGTAGCTCATTCTCCATTTTTTAGTTAGTGGACTTCGATTTGAATTTTCTGTTCTGTGATTTTGTCGACCACTGGGGAGTTGGGAAATCCGATCCCTCAATTATAAAAGGAAGACAATTTGCCTTACGAGTCTGTCGTTGCATATATGTATGGGAGTTACGCGCATCTGAATTCCCAGCATATGTATGTACTCTTAATTTGTTTTCTTTTTTCAGGGTTTGCGTCTCCTCTCAGTCAGCACAAGAGTCGTTGTTCTGAATCAGCCCTGATGGAGTATGAAAGCCTGAACAACTGGATATGGGATGGACTATATTACCACCCGCATCTTTTTGGTGGATTCATGCTAACAGCGGCTTTGCTCGGCTTGTCTACGGGCTATTTTGGGGGCATTGGGGTCCCATCTTTGCCGCATTTGTGGTCGGATGTGGGCATTTTCCAGAAGAAGAAGCGCGGGAAGAAGCGTGTTCGTGTTTACATGGACGGATGCTTTGATCTGATGCATTATGGGCATGCTAATGCCTTGAGGCAAGCAAAGGCCTTGGGGGATGAATTGGTGGTGGGAGTTGTCAGTGACGAGGAGATCGTAGCCAACAAGGGTCCCCCAGTTCTAACCATGGAAGAGAGGTACTTCACTCAGAGTTATTGACCTTGCTTGAACCTGTGTTGTTCACCTTACTCCTATGCCATATGCTCAGATTAGATTGGCTGTTTTCTCAATTTCTTTTGTTCTGAATTTTTGGTGATTAAATGTAGATAACCTATTACCACCAGGGTAGTTGATCTAGCAGTGAAAGGGTTTCCTTGTCTTCCACAAGGTCATGAGTTCCTAATCAGCTGTTTTCTCATTGTTTTTGTTCTGAATTTTTGGTGATTAAATGTAGATAACCTATTACCACCAGGGTAGTTGGTCCAGCAGTGAAAGGGTTTCCTTGTCTTCCACGAGGTCATGAGTTCCTAATCGGCTGTTTTCTCAATTGTTTTTGTTCTGAATTTTTGGTGATTAAATGTATATAACCTATTACCACCAGGGTAGTTGGTCTAGCAGTAAAAGGATTTCCTTGTCTTCCACGAGGTCATGAGTTCTTAATCGGCTGTTGAATTTTTGGTAATTAAATGTAGATAACCTATTACCACCAGGGTAGTTGGTCTAGCAGTAAAAGGGTTTCCTTGTTTTCCCTGAGGTCATGAGTTCATAATTGGCTGTTTTCTCAATTGTTTTTGTTCTGAATTTTTGGTGATTAAATGTAGATAACCTATTACCACCAGGGTAGTTGGTCTAGCAGTAAAAAGGGTTTCCTTGTCTTCCACGAGGTCATGAGTTCCTAATTGGCTGTTTTCTCAATTGTTTTTGTTCTGAATTTTTGGTGATTAAATGTAGATAACCTATTGCCACCAGGGTAGTTGGTCCAGCAATAGAAAGGCTTTCCTTGTCTTCCACGAGGTCATGAGTTTGATTCACATCGCGAGTGAATTGCCAATCAACTTGTGTTGCCTAGTTGTGGCATATGTTGTGTGAAAGGACTTCCTGCGGGATTGTGCCGACTGGCTTGCAACCTTTGGGTTGCAGGTGATGCAACTGAACATTCTATAGAGGACATAGGACCCTTATGGAGGTCCCAGTGCTGGTTGACCTTTGCCACCCCTGTATTCATATAAAAACCTATTCTTAAAGCGAATCAGTTTTTGGTACTAGTGACATAGGAGGCTGAGATGGTGAGATTTTCCTCTTATGTGTTTCTTTCTCATATATCTTGTTCAAGATTTTCCCGCGTACTCTTGTTTTTCTACTGAAACTTTTACTCCCTTTTGATGATTCCTGAAATGTAATAGAAAATTTGGAGCATTGGAGTTGCTCGATTGGCCATTAGTAAAATCTATAGCCCTGAAGGACATCTACAATTTGAGAGTTTCATCTGGTGCATTCATTAACTATGTACATACTTCCATGGACATATCTGTTGTGCAATTGGCTATACTTTATGCTTGTAGATAATTAGGTGTCACGAAGTCAACAGATTGCTCTGTTTGGTATATGGAGTTCATTCTCTTGTTATCATGAAATTATTCTTGTCTAATCATGATGTTTCTAGGCTTGCACTTGTTAGCGGGTTGAAGTGGGTGGATGAAGTTATACCAAATGCTCCTTATGCAATAACAGAGCAGTTTATGAAGAGTCTTTTTAATGAGCATAAAATTGACTACATTATCCATGGCGATGACCCTTGCCTGCTCCCAGATGGAACAGATGCTTATGCCTTGGCAAAGAAAGCTGGACGGTACAAGCAAATCAAACGCACTGAAGGTGTCTCCAGCACAGATATTGTAGGTACTATATCCACTTAATCTTTCTCCCAGCATTATTGAGAGGAAGTACTCATTTAAGATTAAATACATGGTGTTTCCCAACAATGGTTACTCATTTTATGTTCAAATTTCAATGCATAAGGAGCAATATTTTAGCAAATGGTAATGCTAGAGAGCAGAATTAGGTTCTTTGGCTTTTGTACATGAGTACCTTTGCATATAATTCGTCACTGCCATGGTACAACTCGGCAAGTTGCAGCTATTTTTCATGCTGGAAATAAGAGTAAAATGTTGGTAGAGAGAGAGATGTGGGAGAGACTTTGGTAGCTGCTGGTGGCAAACCTCGATTGTAGATTCACTACATAGTCCTCTATACATGATAAAGTGAGTTGGAAATTATGCTATTTTCTGCATCCTTTGAATCTATTCAAAACATCATGTGAGTGATAAGCCTCACTGAAGGTTGGAGATTAGACATTTGAAACCCTTGAAATGGATAAGTGTTGGGGCCTTGAGTGAAGTAATATTCGCCATAGGCAAAGCTTCTCAAGATGAGGACGTTGAGCATTGATGAGAACCATTTTGAATATCTTGAATTGTATAGCAGCCAGCAACACTTTCCCTCTTGTATAGCAGCAACAAAATACCATTACATGCAGGTTTATGACAAGAGAAAGATAAGTTGGATACTCTTTCTTTGTTCAAATGATCCTCTTCTGCTTCTGTTCATTGTCCCTTTGCTGGTTTCAGAATTCATACTTGTTAGTTCTTATCTCTCTTTTTTAATGCAAGCTAATTGTTCACTTGCAGGAAGGATTCTTTTACTTTTAAAGGATACAAAACGCAATGATTCTTCGTTGAATGGAGAGCACCATGAATCTATATCAGAGGATGCCCACATTTCCCAATTTCTACCAACATCCCGCCGCATAGTACAATTTTCGAATGCTAAGGTATGGGCCATTTCTTTGTGAATCAGATTATTCTATCTCCTTATGATGTTGGTATTGCGAAACTCCTAATGACTGTCCAAGTCTATTTCACCTCCTTGTTCTGCCCAAGCTTGGCAATGCATGTGATGTCTCTGATAGTCAATGTTCCACCCTACATTAAAATCAATTCTTAACCCATTGACTGTCAATCTAATTGGTAGAATTCTCTTTCAGTTCAACTTGCAAAAGTTCTGTTGCAATGCTGGTGGTTTTGAAGCTAGCATATAATGAGTTTGCTTTCCATCCTTTGATGCTGGAATTTTTTATACCTCAGGGTCCCGGTCCAAATGCTCGTATTGTGTACATTGATGGTGCATTTGATCTTTTTCATGCTGGACATGTTGAGGTAATTTGGAATCTATGCTTATTTTTTGAAGCAATTTGTTTCTCCCAATTATATGTTTGCTTATATTGGTGCTCCTGTTTAGTGTTGTTGTTTAAACCCCATTGCCAACTGAAATTGACTCAACTACAGCAAGGAATTGCTTACTTAAAAAAAGAAAAAGAAAAAAAAGAAAAGGAATAAAAATTGTATCAAGAACACTTCCAATATAGAGTTACTGTGGGATTCAACTCTGCGATAAGCTCAGGACCTTGGCCAGTTCCCCCCTTAAGTAAGCCTAAACTAATTCTTCTGCTTAGCACGCTAATCTTAGGACAGAAATCAAACTCAGAATCTTGTAGTTTTGTCTATTTATATCCATATTAGAAAGAGTGTTCATAAAGATGTTTAAATTTTGCTGCTATTTTTGTGCATGGCAATCACTTTTTCACTTTTTTGTTGATCATGGTGATGCCATAGAAGTTGACTGAAACATATGGATTAACTGAACACAACGAAGCATCAACTTTGGTGTTCCATATAACGATGCTATTCAAATATGTTTTACCTGGTACTTTGGCCTTGATATAATCTCTTTAAAGTTCATGATTTCGGTCAACCTGGATGTGGTTAGTTAAACATTCTTTTTCTTCGCCAAAAATGAGAAAAGATAAACATTCTTTTATCCTTTTGTAATTTATGGGCAATTTCCTTGTTGATCACGACTTCGTTTAAGCAGAACAGTCATGATTTATGCAAATCAAATCAGATTCAAGGTTGAAAAATTAGGATTTAAACACTGAATGCTGTCAGATCATTGTCTGGTGATTCCAAGCAGCATTGAAGTTTGTAAATCGTATTATGTTTTGTTATTTTTGGAACCAAGTCATTTATATCTCATATGTTCTTGCTCAGATCTTGAAGAGAGCCAGGCAACTCGGGGACTTCCTCTTAGTTGGTCTCCATACTGACCACATTGTGAGGTACCATATGCTTGACTTTTGCTATCATTAATTCTATTAGCACCCGAACGGTGGCCTTTATTTCTTTTAATTTTAGCTATTTGGGGAACGTTACACAATTTAGTACATTCTGCAATAAGTGATATATGGGGGGTCAATTAAAAAGCTCCTCTATTTTTTATCCAGTGAACACAGAGGGAAACACCACCCAATTATGCATTTGCATGAGCGCAATCTCAGTGTTCTAGCTTGTCGTTATGTTGATGAAGTCATCATTGGTGCACCTTGGGAGGTTTCAAAGGACATGGTATGTAAAATATTCTCCTAAGTAAGGCCCAATTTCCATTAGATTATCCTTTAATTGCATATTTTTTTTGTATTTTTTTCAGTCATTCCTAGTTTGTTCTCTCCACTTTTAGTGGGTAAAAGAAATATAAGCGTCACAAAAGTTGATGCTTTAGTCAGGTGGATTTTAAAATCGAGGATCCTACGTGTACTTTAGCATTGACAATGTTGCGTTAACAAATAGCTTTTTTTGGTGATGATGTTGACATCTTTGTTTTATGCCATCCATTGTGGACTCCACTGATAGCTTTTGTTGGTGATGACGGAAACCTCTCTGAATTCTACTCTGCCTGTCTTGAACACCTTAATAGATTTTGTTGGTGATGACTAATACCTCTTTGAATATTATTAATCCACCAGTCCTGAACACCCAAATCGCACATACTTTTGGAGTAGAGAACAAGAATCTATTATGTTTACTAGTTCAGATTAATGCAGGGTTCAGAATCCTGATATTTTCCTTGTCAAAATAATTGGAGCTGTTGTAAGTTTTAGAATCATTTGATGCTGAAGTCTACTTGGAGATATTTTCTCAAAGAAGTAACTCTTCATTTGAATTATGGGCTAAGAAGTTTGTTCTGCATTGAGTTGGAACCTGGGTTATGTCAAGTCCAAAATGACAGTCAGACCCTAAAGCAAAAGACTCTGGATTTCACATGACGTATTTATGGTTGCAAAGTTTTTTTGTTAGTGAAAAAAGCAATCTTCCATGATTACAACAAGTTGAGAACTATTAATTGATAATACAATAGGATTCATATTTCATTTGTTTTTTCATGTCCCTACTAATTTTTTGACCTGATCAGATAACAACATTCAATATATCTTTGGTTGTGCATGGCACAATTGCTGAGTCCAATCCTTTGGCTCCGGTAAGTTGGTTTGTCCCCTTTTCTTCCAATCTACACATCAGATCCATTATTGAAGCGAACTTGTCTTGCATCATGCAGGTTGGAATTGATCCATATGCTGTCCCTAAGTCCATGGGAATTTTTCGGTTGCTTGAGAGCTCAAATAACATAACCACTTCTTCGATAGCCCAAAGAATTGTTGCTAATCATGAGGCTTATATGGTATGCTCTCCAATCTTCTTGTTCTCTTTGCATGCAGTGTATATGTGCAATGTTCAATCACTCTTGGCTCCACTATTTTCGTAGATATTGTGCTCGATATCCCTGCCTTTCCAAATTTTGTCCCCCTCTGTCCCTATATGTACTAACCCGGAAAAAGAAATTCTGTCTACTTAAGGTGAAATTATCTTGTAGAGTAGGGACTCCTGCCACAGGATATTAATTTGGCAAGAGCAGTCCTAGGATATAATCATTATATCACCGACTGGCACCTAAACTACTTAAGAGGGTTACAGCTATTGCATATAGGGCAAGTCGCTATATTCAGGAGCTAATCAATGAAATTGGGTAAATACAATGTAACCATAGCTTGGTGCTTTACTGCTCTGTTCTTTTCACATATTTTTGTGTTTAATCTTTTAAAGTACTAATGTAGTCGACCTTTCTTTTCTAGAAACGCAATGCAAAGAAGGCAGAGAGTGAGAGGAAATATTATGCAGAGAAGAAGTATGTAGCAGGCGATTAGCTTGGATTGTTGATATCGGTGGTTAGTTCAGTTGTCCACACCTGCCAACCTTAACCATTTTAAGGATGCCTATTATTACTAAAGACGAGAGATGCAATTAGCATATACCTAGATTTGTGTACCCAAAGATGAAGAGACGCGATCAACATGTACCTAGATGATAGGAGAATAGAAGAACATACGAGATTTTACAATTTGTCAACGCTTCAACCAGCAATGTTTGTTCATCTTGTTGTAACAATATTCTGAGCAGAGACAGTGAAACATATCAACTTGATCCGATAATTCATTTTGCATATTCATGGTCACTCCTTCAGTCCTATAAATGGTTCTGACTTGTATTCCCAGTCTGATGCAATTTTGCCAGTGGAATGCCCGCTCTTTTCAAGAAGTTATTGCAATCTTGAATGATCTTGAATGCTGTGCATTTCATCGTGATGGTTGAGTTATGTTCATTATATTCTATATCAGTGTTACTTTTAAGATGCTTATTCACTATGGTACATGTAAATGTCAATGGCGTATGAGCAGAATTTAACCTTCAAAAACTCCTGAGCTAAGAATTGGACGCTTATAGTTGCCATTTTAGTACTTGTTAGATGCTTGTTTAATTTGGTACTGTTCGGATGCTGCTAAGTTAGCCGTGTAAAACGTTGGAGCACAAGTTTTACAACCCTCTTTTGGATTGTACTGTGAACAAATTGATGATTGTTGGATGCAACTAGCTCGAGGTATTCTACAACCATGATCTTTTTGAAAGTTGCAATCCTCGATCACCCAACCTCATATTTCTCTTGTTGGGGATTGAAGCACTGACCTCGCTTCAAGTTCAATCCCCCAATCCGTGAGCTATGTCCACTAACCCAGCTGTTTTTAATCAAAGCTGACTTTTAGATGTCAAACATAAAGCAAAATTACCCCCTTTGATCTTTTGGCTCTTATTTTCCAATTTTTAGTGAAATGATGGAATCACAAACATGGTCTTCCTTTAAGTTTCCCTTTTGATTAATCACTATAATTGGATCTGGAAATTAATGTTATGGTGTGTGTTTGTTTCACTAAAAATCTCATGATAAAGGAAAATATTATTCATGAAAATCACTTTTAACAAGAGTAGTTAATTTTCATTTATTTGATGATTTATGAAAAGTGATTTCATTTTTTGTGATAGGGTAAGTCATATTCTCATTATCTAAGCTTGTTTTTAGTCTATAGAAAACATTTTCCATCATCCAAATATGGGATAGTTGATAAATAATTTTCCACAAATAGTTCTCTTTCAAACAAATGGACCATTAAAGAGCGGTAGTAATTTCTACTTCATGTTGCTAAACATTGCAACTGGAAACCTACTGCTTCAATTACTGATTGTAATTTATGAACGACAATCGTAATTCATGATTGTCAATGTAATAGTATCTTTTGACAAAAAAACTGTAATAGTAACTTACTAAAAATAATTTATATCGTAACTAAAAGGAAAGGCAATAAGTTTTCAAAGGGCAAATTGATAGATAAACTGGTTTTTTTCGAACGATAATTATGATTTATGATATGATAAATATGGTATTATATAAGGAAAGGTAACTTAAGCAAGAGAGAGGTTTAATACGAACCAGAAAGGTGTAGTATGGACAAGGACAAGAAAATCTCTATACGAAATTGAAAGCTCCGTTCAAAACATTACCTACAACAAAATGAGAAATATTACCACTTAAAGAACATATTGGCAGCAATTAAAGAAAAACAAAATTATCTTATGCACTGAAAGAAAAAAACTTATGAATGTAATTAGTTTTTATCAAAGATACGATGAAGAATTCTACTATTTTAGGAAAAAAAGTTAATTTACGAAAATGAATCTTTTCTTAAGAACCGAAAGAAAGACTTCCCGCACGTGACTTGATTTTTATAATAGGATAAATTCTTACTACTTTAGCACTAAAATGGTACTTTATGTAATGAAAAGTTATCTTACGAAGTTGAAAGAAAAAAATAGCGATAATGTCACAAATGGTCCCTATATTATTACTTAATGTGCAATTTGGTCCCTGAACTTTCGATCGACTCAATTTGGTCCCTGAACTATTGATAAATGTCCGATTTGGTATTGATAAATGTCCGATTTGGTCCCTGAACTTTCGATCGGCTCAATTTGGTCCCTGAACTATTGATAAATGTCCGATTTAATCATTCATTACTGTTTTTCCTTTCTTTTTTCTTTTTCCTTTTTTTTTTTGGCTTCTTCTCTCTTCCCTGCTCCGGCGGAGGAAAGAGAGAAGAAGCAAAAAAAAAAAAAGGAAAAAAAGTAACGAATGACTAAATCGGATATTTATCAATAGTTCAGGGACCAAATTGAGCCGATCGAAAGTTCAAGGACCAAATCGAACATTTATCAATAGTTCAGGGGTCAAATTGAGCCGATCGAAAGTTCAGGGACCAAATTGCACATTAAGAAATAATATAGGGACCATTTGTGACATTTTTCCAAAAAATTACGAACTACATTAGTTAAGGATGATACAATTGGAAATTTTTACCGCTGAAGGATCAAGAAGGTAATTTACAAAGTCAAAAGTTATCTTATGAACCAAATTGAAGAATTATGTACATTACTTATTGTTTACGATACGGTAAGGAATATTACTAGTTTATAGACAAAATCGCAATTTACGAAATTAAAGATTATTTTATGAAACCAAAGAAAAGAAAAGCTTATGAGTCTCATTAAAAGTTCACGGTACAATGATAAAATATACTACTAATGAGTTTTATTGGGTATTTAAAATACAAAGTAATTTACTACTTTAGAAACAAAATTTACGAACTTCTATTTTTGTTTGCTAACTACTTAATTTATCATTGCTTTTGGCATTTGTGATCATTACTAAGAGTAATTTACCTGTTCAATAACCTTTCATAACTTTGCTTGGGACGAGGTCTTTTGGCCTGAGGCTCGTAATTTCCCACAAAATAAGTGATATACTTAAGATAATAGTGAAACTTCTTTATCTCCTATCGTTAGTAAAACACACAAAGGAGCCAAATTTTCCTTTACAATTTGTGAATTTCTATGAGTAAGTAATTTTACTTCATTGTCTTGATTGTCCTCGATTGAAAGTAAGTTTGATCAATTTGCATAACATGGCCAATTTAATTTTCTCAAATTTTTATTATTTTTTTCCCTTTTTTTCTTTTTTATTTCCTTTTCTTTCCCAACTAGGGGCTAGTGACTCTCACATGGTCTTGGCGAGGGCATTGTGGCCCTCGCTCATGGTTAGCAAGGGCTGCGATGCCCTCCTTTAGACCAAGCGAGGGACGCTAGCCCTTGACAATCCACAATTAGGAAAAAAGAAGGAAGAAAAGAAAAGAAGAGTAAGAAAAGAAAAAGGAAAAAAACAAAAAAAAAGTAATAAAAATTTCAAAATAATTTAAAAATATATTTATATTAGTATCAGTCATGTCACGTAGAATGACCGGCATTCATATTAACTATCTTTGGTCAAAATTAGCCAAAATGATTCAGTTAATATTAATGTAAAATGTTTATCATTTAATCGATCAAATTGAAAGATTTTGGACTGAATTGGTACAAATATAATATGTTTATGATATTTTTAATAATTTTCCCATCATGTTAGATGTGGGACTAGTTTAATAAAATCCGTTATGAGACATAAGAAATTCCCAAAAATTACACATTTCATTGCACAATCAAACTTTCTAAGCACACCTAATCCATTCATGTGCAAAAGGAACCCTAAGGTACAACCAAAAATCAAACGGAGCGGCCGATTGCAGGCCAAAGAATCGATTGAAAGAAACGACGTCAACCTGTCAGGATACGATTCCCTCCACCTAAATTTCATTAATTAATTCAATTATTGTCGTGACGAATTCAAGAACGGGTTGACTCATGCAGCACGTGCGACCCTGCTCTGTTTTTCTGCTTCTGAAGATTAGCTCCCGCCTGCTATTCTCAGCACAAAAGTTAGAAGAAGGAACACAGATCGGTCGGAGACTCCACTGACACAAGAGATCGATCGTTGGCCGGAGGTTCGAGGCCTTCGCAAATCCCCATCTACCTACCTTGGACGTTGCCGCTGGATGATGATGTTTCTGTTCAGGTAGTTGGTTGCGTCGCTTGTTTCGTCGTTCCTTTCCAGGCCGCGATCCGCCATTTATTTCCTCGCGAACTTCACTTTCAGCATCATCAGTTTCCGCATCTCTCTCTCTCACACTCACTCAACAAGTTCTCACTCCAGACTGGCCATGCCATCTCTTCCTCCCTCGCTCGTCCTGTTTCTCCTCGCCGCCATTGCCACGGTGGCTTCTCTCGCCTCCTGCTCCGTCATCGTCAAGAACCTGCCCGGGTACTCCGGCGACCTCCCGTTCACGCTCGAAACCGGGTGAGCTGCGGATCGTGGGTTTCTTCTTGTTTTCGCTCTCCTTTCTTTTTTCCATGAATGGTGAAACGATGAGTTCGCTGCGGTGGGGAATGTGCGTGTGTAGGTACGTGGGAGTAGGTGAGGACGAGGTAGTGCAGCTCTTTTACTACTTCGTGGAGTCGGATAGGAACCCTTCCCAAGACCCTCTTCTTCTCTGGATCGACGGTGGCCCTGGCTGCTCCAGCCTGGCCGGCTTCTTCTTCCAAAATGGTACTCTCTTCCTCCCTCCCTCTCCAATCGAACCATACTCGAAATTGTTCTCGCAATTTAATTCTTGTCTTCGAAATACTGCATTGAGTAAACGGTTAATACCACAAAAAAGAAAATTAGTATATTTATGATAAATTATACAAAACAATCCAAGCTTAAAGTTGCCTCTCTTGTCGGCGACTCGTGTCTTGGAAACCATGTGAGCGTCACTAATTAGCTTTAAATACCGGGAACGGTATACAGCCATTAGTGTTTTACTGTGAAAGAAACGGACGGCGTATTTAAATATGTCTCCGTACATTAACATATTTTGACAAGTCCAAATGTATAGTTGACTAAGTATTTGAAAGCCCTAAACCGCCGACATGGTCTACAAATCTAAAATTCATCTAAACCATGAAATTAATGTGTTGGTGGGATGCATCCGAAGTTTAATGATTCGTTTGTAATTGGATGTGTGCACTCATGCAAGTGTACTATTAATTTGTATACCGCTAAACACGTCATTGCTATATTTGCTCGATCCATCCCATTTGATAAACATATGGCGTTCATCCAACATATGAATTTAAATCCATCTAAATCACTGTGGTGCATGGAATTCAATTGGATTTGATGATTTTAACGTAACTTGACTTGATGCTCGATGCGGATATTATTAGTTTTGCGAGAAAACTCTGTTTATATTATTTCTACTTGACCATGTAACTTGGTTGTGCTTAAGGAAGAAACCATTAGAATTCAGGCAGCACTATCTTTTCTCGGACAACAACCTAGACATGGTTGAAAGGTTGGTAGAGAAGTAGAGAAAATTTTGCCATTCCAAACGGATTTAAAGTTGTCGGAACTATTTTTCTTGTTGGCGAGAGAAGGTGTGAGGCTATTTTAGTTAGGTCCGAGGATGTTTTACGAAAGCTTTTATATTATGGATGGATTTGGGTAACCAATCGAGCTTGACCTAAAAGTCCGGCACGGGCCTGCCTATCAATCACCTCTGACAGGCTGTGGGTTAGTTTCATTTCAATAATGGATATAAGTTTAATGCGTTAGTAAGATGAGTCATCGAACATGTATCATTGTTGGTATGGGTAGTTTTATTTTAACAAGTAACTAAGTAATTTTAACAGTGAAAAATGTAGGAAGTTTCATTAGATCAAGAAAAGTATTGTGTGTTAAACTAATACAAATTAACCCAATAAAAAATTTAAAAAAATTAGAAAAACTGAATTCCAGTCAACTAAGGCCTTCCCTTTTCCACCAAAAAAATAGCAATGCTTGATACTACTAAACCCTTATATTCGGCTAATACCACGAAAAACCCTAAATTAGTACATTTATAACACATTTACCCAAAAACTAATTTTTTTATCATAAAAAACTCGAAATTAGTATACTTATAACAAATTCACTTTCTATTAATTTCTGTTTAACCATTGAATTGCTAAGTTGAATGACATGTGTGTACTAGTTTTATTATTTTTCGTGGTATTAATTTAATTTAACAAAACTAATAAAAGATAAAATGTCACAAATGTATCAATTTTAAAGTTTTTATGGCCAAAAAATCAGTTTTTGATGAATTTGTCATACATATACCAGTTTGAGATTTTTGCAATATTAACCTTATTATATTGTAAGCTACATCAATCATTTACTTAATATTTATATCTTGCCTATCATTATGATTAATTATTATACTACTTATGTATTATGTGATATGTCCAAATAAAAATAACCAATGATCAGATAGCAGATTGGGCTGTTAAAGCGCATGATGATCACTTGATCAGGGTCTCCATCCCAACTGATATTCTACCCTCCATTCCATTGGGCCTTGCTTTGTTTTGATGTTTCAATATGCACTTGTTTCCAGTTACTTAATGAAATGAGAATCCTTTTTTTTTTTTTGTGACCAAAACTGCAACATCAACTTTTCTTATGATCTTCTTCTCCTCTACATTTCGCAGGTCCACTAAATTTTCAGACAACAGGTTACAATGGCAGCTTACCCTCTCTCCATCCCAATCCATATTCATGGACCCAGGTGTGCAAAAAACCCTCAACTTCCTTGAGCCATCATTGATTTACTACACATAAAGCGAACTGCACCCATCCCTTGATCGGCGGCGGGGTCACAAATTATGGACATCACGCAGATGCAATTCCATAACCTTGTGATCGGGACATTGATCAAGTTCCTAAAGTTAATGTCGTTGCTGCCGCCGCCACTTGTAATTGCTGTTGTTCCTGTCTTTGTTCTAGGGCATGAACATCATATTCTTGGACGCACCTGTGGGGACGGGGTTCTCTTACTCGACCACCACCGACGGCTACAACGTGGATGACTACACTTTTGTGGCGCACAGCTATGAATTCATGCGAAAGGTTCGGTTTCATTTGCCTTTTTTTTTTTCTTCCATTTTTTTATATGTTCGTGTCCGTCGTTTTATGAAGATTTTCTTATGCGGAATTTATTTTTTTTTTAATAAAAAATTTGTCCTTGGTTTGCTATGGCACAGTGGTTTGTAAATCATACGCAATTTCTGGAGAACCAGTTCTACATCGGTGGCTCCTCTTATTCCGGAATGGCTGTTCCTATGCTCGTTGAAACGATATTGGACGGTAAGTCGTCGATTATTTAATGTCATTGATAGTCCCTATGTTTTCATTCGAAAATCAAAATTGTCATTCTATTTCTTTTTTTCTTTTAGTTTAAAATCGTCAATTTACTTTTTAAAAAGCGTCACTAGTTACTCTTGAATTGTTCCAGTGATGGGAATTTGCTGACGTTACATTACCATCATTAGAAATTTGCTGATGTTAATTCCTTCTCTTCATCTTCTTTGTCTCAACTTAAATCTCATTAAATACGAACCGAGACTTGTAAAATCTAGAACACTCAATAATGCATAACCTCTAATTCGTGAATACTCGAAAGCCATGATTGAGCTCGATGGAACTTGAGTGGCCATGGCCATGGCCATGGGCCCAAAGGAGCTTAGAACCTCCGGTAGCCATATATTGCAAGCTTGACGAAACTTGAGTGTCCGTAGCCAGGCTCAACGAAGTTCAGAAGCTTGAAGAAGTTCAGAAGCTTCGAACTGCCATGACTGCTTGCCACAAGCATGACCGCTTTTTAAATTTTTATGGTAGCTGATGTGGCGCCTTTTACAGGCCAACTATAAAAATTTGGTGAATCACAGGAGGATATGTATACTCCAACGTCCAACTCAATGATCCGAACGTCCACGTCAGCAAAAATTCACTTGCAATGGAACAAGTACAATGATAGGACTAATGTTGGGACAATCTAAAAAGTAGAGGGACAATTTTGAATAAGTTAAAAAAAAAAGCACAGAGATCAGTTTTGATTTTTGAGTAAAAGTACAAACACCATTAATGGCATTAACCCGTTATCTAAATAGGTAAAATTACCCTTTCATCATGTTTTGCATCCGAGATGAACATTTTTCCTCTTTAGTTGGATTGGCCACTTAGTCTAATCACATGAAATCGCACTCTTCCGCTTATGCTGGAACGCTTGTTGGCACTTGAAAATAGTGTGCTGACAGAAAGAGTAGGTTAATGTAGAGAGTTTAGGACTAAATCATCTTCTTTTGGCAATTTATTGAGTGTACAAATGCAATTTCCCCAATTCTTAACTAGTAGAAATCTACCCACTCCCGGAATTGACTTTTTGCTTCGTCTATGTTATATAGGAAATGAAGCTGGGAACGAGCCAACGATCAACGTGAAGGTTTTGAATCTTTGCCAGCTTCCTTTCAGTCCCTAAAAAGTTGACTGGCTGCTTTGCTTACTTATTGTCAAAATCTTAATGAAAGCTAACTCCATCTTTGTGGTGGTGAATCAATAGGGTTTCCTGATGAGCAACCCCGTGACGGATGCATTCATAGACGATAACTCAAGAATTGAGTATGGCAATCGGATGGCGCTCATTTCAGACCAGCTTTACGAGGTAAAAAACATAGGGTTTCGCCACTGCTCGTCGATGAGGTTAATCTTGCACTTGTGTTGATCAGGGCACATGGATGATCCTTTTTCGCTAAAGCTGATACTGACTGGGTGCTCAATTTCATGATCCAGGCGGCCAAAACAAACTGCGGTGGCGACTATGTGAACGTTGGCGATGAAAATCTTCAATGCGTCGTTGATCTGAATGCCATCAACGAGGTATTGCTCAAACCTTTAAAAGAAGATTAAGAAACTAATGACATGTTATGTCCATGTATGCACTTCTTTCCCCTCTTGTTTCCGGTGTCGGGATTTTAATCCCGGTCTCGCACCTAGGCCGTGCATGCCTATCTTACCCTGCATGAAGGACATTTAATTTTAAGCCTTCAATCTGGTGTTCATTGAGATGCCAATCCGGTCAGGCTAACTCTCCAATCAGCAAGCGATTGGATTCGCAGTACAAAACACGAGCGGGATTTTGGGGGGATTGTAAAACTTATATGCGGATGGAGGAAACTCTGCGATTTACCAAAAACTCTGGTGGACCTTGTGATTTTTGCAGCTCACCAGCAAAGTCCTGACGGTCCACATTCTAGAGCCGGATTGCAGCAACGCCCTGCCTGATCCACAAGATGACGCTTCTGTTCGAAGATATCTCCAGGAAAACGCCACGGCCGCATCCACGGACGACCCCCTCAAAGGTCCTGCGCTCTGGTGCCGTGTATGTCCCTCCCTCTCTTTCATTTCTTGTTTCTACGATGAAAAATAAGTTAGTTCCGAACATAAATTAGCAAGACTTCGCTAGATACATCAGATCAGTCTAGGAATGATACGAGTACGTTCCCTTACAATGGGTCAGGATCATTTCTCTTTGCTGGGGGCATTGCTGGGCTAGCTTCTTCTTTTGATCTCCTTTTTTTGATGATCAGAACTACAACCACATGATCTGCTATATCTGGGCAAACCTTGCAAGCGTCCAAGAAGCACTTCAAGTCCGACCGGTACATTCACTCTCTCTCTCTCGCTCTCTGTGCTCCTTTCCATCATCGACAAGAAGATGCATAAGCTGCTTTCTTGTTAACAAACATCCATCCACACACCTTCGCACATGCATGATGCACTGATTCTCAGCAATACAATAGTTCATTCAATGTCCCTGTTGCCGAGCAGGGGACGAAGTCCTACTGGCCATACTGCAACAGCACGTTAGCTTACACCAAGGTCGTCAGCAGCGTCGTTGATTATCACAAGAACCTCACCAAAGAAAACATACGGGGTCTCATCTTCAGGTACCGAATGGCATTTTTCCACGGGTCATTGACGAGAACCCCTTCAGATTTCAAATCCCTCTATTACTTCTTCACTTCACTGTGTATTAATTTGTCTTTCTGGTGCAGTGGGGATCATGATATGTCAATTCCGCACATTGGTACTCAAGCGTGGATAAACGCTCTGAATCTTACTTTAGATGAGAGCTGGAGAGTGTGGTCTGTAGATGGCCAGACAGCAGGGTATGTCTTTCAGCTTTATCTTCAGTTTCTTTCTCAATTGGAAAGAGGAGAGAAAGAAATTAAATGAGCTCATGTTCGCACGTGTGAGCGCTACATGGCACCATACATAAGAATATCAAAATAAACAAGCATACTCTCAAAGTAACCAAATAATTGGGCCACTTTTCGGCACATTTCCTTTGCAGGTATGCCAAGAAGTACATTAAGGATGATTATAGCTTGACGTTTGTCACAGTCAAGGCAAGAATAAAAAACCCCCTCACTCAAATTTTCTTGTGTCATATATCCTAATTGAAAACACGTGAAGCATTCAAACATAAACTTACTTGACTTCTCGGGGTGTATAACACAGGGAGCAGGACATTTCGCAGCTGAATACAAGGTCAAGGAGTGTTTTCAACTGGTGGATAGATGGATGGCTTACTACCCCGTGTAAAAGTAATGTTAAGCTAAGGAGACACTTTGTGTTCAACAGCATTAGTGATAAAGCTTTTCTCATGGACCATGTTCTAACAGGATGAATGTTGACACCTAAATTTTGACGGCCCATTTTAGAAAATTAGGGATTAATTTTATTAATTGCATAGCGCATAGATTTAGGTTGGATTTATTTGTTTTTTTACTTTATTATGGAATCGGTGGCGGATAAATTCAAATTAGTTGGCCAAGCCTATTTTTAAATGATCAGGAATTATCTTGTGAGAAAATAAAAATTTGAAATTTTCCGGGATAGGGCAAGTGGAAAAAACGAATGTTACGAAATATTGCAATTTGGCTTTTTAGGATTTGGAATTAAAGAGTAATCTTATCGAAATCTTGGATCGTTATCAATAGGTGAAAATTTTGTAAAAAGATTTGCGAAGATTGACTCGAGGAATTTTGAAAATCCAATTCCTCTCCCTATAAAAGGCCATGTGTGCGAGAGGTTTAGGGGGGGTTGGCTTTTCTTTGGAATCAAAGAGAAAAAAAAACACAAAAGAGGAAAAGCAAGGAAGTCATCCGTACGTGAAGGGGTGGAAGAAAAGTCAAAAGTAAAAAGTAAAAGTGAAAAGGTAGCAGCAAAGAGAGAAGGAGGGGGCGTCACTGTTCATCGTCTCCTTCGTGCAGCCACCGCCGAGTCCCGCCTGCAACGAGCCGCTCCGCGCTGCCCCGCCTGAGCTGCTCACCGCCGCATCCGTGCTCGCCCTTCCGCCCTCGACGCCGCACCGCCTTTCGCGTCCACCACCGCTGCATCGCGCCCCCCGATTTGCGCCACCCGAGCGTCGCTACTACTCCTGCAACGAGCCGCTCCGCGCTGCCCTGCTTACCAGATCTCCCCGTGCTGCGCGACCCACGACTCTGGTGACCCTTGTCGCCGCGCCCGCACAACCGCCGATCTGCCGACCCAAGATCCTCCTGCTTCTCTGCCGCTCCGTCGCGCAAAAAGCACCGACGCCCAGAAGCACTACTGGAGTTTGACGCCGTTCGCAGCAGCTGCCGGACCCCCTCGACCTTCGTCCCCGCACTTGCTCGGAGCCCAAGTTGCTGCTGACTCGTGACGCGAGGACCAGATCCGAGCCTCATACGATCGTCCGACGTCCAACGTGCCGCCCCGAGCTTCCGAGCTTCCCCGAGCGACGGCCTTGCAGCCCCGCGACGCCGGTCTCCCCTGTTTCGCTGCTAGTCCACTCTTAGCCGGACCTCGCCGAACCTCGCCGGAGCTCCGACGCCGGTGACCTGTCACCTCCGGTGACCAGGTCCCTTGGAGACCAGCTGCACAGCACGTGACCTAGAAGAAAAAAGAAAAGAAAAAAAATCAGATTAGGTAGTTTTCTATTATTTTATCTTTGTTATTTTTATGTTTGTTTATAGTTTGTTTTCTTTATAGTTTTTTTAGTGTGATCATTCATTGATACATGATTGAGATTTCAAACATGAAAGTGCCCCTCAAAGTAGGGATTGACAGTCCGATTTTCGCGCCCGAAATCCGACTCGCAATCCCTTATAAAAATCGACAATCCGATCTCATGCTCGAGATTCGATTCGCGATTTAATTTTAAAATTAGACAGCCCGATCTCATGCGCGAGATATGGTTCGCCAATTTTCGAATATCAATTTTATCTTGTTTGATTTAATGTCATGGTGTTTGAGTCAATTTTATTTTCATAAAAGGAAAAATAAAAAAAGTTTGATTTAGGATTAGGATGTTTTGTTGCAGGATTAGATTAAAGATTTTTATTTTGAATCATGAAAAAGAAAAAGAAAAAGTGCATTCATTTAGGATTGTTAGTTTTTCTTTTATTATCTGAATTGCATGTTTGATCTTAATTTCGAATTTCATAACAAATTAAGAATTAAGGCATTATTTGCACGTCATGGCATTTTAGAATAAATTAATTGTTTTATTTTAAGTTTAGATTTATTTTTGCATCTTAGGATAGAACTTGTTAGGTTAAGATAATATCTTAGTTTAAATTAGGATTTAGTCTGACCCAATCCTTAATATAAACTAGATAGAATCTTAATCTAGATAATTATATTTTGCATTTTCCTTAATTTCGAATTTCATAAAAATTTGTTTTAAGATAACTTAGTTTCAATTTCTAGAACATGTTGCATTTTTCTAGAATAGAAAATTCATGTGCACGTCATATAGAATTAGGTTCATGAAGTGCATGTCATTTAGTGATTATTATTAGGTTCATTTAATTAGAAGTTGTCTGTCATTAGAGTTAGGTTATTTGATTAATTTAGATTGCATATTTAATTATTGCATTTCTTTAGAAATTACCTTTACTCATGTCATATAGTTTAGGTCATGTTACCATGTCATATCCACTCATGTTAGATTAATAACATTGCATCGCATGATTCTCATTGAATAAATGAAAACAAAAAAGATTGAGTGATTGCTTGTTAATTAGAAATCATATCTAGGATTGCTGATGTGAATTTGATCTAACAACGCAGATGCTTTCGTTGCTTTGAGGTAAGTTTGTAATTTATTCATTGCTTTCTTGGGTGTTAAATTGATGGATTGCGCACCCGCATGATCACCTCACATGTTAGAGAAATAAATTTAAAATCAATTCAAGCTGCTTGCCAAACATTTTTTCTAAAGAATGGTACCGAAAGGGCATTAGAGAAATCTAGTGTAACCAAGTCCCCGTACCCATAATCTCTGGTTCGTAGGAGTAAAGTAAATCTCCCGTTGCTTTACTTGGGTTTCTAATCGACCCACCAAAAATAGATTAGTGGCGACTCCTAATTGAAAATCACTTGCATGTTAAGACGTTCTTGCAGATTGGGAGGTATAAGGGGAGTAGTGATTGTTAACCCTTGTCTTGCAGGTTGGAGTTAGGGATGAATGTTTTAAATTCAAGCTATTGAAGTGCTGTTTGATTTAAACTGTTGTGCGTGCCTTGCATCTTGCACTACACTTTTGCACACACAACCTGCCGCCGGACCTGGGCCGCATAGGATCATTTAGGATGGTATTGAGATGGATACCACTCCGACCGCATGCTCGTGGTACGAGTCGCCCATCTCAATCCCGAAATTTCTTTCATGGTGTCAAGAGTACCCACCTCGGTCCGCATGCCCGCGACCCGGGTCGGCTCTTTGACCAAGCCGGAGTCATGAGGACCCGACATAGTCCACAAGCCCGTGGCTAGTCCGATCATCCTTGTGGCTTCACCTTGCTAAGCCTTGTAGATTAGAAATCGAACCACTTACCATGCGCATGTCTATGTGATTGCCCTTTATTGGTAAAGTAAGTTCTCTAAATTTTTGCCTTTGCAATTTACTTACGTTATTGCATTATTTTGTCGGTCCATGGCATTAGGATTGTCTTGAGTCTTGATCAATATATAATGGGGACGACATCGGACATTCGAATTATTCTCCCTCCAAAGGAAGAGCTTAGCACTTGGTGGGACAAGTTAGACCAAGGTGGCCGCCAATTTGTAGAGTCGCATATAGCTCGGCTACTTCCACTGTTGCGTATCAACATCCATGGCGGTGTCATCCAAGCACTTGCTCACTGTTGGTGCCCCGAGACTTCCACCTTTATCTTTGGCGGTAAGCATGAGCTCACTCCCACCTTGGAAGAATATAGCATTGCCCTGGGAAAATCTTTGAAAGCTGAATTGATTAGTCCACCTATTGGAATTGATCTCGTTGTGGCCTTATCTGATTTTTTAAGAATCAAAGAGGACAACATAAGAAAAGTTTTGAAGGCTCACCGCCATACTTGCCCATTATCTTTTCTAAAAGAATGTTTTGAAAATGGCATTTCATTTCAAATGCGTAGGATTTTCCTTTTAGCTTTCTTTGGGTTCATAATCTTTCCTTATTGCAAGAATGCTATTAACCCTTTGATGGCTCATTTACTTAAGCAAGTGTTGGAAGGGAAAAAATTTGTAAACACCATTCTAGCCGAAACCTTTCTTTCCCTCACTCGATTTAAAGGAGGCGGTGATAAGACTTTCCATTGCTCTCCCGAGCTTTTGCAAATTTGGTTTCTTTCTCATATAAAGGGATTTGGTGGTTTAATGAATATACATGACATTAGTGATTCTAATCACCCTATTATAAAATTTGAAAACAATCAAAAACATGCACCGGATTAGCATTATTCTAGGTGGCTAGCTTTCATGAAAAAACCGACTTCCAAGGGTTTCCTATGGCATGCTAAATGGTTTCAAGTTCGTGTGGCGAGGCTCACATGTGGAGGTATTGGCCCAATCCCTCTATTGGGATTCACTAAAGCATTTGAGTACTATCCGACTAGAGTGACTCGCCAGTATTAGGTAGTGCAAGAGCTTCCCCCAGCATTACAAGCGGATCCGCTCCGAGTTAGCTTCGTTGATGGAAGCCAAGGCCATGAAGATTCTATTCTCACTATCAAATCGATGTGGGATATGTGCCATCCACGAAAGCTCAAATGGCCCGAAGAGGAGTTGGAGGGTAAAGAAAGAAGGTACTATGCTTCGACTAAGTACATTCAACAACACAAGATTCAAGAGGAGCTGCTTCCAAAGATACCAGAGGTGCCGCTGAAGATCACCAATCGTGCTGAGAATAAACGCCTCAAAAGAGTTGCTGAAAAAGCTCAGGAGGAGAACAAGCAATTGCGCCGAATGGCGTCTCGAGTGTATATTGATCAAGCTAGATGAAGTGCTTGAATCAACCTTACTATTTCTAGATTAATGTTTAGGAAGTTGAGTCATTTATTTTCTTAGTTCATGTGTTTAGGACACTTCAAAGTTTTTACATTGTCAATTTCAGAAAAAAAAAACTCATTAATGAATAAAAGTGTTAGACCTTTGTCATGGACCGGCGTACTTCATATGGGTTACTTACTTTTGTTCATTTCTTAATTAGGTTATAACGGATCCCTCACGTTCGCCCATAATCACGCGTTTGAGAGCTAGAATGACCGACCAAACTGAAATGCGTGATCGTATGTCCGCTGTGGAAACTCAACTCCAACAAGTGCTTGCTTCTATACAGCTTATGACGGATCAATTTCAATTCCTCCGAGCGAATCCGGCTCCTCCACCTGCTCTCCCCGAGATAATAATTTCGAAGCCGACAAACAAGGGCCAAATGATTGATGATGACATGCTTGAGCTGGAGGATGACCCACCTTTGATCACCACCGAAAAGGCTAAGATTGACAACGTGCCTAAGATGGAGCAAGATGAACGCGTTGCGAAACTCGAGGAGAAAGTGAAGCAATTGCAAGAGTTACAAAGTTCACTGCCATTCGACTTGTCCGTGTATGAAAAGGGCAGGATGCCGAAGAAGTTCAAGATGCCGGAGTTCGAGAAGTACGATGGTACTTCCTGCCCAAAAGCCCATTTGCAGATGTACCACGTACGCATGGCCCAATATGTCAAGAATGAGCCCCTTATGATTCAATCATTCCATGCAAGTTTGACTGGGCCTGCACTGAGCTGGTACATAATGAAGAATGTAAACCTCCTTGACACCTGGAATGAGGTGACTGACGCATTCCTCAAGCAATATAAGTTCAACATGGACATTGCACCTTCCCGGGAGGATCTTGAGCGGATGGAGAAGAAGAAGAATGAGTCATTCAAGGAGTATGCTGTGAGGTGGCGAAATCTAGCCGCTCAAGTCACTCCGGAGCCTGCCAGCAAGGAGCTGATGAAATTGTTCGTTAGGACTCTCCCTGCTGAATTCCGTAACCGAATAGCTAGTACGTACGTCGAAAATTTCAATCAGCTTATTCCTGTAGGAGAACAAATCGAGGTAGGGATAAGGGAAGGATGGTTTACTGAATCATCTAGCAAGAGATTCACCACCAAGAAAGATAATGAAGCGGCTATAGATGTGAATGTGGCTTATGGCCAAGAAAATGTCAAACACGCTCCGGTTATCCAAATGAATCCGAGACAGCCACAAGTCGCTGGCCGTCAACCATTTGTCCGAAGGGAATTCTCTCCTCTCCCTGGGTCTCCATCCCAAGTGCTGATTATCCTCCGAAAGAATGGTTTGCTTACTAGCGAACCAAAGTGTCCTAATGTTGAAAGAAATCGCAGTTACGACCCGTCAAAGAAGTGTGACTACCATAGCGGTGAACTGGGGCATTCAACTGATGAATGTTTCACCCTCAAGCATAAGGTCCAAAACTTATTGGACACCAAGGCATTTGCCTTCGGCACCGCTCAACCAAATGTCAAGAAGAATCCTCTACCTGATCATGGGGATATGGTGAATGCCATTGATGAAGGATCTCTGAAAGAAATGGGTCTTGGCCCGCAAGAGTAACTTATTACTGTTGCACGTTTCCCATGCACGGGAATTTTTATTGCTTTCTAGGAATTGTTTTCAATTGTTTTCATTTTCCCTTTCTTTTTAGGGCTTGAATCGCATTTTCCATTCAATAAATTGTAATTGATTGATGAATTTCAATAAAATTACAAGTTTTATTTTGAGGGCATGATGAGGTACACCAAACTAGCCCGGTGATGATATCCAGCCGATAAACAAAAAGAAAAATCCAAGGAGAATTCTGAGGCCTGGGCTTCATCATGTTTTCTCGTGTCAAAATATTTTTTTAAAATGCTTTTCCAATTGTTTTTTTTTTAAAAAAAAAAACTTCAAAAAAATGATGATTTACCTCGTTTGCCTTTTTGATCTATCTACATTCTGTTTCAGGGATGGTTTTATGGTATGCAAATGTGTGAAAATGGTCCAATCCAATTCCAGATCTCGGGGGGCAAGTTTGCTCCAAATTACGGTGGTCCATATATAGTGAAGAAGGTGCTTCTTGGAAGTACCTTAATCCTAGCAGAGATTGATGGTCGTGAATTCTTCACTTCTGTTAGTTCTAATGCTGTCAAGAGAAATTACTCATGATTGAATTTGCCATGCTGTGTTTTGAACTACAAGCATTTTTATAATGAATAAATTGCTTTAATGAATTGCAAGTTCAATTGTTCATATTTGTTGCAAATCTTGCATGTTTTCCTTGATGAATTGCGTAAGATAGATTGAATGTGTCAAATGAGATGCTTTGGAATGATGAAAGGCAACCTTACTCCATACACTGTTCCATACACTAATCTTCAGTGAGTTGTATGAAAATTTCCATGCCTGCAAGGAAAAAGGTGATCTCGCAAAGGCTACGGTAACCAAAGTGATGAGAGGCAGTTCTTTCCTCTACCCAAACACTACAGGTATACCAATCGTTTAGCCTTTTGAACCCATACACGTGAAGAGTTTTTAAATCATCCCTGTCAAGAATCATCCCACTTTGGGACAAAATTTGAGATGAGTGATAGGAATTTTCTTACTCTCACTTGCATCAATCTTCAAGTATTGCTTTCGCATTGTAACTCGTATGATAATTCAAAGTGCCCTAGGATGATGAAGAGCAGTCATTTCTCTATCCTATACACTTTTGTCCATTGCTTAGCCCACTTGAGCTTATAAATTCATTTCATATTAAACCCAATTGGTGATCATTCCCCATGCTGGGGCAAGACAAAAAGCATTCAAGTAGCATGAACTAGAATGCTGACCAAATGGAGCTTCTGTTAAAAGAAAATAAGTGCTAAAAATGGGGCATAAAAAGCAGTGTGCCTGGTAAAAGCAAGGCCAATGCCCGAGAAACAAAGAAGAAAAATCAAATTCTTGATGTAATGAGTCGTATCCCCAAAAGGCGGTACTAAACTCAAATGCTGTTGCAATCAATAGAGATTTGATGAAGGAAAAATCTTCGACAGTGGAAAGGAAAATGTTGGAAATGTCAAGATGATCACCAACTTTAATCCCTTAAACACTTTTTTGAGCCTAATGATCCATTCGTTTCTCAACCCATGAACCAAGCCTACGTTACGTCCTTTGCAAAGTCTCTTCAGATTAGGGCACTTGAATTAATGTAAGAGTTTATATGCTTGAAAGCATCGCTTGAAGAAGTGCGAGTAAGATAACTTATGCCTTGTTTCGCGTGTTTCTTGACTTGTAAATCCAAAGACAATTGCGAAATGTCATTTTTAAATAGCCTCGACTCAAAGAGTCGTCTTTGTTAAGTCATTGACCAAGCTCACATTACAATCCCTATTAAAGACCTCTCAGATTGGTAAAGTCGTACCACTTGCGAGATTGCCCAAACTTTTGTTTGGCATGATGACAGTAAGATAAAGTGATTGTCAAAATCCTGCATCAAAGGTCAGGATAAAACAGCCCATTTTAATGAGGATGAGTGGAAAGTCCTTTCAGACTAAATGATCCCTCATTTGACACATGCATGACACTTATGTGTTCGGATTGGAATTTTCTCTTGAAATCCTTTCCATTGGAATTAGGTGATGCATGGTTGATAGAAATCATTATGCATAAACCTTGCTTAAATTAATGCGTGTTTATTTGTAAACACAAATACATGTTGCATCTCCTACAATCATGTTTTATAGGAGACATATCCCTAATGACCAGAGATGTCACCAGGTAAGTGTATCTCTATATATACCTTAAATACTTGTCATTATACAGGTATTTTTGCTTTTAAAGTAATTTGACACTCGATAGAGTTGTCCCTAAAGATTTTTCTCCAGATCGCGAGGCCGGGCGACCGAAGAATGGTTCGGGTCCTAGCCAAGCAAAACCCCCGTTTAGGCGACCGTAGAATGGTACGGGTCCTAGACAAAACTTTATTTCCCTATTCAAGCGACCGTAGAGTAATGGTACGGGTCTTGGAAGGTAAATCCCCGTTTAGGCGACCGTAGAGTAATGTACGGGTCCTAGACACAACAAAATTCTGTTATACTAGGCGACCGTAGAATGGTACGGGTCCTAGGAAAGCAGATTTCTTTATAAAGTCATGTTACTATTCTAGGCGACCGTAGAATGGTACGAGTCCTAGGAAAGCAGATTTCTTTATAAAGTCATGTTACTATTCTGGGCGACCGTAGAATGGTACGGGTCCTAGACATGTAACACCAATCTATCTTGAATCATTTTACCCTCCTTGAAGGTAAGATATTT